>CM030791.1:0-600000 GCA_018127125.1 Rhododendron griersonianum | reverse complement strand
TAAACATGGTTCGGCTTCTTTTGGTACATTTCGACAAACACAAAGGGGGACATAGCTCTAAGTATCAAATGTGGCAAGAAGCTTAACCCTTGCCTACATTTGATCAAAGAGGTTAACACCTCTTAGTTTTGATACATAAAATTAACCCTAACCCATGTTTAAGCTAGAAAACGGGATTTACAAGAGAAGAACGAGCCACACCCTTGGTTACGGGATGTTAATCATCCCACAACCTAATCTTACTACACTACTCACTCATATTGAAAGAGGACATGAAATGAGTAAGGGTAAAGACAAGGAAAATGCTAAACATTGCTCAAATACGAAATAAATACAAGATCCTCGAAGAGAATGAGATTCCTTACAACATTAATGAAGACCAAAAGCTTTGAAAGTTAACGGATCGTACCTAAAAACCCTCCTTAAAACTTGAATGAGGAGAGAGGTTGGAGCTTAAGCTTTAATGGAGGTAGAGAGAGAAAGTGCAGAAATTGAATGCCCTAGAATCGGGCAAAAGTTGGTATATATACCCCTTTTACAAAATAATTACAAAAATGCTATTAAAAAGCTCGCGCGGTAGAGCCAGGTATCGATACCCATGAAAGAGGTATCGATACCTCACTGGCCAGATTGCTGATCGGTATCGATACCTCGCATTGAGGGTATCGATACCCCCTGTCCCACTGGACAGTTTTGGCAGTTCTCTTGCTTCTTTTGATCTTCGAGGGCCCCGAACCTTCCTCCCATGCCTTGATTGCTTTGTTTGAGACTCGGGGAGGGATTCCTAATGTGCCACACGTAAGCGAAAGCTTCCGGATTCCTCTGGGGATTATTGGGAGCCTTGGAAACGTCTTTTTCGCTCCGATTACCTACTTTCCAACAAAAACACAACTTGCGCGCCAAATCAAATAGAAACAAGTATAAAACGCATGCAAGTGCCGTAAAACGGGATAAATAAGCCCTATTATTTACACTATTAAGGGCTTATCATACAGATACGTGATTTTTCCAAAAAATAGGATACGATACGTTGAATATAAAATTCCATTAATTTGGTTGTGAGGATGAGGAAATAGAACTAACAGTACCAGCAGAATCCATCATGTTAAAAAAAACCTAAATTAGACCTGAGAGAGAGATGAGAGACGATAAGTATATAAAAAAAAAACCCTAACTCAGATTTTACTGTATAGGTATATATATATGCATGTGTGTGTGTATATATATATTTATATATATACACGCACGCACATTGATACACGATTGAGAGAAAGAGACGAGAGACGAGAGAGAGAAACAAGAGAGAACAAAGAGACGAAAGAGAGACTTACAGATCGACGTCTCTTGTCGAGAGATGAGAGACGAGTGAGAGACTTCTAGATTGACTTCTGCCTTTTCCTTCTCTATAATCGACTTGAATATGTATGTACAGTGCAGATCAAAAAATATATGTACACCTAATTGCAGTTTTGACCCTTTAATTTTAAGTAATAACAATTTTAACCCCGCGCATATCCAAAACGTATCCCAAACGTATCGGGATACCAAAAATTAATGTTAAAAACTGGATACTCAAAAAAAGTATCAGACACGTATCCGGAGCGTATCCGAGTGTATCTGTATCCGATATGCATACGGTACGTGATACATAGGCTAAAATAGAGTATCCGTGCTTCATAGCTCCTGACCCTTTCATCAGTTGGCGAGTCAATGTGCTCTCTTAGATTTGCTGCCAAAGCTAATTCTTGTGAGATTGGAATTCCTCGTCGCCAAATATCAACATGATCTTCAGATTCCCCGTTGCATTAAGGCTTATAGAATGCTGGAGCTTGTTTTTATTTCAAATTGTTCAACTGGAATCTGGATAGCCAGGTATATCCTTGTGTGTGCTTAATTGCATCGCCGTTTTGTTTAGTAAGACATTCATTGTTTGTTCATTTTCAAGTGTTGTTTGCAAATACGGTTTGAGTTTAGGGTTTCCACTGTTTTGGGTTGATTTAGGGGAAAGAAAAAAAAAACAGGTTTGTTTTCTTGGGGGGCTCCTACTGTGCATCATGATCTGATGTGGATTTCATTTTCTGGTTTTTGGTCTTGAGCAAACAAGTACCCATGCCAAACATTGAAGTGGTTGTTGATGCCCTTCTCTCTGTATTGAATGAGGATCCTCTCATTGGGATGAAAGATGATGAATCTCTCTCTCTCCACTTATATGAGGCTGTGATGATAAACTCAAAACAAAATCGCGTTGAGGCCCTAAATTTAGCCTTGGCGAGGCAAACACAGAGGGCTCATTGGCATCCTACTGGTTTAAATCAGATAAGGGCATTTAAATTCCGTTTATCTAGTTTTGAGATCATAAGTCTTTGGAGAAAGGACAGTGTTGTATTTAACTTGGGTATAAAATTCCTCTATTTTGAGAATTGTTTGTATGTTCAACCATGATAAGAAACGAGAAAAAACAAAAAAATGTTTGACCTTGTTTACACTGTGATCAGTCATGCCTAGAGAGTGATTCCAAGACATGTTTGTTAACATCTCTCCTAACCCTTCATCAATTGGCGAGTCGATGTGCTCTCTTAGATTTGCTTCCAATTGGTGTGTGAGCCACTCGTTTGGTTCTCATGATATGGTATTGTAGGTACACTGTGGGATTAATAGTTTCGTACTTGTGGTGAACAATGGTCATGTACTGCCCGAAGAGGAATATGTAAAAGATCCTATAGTTGTGATTTCAATCTGCAATGTGTAACTATATGCACTCCTTCGTGATCAAGTTTCCATATTTCTTTTCTTGCTTTCCATTTTGTGCTATTAATGTAGTGATGCTATTGGCTTCTCAGGCACTAGATTTGAAGCCTAATTATGTTCGTGCATGGGCTAACATGGGGATCAGTTATGCCAACCAGGTTATTTCATGCTCTTCCTTTTTAATGGTTAATAATTTAATATTATCCGACTTTCAGTATTTCTGTTGAGAGATGTACACAATGTTCTTTTTTTGTATTTTTTTCCCCTTACATACATATGTTGGGGAGGGCACCGGCCATGACCCCACCAAAATGTCAAAAGCCTCCAGAGGGCTGGATGGTTTTCTAAAGGTACTCCGATGTTGGTTATCCAAAATAAATAATTTTTTCTGACCATTTTCTGTTAAATTAAAACAAAACAAGGAAGGTCATCCTTCAACGAACCAACGCCCCTGTGGTCCATATTGGTCTGGATTGAGCTGCAGTTTCTATCTGTGTTTGCAATTTTGCCAAAAAGGTTATATTGCTCCAAAGTTCTTATTCTGTTTTTTTTTTAGTATGTTTTCTATGCCTCCCCATCTATCTATCTAAAAGAATGACTGCTCACATTCCCGCACTGTCTTCCTCCCACTTTATCCCGCAAAACTTAACCCTCCAGATACATCAATATCCTTACCACTGTTAATATTTACGCTTGTCTTGAGTTGAAGACATTCATTGAACTATTTTTGTTCCCTTTTTTTTTGTTTTATTGTTTTTAATTTTTGTGTTAGTTTTGGGATTTCCAGACGATGTATCTTCCTCAGAAAGGAATAAGCTCATATAATATGCAAAGTTGCACATATGTGCTAGAGCAATAGTGCCAAACAATTTGTTGATTAACATGAACATGCATGGGATGAATAACCTATATGAGAGGGAGATCAACTTAACTCTGTCATGCCTCCTATGAAGTGTTGAACAACCTGCCAGTCAACCAAAAATCCTTCCTATGAAGTGTTGTTGAATCTTCTATGTAATCATTTGTTTTGTCTGTAAACATTGTTTCTGTTTTCCTGCATTTAGGGTATGTATGAGGAGTCCATCCGTTACTATGTCCGAGCTCTTGCAATGAATCCAAAAGCAGACAATGCCTGGCAATATTTGAGAATTTCTTTAAGGTATGTCCATTGAATGGAATAACTCTTTGTTGCACCTATGCAATTCAATTACAAGCCATGGCTGAACTATCGTTATCTCCTCTGCAGTTGTGCTTCTCGGAATGACATGATGCAAGCTTGTGATTCCCGGAATCTTGATGTTCTCCAAAAAGAGTTCCCGCTGTGATTTTGCTTTATTTGATTGGGGGTATTGGAGGGGTTTTCTTTTGCGACAAGGTGGTCTGAATTTGGACGCTTCCTCATTCTTCATGTTTAAAAGGAAAGAGCGATTGGGGATTACAGCTTAATCTTAACACATAATCCGGCTTTATCCTGAATTGGAAAGCTGTCCCAGTGTCGTTCGTCGTTCGTCTCTGTAGGGAGACAAAAGATTAGATTTGGCTAATCTTGTTCTCTAAAATTTATTCCTAACGAATTGTACCATTGAGCTCCTACTGGTGTGACTGTACAATGTTTAGTACTATAAAGGCCATCATTAAAAGGGGAGAAGAATAAGAATAGTGATGAGAGTTGTATGAATGGGATATGTAATACAGAATGTGAAATTACGTAAGTTCTTGCAGACATGTTCATTGTGCATCCGCGTATTACTTATGGGTTATGGCCAAACTGGTGTTTTGGTTCGAGTTGATTATAGTAACACCTCTTGGACTTTGAAAACTCATTCATTCTCCCTTGACAGTTTTACCAGCAATCTGCAGCTGCCCCCCTATTGACCGGGACATACACAAAGCTATACACTATCCGTCCCAAATAGACCATGGTACAAGTACGCCGTTTCTTGCAATGCAAAAGTTACTTGCCCGGTGCATTTTCATGAGAGTTACCCAAATCTGTAAACTCACCCGCTGATGGCTCATTCAATCCCTGATTTGGCAAATGTAATTAACTAGCTTCAGAAAATACATAATAAGCTTGATTTATTTGTCATTCTAGCCGAATTCAAACGAGTGACTTTTGGTTCTCTTGGTACAGTATAAGATTATCCAACTGAATTTTGGATATAGATTGTAAGTATTCATGTTTGATTTGCCTATGTAACGATTGATTTAGTCTAATCATCTACTAATAAGTGGAACAACAAGTGAGTACTCATCATTATCGGAAAAAAAAAAAAAAAACAATTGAGAGCTCATCTTGCCACCCACACTCTCCAACAGTTGATTTAAACGTTCTTCCCCACACCGTCCATTATCACAACTTTCTCTCCAATTTGAGGTCGAGGCATCTCCATTTGCTTTGAGAACTAGTAACCTTTATGGAGAGGTTGTTCCCCTCTCTTGTTCTCTATCTCCAACTCTTGAACTTAGCCGATCCTAGACATTATGAAAAAATATTTTCATTGCGGAAATCAACAAACTCCGCCAATTTACCTAACAAGTGGAGACACCTCAAAATATCAGCATAGGATGTAATTTCCAGAAGATAGGAGATCATAACGCATTACTCAGAAGCCTCGGGAGAGGTCAGTGTAATCAACCTAAACTATACGCAGTCACATAAAATATTTTTGCTCTCGCTCTCAATTCTTGTTCTGCGCTGGCGGTCTCAATCGTTACACTCGCAATTTTTTGTTGTTTGGAGATTTTTGAAAGACACTCTCACGTGTGCAAGTGGGATGAAATACAATTGATGTCTCCTTTGTACTCCTATATACACAGACAAATAGACAATGTTCGATTCACGTTATAACTCATTCCCCTCGAGTCCCCCCGCACCGTCTGCGCATGTGAGTTTAAGCTATGTACTATACTGATTACTGAGAATTTTAGAGAGAGAGATGAGACTGGGCTTGGCACGTCCGTCTCTCTCTATATTCCCTCCAATCCTCTCTCGCGCCAATTCAGTCCGACCCATTTCCTGTTCATCAATTTCCCCACCACCCACTTCGCTAAAACCCCAAACCCCACTCTTTCTCCGGCCACCCATTTACTCAGCCACCCTATCCGACCTCCAAAAATGGCAACAATGGGCCAAGAACCTCGCCTCCTCAGTTGGGTGCCACTTCACCGACTTAGACAACGGCCCCGACCCCACCCTCTTGCACAGAGAAATCAACTGGCTCTTGCAAGACGCGCTTGAAAACCCCAAACTACCCTTAACCCACTTGGGTACCGACGACGGTGACACGGTTATGAAGATGAGGGCAGAAATGGAAGATCTCTATGCGTTATGGAAGCAGAGGATTGAAGACAGGAGACCGTTTCAGGTTCCTTTGGCCTAAACTTTTGAGTCCTTTATCGTGTTTTTGATTTTTTTACTTAAAATTTTTACTAAGATTCGGGTCAATGTTTTGGTTTATATGTTCGCTTTGAGAAGAAAGTATAAAAATATAGACAAAAGTTGAATTTTTTTAAAGAAACGAACAGAAAAAACAATCTTTTAGCGTCTTATAACGTCTGTCTTGTATGAATTTTCTTTCAACTTTGGTCTATATTTTTTATTCTTTTATTTTCCTCGTCGAGAGGGACTACGATATGAAAATAGTGACGAAAAGCTTAAAAAAATAACTAAAAGTTAAATAATGCCGTGCAAAATATTAATTTAGTTCAAACTAATTCTCAGTATGTGGTTGGGTGTGAGCATTGGAGGGACATGGTGTTGAGTGTTGAAGAAGGGGTTTTGATACCAAGGCCTGAGACTGAGTTGATTGTGGATTTAGTGGGTGATTTGGTTGAGGGGAATGGAGAGTTGAGGGAAGGGTTGTGGGCTGATATGGGGACTGGGAGTGGTGCACTTGCTATTGGGATTGCGAGGATTTTGGGGCCTTGTGGGAGGGTCATTGCCACTGATTTGAGCCCTGTTGCTGTGGCTGTTGCGTCTTACAATGTTCAGAGGTATAATTTGCAGGTCAGTGATATTGAGTTTGCTCCAATCAATGGTTGTTTATGTGCTATATTAATCTTTCTGTTTCGTAGGCACTAGTGAATTTCTATTGGTATTGGACAGGAATGGTTTGGAATTATATGGAGTTGAGCTAATGCTGCCCTTTTCTTTTTGACAGAATTGTGTATGACTAGTATTACGAACACCATTTACTTTAAGTTTTTTGTGTTTGATGAGTCTTTATTCATCGTGAAGCCCACACTATTTGGTTTAGTTTTTATTCGAGATGGTGTGCATACAAGTTCGTAAAGTGTGCTAATTTTCAACTTAGTTTACAATTCTATAATTTCTATCCTCAGAAAACGAGCATACATTACAAATGATTCGTGGTGCCTGCAAACTTCCGGTTAGTGCTGAAGTGGACCTACCATTCAGAACAGGTAGTGTAGGTTCTGAAAGGGAAATGTTTCATTACATTCAAAACTTTGAGGTCCTTTCATTTTCAGACTAAAACGCTCATCATGTGGCCTAGGATTTAAATATTGACACTGCCACATTGTAAATAGGGGAAGGAACAAGGAAGGATAGGGGAGTAGCCTAGAGAGATAATGAGAAACAAATGTGAAAAAGGTGAAGCTCATTCAGTATGTAGCACAAACAAGTGATTGACAGCGTAAAGGTGAAGAATATGCAAAGCCTAGGCAACTGAGGCAAAGGAGTGTTTAGCCTTCCTTGTACACTTTCTCATGGTTTGGCTGCAAAAATGAGTCCCTTCTTGTGGTAATCCTCCAAAATGAGCCCAACTTCAAAATTCTGAAGATATGAAATTGGAAAGAGATTGGGATATTTTATTATGTGTTCTTTGAGCATGAGTGGTGCTCTTAAAAATCCTCGTGCTCTTTTCTATCTCTAATAGAAATTCTCCAATCATTCCTTGATGGCTATTCCCCTGTTGTACGTATGACGTAGGAGCGTTATTATGATCCTGACTTGAAGTTACTCCTTAGATCATGAATGCTTCATATTTCTCAAAGAACAACCATCAAAAGTTACCTTGATCCAATTCTACATTGCGTTATATATTGTGATTCTGAAGCTTCCGTTAAATCTCTAACTCAGGATAAAATCGAGATAAAGCTGGGATCTTGGTTTGAACCTTTGAAGAATGTTGAAGGACAATTTGTGGGTCTTGTGAGTAATCCACCATATATACCGAGCCATCATATTATTGGTCTACAAGCTGAAGTTGCCAAACATGAACCAAGACTTGCATTGGATGGGGGTGCCAATGGCATGAATGATCTACTCCATCTGTGCCATGGGGCTGCTTCAATGTTGAAACCCGGTGGATTCTTTGCATTTGAGGTATCAAACTTTCTCTAAACTTAGAATTTTCTTTTCTTCTAATATGATCACTTTCAAAACCCACAACATTATATACCTTTGAGGTTGTTTTGAATGTGCTTATAGTCTCTCTCCGAGATTGATCTTGAGGCCATAACTTGGTGCTGGTTTATTAAACCTCTGTTAATCAAGCATATAAAATGTTGCAAATGGATTTGGGACCAAGGGATATACATGCATGCATGTTTAGCAACCAGACTCAATTTGTTATCTGTCTTCCTAATAATCCTATTCATGTCCATGGTGGGTCTATATAGAGTCAGGCCCTTCTTAGTAGGTTAACAGCATTTCTGCTGAAATCTGCTCGTCTTCCAAAGTGCTGTATGTCATATGGAGGATCTCCAAACACTAGAAATTTCTTTTAAGTCTTCTTTATTAGGAGAATGATGTGGATTTCCAAGATCTATGAAGCTATGCTTCACTCACTCGAGATATGTGACCTGCATGCATGTTGGGCTCGTGATGCCTGCCCCACTCAACCAGAACAATGTTGATGATACATGCAAGTTCACAATGCCCAAAATTTTGCTACTTCTTCCGTACCGTTGTATCCATCTTAAATTGTGCTGCTGGTAAATGTATTTACAGACCCAGACTACGGCTAGGAGTCCGTCCACATTGATTTAGAGTTTCAATATTTTTTTTCATTTACTCGGCAAATCCTGCAACGTAGACATTTACTAGGCAACTATGTGTAATTCTTATTCACAACAAGATTCAACAAAAGTTTGCTTTTTCTTTGTGGTCGAGGTCGGGGACATGGTTTGAATCTGTTTTACCAGGATGATGCCTATGCATTTTCATAGTTTTAAATGTTTTTCTCGGTCTTGCTGCAGACAAATGGTGAAAAGCAGTGCAAGTTTCTCGTGGATCACATGCAAAAGGAGTCTAAGAGCAGCTTCAGTGGTGTAGACATTGTTTCAGATTTTGCTGGTAACAAGCGCTTTGTGACTGGATTCAGAGCAAAGTCACATAACCCAACTAACCCAAATGAGTGGACCGTAAAAATAAATTGAGGAATGTAGAACGGCAAAGTGATAAATTGAGGGCTCAGCCTCGGCTTTATGATATTGGGCTTAAGGTGGGAGTCTGGGACGGGCGAATCTTGACAAGGGCCTATACGTTTCAGAAAGGGCCCAATATCATGGCTCGGTTTGATTTCTTGGATGGGCTCGGCTTGTTGGATCAAATCAGATGCCTCTCTTGGCTCAGCCCAAAAAGTTTTTGTAGGCACCTTTTCCTTTTCCTCTTTTTTCGGTGCTTCGGAAATTATGTAGGCACCTTCTGTTATATTTGAAAATTGTCCTATAGCTTGTTTAGACTGTTATAGCCCAAATCTCTGTTGCCTTGAAAATTTTAGTTCACAAGCTTTGAAAGACCAGTTTGGCCTGAGACCACCTGTATATTGAAAAATTGCGTAAAAACTTTTCCAACTACTTGGACGGCGCAGCAATTTTTATGGCTTTTTTTGAAAGCATTACTCAATTAGTACAATCTCTTTAAATAATAGCGGTAATCACAATTTTCCCGAGATTTCTCATGCGTATATGCCACATCTCTATGCTTGGCCTTTGCCCTCAAACTCTGAATTTGCACGATAGCCTTACTATTTGCCGGATGGAAACCATGAATTGTACCAACAAGAATTTGGCCCATAGCTTTCTCTACCGTCGTAACTTGCCTAAACTTTTATATAACACAAATAACAAGTACAAATTTCCATTTTCCTTTCTCTTACAATTACAACTTCATAGCAGAAGCTGGTGAAATGGATTCAATAGCGTATCTTTCACCGACTTGCAAGTACAAATCTTCATGGGGACAGACAAAACTAATCTGCAAGAGAAGTCGAAATGCTACAAGAGAAAATCTAATGTAATTTACAGGCACATGGATCAAGTAGTTGGTTTCAATTTATGCCTATCCCAACCCAACCATCTCCATTCTCATCTCTTTGATGAGGTTATCAGAGGCACCTTTCAGTCAATCTCCCGTGGTAACTGTATATCTTACATCCCCCATATAAATTTGTCAAAGAGTTGGGGGAATCAGATCTCTCCCTACGAAATCTCTCGTGCCTTCACGAGGATGTTCTTCGCCATTGTTTCTTTCCTTTCTTTTGAGGCAACTTGAAGGGACTCCAGCTCTGGCGGCGCTTTGATGTCTCTCCAAAGAAGCCAGAGGCCAGAGCTTGCTGTAGCCACAGTTCAAAATCTTCCTCTTCTACATCCATCATTTCGGCATCTAAATCCCATGGATATCTGCTTGAGCTGGATCTCTGAGTAGTTTTCTCCAGCCCAACCATGTTTACATGGAAACTGGGCCGATGAGTATTCGGCCTACAAGCCATTCCCTGTAAAACAAACAAATTTGAGCTCTCAAGTTAAATGACAGGGAACTGAGAAGGGTAACTCTTGATTCTTCTAGCATTTACAATGATGTTCTAAATGCACAAAACAGCCAGCCTTCTGACAAAAAGAGAAACCGGGCATTGCTAGGGTCAAGGATTTTTTTTATTTTCTTTATTTCCTATTATTATCTAATATTATTTTCGGTTGGGGGTGTAGTTGTTGTGGGTGTGTGGGTGTCCGCGCATGGGGAGGGGTCATAAGATCTCCACAAACAAGAAACTGCAAGATTACCGTAATGCAAACCTGAAAGTTTGATGGACCAATTGTCCAGACTCCAGACCATGTTAAGCTCCTAGAGCATCCATCAGCTAGATATACTTTGATTTGTATCAGAGATGGAAAGAGGTGGACATGACTATAGCTCAAATACAGTTTTTTCCTCTTTCCTCTTTCAGAAATATATTGGGAAACAATTCGCACATAGTCTACTCAATACATAGCAACTTGAATATAGTGCGTGCTATGCATGCTATGCACGGAAGCATTGAAAAAATTATACTGTACTGCATCATGCTTTCATTTTTCAACATAGTTGTTTTATTAATCACACACACATACTATATTGTAAAAGGAAAAAAAATGATAAATCATAGAAAAGAAAACTGTGTTGAGAAAACTCTAGAGTCACCATTTAGAAAACGAAATTAAAATTATGAAAATAATTTGAAAGTTATATCGCCCAATAAATGACTTGGAAAAGTGAAAGGGTGGAGGAAGAAAAGGGAGTTAGATGAGAGAAGTGGTGAAGGATAAATTAGTGCCTAGGGAAGTAAAATGGAGGAAGAAAAGAACATGAGATGAGAGAAGTGGAGACAGTGATGTGGAATTGTGTGATATTTGGATTTTCTTAAAAAGAGAGAAAGAGAGGTAGTGTCTGGTCGACTACACCTCTTCTGTGTATAGTATAGCATAGATGGATAGATAAATAGGTGGGAAATCACCAAAAGCAAAGAGTGAGTACTGCATGAACAACAATACAAGAGTCCTATGGTCCTCACACCTGGGGTCGGACAAGAGTTAGAGTCTCATGAGTGACTTTTTTTATTTTATTTTATTTTATTTTTTTTTTGGGGGGGGGGGGGGGGGTGCGCTAAACTATGGCTTAAGACGCGCCTGCAAATCCTCCATATGTTATCCCCAAGTTAGTTCACCATCTCCTCCACAAAAATGTTATATTTGAAGTCCCGTATTTTCTACAGTGACAAGTGGTTCTTGCAACTAGAGCAAAGGCAGCCCATCCAATTAAAGGTTCTTTGTTCACAAATATGCACTCACGGTCGCATATTTTCATTTCAAATGGGTCCTCAGTGGCTCAGTGCACTCTGGTTCACAAACAAATCACATATTAAGACTGAAAATTCAACTTTGCACAAATAGTACATCTACCTAATAAAACACAAGGGTGTGGAGACCACACAAACACAAGTTGAAAGAAGGGTTGAGATTCATTTGATCCAAGGGTTGATGTGTGCTCTCCAACTCTCTTAAGAAAACACCCACACTCCTACAAATATATTACAAAAATGCCATCGGTTCTTTTTACCCATTGCTCGGCTTCTGGCGTTGGCATAAAAAAAACAAAAATATATTACAAAAATACCCGTGCCTACGGTACTACCGGGGTGCGTAGTGCCATAGGCACGGGCAAGCACTAGTAGTTCCATAAAACACAACCCTCTTTTCTTTGGCCATTGAAATACTTCCCCAGATCCCTACCAATATTTAGAAGATTTCAATTCTTTGCATGCCGGGTATGATTGGCAACATTCATTTGCAAGAATATAATTGACTCCATCGAGTAGACATACTTCAAGTACATATTACCAAACAGGAATTCACTACAAGCACACACTAGCTATAGGGGTTTGTTACGTGAAAACTGACCTGACAAATAGCCCACTCTGATACATCAAAGATCTTGCTCTCAGCACAAACAAAAGCACGTGGTATTTCCACCTAAAAATGGCAAACGAATCACTTGGGTACCATAATAATGTGCAGTGACAGAAGTAGAGTAAAGAGCAACGAAATAAACAGAGTCGGTGTATAATCTTTGTGACCTGAAGAAAAGCACTACATGCTACACACCAATATGCAACGAAGGAAGCATTTGAAACTCCCAAGACTCGTTAACATGTACCAATCTTAAGTAATAAATTGCAGGAAAAAGAAATGGAAACAGCATTAATGTACTATTTAAGTAATGGAAAGTATGACATGCAGGAAAAAACACAATTTTGCTCCAGAACCAGCCTTAAATGAGTGAAACCTACTAGTGCTCTGAAACTATAAGTTGGGTTCCATATATGCGTCATGTGGAAGAGTTAGAAGTTAGAACCAAATCAAACAGGAGCTATCGGTATTTTACAAGCCAACACATTAAAATAAGAAAAACCGTTGGAAGATCCAAAGAAGAGAAGCAATTTTTTAAATTAATAGACAAGTAAAGAATGACAAAAAAATCAAGAGTCCACTGTAAGGAAGATACCTTTTGAGGCCGATTGAAGACCAGTGATCCTTTATATTCAACCCACCCATCACCATCCTTGGCTTGATGATATTGACAGCAATCCTAAAAGCAAAATACGAAAAGGATTTACCATAACGATTGAATGGAGAGAGAGAGAGAGAGAGAGAGAGAGAGAGAGGTCCTACCTGACACCATCTTGCCTTGGCTTTAGTCCTATTAGTGCAGACCCAAATGTGCGAATTGCCACATTTTGTGCACTGGATACGCCTCGACTCCTCAGAGCAGAAATCAGGGACATCCTGCATATTGTGAAGGTATGATTAATCAAATATCCCATCAACAAGACAGGGATGAACGTTCTTCTATTTCATTTCAAGCTCATGCTTTTCATAGATGGAAGGAACAGAGGAAGCAAGAAGATGACTGCCAACAAAAACAAAAAGAAGAGGTGAATGCATATGACATATCACATCTATTCTAAGGAGGCACAATCAACTCTTTCACTTTTTGACGATATTTTTTGTAAGCTACAAAACCATTTCTCCTTGAGAAGGACATGTAATAAAGTACCTGATGTGGAGTATTATGTGACTTGTGGGAGACACTCTTAGATTCTTCTTTCCTCAGTTGGTCATCATAGTCTCTCTTCTTTACAGAATCTGAGAGAACCTGAAATTTTAAACCACTGAGACTTTCATGCAGAACAGAGGGAACACCACAATTTACATTTGACACACCCAATTGTTTCAGATTCTGAAGATGCTAACAATAAGGAAATTAATAAACTAATATCAAGGCATAAATACCTCATAAGCACATTGCAGTTTCTTGAAAGAGTCACTTGCCAGTGGACTTCCCATATTCTTATCAGGATGCACAAGCATTGCCTAGCCCAATAAAAGGCAATGGTAAGCAAACAGAACTAGAATGACAGG
Source organism: Rhododendron griersonianum (assembly GCA_018127125.1). NCBI lineage: Eukaryota > Viridiplantae > Streptophyta > Magnoliopsida > Ericales > Ericaceae > Rhododendron > Rhododendron griersonianum. Next base: position 586,047 of record CM030791.1, on the reverse strand, counting down.
GGAGAGACATCATAATCACAGAAAATTAATCAGGGAAACTGAAGACAATTTTAACAGAATATGACACAAAAATACCATCTGTAGGATAAATTCTCGACTGGTAAGTAGAAACAGTAGTCTTCTAACCATTTAATCCTGAACCAAATGGTTGGTGTATCACAAGATCATCCATAAACCAGGCAAGTCTATTGGAAAGTTTGGCCTCACTTAGGATGGAGAAAAGGAGTAATAAGGCCCACCAGAAAAGAGAGTTCTACTAATCACAAATCATATGCTTCAGTTAAGCAAAGGTAAAAAGGAAGACGAATACAGATGAAAGTAGCATACCTTTTTCCGATATTCCTTTTTCAACAGCGCAGCATCAATTTTCTTCTGCCTGGGAAATCCCAATGCATCATAGTGATTCAAAGTACTTAAAATCCGCTTCATCTCATTGATTGAACTTGTATCTTCTCTGACCACCTGTTTACCAGAAGATTCTTTTTGTTTGTTGACAAGAGACGAAGTAGGAGGTGTTTCGCAAGAAGATTTACAGGAGTTCAACTTTTCAGCTTCATCAATAGGAACAGAATATTCGCCCTCTCCGGAGAAGTTATCTTCTGTGAATGTCTCTGGTACCTTCTGCTCCTCAAAATGTGTGGTCTCACTCAGATTATCACACCATTGAAGCAGGTAATTGAGAACATCATTTGAGAAAAAAGCAAGGTGTATTGAGAGAGAAACTCCTAGCCATCCAACTCGGACTTTAACGCAATATATAGCATACATAGTTGCCATTAAGACTACTAACCGGGCGTGATTTAGAGAAAACAAATAGCCTGCATTTTACAAAATCGATTCAGTATCAAGCAACAAAGCAGGTACGAGAAATGGTGAAGGAAACAATAACTGCAACCGATCCACTATCTACTGGGATTAGATAAAGATTCAAAAGAGACAAAATGAAGCATGTAAGATTTGTTTCTTGAGAGCTTTAAAATAACCATAGAGCAGCTGGGAATCAAGCAACTATCAAGGGAAGTAGTCGATCAACCAATTAAGACTAAAACAATGATTAATAACCAACTGTCAAATGTGATAAACTAAATATAAAATTGCTCCTGTGGCGCTTCAAACTGTGTTTCTTACAAAAGCACTCCCAGAGTTCATACTTGCGTCACATCACATGCAAAAAGACTGGAATTTTTTCCAAACTTTAACCAATAGGCCTAAAATAAGGAATTTAAAAATTCAATTGTTACAAGCGCATTGGCTATTTTGATATGAAAGTGTTTATTTGCTTATGGTTCTGTCATATGACTCATATCCACTTTCTTTCAATGTAAGCCAGCATTTTGTTAGTAAGGATCAGTTGAAACATCCAAAGTGTGACTTACCAACTGAATGTTATATACCTTCAGACCCTAGGTCACAGACTCACAGTGTATTTTTCGTCAAATCCATTATTAGTTGGGAGATCATTCAAAGAATTCAAACTTGCTACAAGTCAAACCGTCTTTAGATGTTTCTATTCTAAGAGAAAATCTACTGTCATTTGTCTTTATGATATGCAACACAAGCCTATGTCCAACACGATTCCAACCGTCCATAGCAGTTTTTATCAGAGTTGTTATATTCCTGTGTGTACTGTTTCCAACTTTAACAGTAATATTTTGAGAAGGCTCTGGAATCTATATTTAGCTTTTGTACTTCCTGTTGTCAAAATGTGAGTCATTTTTGGTACTACATGTGCAGGTGGCCGTAGGGTAACTATCACAAGGTTTGAGGATCTTTAACAGATTCCTAGCATGCGAACATAGAGGGGTCCTTCATCCCAATGAGCAGTTTATAAAGTGCCTTCTCTAGACAAAGAATAAGGATGATCTATCCAACTGCTTTATGTGAATCACAATCCCACTTCTCTTTGAATCATGATCTCTCTCACTCACTCTCTCATTGTCAACAGGCCTTTTGCATTACTACAATATGAACCCAAGGCTTGAAATGTCGTCCCAATCTTGGATCCGATAGTACAACTACAACATATACTACCGAAAGTCTCAAGCTATATGTTTTCTTAGTATCCCCCAACACCTCCATGCCCAGGCAAAACAAACTCACACAGCTTCCACAGCGAAATACATGTCGAATGGGTCTAAACACAGAAACTTTGCCTATCAAAATGCATAGAGAAGCTTTTTATCAATTGGATGGAAAGCCAATACTATCTGAATGTTGAATGCAATTGTTTTAGTATCAGCTTACAACCTTCCAAAAGGAATACAGGAGCGTAACTTTGCAACTAGAAAGTTAACAAAAGGTTCTAGGTCAACTTTTGTGCCAATTTTCAAGATTACCGCTACATAAGTTATTTAACAGCTTACTCATCATTCGACATACTTTATTTGACAGCTATATTTAATGGAATTTTAATTCTCCCCAATAGTACTGACTAAATTTCTCCCTCAAAATCCTCTAGTTGATGGTGTATTTTCTCCCGATATTTAAGGAGATAATACAACTCACTAATAAACTATGTAAAGAAGGAAAAGAAAAGGAGGAATGCAAGAGAGAAAGAAATACCATGTCTCCATAATACCTAATTTCAAAATAGTCAGTAAGAAACATGACGTACCTCCAACTATAAACAATGTACCCGTTATCCAAAAGTTAGCATACATCCATAATACCAAAATAGCAAATAGCCCGACAATAAAAAGCCCAGGAGTGTAACCCAAATACTGAACAGCAACCCCAGCAGCTCCCTGAGATAACAGATGCAACTGTCAGTGGCATAACTACTCAAAATCATTTGAGAGTGACAAATATAATACAGGACAGCAACGAAACCTTTTTCTAGAATAGAGATCACTCCATATTGGAAAAAAGAACCAAATTTTCAACATTAAGAGAACCAAGAGCAAAAGTCCACGTGGAAGAGGAAGTAATAGAGCACAAGAAGGATTGTATTGCTGACCTTCTTGTCCAGGTTTAATATCTTCACATCTTAGTTTTTTTTCTAAACTGTTAGTTTAAATAAGATCAATATCTAATGTTTCCTTCTTTCCACTAAGTAGGATTCTTTCTGGTCACTGTCAAAAGGCTTTATAAGAAAATTACTGGTATCTATAACCAGTAAGGAAAGAGATCCTGTAGATTAAAATATAATATCAACCCTGGATGATCCTATTCCTCTACAAGCTATAACAAGAGAGAGAGAGAGAACCATGATTATCAAACAACATCTGTGACTTCAACAAGTTCATGAATTCAAAATGCGTTACCACAGGTCTCCATTCAAGACCTCAAAGTTATAGGATTTCCCTTTGTAATTTTATGGAACTCGCAAAAATTGATAAAACCAGGCGTACATGGGGTGAGAACCATGATAAACTTCACAAGAAAGTCCTCTTCATTTGCTTCCCTTACATGCTGACAATCAAGCAACATCTGTGACTTCAACAGGTTCATGAATTCAAAATGCGCCACCACAGGTCTCCATTCAAGACCTCAAAGTTATAGAACTTTCCTTCGTAATTTTATGGAACTCGCAAAAATTGATAAAACCAGACATACAAACTACCAATCTAAATGCTCTATTAGCCATACTCCATTTCTTCAAGGACTAATCAGAGTCATGTGTAAGCAGACAGGCCAATCTGGAGACTTAAAGTTCCTGGACACTCTTCTTAACATCTCATCTTATAGAAATCTAAGAAACCAAAACAAATAAGCAACTTACTCTACCACTAATTTAGATAGACTTCAAAAACGTAAAGTTAGGGATTCAAAAAAATGAGCATTTCCACCACAGAAAGCTGTTAAGCATTCACCACCCACAGAGCATTACTCTCTTGTAATGCTGCCATGACACTGTGCCATGCAGCCTTCCTTCTTGAAAGCCAACCGGAAATATAAACATGCAATTGAGTACACATAATAAACAAGTTAAAGAACTACCCAAATTACATATACTTGTGGTTCATTAGTAGGAGGTGACCCTTTGCTAAAGAAAAGAACAGAAGTATACGCTTTATATCAACATATATTTATGTCTGCTCATAAAGCGGGAAGAGTAATTGTCAAATTAGTGGACGTTCTTACGTAGAAACACTTATGATACTAGACCTCATGCCTTATCAAGCATGTTTCCCATTTTAACTTTGGTTTATTCCACAATCATTATGGCTATGATTAAAAGAAATGACTAACAACCCCCAAGCGTAGTAGTCCAACTGTTGTTGAGTTTCATGACTCATGACATGCATTACTCCACTTGAGCACCATGTATTAGTCATGTAACAAGTCAACAGAATGTCGAGTGCAAATATATGGGTTCGTCTTTTGGGCAGAAGAAGAATATTTTGCGGAAAAAATTGTGAGTTTGAATAAAGGTATGAGGGTATCTGGAGTTCTGCGAGTAGACCATCTAAGAGCCTATAGTCTGAAAATAGGTTTAACCTAAGATATGTGATGTAAACATCAACTACAAACTACAATTACTAAAATATACTTCAGCGGATCAAACAAGCACCCAACAGTAGGTCACAAAAAGCATGCCATGACATCGAAAGAAGCCAACAATAACTCTTCAAAAAAACAAGGATAAAAAGCAAAGCCATCAGCACCATTCCAGAACTACTAAATGCGCAAAGGAAAAGAATTTGAACCCTTACCATACTGATAAGTACATAAACAAGGCAAGACATCGACGTCAAACTCAGAAAGCAACTCCACATAATAACAAGCAACGCGACAGATCCCAGCTTTACAAACGACCGAACCCCACGGACAACACAGTCCTTCCAATAAACCAGCAACAACAGCAAGAACCTCCCAAGTCTTGCACATCCACTGCAAACCAGCGGCCAATTACGCTCCATAAACATCCCGATTTTGTCCCTGAAACAGATCACCGCGGTTCGCACAACTGGATAACAATGCCTCTTGGACTGCAACCACTTCCAACCTTGATTGAACAACCCAATATCCTCCATAGCAACCATAAAATAGTTCAAATCCCAAAACCTATCTAATGGAAAGAAAGAAAAAGAAAAACGTAGAATCCGCTATCGATACCCATCGATATTGTCACATACTAATAGCTTATATCTCCACAGTTGTGATGTTAAAGCCTCACAAGTTCCCATAGTCATAGATGCACACTCCAATTCACCAAAAGGGGGTAATAAATATTCACTGAATCAAAGCGATGCCCACATAAATTACTACTACAATCTCCGAGTACGAAAATGGAAAGAACAACAGGCTTCCATCTTAACAACAGCAGTAAAAGTAGTTGACTCAAACAGTTAGAGATCACGAAAACAGCAAATTGCTTCACATGTACGTCTCCCGAAAGTAATAAATAAGTCCACTTTTTTTTCCCCCCTCAGGATACCAACAGCAAATTTTCACCTTTAGCTGTTGAGACCTGATTCACATCACATGTTCGATCGACCTCGAAACACAACTGAACGGAAACGAACAAGAAGGTTAACAGATAGAGACACATACATAGGTTGTGTATGTAATAAGAAATCACCGACAGGGGGTTGGGAGTTAGGAATTCATGGTCCAAAGGGGGAGAGAGAAAAGAGGGGGAGAGAGAGAGAGGATCTTTAATGGTGATTCTCTCTCTCAAGGGGAATGTCTAGGGCCTTGACCTTTTCTGTGAGGAAACCCTAGCTTTTTTACAGGAAATGCTCGTGAAAGAGAAAGTAAGGTTAAAAAGTTCAAAAAGGCGTTGAGATAGAGAGAGAGAGAGAGAGAGAGAGAGAGACAAGAGTGATGAGGAGAGAGAAAGTAAAGTAGGAGGAGAGTGGGGGAGAGGGGGGTGCAGATTAATTGCGGATTAAGGGTAAAATTAGGAAGGGAATATATAAAAAGAACTCTATAAGTATTATATTAACACTAATAATGAGGAAGTGGGACCAGTTGAGAGTGTTAATTAAATTCTGGTTGGTGTTCCACTTCTGTTAGTAGGTAGTAGTAGAAGTATTCGTATAGTATAATTCCACCTGGCACCCTCCCTGCTGTCTGCAGTTACGTCACTTACGTGGTGTAATGGGTTTTATTTGGGCCTGGCCCGTTAGCCCACGGATGCTCCAAATGGGCCGGGGTTTTTTTTTGTTTTTTTGGGGTGCACTCCAAAATTTTAAAATGAAAATGATGTAATAAAATTTTTCATGTTTATCGAAAAATTTGTGTTATTTCGCGTGTATATGAGTCCATTATCACTGTTAAGTGAGACTCTCTCTCTCTCTCTCTCTCTCTCGATGAAAAATTGGGTATCTTTCTCGCCATTTTTTATTACGTGCATATTTGGATAATTGTCATTGATTTTTACTAGAACATGTTCATTAGAAACATTCTACCAAAATACAATACTTTTGTTGTTTATCAGAAAAATAAAATTTCCTTATTATCAAAATAAAGAATGTAATTTGTGCAATAGCGGAATATTACAGAAATATATATATGTTACACAACGGGTTGGTATATAAACAAAAAAAAAAAAACACACATGTTACATAATTATTGTTTTTCATATGGGCTAGCTATCATTTGATGTAACACTTCCATCCATTGCTCTTATGAGTTATGTGTGATGTGGGTTCATGAAATAATAGTAGCTAGTATTGTGTGTGAAATTGCATTACATATGGCAGTAATTTTACGTTTACATTTTTCAATATGTAACCCAACCTCACTAATTCGAATTTTTAGCTAAAGCTATATGTAGTTGTATCTCAATTTTGTTCCATGCGGCACGTAAAAGTACATCCGATCGATATGCTTGTCATGTTCTTTCTAATCGTTGCACAGACAATTTAAGTCATCTATCTTACGCATAAATTATTCTTCTAAAATCTAGAACAAGTCTTCTCTCATACTTGGGAAAAGTATTAACATAGTCAAAGAGAAAGAGATATACTGTATAAAATAAGATATATAGCGCGTGAAGAAAAACTTACATTTGAAAAGCAAAAATAAGCCTACCCAACAAGAAATCCGCAAAGAAATTCACCCCTCACCGGCCTCCGGCAACACCACTAGAGACACGATGTGTACATTTTGAAGGTGATGCACCGTTTAAAAAGTCACCAAGGCTTCAACTAAGCATTTAAAATTGCTGCACGATAGGATATTCAAATGTAGTAAAAATGCATTATTTACTACTAATTAAGGCATGTCATGTGATTTGATCTCAGAAAATCTATACAATTTAGCTGATAAATACGAATATTCTTTTCTCTCATTAAAGATAGTAATAAATCCTGCAACACCCAATTCTTCGAAGTGGGCTCGGTTGGTGTGTACCTTGCTTCCATCCGAGGAGGTGGGAGTTCAAACCCTGCGAGGGGCGCGAGTGGGGTTCAGAGCTATGGACCCACTTTGAACTAATTTACTTTAGGGGTTGTTTGATAACCTAAATTCAGCACTTTAAACTGAATCAACTAAGTAATAAGTGATTCAGTAGGTTTGATAACCACATTTGACATTGCTTAGCAAATTAAGTGTCACTTAAAATGTAAGCTAAAAAGTTGAAAAAAATTAAGTAGCTTTGAGCTACTTAATTCTGGCTGAATTTTGTGTACTTGCATTCAACCACTATACCACCACCACAACCACTCCTACCAACACCTCCACCACTCCACCACCACCACCACCACAACCACTCCCACCAACACTTCCACCACTCCACCACCACCACTACCACCACTACCACCACTACCATCGCTACACCACACCACCACTTCCACAATCTACACCGCTCCACCACCACATCACCACCACCACTCCACCACCACTACCACCTCCACCACCACCACCACTTCCACCATCACCACCACCACGACTCCACCACCACCACCACATCACCACCACCACCACTCCACCCACCACCACTACTACATCACCATCACCACCACTACTACATCACCACCACCACCACCACTCCACCATTACCATAAATATATTGTGACTATTAGTAAATTAAGAGAGAATTGAAAAAAAATTAATTCATAATTTTTTTATCAGTGCTTAATATATTTATCAAACAGCTTTTCAGCTTAAAAAATTCAGTTTTCAATACTTAATTTTTCAGCTTTCAGTTTCAGTTTTATCAAATAGCCCCTAACTCTCCCACTGATGTATAAACCGTGACAAAAAAAATAAAAAATCTTGGAAGTCTCTTTCCAATTCCATGCCTTGCTAAGACAAGAGAGAATTGGTTGGTTTAGTTAAAAGAGAGAACTCCAATTGGATTTTTTTTGAAAGGTCGAACTCCAATTGGATAATCTTGCGAAATATCATATCATCATATCTAAGACAGCCACAGGGAGAGCGCCACGTGTGACTTGGCAATATCAGCAATGCTTGGTTCTCGTTACAATCATTATCATGAAATATTTCTAGCCAAGTGACCTTTTAGATACTTACATCCCATTACAGATTTGAAGGGCTCAAATACCATATCACCCCCAAAAAAGACACATACAGAGAGAGAGAAAAAAAGCAGGAGAAAGTAATGGCAACAGCCTCAGTCATGATGAGTTCAATGAGTCTAAAACCAGCTCCAAGAGGCCTCCCCTCACTCGGTACAACTTTCAGGGTTGTAGCCAGTGGGAAGAAGATCAAGACTGCCACACCTTATGGTTAGTAGATACATACCCTATATGTGTATTCGTCGCGAATCGATCAATAGATTAGATTATACCCATGAAATTTGTTACGTAAAAACTTGATTGGGTTTGAAGCCATTTTTGGGAGTTTGCAGCCCGTTTGGTGTGAGTGATTTGGTGGTCAAATTTGGTTTGCTTGTATTACTCCAGTTGAGAGAAAGTGAGAAATATATCATCGATAATCGAGTTTTGTTTCCCACCAAAATACTATTAAGGAAACAAAGATTGTTGAAAGGAAAAGGTGAGTACGTAATTTTTTGTTTCTAAAAGAAAGTGATGAAGGTGTGATTTGCAAAACCCAAATATTGAAGTTACAGAGAGCTAGAGAAGAGATCAATATTGAATTAGGAATTTTGTGGATATGTGGGAATTATCTAAGGGCCCATTATCTAAATACATGATCAGGTACTGGTGGCGGGATGAGCTTGAGGGATGGGCTCGATGCTTCTGGCAGGAAGGGCAAGGTGTCTTCTTTTTTTAACATTTTTACTACTGCCTGCCCTTTTCATGTCACTTTCTTTCAAACATGTAATTTTTATTTCGATTACCGGATGTCCGGGTCAGCTAGCAGCCTAGAGCGCAACTCAACTAATTTCGTAGAGTTCGAACATGTGACCTCATCGAGGACAAACACCCATTTGGGTCATTCCAAATATGTAATTGATGCAGTCAAATTCCCTTCTACAATGTTTCTAATAAATGGAAAAAGAAGAAGAAGAAGAAGAAGAAGAAGAAGAAGAAGATTGTCTTCGTAGGAGTACTCAGTTGTGATCTGATAGAAAATCCTATTAATCTAATTTCATAAACTCTCTATTTGTAACTGAATACAGTAGTACTCTAATTAATAGCTTTTGCTCTTCTTCTTCTTTTTTTTGACTCGGAAGCTTTTGCTCTTCAAAAAACAAATAGATACTAGTATTAATTTCCACCTTGCCGCACTAAGTTTTCCCCTTAATTGATTCCATTGCTGATTCAGGGGAAAGGTGTCTACCAATTTGTGGATAAATACGGTGCTAATGTCGATGGATACAGGTACGTAGCCGCACAATTAATCTTTTTGTCACATGAAAGGTTGAATTCTTAGCATTATTTATTTGTAATCATGTTATGCGCACTTGCAGCGATGTTATAACAATCTAGTTAAATACTGTATATCTAAGTATAGATTCCTGATTATGGATTTACAGTCCCATCTACGACACTGATGATTGGTCCCCTTCTGGTGATGTCTACGTTGGAGGTAATAACAAAATATATATATATATATCTCTCTCTCTCTCTCTCTAGATTGACATATACTTAATTATCAAGTACTGTAAATGATGACATGAAATGCAGGTACAACTGGGTTGGCAATCTGGGCAGTGACACTAGCTGGAATTCTACTAGGAGGTGCCCTCCTTGTTTACAATACAAGTGCTTTGGCGCAGTAGTAGAAATTAAACCCCCATGGATGACTGTTTAAAGTACTCTTGTCTGTGTGCAAGAACACAACATTTACAAGATTATGCTTTTTCAACTTAATATACTGCATGTTGTAGTCTGTGTTATTGTTTTTGTATGCATGGATTATCTATTCAAATATTGTCTTGTCTGTATTATTTATTGTTTTGCTTTATGTGATTTATTAGGCCCCGTTTCATATTGGGTTCTTGAAAAATAAGTACTTATTTGTAATTTTCAAGCTTAAAAATAGTAGGCTTACTGAAATAAATTAAAAAAAGCAATATGGATCTTGTTTGATAAACTCTGCAAAAAAAATTAAAAAATTATTTTTGTAAGTCCATTATTTTTAAGTTTGAAAATAGGTCCTCATTTTTTTAAGTAAGTACTTATTTGAGAAAGCGGAACGGGGCCTAGCCTTTGTTATGGTTGGTTTCCCGTGAACAAAAAGTTCATCTACGAAACTGTAATGATTTCACATTAACAAACAAACTGCTCACTCGTGTTTCATCCATCTTCCTGTCTAATCTAACCTTAGTTGCATAAATCCTTCAAAATGTCCCTCGCTCGCGCTCTCGATCCTCACTTTCGCGGATTTTAGTAGATTGAGATGTATTTCAAAGAAACTTTCACGTTCGCTGTTCCGCTCACGCACCCGAATTACGTGACTTTGGGTTTAACATTCTTGTTGTGCTCACATTAATGTGATCCAAAGATAGGACATGAATTGTAAGACCACTGGATCGAGTTTCGAGCGTATCTAGCTAGTGTTACCATGGAAACTTCTCAATCAAGTTTAAGGAATTTGGAAAGTTTTTTGAGTCTTTGGGTTTACTATAATGCAACATGTGTGGGAGAAAAAAAGAAAAAAAAAGCCAAGGAAAAACAAAATTAATGCTGAAAAAAAAAGGAAAAATGATTTTGCTACTCCTTTTTTTTGTTAACGCCACTCCCCTGCAAGTATATTTTTTGTGCAAAAATATACTTGCAGGGGAGTGACGTTAACAAAAAAAAAGGAGTGGCAAAATCAGCCGTCAAAAACAGACATCCCAAACAAAACATTAGTCAAACTCAGCCCACTAAATTCCTTTGGTCTGGGCCATAACGTTTGCGAAACGCGGTGGGCTTGAATTCAATTAGTTCAATACGGGCTGAACTGGACCACTTTTAAAATAGTGAAATAAATCGAGGAGTCACTTTATATATATAATGATAAAACGAGATGATTTTGTTCACCCTCCCTCTCATTAGTCGAAATGTTGTAGGGATTATAGAATCTGGTGTAGAGACAATAAAGATTCTGTTGCCCATGCACCAAAAAGTGTAATAATTCCGTGGTTCCTACATCATTTCGACTAATAAGAGACTGGGTAATGTTTACCCTCCCTAAAACAAAATTATTATTTGATAGAACTCGAACTCATCAACTCAAAAATTGAGTTATTTAACTGCTTGCCTTGCCCTAGAACAAAAGAAAAGAAAAGCACTCGAACCAGCTCCTTCACTTCATATAGAAAATTTTCGTTTTGTGAATGCTGGTACACTTTGGAGATGCCTCGGGATATGGTATCAAAAAATCATGTAGTGGCCTAATTAAACAGTTGAATGATTTCACCCATTTAACTTCGCCTGAATGCAACTTTTTTTCTTTCACTTTCCCCTTCCAATAAATAGTCAAATTTTTTACTTTTATTGACTTTAGTGCAGTTTTGATCATTGTTTTATTCACAACCAGAATTTGAAGCTGGAGAAAATGTAAAAGCTGAGGAAAAGTCAGCTAGAAGTTGGGTCTAAACGAGGCAAGTTCCTATAATATATAAAATTATAAATATAAATGAATTCCCAATATTAGTCAAGTCTTCAATCTTTAGAAACAAACATATTCAAATTTCGTGGAGAGATATCAGGGAGGAAATTATTGAAATATATTATCTTGGGATTGAGTTTGGTAATCAGTTGCTTTCCATATCCTTTCAATTGGATTATATAATGGGAAATTAACATTCTAATTAGACTTTTTTGGTTATATTACTCACCTAATTATTCCCCATATAGCTCTAGTTCAAACCGTGTATTGGGCTTGTTTTATACACCAATCATGGCTTTGACAAGGTCCATAATACTTGGTTAGGTTTCTATTTGTCTACTTGAGATTACAAAAGTTTTTTCGAACGTTGGCACCCAACCGTGTGACAGGTAAAAAAGAAAAGAAAAAGAAAGGAGAACCAGCAATGACACGGTAATGACACATTACATTTTGATTAATATGTGATTTATCATCAATGCATTGATAAACTACAGGACAAGTGATATCTATTCTACCAATCAATACAATGAGAATCCATCACATGATATCCAAATTATACTTATCACCAAGTATGGTCATCATGGCATTGTTGAAAATGAAAATGAGTATTCAATCCTTGATTTGATCGAAGATTATGTAACGAATTACATCACATATTTTTACTAATTTATTGGTTGTGACACCACATGGGACTCATACTCAACATTTGCTTCACACTGAGGATTGTACCGAGTCAGCAGCCAAAAAAAAAGTCATGGCCTGTATGTTTGCATGTTTTATTTGCTCATTTGTTTGTGTAGAGTTTGAACTGTGTCTAGATTCAGACGTAAAATCATGTTTTATTTGCTCATTTGTTTGAATTGTGTCCAGATGCAGACCTAAAATAAGTCAACACAAGACAAATTAGTACAGTAATAAATAAAATGGGATAGCCAAAGAAACCTTTAATTAGGTCATATATGAATGTGCAACTTACCAAAGGAAAAGATAAGGAAAAAACAAATGATTCGACTATCATTTTTCGTTCAACTGGAACCGGTCACACTGCTCAGAATTTTAGATCACGTGGTTGTATGGTAAACCGAATCTCCCAGCCATGACAAGTTCGGCGAGAATGATTCAATAATTATTTTTTCTTTTCTTCTTTACAGTTCTCAATCCAACCATCTTAATAGTACTTAACAGTCAAAGTACGTGCTTTTACGTACATAATCTTTTATCTTTGTTAACTCATGAGATCAACTTGAGCTTAGTGGAACTAATTACTACTAAATGGTACTAAACTTGAGAGTTTTACTAGTCTTAGTTCTTTTTAATGTCTATTTCAACTTTTCAGCAATAATAGAGATTACCCATCTAATCATTCTATCAATACACGCCTTAATTGTGAATTATTCCCCGGCAAATCCAAAAGTCTAGTGAGTCAGCAAATCTGTGGTGAGCAAGAAGAGAGTGACTGTCATGACTTTATCAAACATGGCAGATCGTTGTCCTGCTTCCTTCTGTTTGGCATTACTCTATGGTTATGCAGTGTCCCAGTTCCGTTTTTCCCCACTTTTTTTGATCACTCAGGTGTCTGGGCCAGCATATGAGTCCGTTTTTTCCCATTTGATCGCCTTTTTTTATAGAATCAGTTGTAAAATGAATAAAATTTCGAAGAATGAGGAAAAATGCTTGGATCCTTAGTATGCCATTTCATCAAGCATTTTTCAATTACACGAGCTATATTAGGTGTGTCATTGTACATATAAAAGGTGTTGAGCCATGGAGACTTTTTTACTGTGACAGCCCACTTTCTTTTAAGCTAATAGGTGAAAACTTTAGAGAGTCAACTAATTAACTTCTCCATTTCATTTCATTTGTATATATCAGTTGTTACAGATTGTAATGAGCCGTAGCTCTATTTATACAAAAATCGAACCGACTTCATCAACCAATTAGATTACAGATAATCACCGCTTAAACAACCTCTAGACCATTAACTAACCGACTAATAAGCCACTTGACTAATAACAAACTAATTGAGCTTAACTCACTAATACTTGAGAGAATGAACTAGCCCCAGCTGTCTGATCAGCTGGCATTGGAATGGCTTCAATTGTATAGCTTGCTTTGAGTGACTTGACAAAGACTACTACTACAAATGCAATTTCGGGCTGACTACAAAACTGAGACAACAATACAAGTCATGAGCAACAGTGAAGCCAAGCCGAGAAAAAGAAACAGAGCAGATTTGACTCCGTTTCCGCAGGACCTCCCCCTCCAAAATCATCACATTTACTTGACAAAAGGCCTCCGAAGAAAATTGCAGGCATCCATTTTACAAAAGAAACAGAAGATCCACATACAATCAATCTAATGAAGAAATCAACAACCATACATTACAAAAGACCCAAACTAGAAAACCCAAACCTATATAACCATACATTACAAAAGACCCAAAGTAGAAAACCCAAACCTATATAATCAATCCAAATTCAATCATAGTTGTAGGAGTAGGGAGTGTTCATAATCAATACTGATTCCACATGATGGGTAGATCCACATCAGATAAGAAGCTCTCTGACATTATTCCTTCACCCAAGCTTGGTGATCCTTTCTTGTTCAGATGGTTTAGAACTGATTTAATGACACTTTTTTCGCAAGAGGAAGTGCTTATTTCTGGCCTACCACCAAAGGTAAAAGTAGGTGTAGGAACTTTGATTGGGTCCGCGTGGGTGATGTCCGAAAAAGTTGGGTTCGTTTGGTAGTTTGGGGTGAAAATATTGGAGAAGCAGGGCACATGTTCGTACTGTTGTCCCTTTGAAATATTGGTTTGGTCGAAGGTGATGTATGAATCCAATAATGGTGGGAGAGAGAACGAACTTGTGTCATCATAGCCAATTCCCATGCCTTGTTTGGCATCAACTTCTATGTCTTTGTTGCACACTCTACATAATACCCAATCTCCCTGTTCGAACAAAAATAAGGAACATTAGTGCTCGAAACAAATGAACTCGAATTTTACGATGGATCTCGAAAATAAGAACGTAACATATAGCAACCAGCAATCGCACAAGATTCGAAGGATAAACATGGTTTGGCTTATGTTAACACTCTAAGATCACAGAACTCTCACTCTGAAAGAGAAGAATACAACGAGCCAAGTAGCCAACATTGTCACGTAACTATCTCATATTAAATCTTATAGCCCCAAAATACAACATGAACACAAACCTTGTCATATGTCCATTAAGCGGGTTGTGAGGGTGGAAAACAGGTTATAAACATAATCATGCTTAACTCGAGACACCCATCACTGTTAGAATATAGTATTGGTATTAGTCCCACATTGGTTAATATAGTCTTATGTTATGATTTCTCATTATATAAATAAGAGTTGATTGTGTTAGGGTTAGTTAACAAAACACTCTACACACTGTACTATGAAAGTCAAGAAACTTCTACACTGTACTATGACGAAAGCTCAGATTATAAAGGATGTTTAAAGACAAGGGAGTAAATTTGGCTTTTTCCATAAGAAGTCAAATGGGAAATCATGTTGTGATCAGGTTTTGTGGAAACATCAGTTGCTGTCTGCTGATGTTTTCTACTTCTTGTAAGACACTGTTGCGTGTTACAATTACTAGCACTGAGTAACAACAAGGTACGTCACCTTCCATTCTACTTATTGGATTATTCTGCTTGTCATCACTAATGACACAACTGGATTATGAAAAGACAAGAACTTAAGATCTGCTTAGAAAAGGACCAAACGAACACGTACTTAAAATTGGTTATGCGTTTGAAATGAGCTCGCCCAGAAAACATGAAATGTTTAGAATTATGTAAAGAGACAAATTTATATTACCTCAAAGATCCTAATATTTCATAAACTTCCTCTAACTCAGAACCACAGGGCAGTTTATGTTAAACACTTAAATCCAATGCCAAAAATACCCACAAGATATTTATTTCTCAATTTGTTTCAGGACCCTCAACTACTATTGGATTTTCTCTGCTTCAATTTTGATTGATCCCTCCACTACTATCGGAGTTTTTATGCTTCAATTTTGATCAACTGCTCGATTGTTACTATCTCTTCCTGAATGCTTAGATTCAAATTGCGAATAATTATGGTTTTGTTTAATTTCCTAAGATGTTAGCAACGCACAACTTCTTGTATAATTAGATGAACAGAAGCAACAATATGGTGGAGGGAAAAAATTAACCTTGAGAGAAGGGATTTTGGGAGGGGCAAGGGGTCCTTCAAGCCGGAACTCATGCATTACCCAGTTGGTTTTTCTTCCCTTGGGTGCCCTACCTTGGTAGAACACTAGGGTTTTCCTCATCCCAACAAGGGTACCCCGTCGAAATACTGCCTTGTCCTTTCCAGTGGCCTTCCAGTACCCAGATACTGTGGCCCGGTTTGTTCGCAGTCCACTTGCATACTTCCGATCACGCTGACTGTAGAAGTACCACTCCTTGCCTCCCACACACGCTGGTTCTGTTAAAGAAAATGCATAAATGAGAAATTTGTTCAACGGAAGTAGAAAGGTGTGCCTCAATCTTCACTCCACCATTAATAATCAAGAAGTAAAGAATATATGAATAAGAACCAAATGAAAACAGCTTAACAGAGTCTCTCATTTTTAATCTGACGCCCCTAAAGATTAGTTTTCATGTAGCAGTACTCATAGGGTAAAAAGGTCAGTAAAACTTCATTGTCTAACGGACTTGTTTAGGTTACTTAAAGCCAAGTTACTAGGGAATACACTACGTAATGGAAGTATACATATTTTGATCATAACTTCACTACAGAGAGCTTATGCTGTCAATAGTGTTACTTCCATTACAGAAAGTCTACCCACACAGATTTTGTGCACAGCGATTGTGCACAGATCACCGTGTGGGGCCCACTCCAAGTCCCACACAAACGATCCGAGCCATTTGTGCGCACCGATTTAGCTCAATCCAATATCTATAGGTGCTCGATCCAATCATTTAAATTTTCAGGATCCTGAAATCTAAAAGTTAGATGATTGGATCGAGCATCTATAGGTATCGGATTGAGCAGATTTTTCTCACTCGAACCCTCAAAAAAATGTTTTACATTTAACGAACTACTCAGATTACTTTTGTAGAACCCGAAGTGGGCCCCACACCATGATTTGTGCACAATCGCCGTGCACAAATCCTGCGTGGGTAGCATCTCTCCTTCCATAATATTTGTCTTTTTTATCATATGCAGAAATTCAAGATTACTAACTCAAGATAAAGCAAGAAAGTCAAGGACAAATCTGAAAAGAATATGTTGATGTCAGCATATTGATGGTGTCATGATGTTTAGAAGTCACAAGAACCTATCAAGAACTAACACGCGGCCGAACGTTTTGTGCCATGAGCTGTATGTGACTCATCATTTATTTTATAGGTTTCCTGTTGGTAATACGTGATACATGAGGTTGAAAAGACGAAGGTAGAGTTTTGCCCACATAGAGCTTGAAAGCAAGTATTGAAAATGAAGTATAACAGATTGATGACACAGGAAGCCTCATTTTTCCATTTGAAATACTTAGAAATCCGTCTCATTCCAACATTCTGTCAAGTGTACTCGCTTGAGGTTTACAAAATGCGAAGGCATAGAATATGGCTTAAAGTTTGTGATGAACTCAGAATTATTGTCACTCTCTTTCGTTGCGACAACGCCAAGGGTGTCAATTCTTCAGAAAAGTACACACAAAAAAAAAAATGAACATAGAAAAGTAACCACTGAAAAATCTGAATTGAATGAGAGATGCATCGCACACAGTCAAACAAGCTACAATAAAAAAATTATGTATGTGATACAAGCAGGTAGATGTACAGACTAAAGAGATGTGAGAATGAAAATGAACCCTATATGAACTTGAAACTACACAGGAAACAATTTATCTATACTTACTCAATCAGTGACAAAAATCCACGAATACTGATCAATTCTACTGGTCATGAATAATCCTATTGCTATCACTGCATCCGCATTCAAAGAGAATATATCCCACCAAGATAATACATCTCTCTCCCTCTCCATACAGATGCATATCAGCCTGAGAGGCAGCGGAAAACTTACCTGGAATATCCCAAGGTTCGCACTTGTTGAGGTCAACTTCGATCATGAGAGAGCATTCACAACATGTATACTTGTTTATCAAGTAATCACAGACGAGTTCTTCATCTCTAGGATGAAACCTGAACCCTGGAGGCAATTTTGCCTCCACCGTCCTCAGACTGCTCATTTTAGAGAGAGAGCAAGAGATAGAGGGTGAGAGAGAGTTTTAAATATGGAGTATGAAATCCCTACGAAGAACCCCTGGTGGTTGTAGTTTATATTCAACGCGTTTGTAAAGTATGTACTAGAATAAATATATAAATAAGGGGTTTAGTCAATCAGAAATTCCGTGTAAGCGAAGGGAGTGGGGTTTTGAATCTTGGTCTACGTGTCACGATGACGTGGACTGACTGCCAACCAGATGTACAGTGGAGTGTGTGGGTGTATGAGAGAGAGAGAGAGAGAGAGAGAGAGTCATTTGCTTCTCTCCTACCCCTTCGGAATTTTAGCTGGTAGAGCCTCCGAGACTTTCGCCAATTTAAATGGATAGAATAACAATTCTGACTTCCGACACCATTTTCCACCGTCATGACATAGTATTGAAAGATCAAACAATGAGTCCAATAATAAGCATCATCGAATAACGGGCTGGGCTTTATTAACATTTTAGGGACAGCTTACAAGAATTGTATTGGCTGGGTTGAACCATTGATCTGAATTCTGATGCTAAGACACTGCAAGTATTTCATTATCTTTTACCAATCAAGTTTTGCTCAGTAAGGCCAAAGTCAAGGATGAGATATGTACATCTGCCCGTTAATGATGGCTCAGCTTCTCACTAACGAATGAGTCTTTTAGGCTGCCATGAAAGCAATCAAACAGTTATCGTGCAAGATTAGGAAAACATAACAGATTTATAACTAAAGAATTATAAATCATTGCTTTTAACTTACTCATACTGTAGAAGAGTTCCGATGCCAATCCTTAGATGGTAATGACAGTGACAGATAAAATAATTCTGCACTGTAAAATAACAAAACTGATATTTTACAATACCTGATGTATTTGGCGAATCAAATACCACACTCAGCTAATAAAGCACTCTGCTTAGCTAATAATATTAGTATTAATTAATACTTTTTCCTGTGAAAAGTCTCATTAACGCCTAATTCGTGTCGAGTAGACCCTGCTGTTGTGAGAATTATTAATTCATGAATTGTAGGGAGGGGTTTATGTCACCACAAACAGAGACTAAAGCAAGTGTTGGATTCAAAGCTGGTGTTAAAGATTACAAATTGACTTATTATACTCCTAACTATGAAACCAAAGATACTGATATCTTGGCAGCATTCCGAGTAACTCCTCAACCGGGAGTTCCACCTGAAGAAGCAGGGGCCGCGGTAGCTGCGGAATCTTCTACTGGTACATGGACAACAGTGTGGACTGATGGACTTACTAGCCTTGATCGTTACAAAGGGCGATGCTACCACATCGAGCCATTCTTAAATCTGTACATGCTTCAATAAGGAAGTGACTAAAAATGTCTCCTTATGCATACAACCCTGTTACAGATAATATGTACGTATAAAAAGGCCTAAGTAAATTTTTAAATTCAATGAGACCACTTATAAGGTCTCTTTTGAAAATTTAAGTAAATTTTAAGAACCAAAAATTACCTTGGTGGGGACATATGTAGATGCATTTTGGGAAGGGAAATTACAATAATCTTCAAAACTTGTAGGTCAAAGTGCTACAGAAGATTACAGTTAGGGCAGCTGTTTCACGTTGTAGATATGTCTGTCCATATTGTGCACCAAGTAATCATAATTCAGTAATCATTGCATAACCGAAAACAAAAGAACAGATATTACCAAGCTCTGAATTCCGTTATTTCCGCAGGGTGGCACCCTTGTGGTGTCATATGCCACATCATGTTCAAGTAACAAAACAATTGCCAAGAGCTCCGTCAATAACCGTGTTATTTCCGTCTCCTGTCTCTCAAGATAACAAAGAAAAAATAACAATATTTAGATGAACAAAAGAGAAGCAGTATTGATCGCAAACAAAAAAGATAAAAAGTTGTATTGCAAAAAACAAACATCACCTCAAGCATTACATCATGGCAATCAACTGATTTCATTCACTCACATAGGGGGTTTCGATAGAGTCAAAAAAATGTGCGTAAAAGAACAGGGCTAGTGCACACTAAGAATTCCTATGTAGTTCATTTAATTGCTAAAATATCGTCTCATTTGGTCCAAAACCAAGAGGGCAGTTTCCAGTAACAATCTACGCTGTGTATAAACTGGGCCAACAAGCTTGTTGTCTGTTGATCATACAAAATGAGTTCCCAGGCTCTTCATTTCTACAACTATTTAGACAAGCAGACTTTCCCATGTTGAGCAATTTCAAATAAGGTAAACTATGTAGCATGGACAATTCGTCGGAGGTCACATACCAGTGTCGGACACCGACACTCTCCGGACACCTGTCAACCACTCAAATTCAAAGTGTCCTATTTTATCTCAATGATTTCTGTTTGGACACCCTGGGGACACCTTTAGAAAGATACACAAATGGTAAATACTTTTTGTGAATGATATAGTGATGAATATAGCTTAAGGTATACGTGGTGTTGCAAGTTTGCATAAGAGCCTAACTTTTTAAAGTTTTTATTCATATGATAGTACCCATATATGTTTTTGAAAACGTGTCCCCCAATGTGTCGTGTCCTCCAGTTTTTTGAAATTTACAAATGTCCGTGTTGGTGCTACATGGAGTAGAAGTTAAAAGTTTTTTGGCAGTTCGATTCCGTGGAAACTGTCAATACTTTTGGAGCTAGCACATGCCATACTATTCAAAGGTCAATTTTCAGCCTATGGTTTTCAAAATGCCCTTTCATTGTTTTCCCCTCTAAAGCTCCATTTGGCAAATCCTCTGTGTTTGCCTTCTAAAAGAACAACATTACTCATCAGAAAAGCTTGTAGTTTTCAAGTTCATAGCCAAAGACATGAGCATCAAGTACAATGAAAGATTAGCTTGTATTTCAGAAAATGCTAAAAGGAGCTTGCTTTTGGCCGAAAGCTTAGGTTGAAGGATTGAGGATTCAGCGCCAAAAATGTCCAGTGGAAGCCATAACCATTAAATTTCCAGTCAATGCGGCATTATCTAACAATACTTCATCAAAATCGAATAAACACGCACAACACTGATGCACAAATGTTTAACATCCATAGAATCACACAAGGCTTTTCAAAAGAAAAATTAAAAATCACACAAGGAAATCAAGCTCAATAAGGAGAAAATACAAGAAGAGAGAGAGAAACCTCAGCACAAGCATTTCGACGAATTCGTTACTCCGACATTCAATAAACTCCTAATCGGTTCTTCCCGTAAATCTACCCGGTTGAAATAACAGAAATAGAGAGAGAGAGAGAGAGAGAGAGAGAGAGGGAGGCCCAGCCCAATAGAAGTGTGAGTGAGGATCAGGTCGATTGGGTTTTGCTCTACTGTCACTGGAGTGTCAAATGGATCGTGTCGTGCCGGCCCAGCCCATTTATCAGTCGTGTTGTGCAGACTCATTTTAGAATATGTTCGGCCCAACTCGACCCACGGGTATGCCTAACTCCGTGTCGTTAGAATTGCTTCTTCTTTTTTTTGTTGTAATTGACAGAAAACAGTAGTATCAAACCCTAACTAAAATGCGGATTAAAAAAAAAACACTAACTAAAATAAACCAATAAAATTGAAAAGAAATACAATCATTTTATGAAGAATTGCAATTTTCGTAATACTCGTAAATAGGTAAAAGTTGTATCACTAGAGTTGGAGTACATCTTAACTAGGTTAACATCCACTCGATTTGTGAGAACCCACCTAAGGAAAAAGAGTCCCACATTGGGAATTTCTAAGGCCATGTTCCGCTTTCTTAAATAAGTACTTAAAAAATAAGGACCTATTTTTAAGTTTAAAAATAATGGGCTTACGAAAATTTTTTTTTTTTTTTTTTGCAAGATTTGATAGATCTCATCGAAATCTATCAAACTAGATCCATATTGCATTTTTTTTTATTTCAATAAGCATATTATTTTTAAGCTTGAAAATTACAAATAAATACTTATTTTTTAAGGGGGGAATCTGGAACACACCCTAAGAAAATGAAATGGTATATATGACGACGCCCACCAGCTACTATATAACTTGAGATTAACTTTTTGAGCCATGTGGTTAGGCGAATGGTTAGCAGGTCAGCTGGTGTGAGTCGTTACAGTTGGTATCAGAGCACAATCCTAGTCTACATGGTGAGAGCCACCTTTAGAATCTAGTACGAGCACACTGATTGTGTGCTGTACAGAACTAAGTGTCACACTATGACTAGGGCTACAAACGAGCTGAGCCAAGTTTTACCGTGTTCAAGCTTGTTTATTAAGTTTTTAACGAACTCGAGCCGAGTGGGCCTTGGCTTGACTCGAGCTCGAACTTGTTCACGACCCTTAACGGACCAATGAAAAATGTATATATATCCTCGCATAGGCCTAATACAACCAAAATTATTTTGATTGTGAAGGTATATTATATGTCATTTTCTTATACTTTACAAGAAAATAATCTTAATTTTAGAATAATAATATGTAATATATTTTTGTAAGAATTCTACATCAGGGTATCAAAATACTAATGCTAATTGTAGTAATTAACGTAAAAAGTCTACTAACCCCACTCGGGAGCCAACTTGAGCCGAGCTTATCCTAGTTCGAGCTCAGCTCGTTTACAAAATGAGTTGAAAAAATCGGCTTGAGCTCGTTAATTTAACTTCCGAGCCGAGCTTGAACGAGCCACTAATGAGCCGAGCGGTTCGGTTCGTTTGCAGCCCTAACTATGACCACCAGGGGAATGTTGCCTGGCCAATGCAACGAGGACGTTGCATCTTAAGTGGGGGAGATTGTGAGAACCCACCTGAGGAAAAAGAGTTCCACATCGGGATTTTCTAAGAAGATGAAATGGTATATATGATGATGTCTACCGGCTACTGTATACTAGTGTTTAGATTCTTTTGAATCTGATTTCTGAAGTAGGCATTTGGTAGTTTATGTAATAAGTACTTTCCGGTGGTGTTAAACTTAATTCTGAATGTAACATTCTTCCCTTTTAATGTGTGATATATGTTTGAGCTTTATTTTTGATAAAATTCGTGGATAAAACCGTAACCGATCGCGAGTCATGGATCGGATTGGAACCGAACCATAGAACTTTTGGTCCGGACACGGAATTCATTTTGTAAAAACTGTGACTAGCGGTTCGGTCCTTAAATTCCTAGAAATTCGAACCGAACCAAACCACGAGCAGTCCTAGACTGTTCGTGTCGTGTCAGCCCTACTTGTTTGACACCTCTACCACCGGCCAAGGTCTTGGGGATCCCGTAATGGAAACCAACAAGACGGCCCATATCGACAAAGCACTTGGGCCAAACAGTCACGCCGGCATTTTCTGTTTCTCAGCCTGCGTGATGTGAGAAACCAAGGCCCATCTCTCATGGGAATCAAAAAAGAGGGCAAGGGAAAAAGAAAAGGGAGCAAATAGACAGTATTTCCAGCTATCTACAACAAGTGGAAAAAAAAATAAAAATTCACGAGTATATACGTTAGACTGCTTTAACAAATTATTACTTCTTTTTTTTTAACAGTTATTACTTAACTGCAATTTTATGTGTTAGGGTCTTTAAGAAAACTCGACTTCTTTACTCTATTATTTTGTTGAAATCAAAGTTATTTTCTCGTAACCCGAAATTCACGACATAAAATGGAACAAATAATGATTGTCACCATGCGAGGATTTCATCATGTTCGAAGCTTTTTCTTATATTAATATTTGGTATTTAGTTTTTATTACGTGCATATTTAGCTAAGGTTCGCGTAACCTGTTCTGAACACTTAAGTAAAAAAAAATGTTATTGCAATGTATAATTAAAATACTTAAACAGAAAGTCTACACACACATTGTGGGGCCCACCACGGGTCCCACACAAATCATCCGAGCCGTTCATTAAATGTAAAATATTTTTTCAAGGGTCCCAGTAAAAAATAAGCTTAATCCGATACCTATAGGTGCTCGACCCATCCATATAACTTTTCATTATCTGGAAATCTAAATGAAAACTTAGATGGTTGGATGAAGCACCTATAGGTATCGGATTGAGCTTATTTTTTACGGGGACTCTCAATTTTTTTTTTACATTTAATAAACGGCTTGGATGATTTGTGTAGGACCCATGGTAGGCCCACAATGAAATCTATGTACAGATTATCTATGTGCGTAGCAGGACTCATACTTAAATACTCTACTTTTGATGAACAAGTCCAAAACAAGAAGAAGAAAAAAAAACGAATACCCAAAAAGAAAAAAGGGAACATCTACTGACTACACTTGGCAGAAAAAATGTGCTCGTGATAATAAAAAAATAATGGTGGGGAATAAAGGAAAGGTGGATGAAGATTTGCAAAGGTAATTGATTTTCACGGTCTTTTTTTTATAACCACGTTCTTTTTTCGCCATCTTGTGGTGTTAATTTACAAAATCAACCGTTCATTAATATACTTTTTCATACTTAGAAAGATAACATTATAAATTAACTCCACAAGACGACAAAAAAACAGAGTGCAATTATTAAAAAGAGGTGTTTGGAAATCACTGCCTTTTTGTTTGGCAAAACAAAAGGCAGGACGAAGGGAATTTCTAATTTAGGGAAAGGGAAAGGGTAGTCACGTGATTATAATCAGGGGTGGGGTGGGGGAGTGGACAAAAGTAGGCAAAATGAAAAGTACGATCCCTCCAGTCCTTTCCCCCCTACCTTACAAAAACACTACTGTAGCCTGTAGCAGTAGTACAGTACTGTAATACAAGCCCATGCGGGGGACCCTCCCAATGATACTCCTTCGGTTCGGATTTAATTGTCCCTCGTTCAATTTTAACCGGATAAAAAATGAGTTATATTTTTAAATTGGTAATAAATTTTATATCCAATACGGATCTTGTTTGATAGATCTCAATTAGTACTATAAGACAATGTTTTCAAAATTACATAAAATTTTATAGATTGCAAGATATAATCGATCGAAAAATGACACGAATTTCAAAAAAGAACTGTTAAATCCGGACAGAGGAATATTAAAACAACTCCACAAATAACAAGGAAAGAAATCAGAGAACAGAGATTACACTGATACACTACTGTTAAGCACGCTGGCCTGGGGGGTGGATTGTGGGGGGGGGGGGGACCCGACCCGTATAGATAGACAATTAAACGCCATAGCTGCTTTCTGTCACATACCATTCACCACATCCACATGCCTTTGCTTTGCTTTACCCCTGCCAATACAAAGACCATACCAAGTCCCAACACTTTAGCAATACTATTGTTTATTGGCGATTTTCCGATC
This sequence comes from Rhododendron griersonianum, assembly GCA_018127125.1. Taxonomy (NCBI): domain Eukaryota; kingdom Viridiplantae; phylum Streptophyta; class Magnoliopsida; order Ericales; family Ericaceae; genus Rhododendron; species Rhododendron griersonianum. Next base: position 560,625 of record CM030791.1, on the reverse strand, counting down.
TAGATTAGATATCACGCCCCCGGTGTATCAAGAATCTTAAGGATTTCAACGCCGTTTAAGTTGTTGAGCTAGAGTGAACTTTCAACATTTTTTTGGACGATTAAATTAAACATAAGTTTGGAAAAAGCATTGAAGCATGATTTGTTTATCCATCCGTATATTGAGACCAATGATGGAGTATTATTATTATTATTATTAATAAGAATATATACGTAATAGTAGTAGAAGACATGCAAAATCTTCGAAATTGTTTGTAGTTGGTTACCTGCCGGGATTGTCTTTTTATTTATTGCAATGGCTATTGGCTAGCAAACGAACTGATGCCACATGTGGGGAAAGGTAACGTAAAGCATCGACCAATTTGACAGAATAGGAAACAGGGCTAGCTGGCTTCCCCTGGAATGTCTTTACTCTAGTTTTTTGTTTACACAGAGAGAGGGAGAGAGTAGTCTTTTAGCAGTAGCAATCAACCAATCATGCCCAACGGTTGCGCCCAATCACAACTGGAGAGCCCCAAAACGATACGATTCTCTAGTTGAAGCAGGAGTAGTAATCTAAGTAGTTCTCGATCAATCCATTGAAATCACGATCGAGTGACTCAAAAGAGAAAATAGTAGGAGTAGTAGTCAAATACAGTTTGTTCCCACTTCTTCTACTGGCCCTGTGGGATTGGATTACGATATTCAGATAGAGAGATGATCGATTTGACCCAATTCAAGGACCCTACTACTCCGCCACCGACTAGACTATACCAACAAACATTTCAATTAACGGTTTTTATATATATATACTAGGTTCCTTCTTCGTGCACAACACGAATGTTTTGCCCGTTGAAGAGAGCGTGTTAGGAAACGGTAGATTCACCTTGTTTGTAATTTTAGAGCTGAAAGCAATAGAAGAGCTTGAAAATAGCTAGGAATATATATTACATAGTTTGATCAAAATAGCAAAAGTATTAGATGATTTACATACATACCACATAGAGCCTAAGTCTTTGAACTTATTTCACCAATTCCAACAGTTGTATGGTGAAATCTTTTCCTAGAATTTGGTTTTATTCCTGTTCGATTAGGAACTTGACAACAAATTTTGTTGCTTTGGGTTAATTTTCGTTACACTTGCAGTAAGAATTTGATACGCTTTCGTCTCTTAACTACATGGGCAATTAGTTTTGGGTTAAACGGTTTCAAAAAATGGATGAACAAAAACTACGATTATTCCGATAAATTAATATCTCCTTATTTACATTTTAAATCCAAATTGTTACGTATTTAATTATTAAATAATTACTACATAAACTATGATTATTGCGATAAATTTATTAATCGCACAATTTTTCTACACATGAATTTCAATACCACAATCCACCATAACTTCTCATCTATGCAACAATTAAACCATCCAATTTAATCTGTCAAAAACTTTTCCATACAAATAGGACTAAAAGTTAATGGAAACAGAACTAAACATTAATTAATAAATAAAATTTAGGTAACTATCTACATCAAAAATTAAGTTTCGGTACTATTTCCATTAAAATGCAGATTAAGGTTTTGGGTTTTCGAAAAACTACCTCAAACGCGATTCTAAGCTCGAGTAAGTGTTGCACGGTGTTCGTAGATCGCTGTGGTGGTTCCGAAATCTTGAGGCGGCATCCGGCGGTGCCCGCGGCAGCTGCGTGGGTGTGAAACCCACTGTTGGTGGCGGTTCGGCGGAGAGCCGAAGGACGGAAGAGATGGTGGTGAGGCCAAGAGGAGGAGGTGACGGGTGGTGGAGCTCGGTGGTATGGGGAGAGTAAGGTGGTGGTGCCACGGAGGAGAGGGGAGGTGGGTGTTTTGGGTGGTCTTGGGCTAGAGGTGACGGTGGAGGCGGGGAAGGGCATTATTGGAAATGGCATCCCTGGGCAATTGGTAAAATGAACAAAATTAAAGGGCAAAATTGTCCCAAATTAAAAATGACAGGCCAAAATCTAGGCAAACTGTGGCGCATTATAAAACCTAGGCAAACTGTAAATTGTCCAAAATCGAGAGGCAAAATTTGTAATTGAGAATTTGGCAAGGCTGGGCAATGTGTAAAATGGGCCAAATCAAAGGGTAAATTGGTCCCAAATTGAAAAATGGTAGGCCAAAAACTCCTTCTTATTATATAATGCTTGGGAAAAAAATAATAATAAAAAAAAAACCTTTGGAATATAATAGTAATAAAATAATAATAATAAAGTAAAATAATAATATAAAACCTTTGGATCTTGTAAATTTTTCGAAATCGAGGGGCAAAATTGTAAAGGAGAATTTGGCATGGCATGGGCAATTGGTAAAATGGGTGAAATTAAAGGGTAAATTGGCCCGAAATTGAAAAATGGTAGGCCAAAAACTCCTTCTTATTATATAACCTTTGGAAATAATAATAAAGTAAAATAATAATATAAAACCTTTGGATCTTGTAAATTTTTCGAAATCGAGGGGCAAAATTGTAAAGGAGAATTTGGCATAGCATGGGCAATTGGTAAAATGGGTGAAATTAAAGGGTAAATTGGTCCGAAATTGGAAAATGGTAGGCCAAAAAATCCTTCTTATTATATAACCTTTGGAATATAATAGTAATAAAATAATAATAATAAAGTAAAATAATAATATAAAACCTTTGGATCTTGTAAATTTTTTGAAATCGAGGGGCAAAATTGTAAAGGAGAATTTGGCATGGCATGGGCAACTGGTAAAATGGGTGAAATTAAAGGGTAAATTGGTCCGAAATTGAAAAATGGTAGGCCAAAAACTCCTTCTTATTATATAACCTTTGGATATATATGTAATGGACTGATGGAGTATTGATTAAGTCCGCGAGCTACAACTTGTGAAGCATGATAATTTACAATTTACCACAAGGTGTCAATCACAAAATGTGTAAGGGCATCCACATCTGTCTCGCTACTCCCTCTCTCTACTCTACACTAACGAGCCAACCTTCAAAAAATCCCAAAAATTCAGCTTTACCAGTCTCGCGGAAATTGCGTGAGGAGTTGCGGGAGCTACAGTTCCTCGTTGAGGAACTGTTCACTCGCCCTGGCCCCTTCCTCCCGCCCATTCAACTGGTCAAGAGAGAGAGAGAGAGAGGGGGAGGGGTTTCGATCTTGGGGTTGATCTTCCGATCAACGGAGAGGGGGCCATAGATGTTTTCTGCATCTCAATTGTAGAAGAAAAAATAATTGAAGAAGATGAAGATGGACGAGAGAGAAAGGGGGCGGACCGGCGATGGTCGGTTTGGTGGTGGATTTGTGGAATTTTGGGGCGGTGGTTTAGAGAGAGAATGAGGAAGATGATGGGTTCTCAAGGGAAAGAGAGTAAAGTTGGGTGGTCCACTAAAAGTGTTTTTTGTAAACATTCTTTTTTTTCAAATTTTATAATGAAAATGAAAAATAATTTTTTAATTTTTTTTGCACCGTATAAAAGATCTCAACGAGATATGTCAAACAAGATCCATATTGGTAGAAAAATTATTTGCGTAAACACATGATTTTTGGACTTGAAATTACCTCCGTTTGAAAAAAAAGCACTTTTACTAAAAGTGGAATTAGAGAGAGGAGTAAAGTGACAGATGGGTTTGGACAGTTTGGTTTTGCTGCCCTTTTTTTTTTAAAATAAAGAAATAATATTTTTAATACTCTAGTATATTTTTGATATAGAAAGTCTGATGTAGTAGACATTTTAAAAGTGAGTAGCTAAAGTAATAAAGTGACTTTTTACTCTCTAATTTGGTCCAAAATTTAAAGATGTTGATGCAGATGCTTTAAAAGCAACACGAGTGTGTGCTGGAGAAGTGAAGAGAGGGTTAGCCATCGTGTGACAATGCTCGATCGATGAACTAAATAATTACTTCGTAAAATCACAGGGCACCTAAAGGAAGATATGGGTACATAAAAAAAAAAAAAAATACGATCCCTTCGTGCTATTTTGCTTCTTTTTGAGCCGTCCCAAATTATTTGCTTCATTTCCAAATTAGCTAGCACAAAAGGGTAAACTTCCAATTTCATCCCTCCAGTTTTGAGGTGAAGAAAATATTAATTAAAGTTATTTATTGTTCTAAAGGGTATTTGCGAAAATCAACACTTTTCAAACTATAGACTTTGAGTCAATAAAAATATAGAATCTCCGTAATGAGCAAATAAATGGAAACAGATGGAGTATTTAGTCTCTACAGTTGGGCACGTGTTCACTCGTTTGTTCGATGATTTGAGTATCCATTTTTGAGGGTTATTTTGTAAATCATTTACAACTCGTGGTCAATTTATTAGGTACCTTGTTTTCATGGAAAAAAAGAGAAAAAAAAACTTCGAACAAATTTTAGAGGAAGACAAAAATCAATCTAACTCTTTCGATTAAGAACTAAAAAATAAATAATTAACCTAGAGTATTAAATTTTGTTTAGAAAACAAAAAGTAGCAAAATAAGACGGACGCTTTGTCAATTAAGAGGGGTCATCTCGCGCAACAAAAACTTATGTGGTATCTCGTATGATACCAAATACGATAATGAATCACACTTCCCCCTTTGTGTTGAGAAGGTCTTTGGCACAACATGGTTTAAAACCCAATTGACTTGATTCTTTATATATACTGTATATCGGGGCGGTTTTGGGATCCTTTAAAAAACCTCTAAAAAAACACCTCAAAGTTTTCGATCAAATTTTGATGATTCGAACCGCTCAATATAATCAGAACGTGATTTTAAGGATACGAACGTGAAATCAACAAAAAAAAATGACCGGAAAGGGTTTCATCCGAATAGTTTTTTATTGAACTTTATTGAACGATTCAATAAAAAACTGCTCAAATCAAGCCCTTCCCGGTTATTTTTTTTTCAATTTCTCGCGGGCACTCTTCAAATCACGTTCTGAACATATTGAGCGGTTCGGATCATCAAAATTTGATCGTGAACTATAAAATTAAGATTTGGGGTGTTTTTTTAGAGGTTTTTTTACGGGTCCCCGAAACCACCCCGTATATATATACTCCGTATGAGAAGTGAGAACACTAGCACATTGAAATTTACAAAACTAACGTCTCAAAATCTGACCTAGATTTTATCAATAGGATCATATTTATCATATCGCTGTACTTGCTTTATCATCAATGAATTAATTTACGAAAAGGGTAGGGAAATGATTTTGCCACACCATTTTTTGATAATGTCACACCCTGTAAGTGTATTTTTGCACCAAAAAATACACTTGCAGGGTGTGGCATTATCAAAAAATGGTGTGGCAAAATAACTACCCAAAGGGTATGGTGTATAACTCTGGTGTTCCACTTTAAAAAAAAAGTACTTTTTTTTCAAATGAAGGTAATTTTAAGTTCAAATATAATGAAAATGAAAAAAATAATTTTAATTTTTTTTGCACCGTTTAAAAGATATCAATGAGATCTATCAAACAAGATCCATATTGGTAGGAAAATTATTTACGTAAACACAAGATTTTTGAGCTTGAAAAACCTTTCTTTTTTAAAAGTTCTTTTTACTGTTGAAATGAAACACCCCCAGAGAATAAACTCGGAGTTAAAAAATAATACTCCATCCGTCCCTTTTTAAATGTCATACTTCGTAATTTCAACTTATTCAAAAGACATCATCATTACACCTTTCACATCAATTTTTACCTCTACTTTCCATCCCTACCCTCTATAAAAACATCATCATTACATTTTATTCACTAACTTTTCAAAATGGAATCTATTTTTAGGGGCAAAATGAAAAATTCACCAACTTTTACCCACTAACTTTACAAAATGGACACTTATTAAGGAACAACCCAAAATAAAATACTGGACTCTAAAAAAGGAACGGATGGAGTACTAATCATTGGAGTGGAGAGAATACATGGGAGATTTGTATGGAAAGAAAAATGGAAATTTATATAAATGATTCTCCTAGTTTCACCAGAGTCTCATTTTTGTCCTTCAAGTATCAATTGCTACTCTTTTGACATTCAAATTTGATTTTTGTACCAAATTGGTCCAATTGATAATTTTTGTTAGCCAAACTGGACAGAAAAAATCAGATTGATGTCAGTTTAGACGTTGCAGTTCGTACTAAGTTGGTCCAATTGATGGCATCTGCCCTCAATTTGGTTTTTTTCGTAAATTTGGCTGACATACGTTATCAATTGGACTACGTCGGCATTATATACAACTTTCAGATCCTCTCTCTCTAGAAATACTCTCTCGAGAAAAACCCCCCCTAACCAGATCCAAATCCGGGGGAGGGGGGCCGCCGCCTCCTCCTCCCTCCTCCCCCCCCCGTCGTCGCCCCCCCCCCTCTCTCCCCTCCTCCCAGCTTTCCCATCTTTCGTTCCTCCCCGTTTCCCCCCTCTCGTTCCTCTACCTTCCGTTTTTCAGGCCGGTGGTCCGGCCCTCGTGATGGGTTTTCTGTCCTTGCTGTCCGGCGATGCTGGTTCAGGCCTGAGCTAGAAGGCGGTGAGTGGTGGTCCGGCAAGCGGCGGGCGTTTGATGTGGCAATAAGGTGAGTTTTGGGGTTAGGGTTTTTGCTTTTTTTTTCTTCTGTACCAGCGGTTTGGCTGGGTCTTTTACCGGCCGGTCTCCCCGGTCCGGTCTGTACTGGTCTAGGCTTTTAGATCCAGTGGGTGTTGGTGGTGGGTTAATAATTTTTTAGGTTAGGTTTTGTTGTTGGCCTGAGTTTTCAGCGGCAGTGTAGTCCTTTGCGTGCTTGGGTTGTGCCGGCGATTTCGATACACGATTGGGTTGTAGTTGAAGACTTCGGTGTTCGGGGATGGTGTCCGGTTCAGTGGCCAGTATACCCTTGGTGTGTTCGGCTTCAACGACTCGATCCGACAAGGAGGCGTGCAGATCTTCAGGGGCCATGGACTCCGGCAGGAGAGCTGTATTTTCTTTAGTTGGTTCTTAGTTGTTGTTTTTCTAGATTTCTGCTGTGCTTATTGTTTCCTACGGGTTTGAGCTGTGGTCCGTTAGGATTCTCTACTACCTGGACCTAGATTGGTTCCTGATCTAGGCGTTTCGTCGGTCTTGCTTTTGCAGGGGGTGCCTGTGTCGAAGTCTTGGTAGTTTTGGTTCTTTCTTGTAGCTTTTGTTGAAATCTGTATTGCCTCCGGGCTTTTGACGTAATCAAAAAAAAAAAAAGACGTTATCAATTGGACCAACTTGATACGAAAATCAAATTTAAAGATCAAAAGAATTGTAATTGATACTTAAAGGACGAAAATAAGACTCGAGTGAAACTAGGAGAATCATTTCTATAAATTTTCCAAAAAGAAAAAGAAGGGAGCGGGAAATGAAGGAGAGAGAGAGAGAGAGAGGGGGTAAAGCAGGGGATAAGGGAAATACTGGGTGGTGGGGGAGGAATCTGCGCAGAGATCCCCACAGTCCTTAACCACGTTCCTCCACTCATATCTCCCGACCGTTTCCCAGTAGTCTCTCCAACATTATTCTATCCCCCCTCTCCCTCATTTATACAGTATATTGCAAAAAATCTAGGCCAGATTTTGAGTATTTAATTCAACCCCCACCATGTGATGTGATATACTATATATATTTTTCGGTCAAATGACAACCCGAATAAACAAATCAGCTTGGCAATTGCGAGATCATGCATATGTTGCCAATTACCATAAAAATTAAAAGGGAGGGAAGGAGACAAATTTTGTTGAAATGAAATGTTTTATAATGATGATTAAACAAAGCAGCCCAACCGGCCGGGCCTATTTTGAGTTTCTACACTCTTAATCGGAGTCGATTAAATTTATTGAAAATAAATTTTAAGGATGCCTGTAAAAATTCAACTTACCAGCAAGGGTTTGATCATTATTTTTAAAGCAAAATGAACAAACGCGAAAAAATTTAAATAAGAACAAAATTGTAAATTGTAGAAAAAATTTAGTGGAAATAATAATAACAATAAGAAAAGGAAGGTCCTCCTCCGCTCCCCGTTAAGCAGAAAACCAAATTGTAGGCAGAGACGAAAAGAAAGAACGGGAAAGTCACAGAATCACGGGGTGGGGTCTCTAAAATAAAACTCTCGGAATCCCAAAACCTAGAAAGGACAAATGAAGATTGGAATGGTCCCATCCACAAGGAATAGGGTGAGACCCGGTCAAGGCCCGCTATCATTCTCACTTTTCAAATCACAAAAAAAACCTTTACGAAAAAACCAAAACAACTGTACTAAAGTAAGGGGATAGTTAGATTAGCACTGGGGGATGGGTTCCACTGCCTAGTGCAGTTGGCAACCATCCCGCTAACTCCCGCTGACTATAAAATATGGCAAAAAAAAGAAAAAAGAGAGTAAGGGGGATAGCTACCATTTTTATTGCATCGTGGAGAATGATTTTTGCGTTACCCAACCAACCTTTTTCTCCCCCCTCATATATACATGATTTCGATCGACACTCCTATTTGACAATGTACTTGCAACTCAGATATCATTATTTTAGCACGCCAATATAGATGGGACCATATGCTTCGTAAAATATTCCACTATCTATAACGAGGACGGGAATAAATAAAGTGAACTTTTAATTATAAACACGAAAAGATGTGCGAAAGTAAACATAATTCCTTTTTTTTAAAAACATAATTGTGCATTCATGATTTCCCCCTGCCTTTTATAGGCTTTTGTGCATTCATCAACTAGTGCAATTTTGTTCATCCCATTTCAAAGAATGCACAAAACTCAACTCATTCATGGACGTGAAGTACTGTTCCAATTTGAGATTTTTGTCTGGTTTGTGCATTCATGAATGGGCCACAATTTTTTTTATTTTGTCCTCATTTAAATTTTTTTTTTTTTTTGCGTTTGTTAGTTTCACAACAATTTTTTTTTGACTTTTAAACAAGTATTTTGGGAAATATTACAGAAAAAATCCAAAACTGGGTCCAAAAACACATTGAATCGGAACCTCCTTTTTTTTTTTTTTTTTTGCAATTTTCACATGTGCCGATCATGAATCTACTAAAGCCCAATGAACTCAATTTTTGGTATGATTAAGGTTCTCACCGAACTCTACAAAATGAACAGAGCCAATTATCCAAAAAGTGATCGAAAAGTGGCTGAAAAATTAAAAATAGACCGGAGGAGATACCAACACACCCTTAGTAGTTTCTCGCGTAAACACCATGTAGCAGGTTAGGAACATGATTGTGAATTCGTACGTGAATGGTGGTTGAGCTCTCTGGTGAATGCAATTTATTAATATTAAATATTTTAAAACAAAAAAACACAGAAAAGAAAGAAAGGATTTTAATGAGGCATCACGTCGAATCAATTGAAAAACAAAAACCTCCAATCGAAGGGATCGCTATCCCTTCCCCCTGCCAAACTTTCTTGTTTGCAAATGAGAAGATACTGTTGTTACACAGCTACTTTTTCTCCTGCGAAGCTAGGCTAGGCTAGGCTATGCATGAGCCCCAGGATAACGACAACTGGAAAAATCTGGTAGCCATTCTTCTCTCCGGATTATAGTAAGCTCTCAACAGTCCCTTTCTTTGTCTGGGTTATCATGGATTTTCCCCACACTCCCCCTCCCCTCGCACATGGACCGACACCTCCATTTCTCCCCATTTGATTTCTAGTCTAGTACTTACTACTACTTTCCCCATTTTTGTAATGTTGTAATGACACCAATTTTTCCAACCGGAATCATCTCTTCTCTGCTAATGAACCAACTCGCAATTTCACTTCCACTCAAGGAGACTATTATTTGCAGTTTATCCAATCACTTTCACTTCCACTTAAAAGAAGGCTGCTTATTTTGCTATTCCCTTTTTTGTTAACATTACTCCCCTGCAAATGTATTTTTGGTGCAAAAATACACTTACAGGGAAGTGGTATTAACAAAAAAAGGGAGTGACAAAAATCATTTCCCTTAAAGAAACACATTACCACTTCCATTACAGATGCCAAGTGCAATTTTGTTAAAGAGGGTGAACATTACCCACCATTTTATTGGTTGAAATGGTATGAATTCAACCACAAGTGATGTCATGTTTACTCCTGCAATACACTTTTTGGTAAGTATGACATCACTTTTTTTTAGCTTACTCCGGCTGATTTATGATGCCCCTGTCCCTACAAATATCTCTATCCATTCCGGAATTTGACCTAATTGAACCACGGCCTAATTCATACGGTAGCCCACAAGTTGGCTAAGGAATCTCTATCGGGTATAAAATTAATGAACTGGAGGGGTGATTTTTCCCAATGGTTATCGTCCTGCCCTTGACGATGTTAGGGCTTTTGCCCCTTCTTATTTTCAAGCAATAATACCTTCTTCCCTTTTGACCAAAAAAAAAAGAAAGAAAGAAAAGAACCACAGCCTAATTCATAACTCCTCGTTTTCTTGATTGATGAATCTCAAGAATGGTCTCCCAATTATCTAGAAAATATTAAAAATTGCCAATCGGAAAATATCTCCTTTTTAAGGTTCCATAATTAGTCGATCTACCCGCAAACTGGATAATTGTTAAATTATCATAAGAAGGTATGAAAGCATCATTTCCTAAACTTCCCTTCATAAGCAACAAGTGTATCTATGGGGAAATTTTTTCAGTGCCGAGCGGGTACCACGTGGTGTCCGCTCGCGCATCCGAGCCGTCCATTGCATGTTTGAATGGCTCAGATTTGGAAAGAGAAAAAGGAGAGAGAAGGTGTTGGGGTGAAAGAAGAGAGATGATTTTAATCCGAGCCGTCCAAAAGTGTATCGGACGGCTCAGATGCACCGAGCGAGTCCCACGTCGGCAATATCAGCACTGAAAAACTCCTCTATCTATGGAAACAGAGATCACTGTACGCAACCAGACAGATGAGTGCTGGGGGCCACCAGGCGAATCAAGATTCAAGCCTGTCCAAAGCCCAAAGTAAATTTCGAAGCGCGTGAATAACAACAACACCGCTCCCATCACATCACCATCACAAAACCAAACCCCACATCACAATAACAACACACACTCTTTGAAGAAAACCAAAACACAGAGAGATTCCAGTCATATCTTTCAGGTAACGGAGAAGAAGAAGAAGAACTCTCTAACCACCCTAAACAAACAATCTAAACACGTTAAGTTTGTTTTCACCAGTGGATCAGCAGCTCAGAGTTAGCACCATATGAGATACTCCCACAAAAAAGAAAAAAAAAAGACCATTCAAACAGACTCCCTCGGCTTATGTACATTCAAATAAGCTAAAAATCTGCAAAAAAAACAAAAAAAGGAAATAAACCTTACCTCCATCGGTATTTCCTCCTCTGAAATACTAACAAAACTGAAATCATAACAGCGACTTCTAACGAATAACGCATTGATTTGCTCAAGCTCGATCCACAGTCCGGTTCCTGAAATTACTCTGTTGCCCTCCCCTGTTTCCGACTCCGTTGCCTCCACCGGGGCCAACTTCTCTCTTCTGTTGAGAAGAGAACAGCTGGAACCCGAACACGCTCGACTTCGAAGACCCCCGGAGCGAACAAACCGGAACGTTGAGAACCGGAGTCACCCTGACGTTAGAAGAATACGATCTCTCCATTCCCCTGTGCTTGAATCTAGGCCCTCCGTTTAAGCTACTCGGACTGCTCGAACTCCGTTCTAAACCCTGGAACACGATCTTTCCCGACGAGTTCATCCGTGGACTATCCACGGACACGCCACGTGCTGCGGCCGCGGTTGTTGCCGCCGAGTCCGGTGCTCTGCGCATGGGGCTCCGTCCGATTCTCGTGGGGTTTTCGGACGAAAGTGCTTTGTGCTTCACCAGTCTCACTCTAGGCGGATTATTAGAGTTTGGATTGGGGTTTTTGGGGCACATGTTGATGCTAGGCTTTTCGGAGTCGAGCGAGAGACGGGGGAGGTCGTCGTGCTCGTGACCGGAGGAAGAAGAGGAAAGAGACAAGCGAGATGATATGGAAATGGTTTCGATGTCCGAGTCTTTTAGCAATGGAAGGCTCAGAGAGGAATCGATGGAGGATTTTCTGTGGAGAAAGTTTTTGAAAGACTTGGAGTTGTGACAGGTGTGAGAGGGCAAGGAAGACGACATCGTCCTGTTGCCGTCTTGCTTGTTAGCATTGGCGTTCAAGTAGAGTTTCTTAAGGCCAAGCAGTTCCTTCCACCGACTCGAACACCTCGGTGCTTTCGGGGAGAACAAGTACGGATCCGGCATGGAGGAAACGTCAGATCTCCGGTGAGATTTAATCGTTTCCGGCGAACTGATCTCCGTCGTCGCCGGCGGTGGGATCATGGAGAGGTGGAGAGGCATGAGCTTCCCGTCGGAGAAGAGCTCGTCGGCGGGAAGCATTGTGACCGGATCTTCGAGTCTGAACTCGAAATCGCCAAAGTCCTTGGTGAAAACCTCTGGATCTGGATCTGACGGCGGTTCAGTGGAAGCACCTTGGTGGTTTATCTCTGGAAGGGGAGGTGGAGGCTTTGGTCCGGTGAGCTTGGATTCATCGGTGTGGTCTCGGCTGAATGAGATTCTACTAGGGGTCAGCCAAGGGTAAGTAGCTGGACAGTCCAAAAAGGTATCCGGTGACATTCCGATGTTGTTCACGCACGCTGATGCCATCTCCGGCCAAATAATAATGCTACAGTACTACAACAGTAAATGACTTACTAATTGCTATTTCTTCCTATTTTGAGCTCAAAATGGGTTTCTACAGATGCCCAATTCACATAGCCGGTAAATGCTGATCTTTGGGAGATCTAGAGAGAGAGAGAGAGAGAGAGAGAGAGTTGTTGTTCCCGCTTATTAGGTAGGGTTTGGAAGTTGGGTGTATTTTGTTTGTAGTGGCAGTAGAGAGAGGGAGGTATAGTAATACTAGTATAGTATGGGGCTGGGGGGGCTGGGTGTAAATATCAACGGCTAATAATACAGCCAGCGGGTCCTCCTCCTCCGCATTTGGACGAGTAGTAAATTGACAGCTGTGAAATGGGGGTCAAAGGTGGGCAACGTGGCTGCCTCTAACTGCATTCATCCAAAGGCTGAGTTTTACGTTGGGTTATTTTGGCATTTAGATGATATCCTTCTCGGAAGTCTCCTGCTTGGTTGGTTCATCTGTTTACCAAACCCCTTTTCAACCTGGTAATTTCAGGTATGGATTTTGCATTCCACAAAAAAAAAAAAAAAAAAAAAAATGATTTCCAAACTCTTCTTTTTTATAGTGTATCTCCACACCTTCTTTTTTGGTTTTTAATAAATAAATACACTTTCGACACTAAACAAAAAAAGAGTAGATATCGATATATCCGATCAATATTTTTTTTTTACTTTGAACAATGGATGATAAATACTTCAAGTCCCAAATAACGGTTCAAGTGGTTAAATAGAACCCATGATATATACAAGTCTCATTTTGAATCACATGAAGAATCGTCGCGTGAGAATCGTTTCTAGGTTTATAGGACAATGGTACAAAAACGGTAACACTATCACCAACCCCAATTAATGTATTTTATTAGTAGTAGTTGCCTAGTTGCTTCCATTTATGCTTAGGAAATTAATTAAATCTACCAATATTCCACCTTCCAAATTTTAGCAATTACTGTACTACTACTGCTACTACTATTAAGCACTCCGTAGTATCATGAAACATGGGGAAATGGAATTTAAAACAGGCCGGCCCAAAGAGGTTTGATGTTGGGGCCTGTTCCAGGGAAGAATAGGAAAAGGCACCGGCCCAATCAGGAGTCCCAGGCCCATCCAGGTCAGGTTTTAGAGCCTGGAAACCCTAGACCATTATATCGCACACCAACAACTCCATCCTCCCGCTATCACGGTCGCAACAGCATCCGGTTTCATCTGGAGAGTTCCTAGGCGCAAAGGAGAGAGAATCGGAGCAGGTCCGAGTCGCGATGAGGGCTAAGGTTAGCGCCCTGTTTCGATTGTTCGGTTCAATTTCTTACGTTGTTTGAATGCAGGGAAAGATGAATATCCATTCGTGTCTTTATTACTCCAATGGTTTTGTTCTTCCATTTGTTAAGTCTTGTATAAATGGAATCATCGTTTTGTTATTATTATTATTTTTTGAATTTTAGTTCAGACACTTTCTGTGTGGGATTTAGAGCGCATATTCGGCCACTTGGTACATTTGTTTGGTGCTTTTAAATTATGGAGTAGTGTGTATGTAGGTCATGTTTCCAGCTAAATCGCTGTTACATTTTCGTGATTATGAGATTGCAAATCAGGTGTTCTATTGGTTCCCTTCCCCCCCCTCCCCGCGGATTGGAGTGTATCTTGTTATTTCGAAATGGAAATCTTGATAAGCAAATGTTTATGTGTGCTGGCCTGGTCTTTCGTTTCAGACTTTATTAATGTTGTGATTAGAAGGGTTTGCACGATGCCGTTGTTTTGTGTACTCGTAGGATTATTATACTTCAAAGCAAATTGGCTCTGAATATACTTATTTGTACAAGTTATCGCATTTTCGGGAAGATTTAAGTTCTTGCATTTCTGGGTAAATGCTATTTCGACTAAATAACGGCGAGTATTATGCTACTGTCCAAGGTTGTCAAATCATGAATCAAATCGAATCGTGAATCGTAACGATTCAGTTCAAATTTGAAAATACATTGGAAATTGTATCTACGCGCCTACATAATAAACATACATTGTAACATTCAAAAATCTAAGTTTAAATTTATATTAAAGTTTTTTCCCTACTACTAATGGATGATCACATAGTCTAATAGGAAAGACACTTGTACATAGTAGTATAATAAAATGGATATGTGCATATGGACAGATGTTTACATTCATTATAAAAATGAAAGCTTGGCCTCAACGCAATAAAAGTTTGTAGCTTGGTAGGTACCAAACTAAACTAGCTTGTATGACAACATATGTGGGTCGGTTCGAGGCTCTTAGCCCTGTCTTGGTCTATGATTTAAAGGGTACATGATTTAAAAAGATCATTTTGTGAGACAACGCATCCATATAGATATCATCCTCAACAATATTCAAAGTTACTTAAATAATTACCATCTAGCAAATTAAAATTGTAACATTTCAAAGACGTTGAGCACATCTATTGACTCACATCATAACAAAATATGTAAACTTACCAAAATAAAATACAAAACTCATCAGGGTAAGGCATCTTAGTCGTAAAGAACTTTAGAGTGAGTATTTAATCCTTTAATAATAATGAGGAAGAAGGGGTTAACATGCTCGGAATCAAAATAAATACCAATATTAACAAATTTTGCAAATGTGGTTTCACATTAGTCGAAAGCAACATTTATGATAAACCGTGATTCACCTATAGATTCGTATCGTTTTTGCGTGAATCAAATCAGGAATAGTATCGTGAATCGTACGATTTTGACAACCATGCTACTGTCTGCCTTGTATAGTTGTATTGACTTGTAGTCTATGCTATGGAGAAAATGTGGCATTTGGTTCCACAGTTAACTGGGTTGACTACCCGTGTTTTTTTTTTAATGCCAATTGTAAATTTGTAATGGAGGTCCCCTACATAGATGCCAATGCGGTTTGGAATTCCTCATTCTCCAGAAGTTTCTTTGTGCAGAGTAGTTGTGTTTTAAAAGTAGTTGGTGATCTCTAGTTTCATTTTGTGGAAACTTGACCAGTTGTCACTTACTCCTTGTAGTGGAAGAAGAAGCGCATGAGGAGGTTGAAGAGGAAGCGCCGAAAGATGAGACAAAGGTCCAAGTAGACATTTCAACAAGATTGCTCTCCTGATGTGAATCCATCTTCATCACCTGCTGGCGGGTGGTGTGCAGGAGTAGGAAGGGGAGCGTGCATTGTCTAGTGCAATTCCTATGTCAGTGTCATGTTTTGGTTAAGAGTTCAGGATTTATTGCTTTTTGGTCGACTTTTATCTTGTTTTGGTGTTTCTTCTGCAACTTAGTGACCTGTGGTACCTGTAGAAGATAAATTACCTTTATTCGGAATATGTAGTGGTTTTTTTTAAAGGATTTATGCGACTGGTGAAGTTTTGCTCAAGTGTTTGCTTTGAAGTATGCATCCCTTAGGTTTTTTGTATTCGGCTTATACAATTTCCTGGGTACTTTCTAGTTCTTCATCATGTTATACATTTGCCTGCGTTGAAATATGTCCTACGTTACTACTCACTGTTGCTACATTGATCATTTCTGTTAGAACCTCTAATCAAGCCTGAGCAGCAAATAGGGATGGCAAAGTGAACTGAACTGATGGGTACCCGAACCGTAACCGCTTTTTTTCCCCGAACCATAACCGAAAAATTCCCCATGGGTGCGGATTTGGTGGAGGGTGGGAGATAACCGAACGGGTTCGGTTTTGGTTCAGTTGATACCCGAACCGAAATAATTTATTTACAAAAATACCCCTTTATATATATACTCTTATACTAGTTTAGGGTTTTCCTCCTTTAGTCATTTCCCCACTCTGAGAGTGGCGACTGGCAGAAGACCTTTACAAATCTGCCTCAAGATTTGGTACTCTTCTCTCTCTAAGTTCTCATGTACTCATGTTCATGTCGATCACAAGATTTGCTCTCTCTCTCTACTTGTATCATCGTCTCCACTCCTCCTGTTTTCATTTCAGAGAGGCGACGATTAGCGATCGGCGAGATCCCGCTTTGCCGTTTCTGTCCCCCCTCCTCTCTCTCTCTCTCATTCATATATGTAATCTGTATGCATATATATTTAATCTGTATGTAATTTGTTAGGATTGATTAGTCTGTAATCTCTCATCGTCTCCATTACCTTTTTTTCCCTCCTTTTTTTGATAAAAAAAACAATAGTCTAGTTCGGGGATTACCTGAAGCCCGAATGGTTCGGTTATGATTCCTTTTTGCTCTCCCCATTCGGGAATCGGGGCGGATATGGTTAGGGGTTCGGTTTTAGGGTTCAGGTACGGAAATCCTCATATCCGCCCCGAACGCCCCGATTGCCATCCCTAGAAATATGACTGATATTCCTCCAAGAAAATCAACAGAAGCTTGGAAAACCATAATGAAATCCAAAAGGCTGATTTGTCTACGAATTTTACTGCAGTAGCAGCACATGAGACCAAAGGCAGGTTTTCCTAAAAATGTACTGTAGCAGCAATTCCCATAGTGATTTAAGAATAAGCAATATCAATGCACCTTCAAAATGTGGTAGCAACAGATCCTAAAATGATACAAGTGAGAAGCCGTAATGGATGATAAAGGCTGATAATCCTCCAGACACGTAGCACATACGGATGAAAGCCATGGTGAAGGCCTAATCCATGACAGAAACAACCCAACTATATAAAGCAAAAGATGAGAGCACAGACACCCAACCCCAAGAGAACTCAGACCCTGAAGCACAGACATCAGTTGGAAACGAAAGACTCAAACTCCAACCCCAGACACCTAGTAAGATGAGGAGACTCCAAACCCAACCCAAGAGAAAAACCAGACCCAGAAAGACTCCAAACACCAGATGAGCTCCCCCCCCCCGGGACACAAACAACCAGTGTGCTTCCCAAACTCAACCAGCATAGGAACCTAACCTGATACACCACCCAAACTGACTCACCAAAGAAGCATGTTACACAAAAACATATATCAGAGCCTCCAAAGATATGACACTAGACTCAACCAGACAAGAGAAGAAAAGAATGTAGAGGGACACGAAGAAAAAAGAAAACGCAGACGCAAGGGAAGCACACCCACAACCTGGGACTTGGGGAGGATAGAATGATAACATTCATCAAACTTCAACTCGTTCCTTTGCCACCTTCAACCGAGATCTCTTCTTGAATTAGTTTGTTATTGCTCACAAATCTCGGGTCCTGTTTGCTTTCCACCGCGTTAATTCCTTGCATTTCACTATGTAAATTCCATTGAATATCTATAATGAAAACCCCTCAAGATCATGTTGGATGACAAACCTCTCCAATGTATTCCTACTTATGACTTCCCTCGAATGCAACTCATTTAAAACATACAGCGAGAGCTCCTTTTCTTCTTCTCCAATAATGCCTTCCACCAAAAAGACATAAGTTAACGGAGTAGGAATATGGCCCTTTTCAATCATCTTCTCATAAATCCCCAATGCCAAATCTGTTCTTCGAGCTCTGCCTAAACCAAAGATAAGTGAGTTAAAATTGTCAACATCAGGCTCGTAACCGTATTCTTCCAGGATCGTGAGTATCTCCATGGCCTCGTTTAGCATTCCTTGCATGCACAGTCCTCTGAGTAAAGAGGAATACACTAAAGGATCAGGAGTAAATCCACACTTTGTCATGTAGTACAGAAGCTGCAACGCGGGATAAGAGTTTCCTTTCTTACACAAGCTTGAAATGACACCTTTGTAACCACAGACCTGTTTGGTACTCAAGCTATCAATTATGGAGAAAGCCTCTTGTGCCTTCCCTTCATCACAAAGCACAGCAATGGCATTATATGTTCCTTCGTTGGGATAGCAACGGCGAGAAAACATCTTGTAAAGAAAGCTAATTACAACATTGACTTTCCCCTCTTTGCATAGCTGAGAAACAATTGGATTGTAGGTGGCAGCAGTGGGCTTGAATGGACCACCAAACATTTCATCCAACAACTCCAGAGCATGATCTGTTCGGCCATGACAACTGAGTGAACTGATTAGGATATTATATGTAATCACCGATGGAGAGCGAACCTCACCTACCATTTCTGCAATAAGCCCATTTGCCTCTTCCCACCGCCCTTCACAGCATATGCCCTTTAACAAAATATTATAGCTCACTGTATTGGGAATAAGCCCCTTAGATGGCAAACCCCTAAATAAATTGATTGCCTCATCAACTCTACCTTCCCCGCACAACCCATTTAACAAATTATTGTAACTAAACAAATTAAATGTTCCACCGATGGCAATTATCCCATCCAAGAGTTTCATTGCTTCATCTACGCCTCTATGCTTATAAGTAGCTTGTACCAAGTTTGAGTAAGTGAATGCATTTGGGACCAACCCCTTCTGCATCAATCTGTCTAAAAATTGGACGGCCTGATTCAAACTTCCCCGCGCACAACTCCCTTTAATAAGAGCATTGTAAGTATCAATATTGGCAGGGTACCCTAATTCCTCCATTTGCTTCACTATCTGCATCGCGTGCCCAACAATCCTTCTCTTACACAAATGACCCACAAACATAGAATACGTATAAGCGTCCGGTGGGCAACCTGAACGAACCATCATCTCCATCACTCTAGCCGCTCTTTGGGTTCTGCCACAGCTGCATAGATCATGCAACAGCTGAGTGGCTTGATGGAAATAAGGCTTGTAGCCCTTCCCAACCATGTATTCCATATACAAAGACGCATCATTAAGGTTTATACCCCTGGTTTTAGAGTCAATCTCGCCACACCTCCAATTGGGCAGTGGGAATACAGTTTCCTCTGGGGAAATTGTCATCTGTGTAGACGTAGTAGCTGCTAAAACTCTAGAGAAACAATTGTTGAGTGAAATGGAATGGAGTTTTGAGATTTGGGAAAAGAACCCATGTGGTTTTCTTGCATTTTCTGAACATGGGTTCGTTATAGGGGACACTGAAGTCAACAGGGCTGCCATGAATCCAAGAAAATAAATGGGGTCTTGAAAGAAAAATGGGAAATTCAAGATCCCGCGTGTCTATGGGCTAATAAGTGGTTGAATAACAAGCAGATACGAGCTAAGAGTGATATATAACTGCAGACAAATGAAACAATACGCTGAACTTTCAACATGAAAAAAATCTTTCAAGGAAATGGTTCAAAGGAACAACTTAGCAAGAGAGAGAAAGTGATAGGAATTAGGAGTAGATTCTTTACACTAGGAATTTCCGGTTCTTGGTTCAGCTACAACAAAGGTATTTCGTTTGAAATTTTGTCAGTATTTTGCGAAGGCACTCGAGGGCCATCGATTTCTTAATCCACCAGCCGGTACAGTCCTGTCCACAACTCCGACCCCTCGTTATCCAGAGACACAAAAGCCGACCCTTGCAATGAAAAAAAAATTCAACATAGCCACAAACCGATAAAAAAAAAATTAAATAAATCAACATAGCCACAAAAGGCAAAATTAATTGCATAAAAGAGAATAATAGACAATAAAAATGGGACGATGGGACTAGGTGTTTGCGGAGCAACAATTATCAACTACTCCATAAGGGTAGTTTTCCACTAAACAATAAAGTGTGGACAACTTTCAAGCAACTTTTTTTTCCATTCATTAAACCTAATCTACTCTATATGACTTAGGGAGGGGATGAGTGCTTACGGGAATCAAATCTTGCGCATGTGCATGAGAGTATAAGGAAGGTATCAACTGCACTCCACTTGCCAAGTAGACAAAGTTGTTTTCACTGTACTAAAAGTTGTAGTACTTAGAGCATCTCCACATCTTACTCAAATTTGAACTCAAACTCAAATTCAAAATACCACTTCACTCCTTACTCAAACTCATTTACTCAAATTTCTCACCAAATTTGGTTTGAACCAAATCCGTACTCAAATTTTGAAGGCTATTTTCTCCTCCTCAAATTTACAACTATGCCATTAATGAAACCTTTACTCAAATTTATGCCTAAATTTGCATTTGCCCATTGAATTACTTCATATGAAATGAAGCTTTTACTCAAATTTGAGTAAAGGGTAGAGATGCTCTTAGAAAGTTAAAAATTGTCTACAATTTATTAAATAAGCAGAGAGGAAAAAAATTATTGGGGGTCGTGCGCATGAATTTTGAGACACAAAACGAACAAGCCAAAAAGTTTAATGGAAACAAAACATCTATAAAGATTAGAAGATGTCGTAAAAAGACATGTAGAAACGGGGCCTAAATGCTCTTAGAGCACTACACGTGATGCCACAGGAGTCTCATCCATCACATACAGTGGTGCTACAGTCCCGACCGAAGGGGTCCCGATCAGAATCTCGATGCCCCGCCGGGATCACTCCGGCTACCGGACGGCCGATCCGAGTCGTCCAAAAATTCTAAAAAAAAAACCAAGTGGGCCCACGCGAGAATAAATGGCATCCGATGTGTGTAGGTGCTCGGATCAAGCACTCCATATTTTTGTATATATATGTCACAAAAATATGGAGTGCTTGATCCGAGCACCTACACACATCGGATGCAGTTGATTCTCGCATAGGCCCACTTGATTTTTTTTTTTATAGAATTTTTGGCCGGAGTGAGCCCGACGGGGCGTCGAGATTCCGATCGGGACCCTTCGGTCAGGAACCGTAGACTTATCGCTCACATATAAGAGTGGGTTAGATCATCAATTGTTATTTTTTACACATGTGCGATAGAAAAAGCTCTCGGAACACCACCACGTGGTGATCGAGGAATACTGAATAATCACTCCCGAAAAGGGCAAGGGAGGAAGAAATTAGATCTTGTAATAACGAGGTTTTCAGAGTTATTATCTGTACAGAAACGACTTTGTTATTGTCAGATTCTGGCGGCAACCAAACGAACAACCGACTTAGCCACTCCCCGGCCAGAGACCCATCAAAAGGGCGTAATCTAAAGAAATACAGTGGGATTTTTATATTTGCAAAGTAAAGCCCGCGAAATAGAAACTGAAAATAACAAGAAAGATGATGAAGAAGAAATCACAATCGTCATCGAAGCAAGGTTCAGAGAAAAACCGTGGCAACAGCGACCACACCTTTACCCTGCATCATCAGCGCCTTTACCATGCTCTCAGCCTCGGTCTCAGGTATTAGAAAAAAAACCCACATCTTGGAATTTTCAAGTAAATTACTTTATTTGATCTTTCTATTTAGCACAATCTTTTTATTTTCCTGTTGTTTATTCACGAGTGAGTGATGTTGAGCTTGTATGGCAGTGGTTTTGGTTCTTAGTATGTGTTTGCGTGTGATTTATGGGTCTTTTTTTACTTGAAATTCTTGTATGGAGAGATAATAAGTTAAGAGATTTAGGTAATTGTTTGTTCTTGTTCAAGTAGAGTAGTATAGGGCGGGCACCTATGGGCTCTATGTAAGAAAGCTGACTCTCTCTGGGTTAAGGGGGTACATACTTGCATTATAAAAGATAAAAGTTTGTGGGGAATGGATGTTCCCCAGGATGCTTGATGGACAAGGAAAACAAAAAGAAAGGTGTTGGGGCTAAAGGACATTGGTCAGCCTCTGATATTGTACAGAATTGGGAATGGTCTCTCTATGTTCTTATGGTTTGATAACTGGCATTCTCTTGGGCCTCTTTACAAAAGGTTCGGGGAGGAAGTGGTCTATGATGCTGGTCGATCTTTACAAGTGAGGGTCTCCTCTATTTTTTCCAAGGGTAATGGAGATGGCCCAGGGCTAGAAATAGAATCATTCGGATTATTGTGGCCCAAACCTCTGATACCCTCATCCCTAACTCTGATGTTGAGGACTCTGTGATATGGCTGCCTAGTCCTACTGGTTCCTATTCTATTCGGTCCACTTGGGAAGCTGTGAGGACCAAATATCTTGAGAAGCAATGGACTAAGGTTGTGTGGTTTAAAAGGAATGTCCCTAGGTGGGCATTTATCCTATGGTTGGCCTTTCTGCAAAGATTAAGTACAAAGGGTAGGATTGCTAGTTGGGGGGATATCTGGGGAATTGGACTGCCCTTGTGCTCTGTGGTGAATGAATCCCATCAACATCTGTTCTTCGAACGCCCTTTCTCTAGGTCTGTGTGGCAGGAAGTTTGGAGCAGATCTTTTAGAGATGGAATCAGCTACAAGTTGTCTGAGAATATGGATGGCTTGTGCAGCATGTGACAAGAGATAATTTTAGGTGCAGAGTGCTCAAAGGCTGCCTGGCTGCTACTGTGTATTCTATTTGGAGGGAGAGAAACTGTAGAGTCTTTCAACATAGAGCTCTACCTGTTAACCAAGTTGCTCAGGGGACTGTTATTTCTATCAGAGCCTTCCTTAACTCCTCTAAGGGGGTCAAACACTCCTTGGTTAACAGATTGCTATGCACATCTTGGGGTCTTTTTGCAACTGTGTTGCGTTGAAGCGGTTGTGTTTTCTTTTGTTGATGTAATGCTCTAGTCTGCTGTTCTTTTTTTGGTTGCAAGTAGAAACAGGTTTTGATGTATAGCCAGGGCTATCTCCCTGGTATTGTTTGAGCTTTATAAAAGTATGTACTTATCAACAAATAAAAAAGTAGCATAGGGCTAAAGGGTAATTGAAATGTCTTAAACCCCCATCGTCGAATTTAGTTACTGCATTTCATCTTGTTATTTATCATTGTCTTGTTTTTTCCTAATGTTTTTTTAAGTGTGAATGATCTTGTGCTTGAATTGTCAATGGCTTTCTTTAGAAATACGTGATTGCGTGTGTCAATTAGGTGAAATTCTCTTCTGAGGAGAAAAGAAGTTAGACATTTTCTTGGCTGTCTGTTCTTGTTCTGGCGGACTTGTAGAGGGCCAAAATTGTGCCAGCACTTTTCGGTTTGCCCTTTGTGTGTGCTTCTGATGCTCTGGACTATAAATGAAGGAAGCATGGTAATGTGCACTTAAATTGTAGGCCTGCCCTCTTTGATGCCTTTCGGTTTCGATTTGGGGGCATGGTTCTGTAGCAAAACGTCCCTTTAGCTCCCCGGTTCTTGGAGATATAGGGGGCTACTGTTTCAGTGGTATCCTGAGAGCAGTCACTTTGTGCATATATTTCCAAAGGTTGGGTCTGTCTTCAATCCTCCCGCACCCATACCCCCAGTGATTGGGGACTAGATGGGTTCTGTTGTTGTTGTACTTTTCGGTTTGCCTTTAGGTTACACCCCAATCTCAGAGAATAAATTACTACATTTGGTTTCGTATTATCATTATCTAGCTTTTTCATGTTGTTTTCTTATACGTGAATGATCTATGACTTGAACTGGCTATGGTTGTAATTGTGGTTTTGTGCGTGTTTTTAGTTCAATTTCTCGTCTTGGGAGGAAAGGAGGTAGAGAATTAGGTTACTGTTTGTTGTTGTTCTAGTGGAATTGTAGAGGGCTTAAGGGTAACTGAGATGCCTTATAATCCTCAACACTTCTACAGTATTGTTGCGGCACTTGGATTTGATCAGCTACTCAGTTTCCCATATAGCATAGAGATAGGAGGGGGGAAGATCACAGTCCTAACTTCAAGGTGCAAAACCCAAAACCCATAAGAACCTATACGCTATGAATCATGCCAAAAGGACATTGCAAGTCAGTTACCGTCTTGGACAGAACCAATCAGCAAAGCTAAAATTCGAACAAGGGCGTTATTATTTTCTGGCAGGGCTTTGTAGTTTCCTGGTTGCTGGTAGAATATTCCAACTTGTAAAGGTTAGATCTTTATTGTGTGCTTCCTAATTTTTGACTTTTGTATCAACTATCAACAGATCCTATGGTGATAAAGGAAGGAAATGGCATTCTTCAGACATTGAGATACATAGACTTGTACTTCGCTCGATTTATGCATTTCTTGATTGTATTTCCGCTGAGACATTAAAACATCCACTTGTAAAGGTATGTTTTAATATCCATGTTAAGAAATATTTAGAAACATGTAAAATGATGTGCTTTATACCTTGTGTGCTTCTGTGTTATTGTCTCATTTTATTCTAAGAAGCCATTTGAGGAACTTGACAGTCTCCTTTAGTCCTCTTTCTATTGCATATTTTCCTATCTTGTTAGGAGAACCATTCTAGCCATTGGGTGGTAAGCATGGAAATTTGGAAGTGTTGGTAAGACTAGCATTACCAGTTACAGGTTTTTAGCTTTTATCTGTTTTGCATTTCAGCCGAAATAGAGCAAGTGCGATTGTTGTAGTTCTGTGCTATATTGCATGGTTTTCAAAACTGTAAGCTTGTTAGAATCAAGGCTTGTGCTTGACATGGTTCATTGAGTGTTATCTTTTTCTTGATAGAAGCTGCGGGTGCGGGGGGTTATGGAACTCTGTATAGATTAAGCTTTTTGCTCCCTTAAAAGCTTATGCTGCAATTGGACTTGGAGTAGTGGAACATAAAAAGATGGAGTGACTGATTCATTTTACTCGCATTTGCACATCACCATGGATCAAAACCTATCAGCAATGTAATTTTAAATTGTCCAAGGGGTAGAAAGTCAGCTGATACTTGTTATTTGTTAGGCTTTATCCTAGAATCTGTGTTAGTTTTCTGGCATTATGGGTTATTTGCTGCGAACTTATGATTTTTTTCACCTTGGAAGTTGTACTAACTTTTATGCTGCCCCTTCCACTTTCTGCTTGGCCATCTGATTTTCAAGAAGCTCCATCTTGATGCTTTTGGACTTCTGCTTTTTGATAATCAGCTTTTACCACAAGTTCAGCAACAAACCAACAGCCACTATTTACTATTTGAGTCTAAATAACTACCTGTTTGTATAGAGACATGAAATTGGTTTGTATACTTCTGCATGTAGATATTACTCAAGTACTCGTGGGCTATACTTATTCTGATTGTTTGCCTTGGTTGTTTCCTTTATTTTTAGGAGTCTATTGGCGATATGGTTGGGGCATTGGAAGGCATTCTTCAATTTAGAAATGAAGCCACATTGAGCTTGTTATCAGATGTGGCCGTAAAGATGGTCAATATTGTACCCACTTTAGTTATGCAATCTTATGTATTAGATCTTGTTCGGCCTTTAACAACATTGTTAACTTCCCACCACTTGCATGCTGCTGTTTCTTGTGCAACTGCTTTGGAGTTGATCATCTCGAACCTTAATAGTAAAATAGAGGGAGAAGTTTGGAAAATCATGAAAAAGACTAACACAGTGATTCACATTGTCAACAACATACAAGGTTTCTCAAACGGAACTGCACCCATTGAATATTACCTGAAGATGGTTTCTCTCTTGAGTAAGATATTGCGGCGGTGGCAACCCTCGAGGTTTCTTGTATGGAATGATGCCAAGTTGATGGAAGTTTTGGGGGTCATAAGTCTCGATCCTGATATTTCAGTCAAATTTGCAGTTTTACAATTGTATTCTGCTTTAGGTAGTCATATTTTGCGGTTAACTTCTCACTTTATTCTGCTAGATTTCTTTTTTCTGGTTATGTATTGAACTTAAAAGGGTTCCGATTTCAAAATTGTCAGCTTTATGCGGTAATGGAGCTCAAAAGCTTCTAGAAAATGAGGAAACAGTTCTACCTATGATGGTGCAGTGCATGGACAGGTCAAATTCTGTTTCTGTTCAGCTGGAGGGATTTGAACTTGCTCGATGTCTGGCGGTAATATTAGTGACTAACGCCTTTTGATTTGCTCTTTAGATAGTGGTATTTTGTATATATGATATTGCTTATGATTAACTTCTCAGATGAATGAACAAGGGTGTTCAAAAGTGATGGCATTGTGTTGCGTGCCCATCACTAAAGCCATAGTCGAGGTAATGAGAAGTTGGGGGTCCCTTTCTGGAAGGATTCCGCTTTTGTTAACTGGGGCGTGCCGCTTGGCTCTTATCACACGCTGGTCTGGGGAGCACCACAAGTATTTCTGGAAATTAGGAATCGACAAAATCCTTCTTAAACTACTACTGAACGATTTTCACAAACTATATTCATCTGAACATTGTATAGAGAAGATAGCGGCAGCTGAACTTGGTCTGCGTGAGAATTATCTTCTTGTTCTTAGGCCATTTGTTTGGGATATTCTTGGAGGGCTTGCAGCACACTGTCTAGAAGATTTCAATCCCAATATGCATGGAGATGAATTTTGCATGGACTTCCTCATCATATGTGCGTGGTAATATTTCATATCTTACCATCACCCTCGATTAGCCTGATTATTTCTGCAGTCATTATTACAACTTCTTGATTGGTTTTCTAGTCTAACTTATTGGTGCCGATTATATTTAGGATTCTGCTAAGGTGAGAGTAGTGGAAAAAAATCTACCATCTCAATGCACCTTTTGCATTTTTCAAGCACTTTGACATTTATCTATGTATTTATCACGCGCTTTTTGTGGGTTTTACACAAAGATGATGACTAACCAACCCGCACTGAGCGGCGGTAAGCATTTCCCTTCTGTTAATGCTACTAACTACTCTTTCTTTTTTGACAGTTTGGCTTTCGTGGATTCAATTCGGCAATTAGGTCAAAGCGATATATCCCATACATTTCAGTATGAATCAGCAACTAGGACGGTTCTTATGATGATCTACTCTCCCTCTTCTTACATTAGATCCCGTACTATATTCTTTCTATATGAAATACTGAAGCCCAATGGCAAGGAGTATCTAAAGCGTTTGTTGGATAAACTAAGTCAGCCCAGAAACAAGCTTGGAATGCTAGATATCCTTCAGTCCGTCATAGATTTGATGAGTTTGACTTGTTACTCAGGTCTGAGTCAATATCGGGATTATATTATTAGACTTCAAGGGATAAATACGTTAGTGGCCTTTGTAAGGTGGTGCTTAACCAATAATGTCCACATGAGAAGGGCAAGTGTGGCCCCACATTTGTGTAGTTCTGTTCTTGAGAAGACTTGTTGTTGGGATCATTCAGAAGATTGGGATGGGAATGACATGCCTTTGCTCTTTAGTTTGTGGGGACTATCTGAGTTGATGCACCAATTCACTTGTGTGAAAACTCTTCCGGACGTAGTTTTCGGTCAGGTGGACTGTAATGAAACTGAATTCGTTGGCTTACTTCAGGGCATATGTAGTGACACTTCTGCCCCTGGACCAAGATGGTATGCTGCATACATTCTGAGTTATATGGGTCGCTATGGATTCCCAAGCAAGATGGGTAAAAGAATTGGGAAAGTGCTTGATGACAAGGAATTCGCTGATTTGGTCTTCATTGTCACAGACGAGGAGCCTTTAGCTGTTCATTGCATCATTCTAAAGGTTCGGTGTCCACCCTTATTACCTCGATCAGTTGACGAGTTTTTTGTAAGACAGGATGGGGAGAAGCGTGAAAGGCCAAGGAAAGAAGTTCGACTAAAATCGGATAAAGTAGACCGAAAGGCACTGTTGAAGCTGTTGGAATTTGTCTATTCGGGACATTTACAAGTAGGAGAAGAAGTTGTAGACAAATTGAGAGGTATTGCTAGACATTGTGATTTGAAACATCTATTACAAATTCTGTCTAAAGAAAATCCAAAATGGGGCACTCCTTTTCCCACCGTTGATCTTAGCTTTGCTCTTGAGCCAGCGGGACACCATCTCTCGTAAGAGTTTCTCCTTGAAAACCTTTTAAATACTGTTTCCATTTTGTAAGGCTTGTATGATATTTTGGTTTTCTCTTTCACCTAAGCCATTTACATATAACACTAAGAGTTGTATTAGGCAACAATCTAGAGGGCATTCAAGACTCTTTATGTGCCTTGAGCTAACAGTTATCAACGATATTTCTTAGATGCATTTGCGAATGAAATTGTAGTGTAAAACTCTCAGAACTCGGTAGTAAATGCAAGCATAATTTGGAGAGTTACAAGACTACCAAATGTTTTGGGTCTTCCAACATAAATGATCTGTTGTATGCATTGTCAACTAATTTACTGCTAAACATCTTCGGTGATCAGCTTCTGATTGATTAGATTGGAGCCAGAGAAACGAGTATGCATGGAACGATAGTGAGGAAAAGTAATGTCGTTTGTACAACATTCTAATGAGAAGAGAAGTTCAGGATTTTGGAGATAAACCATGCAAAGTTGTTTTTAGCGATTCTGGTTAAGCTGTTTGTGTTTTGGAGAATGAGGTTCCTATCCAATCTGTTTTTTCATTTCAGGGACGTTACGTTGGTAGCTGAAGGTTCCGATATAGCAGATTGGACGTGCCATACATGCTCCGTATCAATTCCACATATGCATGTTCATCGAGTTATATTGTCATCAAGCAGCACATATTTTCAAGGCATGTTTTGCTCAGGGATGCAAGAAAGGTGCTTACGCAAAACTACAACTGCATACGTGCGAATGTTCTTGGTTGAAAATTTTATATGAATGAAAGTATTGCCAAAAAGAATTATGACAGTATTTGCAAGCTTTTCTTTACTTATATGTAGTTTAAGGAGACTCAAACTCCACCTGGTTCGTGCTTAGAACCTTATCTTTCTTTCCCAGCCGGTCCCAAGCTCGGATAAAGGAGGAGGGTTGTGCGTTAGGTAGCTAACAGCTAGCACGTAAAAGCCCGTCAGATCTTTATGACATGAATCATGCCTGGAAGATCAACCATGAAAGCTATCTACCTATTAAGGAGATTGATAGAAAAACACAGAGCAAAGAAGAAGGATCTCCATATAGTTTTCATAGACTTAGAAAAGGCTTATGATAGGGTGCCTAGAGACATCATATGGTGGGTTCTGGAGAAAAAGTGAGTGACCAAAGGGTATATCGAGGTGATTAGAGACATGTATGAAGGTGCCTCACTACCATTAGATCACCAGCAGAGGAAATAAGTGAATTTCCAATCACTGTAGGATTGCATCAAGGGTCAGCCTTGAACCCGTGCCTCTTTGCCTTAGTTATGGATGAATTGACTAGACAATTTCAGGAGGATATCTCATGGTGTATAATGTTTGTAGATGGCATTGTCCTCGTAGATGAAACCGCTAGAGGTGTTAATACGAAACTAGAAATTTGGAGGGAAGCATTAGAGTGGGTTTTCGGATAAGTAGGAGTAAAACTGAGTATATGGTGTGCAAATTTAGTGGTACCAACAATGTGCATGAAGAAAGTGATGATCCAAGACCAGGAGATACCAAAGAATGATCATTTTAGGTATTTAGGCTCAATTATTAGTAGAGATGGAGAGATTGCCGATGATGTGACCCATAGGATCCAAGTGGGGTGGCTCAAGTGGAGGAGCACTATTAGTATACTATGTGACAAAAGGGTACCCACAAAATTGAAGGAAAAATTCTATGGAACTGCCATAAGACCAGCGATGCTTTACGGGATAGAATGTTGGCCTATTAAGAAACAACTGGTGAGCATGAGTGTAGCGGAAATGAGAAAAATAGGCTAAGGTGGTTTGGGCATGTCTACCGTAGACTAGGAGATGCAGTAGTTAAGAGAGTGGATATGATA
This sequence comes from Rhododendron griersonianum, assembly GCA_018127125.1. Taxonomy (NCBI): domain Eukaryota; kingdom Viridiplantae; phylum Streptophyta; class Magnoliopsida; order Ericales; family Ericaceae; genus Rhododendron; species Rhododendron griersonianum. The sequence continues at coordinate 530,667 of CM030791.1, read as the reverse complement.
GCTTTGGATAGCAATACTACGGGGAGGGATAAACCTTAATTGACATTAGATGCTGTTGTGCGCCAAGATATGAGTATAATGGGTTTGTGTGAACTAGTGGCCATTGACAGAGCTCAGTGGAGGAAAATGATTCATGTATCCGACCCGAAGTGATTGGGACATAAGGCTCGGTTTGGTTTTAGTTGAAGGAGACTCGAACTTTAGTATCTTTGTTTGGGGGAATGCGATAGATTTAGCGTTTGCACGCAGGGGACTTCCCATCCATTATTATCCATGGATTGTTGAAATTGATACATGAAAATTCATGGTCTCTGATTTGAAGCACTTGCATTTCATTACTGATGCGTGCTAAAGCCATTTCTTTTCATTACTAAGGCCTGTTGAGATTTAGAATGTTGAAGAAAGTTAGAAGGATTTATAATGTGGGAGAACCTGAAGATTTTCTCAGTGTTCACGGATTAGGTCTATGTGGAACTTTGATAGGTACCCTATTGTTAGTGGCATGCAGGAATAATCATTATTTCCTGTTGTAATGAACTTGTTCTCTAGCTAAATAATATCATCTTTCAGTTTCTTGACATTTTTCAAAATGTTACTCATGTTAGTTTGGTGGTTCTTTTTTATGGTTACCTTTTTGTATCTTCTAAGATGTGTACTTTATATGCTTGCAGCTGTTCGGAGACCATAATAAAGGCTCCAGTTGGCTGGGAGGCCTTGGTTAAAGTAGTTAAGTGGTTTTATTCTGCTGAACTGCCCAAGCCCATTTCTGGCTGTTTATGGGATAACTTGGATGCAAAGGAGAAGCTTACTGAAATGTTTCCATATGTTGAACTTTGTTGGCTTGCTGAATATTGGTGCTTGGGAGATGATCTTCATGAGTACTGCACACGAGTGGTTATATCTCATTTAGATTCAACCCAAGGTTTATCCGTGAAATTGATCCAAATTGTTGCTAGTTTTCATCAAAAGAAATTAGTAGAAGTTGTAGCAAATTACATGGCACCACTTTACAATCATCTTCGCAAGTCTGGTGAACTTGATGAATTAGATGACGAACTAGTTGATATGATTCGTACAGCCTCTGTTCGCCTTTTTCAAGAGGGTGGTCATTCTCATACTTGATTTGATATATTATAGCGTTATCAATTTTTGGGATGTAGTACAAGGTAGAATGTAGGATTACAGGTGAAATGGTGAGGCACTAAGTGCTTCTTCTTGGTGCATCCTTGTAAATAGTCTTGTTAACGGGGGGTTATAATTCTAAACCTCGTACACTATGCTCATGAATATATATTGACAGGTTGTATTGTGGTTGACTTCTGTCTATGGCTGCGTTTCTGTTCAAGATTCTTAAATAAGAAGAGTTAATTACACCACTAATGCTGACTGCACAGACAAAGGAGTACTCATACTCCATTTGCAGATGGTTTTGGGACCCCAAAACCACGGGCATGCAGTATGCGCAGACAAGCACAGTTCACAAAGTTACCCACCACATTTCCTTATATTGGTTTTGTGCACTCGCCATTTATAAAAATACAATGCGAAACTGAATAATTTTACGTCGTAAGAACAAAAATAGGTGCTGTATCTATACAAAAGAGAGTGCAAAAATCAAATTCTCTATTGTGTTTCACTTTGTCTGCTGGCAGTATAACAAAACAAGCTCCACTGAATTTTGCTAGGCAACTTCAGGCCTTTATAAATTAGTATGGCACCAGAAGTTGCAGTGGTAACTAATTTCTGCTACTAACAACAAAATGCAATATAAGCATGGGACAACAAAAGCAAATTATAAGCTACCACATTGTTTTATGGTACTGATATCAGGGTGAAGGAGGCTGAAGAAGTCGGGATAATCACATTTGGCAAACGGACATCAACATTTGCACATTCACATAGTCTATTCCGCCAGCAGAACAACAATACCCTGTCTGATAGATGTAAGGACAGCATTCTTCTTAACTCCTTGAACATTAATAGTCGAGGAAACCTTCTGCCCCGTCACTAACGTTGAACTCCACAACAGAGCACTAAAATAAGCTCCCTAAGTCCAGTAAAAACATACATAAGGAAAGCGAAGTACAAGCACGAGCACGAGCACAATTCAATGCTCTCTCAGGCCACTAAACACGTATGTCTAAAAAGCTAAACCAACTGCTATTTGTTATACCCCCATCCCTCTAACTTCACCACCATGATGTTGATGCAACTTATTCCAACGAAAAAAAAAAAAACTGTGGACCAGTACTCCACAACATCACTGGCCATCACAAGTTCTATTCACATTCTTCAGGAATCATTTCTTCCATGGCTCCCCACAAGCCTTATAAGTCACCACTCCGTCCAGTATGACCATTAGACTCTAACACGGGCATGGAGCGCTGCGCAAAATCCAAAAGGAGCTTCCTTTGATGCTCATTAGTATGAGGAAGACTTGCGTGTAAGAGCTCAACTGGCATCTCCTTACTGATGATAGCTCTAGCTGCATCTGCCCCAATAACAGCTGTCTCAGGCAAGGCTTGCAAGATTATCGACTGCATGATAGTATCATACTTATTGAAACAATACTTGGTCAGAAGCCCAAAAAACGCATCAAAGGAGGCCTGCCAAAAGGCCCTATTAGGCATGCTACAATTTCCATCAACGGTAGGATCAGTTAGAAGTTCAGTTGCCCTCTCAAGAACGGATTTCAAGATAACAGAAGCCCCGTCTCCAGCTGAATTCCCAATTGGGCGGAATGGAGGATGCTCAGAGGAACAGACCACAGATGCAAGACAAGCACCAAGTGCTTTAAGCTCCATGCCACCAACACATGATGCGACAACCCTTGAAAGGTTGATGGTTGATTCAGCTGCTCCACTATCAGTTGGGATGCCGCCGAACAAGAACCTCAAATGGCGAAAAATAGCCATGCAGACTATTCTGAGAAGCTCACCACCGGGAGTGAGAAGCTGAAGGTACCTTGACAGCAGCTTCCGGCCCTTGGGAAGAGAGACTAACCTTAAAAAAATGAGGTCGTCCTTAGGAGCTAAATCAACAGTGTGGCCGTTTTTGCCAAGTGGGTCTACCAGCTGAAGTGATGTTGCTAGCCCTTCCAACAGTACCTGCCGCCTTCTTCTCAAATGAGTCTCACCTATATCTTGGAGCTGATTGAATGGTATAAAGCGGTCAATGTCATCCACATCAAGGAGCAAACACAGGCCATCCTCAATAGCTACTCTGGCTGCAAGCATTGGCTCCTGTTCCAAGGGTTTCTCAGATGTTTTTTGTTCAGTGGGGCCAGCACCAAATGAATTTGGCGGGTCAACCTCAAGAAGTGGCCGTGGCCTACGAATGGAAGGGAAGGCAACCCTCCCAAGAGCGTCCACCTGGAGATAAGCATGTGGCTCAGCATTAGCCCTAGCTCCGGGAGGAAGATCCCTCAGGTGAGTTGGGCAGAAGTGGTGTCTCAACTTTGCACCAGCAGAATTTTTTGCTAGACAAGCCTGGTGGTAAAAATCATCCACGTATGGTTCATTACTATGTGTTGCCGCAAGCTGCATTCTTAGAATACTCTCAATTTCATCAGTCGTCATGTACTTGGATCTGAATTGTGGCCACCCGCTATCACTCTTCTGGCTACACCACTCTGAGCCCTGTTGAGAATAACGGAAGTTCTGTCTTCCTTTCGACATTGGTCTAGGTCTTTGATCTCTCAAATCAGCCAAACCAAGCACTGCTTCAAGCTTGTTCATCATCGGTGGGGTTGGAGAGACATGGGGATTAAATAGTTGGGATTGCAGCCCTGATAAATGACCATATAACAGCTGAAATGGAAGTGGTCTGTGTTGCTGTGATTGCTGTTGTGGCATTAACTGCTGCGGCATTAAACCGTTTCGAAGAGGTAATTGCTGCTGCAACAAATTGCTTAAGATGCTGGAACGGTCTCCAGGAAACATATTTGTCTGGTTTATCCATTGGTTTTGCAGTCCGCTATTAGCAGATAGACCCGGAGGAGTGTACTGGGGCAAATTCCCACCAATTTGAAACTGAGGGTTGGAGTAGGGAGAGAGGTTGGATGTGTTCAGCGGCATCTGGGGCCCTCCAGGATGATATGGCATGTTAGAATGCTGTAAATGGTAGTTTGGTGAAGATTGCTGAGATCCACCACCAGGAGGAGGATATGAAGTAAATGATGATTTTGGGACAAGAATTGGTTCACTGGAAAAAAGTTGGTGGTGGAGGTCGTGCTGCTGTTGCTGCTCAGGGTATGAAGATGCCCTGTACAAAGGTTTTGATTCCGGAAGTTGAGCAGGAGAGGAATGTAGCTGCTGTGATGACCATCTTTTGCCTTCCTGAGTGCTATCTGCATCAAGTATTTGCTGATCAGACCAATTTGGGAACTCTGCATCTTGTGCCCATTCAGCTGCAGATAAACCTATCATGAACATATGCAAGCAGTTAAATAAAGCACCTAAGATGGATTGATTGCAAGAGAAAGTGGAACTTAATACCTAAAACCCAGGCACAAGCATTTGAAATTTGAACAGTGAATAGCATGAAAAAAGAGCCACATAGAGTTAAAACACAGCATCCCAGTTTTAAGGAGGGAAACTTCTGACACAATAATATCACATAATAAGCTAAATATTTCCCTTCACCACAAAGCAAAAACCAACAACTAGGACCAAGTAGAGCACAGATACAACTACCTTCTTTAGATGGAGTAGGGTAGCTCAAAAACAAAATGAATACCTGAAATGTGCTTCTAAGCAAACTTCTTACCATCTCTTCCTTTTCTCAAGAGCACATACTAACAGTCACCCACACTAAACCATTATAGTCCAGTTCTATTGCAAAACCATGCATGTATGGTAAGCAACAAGAGCTGGAACTACTCACGGCAGAGTTACTCCGAACAGGCTGCCACATCCCGGGACATTCCATTCCCGTTGAAACTTAATACCATACTAAAGAACATCTGTTTCATAACTGGGCCACTCACATGGTTTTAGGCTTGTTCCAAAGTCTACATGGTTTTAGCCCTATTTTGGTGCTTTCCGACCATATGTTTATAAAAAATGGATGTAACAAAAAACAATAAATTTATTGAATAACAAAGATCAATTAATAAATTCCACAACACTCCCTCGGTTATTGTGTTAAAAAGGTCAGAGTCACCTCATTTATTACTTTGAATCTTCTGTCAGTTTCAACTTGCACACATTCTCCATTATCAAAAGCAAATTATGCAGCTCTCTCTCTCATGTGTGCAAGAAAGACGCTCTTTGATCTTTCTCTAATATTCCCCCGTATGCAGTTCCTTTTTATTACAATTCTATTTATGGCATGTTATCTAAATACCTCATGGAATGCAGTTAATTTGAAAGAATCTTATAAATTTAGAAAATCTGATAAAAATGAAACGAACATATCGATAAATCCAGACCGGTATGCCACAATGCACTCGTACAGTTACGTAGCATATCCATGAAAAAAACAAAACCCCTAATGATACACACGGTAAGCTGACTGGTACGGGATAGATGACTTTGACTCCTGGTGCCTTGCAAGACCGCTGGGGTTTGCAGCATAAATCTTGATTCAATGGTTAACCTGCTCAAGTCTCCTCTGATTTATAACACGTGAAATCTAAATCATTTCTTTCCTTTTTATTTCCCCGGAAGGACAGCTTGAAGAATGCACTATTCTGGTATAGTTTCCTTGCTATGTGAGAGGATGAGAACAGGTGAGAAGAAAGATGGATAATGGACAGTTACCAGTGACTCAAGACACGGAAGCAATGATTTGGATTAATGCCGGTTCAGGCTCTAAGAAAATATTGTAATGGTCTACACTGAGACAAAGGGTATCTCCTTTCTCTTCTGGAGAATCAAGCCAGATGCTCAATTAAAAAATGGCCTTAAAGAAACCATAGAGGGAAAGAAGGCCAACGGAGATGATTACCATCCGTACAACCCAACATCATTGCTCAATATTGGAATGGTGAAACTGTCATCTTCCCTAACTTCCACTCGAATAGCTGAATATGTGCATACACGATCACCGCAGTGGAAGTCAAATCAAACAGGGTTGGTGACGTGGTCACATAATTGTCTTTGCCTTCATTTTCTTCACCCTAATCCTCATCACAAAATGCTGGTAAAAAAAAGGTAACCAAGTCTCTAAAGACACTATCTTATGGCCAGCAAATCTTAACAGGGAGCATCAACATATCACATAAATCGAACAAATTGGAATTCCTCTTTAGAGTTCTCCGTTAGGATACATGGTCACAATCATGTACCACAAACCTTAACGAGCAAAATGAAGTCTGTGCATTGCTGTGCAGCAAATATAAGACCACTAACGAACATTATAAGAACTTCAATTCAATTGATATTCAAACTTGAATGCAGTTCCCAAGTAAGTATGACAGCATCTAATAGGCAACTTCAAAATGTGATACAAATGCAATAGTAAGTCATCCAGCAGGAAAAGTAATGCAAATATGCTGTCGTTGAACCTCAACTAACAAAAAGATAAATTAGGAGCAAGATGATTTTCTAAAACACTGGAAGACCGATGTAATAAGAGCTAAGTCTCTAATAGCTAATTGGCTTAAAAACATCAATAGGAGTTAGATTGAGTAAACTCAATGGTGGAGATAGACTGTTGATTCCCTTTCAAAGAGAATGGGTCTCAAGAACAATGCAATGCAAGACATAGACATGCTTATATGGATTAAATCTGCGATAGTCATACTCACTTTCTCTAGAGCCCCTATCACCAATTATTCCTGCCCTCCTTGATCCACCGCTAACAACTTTGTTTAGCTGCCGGGAGATATAAAAGAAAGTAAATCAAGGAACAGAAACACTGTTACATAACATACTTGCATGTTGTTACTGTAGAAAGCTTCAGATTTATCTTCAAGGTTTTGCAATGACCATAAATCTAACACACCATCGATGGCATTGCTTTGATTACACGAAAATGAACTATTCATGCTTGTTATGCTAGCGTATCACACTTTGCCAATTCGAATGACAGAAGAAAGAAACAAACAAAACCAGTTGAAAAAAACATCAAGGAAGCCTATGTTTGCAATCTATGAAAGGTTCAAGGAAGCCTCGATTGACAACTGTGGTCAGCTCCAAAATATTACCATCGGACCTTCAACTATCAATTTAGGAAACCATTTAAAGGAATAGAATCCACCTTCTAATGAACTTTTCAAATATCTCCAATCAAAGAAAATATTGTTGTCTTCCATAGTTGCACCATTGACTAGAAAGACAAACAAACAGTGTAGTGAAATTCGTATGGATAGAATAGCAAACTTCATTCATCTTAAAGTAAGACTGAAACAAAGATACAAGTTTTCCCATTTGATAATTACCAATTATGCAACATATTGTTCATTCAAGTATCTCCTACATCCCATAGAAACCAACCTTTGAAAACGTGCTGGCAAGATCATCAATATCAGATAAAGATCCTTCAACTTCACCCTACAAGCAAGAAACAACATATTTAGTTACATACTTAAATAATTCACACATAGCTACAAAGCAAATACACAAATAGACACAAAGGGAGCAAACGTGAGAGGCGAATGCCAAAGCACTCTCATTTCCTCCTCCTGGGGAACTCGGCAAACTCAATATTTCTGAAAAGAATGTAAACACGGATGACTTTCAGGAAAAAGCTAATTTACCAGTCTTTTGCTATTCTATCAATGACCCCTAGAAAAAGGCAAAAGAGGATATCCTTGACACTGCCAACGAGAAACATTTACTAACTAAAGCAAGCCCACTAATCACTTTGCCTAAAACACGAAATCTAAAAACAAAAACATCATGAGGTTATGCAATGAAGGTATATTTCAGTCTATTCATAAGTTTCTCTGAAGAAAAGAAAGAGATATTCAGTCATAAACCGAAGGATGGAAAAAAAGAGCCATATCCGATCATGTCTATGTATGGAAAAATACTTCAACCATATTAGTTTGTCACTCAAAACCGTAGACGAATTCACCATCCAATAAGATCAATGCAATTGCAGCGGCAAAAAAACACCTGGAACCATGAATCTTGCAAAGAAATGCTGCTCCTTTCAGGACAACAGAGTCATAGATATCATTCTATCTAAAATAGTAGAAACTAAATAGAACTCAGACCTTTGAACCAAGAAATAACGGATGTTTAGGAACCAAATACAGGAAATTCAACCTCAGGAAAAATCCAAATCATCATCAGCACTAGTCAAAGGGGAAAAAAGCATTTAATTTTTTTACCGAATCAAACTTAAATCGTAACCTCATGTTCATTACCTTCTTGCGGCCAGCTTATGGAGCAATACACCCTTAATAATAATAAAAAAACCTTGCACTTTTGACATTTCTTAGGGGTCTCCAAAGTGCAACTTACAAAAGAATTACATCGACAATCAAATAATACTTCCTGTGCATATGCAGAATGAAGATTGGGAAACAGAAAACAACAGAATAATAATTAGAATACAAAATTAGAAGTCATTAAAAAGTTGAATGAGTTACAAACTCCCAACAAAATTATCACACATAAAGCAGGTTGCATGGTCTCCTCTAAATTTGTAAAGTCCCCTTTGTCGTGATTCGACAGGTACGCACGCATCCAAAGCTTAGACACAGACCCCCACTTGACACCCTACCTAACTCCATTTCATAGAGTATAATGAATATCTAGTGACAATATCGCCCCCAGAATAAGTATATCTTACGAGGCCTAGGGTATACAAAAATACACAGAGAAATCGGAGAATTTCCATAACAATAAAGCAAACACTAAACATATAGATATTGAGCTATACTACACATGCATAGAATAGGTTAAAGACTGAAATCAACAAGCAAGAAGTAACCTCTTCTTGATTGAATAGAAACTCTTCATCATCATGCTCAACCGGCGGAAAATAATCTTCCTTGTCTTCTAGTCCTCCCAACTCAACTTCCTCACCCACATTGTTACCGAAGAATGCATATTGTGATGCATCAAATACTGTATTTTCAGCATTTTAGAAGCAAAACATAAGAAAATAAAACAAATGCATAGAGAAGAACATGTCAAGATTTGAACCAATAGTTTGACCCCAGACGGATAAAGGTTTTAACATCAGGAAAACTGAACCACGTGTCCAAAGAGTGTACATGTATGTTTTGGACACAATACGTGAGGCCGTTAAAAATGTTGTGCTTCTTAGATATTCAGACTACACTGCAAGAATGTCGTGATTGAGACTGACGGCCAAACTGCAATGGACAACAAACTCAGCAAACCTGATCCCTTGATTGTTCGTCATTTTAAAAAAAAAAAAACAGTTAAGAAATCACAAATGCGCAAATTAGTGGCTAAATTTGCGTTGAATAGAAAACTAACAAAGAGAGGGACGAATAACTTCAAACTAAGTTTCCGTTTGACCAAAAAAAAGAAGAATAACTACAAACCAAAATTCCGGATTTTTTTTCCCTCTCTCAAGGGTAAAAATCGGTGGCAGACATGTTAAAAGACGAGTGCGGCAATTGCCCAACCAACTTTTGAAAATAACACTTCTATCTGCAGAATTTAGGGGCCATTCTACTTTGTCCCTATAGATACTACAATAAATATAAAGTTTTTCCTATGAATTAAAACTTTAAGAAGTTGGCCACCTCCTATTGATATTCCCCCAATAAATCCTCCATACATAGTCATAATTCCTCATCCATTCCACTTTCTTTGTCTCCATCTTGCCGTCTCATTGTTTTCTCTCGTTCTTTCTCTATAGCCCCTCATAATTCCTCATCCATTCCACTTTCTTTGTCTCCATCTTGCCATCTCATTGTTTTCTCTCGTTCTTTCTCTAGCCCGACCACCACCATTGCTTTCGTCCTCTCCCAATACCTTATTTGCACTTCAATTCACCTCCTTACATATTTGCACTACAATTCACTTACTTCCTTAATTACTAAATAAGAAGGGAAAAAATGTATGCTTCGAGGTGAAATTCTGTACTTCTGGCTGATAGAAATCAAGTATGACAAAAATGAACTGAGCGATGAACATTTAGACGAAAAACATGCAAGTGCACAATTAAATAGATCAGTAAATATATAAATAAAAAAAAACAAAAAAAACAGCAACAAATTGAAGCTCAACAGTAGATATAAAGCTCAAAATTCAGAGCGAACCTGCTGAGCTGGTGCCGAATTGGTTAAGATCCTGAGGATTGGGAGTCTCTTGAATACTACCCCCAGCTTCAAATCCAAATCCAAATCCATCCATATCTAAATATGCTTCTTCTATCTACTAAGTACTAATAACAAAGGAAACCGAGAAATTCAAAACGCTAATAAAGTAATAAAATAAAAAATCAGCGGGAAAAAAACTTTTACGAGAGAGAAAGAGACGAAGCACGAGAGACCCTTAGGAGATAAATTTCAAGGGTTTGAGTGGATATCTAACAGGATTATCTGTACAGTATGGGTATTGGAATTCATGTAAGTATTTTCTGCTAGAACAGAGAGACTCTTTGCGGGATAAAAGAATCCCGGGCATTGGATGACTACCGATGGAATTTGTTGAGAGAGAGAGAGAGAGAGAGAGAGAGAGAGTGAAGATGCTCAACATGAGTTCACCAGTTTTTACTTATTGGAGGGGTCAGTTTTTTTTTAATTATATTTATCACTCGCTTTATATTTTTTAAAAATACATTTATGTTACTATAAAAAATACTCCACATTTTATTGTTTCAAAAGTCATTTCTTTCGTCTTCACAACACAAATTATGTCTTTAAAACATATAAATCAGTATGTGATGATATAATTTTGAGAGAGAGTAATATTCTCGATGAATTCAAAAGAAGTAAAAAAATTTCGATCATTGAAATGGACTAAAAAAGATTTCACAAACAATTTCGACAAAATGATGCTGTCCTACAAAGGTGCGAGAGAGGATCCCAAGATAGGAAGGTAAGGAGGCAAATAATGAGGTTCCTTTTGTTAATCATTAACAAGATATGTATTTATTTATTCACGTGTAAGTGGGGAAGTAAAATAAGAATATAAATTAAATTGGGGAAGGAAAAAAGACACCCTTACTGATTTGATTGATACTACAAAATTACAAATTCATTACAAAATACGTTTAAAAAATGATATTTTCTAGTAGTAAATAAGAAAATAATCGGGTGAACCAAACAAGCCCTGTAGCATGTACTATGTGTGTGATTTAGTATTAAGCTATCATATGTGGAGCTTCATTGCGATATGAAGTTTGAAAAGTGAGGCTCATATGGGACACGTGTTAAAATTAAGGGACCCATTGAAATCAAAAGATCAAAGGTCGGTGATGTAGTTGTTTGTTGGTAAGATTTTTTTAGGGGGCCGACTATTCGCAGCTGCATATTTTCTCCTATAGTCCGTTAAAAAATGATATTTTCTAGTAGTAAATAAGAAAATAATCGGGTGAACCAAACAAGCCCTGTAGCATGTACTATGTGTGTGATTTAGTATTAAGCTATCATATGTGGAGCTTCATTGCGATATGAAGTTTGAAAAGTGAGGCTCATATGGGACACGTGTTAAAATTAAGGGACCCATTGAAATCAAAAGATCAAAGGTCGGTGATGTAGTTGTTTGTTGGTAAGATTTTTTTAGGGGGCCGACTATTCGCAGCTGCATATTTTCTCCTATAGTCCGTTAAAAATTTTCGAAAATAATATTTCGGTAACTATAATTTTGAGAGAGAGTAATATTCTCGATGAATTCAAAAGAAGTAAAAAAATTTCGATCATTGAAATGGACTAAAAAAGATTTCACAAACAATTTCGACAAAATGATGCTGTCCTACAAAGGTGCGAGAGAGGATCCCAAGATAGGAAGGTAAGGAGGCAAATAATGAGGTTCCTTTTGTTAATCATTAACAAGATATGTATTTATTTATTCACGTGTAAGTAAAAAAGACACCCTTACTGATTTGATTGATACTACAAAATTACAAATTCATTACAAAATACGTTTAAAAAATGATATTTTCTAGTAGTAAATAAGAAAATAATCGGGTGAACCAAACAAGCCCTGTAGCATGTACTATGTGTGTGATTTAGTATTAAGCTATGGGACACGTGTTAAAATTAAGGGACCCATTGAAATCAAAAGATCAAAGGTCGGTGATGTAGTTGTTTGTTGGTAAGATTTTTTTAGGGGGCCGACTATTCGCAGCTGCATATTTTCTCCTATAGTCCGTTAAAAATTTTCGAAAATAATATTTCGGTAACTATATGATATTTTCGACATATAGTTACCGAAATATAATTTTCGAAAATTTTTAACGGGCTATAGGAGAAAATATGCAGCTGCGAATAGTCGCCCCCCTTTTTTTATTTCAGTGCGATGCAAATTACGTACTGTACTACTTTCGGTTACAGAATAGGGAAAAATTCAAAAAACCCCCTGAACTTTGAATCCAATGTCAAATAGGTACCTGAACTTAAATAAACTTCAATTGAACACCTGAACTTTTACTCCGTTATTCAATTTACCCCCTGCCGTCTCAATCCGTGACTTTTCTAACGGCAACAACTGAGCTGGACACTAACAGACGTTATACACATAACTGGGCTCAAATGGGAGGGAAATGGGATGAGTCATAGGTTTTTTGGAGGGAAAATCCGAAGCCCTAGAAAATTTCCCCCCTTTTTAGATATGATTCCTCTGCCTTAAAACAGAGCATGTGGTCCTCGCCTCCAATATTCTCTTCCATAGCTTCAAATTCTCCATTCCTTACCATTTCTAGAAATCATTCAAACTCACACAATGAACACCACTGGTAGCACTAACGAGAGCTCCCAAAATGCTGAGGACAAACTGTGCATCCATTGCGGAACCCGGAAGGTGATTCACACCAGTGATGTTTGGGGAAAGGGATTTTTGTTTTGTTTTTATGTGTGGTAGAGATAGATTTTTATTGTGTTTGGAGAATGAGATTTTTTATTTTTTATTTTGGGTGGGGGGTGCTTTCGTTCTGGAGGAACAAGGAGGTTTATGTGAGTGACAAAATGAGAGCTTTGCTTTCGGTCTTTTGGCTTGGGATGGAAGGAGAGATGTTTGGTTTTGGAATGAGAGAAGTAGAGATTTGGCTCCCTTTCTTTTTTCTTTCGAATCCCCCAAACATGCAATAAGAGCTTCATTTACAGGAAAGGAAAACAACAAATAAAATAAAATGAGGCCTATATGGCCAATGAATTTGTGTGGCCCATGTGGTGCCTGAAAGATGATAACCAACTTCAAGAACCAATTAACCCCAGCTCAGCGGTTGCCGTTAGGAAAGTCACGGATTGAGACGGCAGGGGGTAAATTGAATAACGGAGTAAAAGTTCAGGTGTTCAATTGAAGTTTATTTAAGTTCAGGTGCCTATTTGACATTGGGTTTAAAGTTCAGGGGTTTTTTTGAATTTTTCCCTACAGAATAACGACATATTTCTAGACCTCACCCCATTGATAACTTTTTGGGACAATTTCAAAATACCCCCCAACCTTTACACCAAAATTCAATTAGACTCCCAACCTTTTAAAAACTTCAATTTTACTCCCAACGTTATCTTCCGTTAATCAAAACGCCCCCTTCCGTTCGAATGACTAACGGATTTCGTTAAAAGCTCCGTTAAATAGCGTCCCGATTGAATTTCGATGATCCGAGCCGCTCAATATGTTCAAAACGTGATTTTAAGGGTACTCGCTAGAAATCGGCCAAAAAATGACCGGGAAAGACTTCATTTGAACAGTTTTTTATTGAACTATTCAATAAAAAAACTGTTCAGATGAAGCCCTTCCCGGTCATTTTTTTCCTGATATTTCACGGGTACCATTAAAATCACGTTTTAAACACATTGAGCGGCTCGGATCATCGAAATTCGATTGGGAAAGGGGAGGTGCGGATCGATCCGGATTTTGTTAAAGTCCGGACGTCCGGATTTTGCTTCGGTCTGCACCTCCCCTTTTTTGATCGAATTTCAATAATCCAAACCGTTCAATGTGATTAGAACGTGATTTTAAGGGTACCTGCGAGAAATCAACAAAAAAAATGACCGGGAAGGGCTTCATCTGAACAGTTTTTTATTGAACTATTCAATAAAAAACTGTTCAGATGAAGCTCTTCCTGGTCATTTTTTTGCTGATTTCTTGCGAGTATCCTTAAAATCACGTTTTGAACACATTGAGCGGCTCGGATCATTAAAATTTGATCGGGATGATATTTAACGGAGCTTTTAACGAAATCCGTTAGTCATTCGGACGGAAGGGGGCGTTTTGATTAACAGAAGATAACGTTGGGAGTAAAATTGAAGTTTTTAAAAAGTTGGGAGTCTAATTGAATTTTGGTGTATAGGTTGGGGGGTATTTTGAATTTTTCCCTAACTTTTTTTGGTTCAACGGTTAAGCGGTGCCCGGGTTATCTTGCATATAATTCGACTTAATCTCTTCTTGGTCTGGTCAATGGTAGACTAACCACACCCAAAATAAAAAAATTCACAAACGGGCTGTAGAGCAAAAGGCAAGTAGAACGGACAAACAAAATTGGCATCCATAAAGAAAAATGAAGGAAAGAAACAAAAACATTTGGTGTTGAATTGGGCACTACTCGTTAAAATTTGGCCCGTTCTGAACTATAACTCGAATTTTAGACTTGTTTAATAAACAAGCTGATCTCACACAAAATCTTATATCACGTTGCACCCCACCAAAAACCATATATAAGTTACGACCCCCCTATACGAAGTGAAGCGAAAATGGTGAAGTTCTTGAAACCAAACAATTCAGTGATCGTAACCCACGGCCGCTACGACGGCCTCAAAGCCGTTGTCGCCCAGTCCTTCGACAACGCCACTCGCAACCGTCCCTACACCCGCTGTGTCGTCGCTGACATTTCCAAGTACCCTAAGAAGGTGATCCGAAATTAAGGACTCTTCAAAGAAGACGGTGAAGAAGTCTCACGTGAAGGCGTTCATCAAGGTCGTGAAGTACAATGGTTGATTTAGGTTAATTATATTTATATGTCCCACTTATGTATCATCATCATCTTTCGAACTTGGTAGCATAATCTTGTTGTGGCTGTAAATTCGATTGTTGTTTGAAGCATGGAGCTAGGTGGGACATTAATTGTACCTGCATGTGTTTTTGGAGAGTTGGATTTACACAGGCGCTCCAATCCAATCAAGTACTATTTCTTAGACCCAGACAAACACATGGCACTTCAAGAAGTATTAGAAATCATGTGTATGTATTTCCATTACCCAAGATCACAGCTTTGAGTAGAAAATTGATAGCTGACCCTTCTGTATCTATGATCGATTGCCTCTACTGCACTTCGTTCTACCATTTCCATTTTCTATTCTATTTGAGTGGATCAATAACAGGAAAAGAGAGCAAAAAGATTGGAAGCTAGTCATTGCTACAATATTTCAAAAGATCACAAACCATTTACAGTGAAAGTTGGCTCCGATGCCGATTCTTACAAGCTAAAGTCACACAATGCCCGTGACCGAAAACGAGAACGAGAGCGTAAAACACCATTCCGAAAGTATCCCAAACTGCTAAGAAGTTGAAAAACTTCGACTGGACCAAGTGTTGCAAATTTGATATTGGGCCAAGGTTGCCCAACCTGGAACAGATAGCTAGGTATGTGGATTTCTTGCTAAATCACCAAAAGGTAGCCCAATGGACTTCTTTTGCCCATACTATTCAAATATTAGTGCTGGTAAAGTTGTTAGCCATCCTGAACAAACGGAAGCCCAATGGACTCTTTCTGTCCATGTTAGTAAGATCAATGTTGGGTCAAGTCTTAGACCAAGGAACACCACCTAGTGTGGTTAGTTCCTTACTCTCTCGACTTCCTCTTAAGGGAGGGGTCATGAGTTCGAGGCCTCATGGAGGAGGTGCTCGACTCCCGTTGTAATTACTAATAACTAACCCCCCACATCCTACTGTATGACAAAAAAAAAATGTCTTAGGCCAATGTAGCTGGACACTAAAGTAGAATAGTCGAACTGCTCGGTTTTTTTTGTTATTTTTCTGAAAGGAAACTGCTCGAGTTTTGTAACCTTGCATGTGTTTGCATGTTGATGCTTTGAACAAATATAGCAGCTGGAAGTATATGTTTCCTTAAAAGTAAAAAATTCTGCATGGGTTGATGAAGGAGACAAGTAAACTTATATATTTTGTCATCCTAATTATTAGGCCATACCTATTCTCGATTATGGAATTTTACAGATAAGATGAGATATATATAAGCTAGCTTTTGAAACTTAGCCACAAGTCCATCATATGATCCAAACGCATACTTAACAAACACGGCTTTACAATTCTAGTGATTTGTAAATTTGAGTTGAACAATTAATTGCGGAGATTATTAGAGTACATAATATATAGACTAACAAAAACTAATGTACGACACTTTGACCGCTTTGAATTAAGCAAACATGCCATGAAACTTTCTTAGACTCTATACAAGTTTCCTATATATCGGAACATTAATTACCATTGCTCGATCAATATCATGGACAAAGTGGTAATTAATTAAGTAGTTGTCCTAGCCTAGTGGAGTATACAATTAATTTCACTTTAGACTGTATATAGTACCCATTTATGTAGAGCCCATCCCTATCCCTGCCTCATGGAATTAGGGGCCCAAAAGTCCGTGAATGTAGTTGTCTTCCCACGCTATCTTCCAACCTATAACGGTCAAATTTTGGCAGGGTATTTAAAATTAAGCTGGCTCATCTGCACAAGTAAGGCATGTTTCCAATACAAGGAAAGATAATGATAGCTAGCCACCCACACCCTCCAGGAAACATCTCACTAAATTAGTCACTACCTCTTTAAAAGAAAAGAAAAAGAAAAAGAAAAAGAAGAAGAGAGGAATTGTTCTTTCTTTTTACCTTTGCTTGGTTCGGAAACCCCTCTCTCTCTCTCTCTCTCTCTCTCTGACACACACACACACACACACACATTTGATTTTATGATATTTCCCTTCTTCCTTAACAGGTCTCTCAAAATGAGATTTGGGCGCTTATATATTGTGCAAGAAGGCATTGCAACTTGTCATGCTCTTGAGTCTTGAAATTAAGTACGCGTAAATGATTCGTTATGAGCTTGTGGATGTAGAAAATTAATTTGATTGCATATCTACTTCCAAAATCGCACAAGTCTTAGAAATATTTTAATTAATACACTTGACAATTAATTGTTATTTGATCATACAATTAAGTACATTCAATCAATTGTAATTTTTAAAAAAAGATACACTAATTGATAAGTCCTAAATTAAGAACGTTTAGAGTGGCCCCAATTGGAGGGCAAAACGCACATCCCAAATCTCATCCAAACATGAATGTGAGTAACAAAGGATGCAGATAGATCACATTGTAGTAGAACAATATGCAATACAACTTTCAAGGGAAATGTAATGAAGGGAAAGAAAGAAAAAAGATGCAAAAAGAAACCCTTAGAAGTCAAGGTGCTTCAAAATCAATTGCCCTTAAAAGAGGGGAAGCACATACACACATGATCCCCCTATCTCCCATTTTCTACACTTTTTGGGCTAGTTGATTATGACAACTTACATGCATTTATAAAGTGTAGCCCTCTAAAGAAGTACTAGTATCAAACTTTACAATTTATTAAGGCTATAAAATAATCCAATTGCAGTGTGTGTCGTGACCCATTTCCCTACTTTTTCCTTTCTTTTGCTTTTACTTTTTTTTCTGTTCTTTAGGTTGATGATGCGGTTGGTTTGATGCATGGGAGCAATAATACAGTTTAGAATTAAGGTAAAGAATTGCCTTATTTGAGAATCCACTGATCTACCCCGGCCTCTCTCTCTCCAATCTGATTCTGAACAATTGTATCAAAATCAGAGGATCGAGGTCCCCCATTGGAAAATGCATGGTTAGTGTGTTATTTTAATGCCTTCTAACTAGCTATGCGCCTGTACGGCCTGACATATTTTACAGCATTTAATTCTTAATTAATGTAATACTATATATATACATATTGGATTTTCATGTAACATACCCATGTGGGGGTTAATGTTTTCTAATATTAATAGTAATTAAGTATTAAATTCTGAACTTAAGATAATGTAACCTTGAATGGGATGAACATGTAATGTAGGAGGATCACCCAAGTTGGCATTTGTATTGATGAATAGTGACAAGGTTTAAGATATTGGTTGTCAGACTCATTGTTTGATACATTTGTCTCCTCAAAAGGAGCTTTCTTTGGGTACGGGGATTAATAAGTTATTGTACTTAAAGTACAAGTAAAAATAATGCAGACTACTAGTAGTAATACTTATTAATTGGTCGATTTTAATTAGGGGAAGATTGTCTTGAAAGCATTACTTCCAATCAATTTTCATCTTTCTTTTGTCTCTGTGCCTTAAATAAGAAGGGAAACCCGGCCTTACTGTATAATGCATGGTTTACTTTGGCATGGCACCCAAGTAATGACAGCGCACAGGAAGAGCTAGTATATAACCTTTAGGAGGAGGATGGTGCATTGTACAAGGGGAGCAAGAGTACTATATAACCTTTTCAAATTTTGACTAAACATGAAAATTATAGGAAAACAATGGGGGACTAATTCAGAAAATCAATAAAACTTGTTTCCATGTCAAGAATGTGGTTAATTGTTTAATTATTATGGAGTGATAGGCGTGCATCTTGACATACTATTGTGTTTCTAAGATTTAATTATCAAAGTGATTTTTTTGTCACGTGACTTGTTCTAAAAGTAATACCGCGTGTTTCGTAAGATAACACGAACGAACGTTCAAACTTAATATAAACACATGACATATGAAAGATAAAATTGTAGGAGGACATCATCTAATATAAAATAAGTAAGAAAGTCAATCTACAACCTTAAGGTTTTTTTTAAGAATTCGATAGAAAATGTGGTGTAAGGATTATATGGGACTCCTAATCATATATATACTCCATCGCCAACGCTAAGCATAAGACATTTTCTTAATTAATCCCACTATAACATAACAGTGTATTACTAATGGGAATCTTTTGCATTGACGTGGCAGAGCATCGCAGATGCCAGTCGGCATGTGCCCTCGTGGCAGATGACCAGAATGCAGTCAGTTAATTATAGAGTTAAATCAAAAGGGATGGGATAAAGCCGCACCGGTCAAAAGTTGGAGAGAGATAAAAACAGGGGGAGCTTCCGTTCCGGAATAGCCCCTGAAAAATCGTCGGAATTACGCACTGACCGGATCTCTCTCTCTCTCTCTCTCTCTCTCTCTCTGTTATTTCTTTATTGTTGTTAGGAAGGAGGGCCTTTTTTCTGGACCTGGTGAAACGAATCTCGATCCTATTCCTCACAAAAACCCAACACAAAACAAAACAAAAACAAAAACAAATTTTACTCCCCATCTCTTCCCCCCCTTATTTTTCTCTCTCTCTTCCCTTTTAAAGGGCGTACACTTTTTCTCTCTCTAAACCCAACCCTCTCCTCTGATACAATAACAACAATAAAAACCCCACCCCATATATATTTGGACTTGCCACCCCTATTTCATGTTCTTTCACTTTTCATTTCCCCTTTCTTTCTTTCTCCTCTCCTCTCTTCCCAAACCGAAAGCAAAGAACAACTACCTCTTTATAGTTCTCAAGATAAGAGTAATTTATTCATTTCATACACAAACAGAGAGAGGATCCATCAAGAAGAAATTTACTCTTGTTTACCTGCATATGGCTGTTGAAGCCCGGAATCTCAACCTCTTCCCTTCTCAACTCATAGGAAACAGGTACTTCATTTCATGCTTTTTCTCTTCTTCTCCTTCCAACTTTTTTCTTTGTTATCATTGATCGATATTCTCATACTCTCTCTCTCTCTCTCTCTGTGTTATTTAACCCTTGGCTGGACATTCAATTTGGCAGAGAAATGATGAGCGCAATGGAAGGTAATCTGAATATCTACAACACTCTTCCACCAGGATACGGGTTGCCTCCGTTATCAGGAACGACGACGGACACTCTGCCTTTTCCGATGTACGGCTCTGCTGTTACGGATTCAATTCCGGCTCCCAAGCCCGCAATGAAGGCCGATAGCGGTCTCACCTACAACTTCCCTGTTTCAAGAAAGCGCTCCAGAGATTCTACTAATCCATTGGTCTCCTTTCCCAACGGCCAGATCCTCAATCACAGCAATAGTAACAATCACTCCAGTAACTGCGGTGGTTTCTTTACGTTTCTCGGCGAAGACATTTCGTTACAGATCCAGCAGCAACACTTGGAGATCGATCGTTTCCTCACTCAACATGTACGAATCCCTCACTTTGATGGTTTTAAATATCGGCCCGTTACGGTTTGTCGCTGATGCGTAGCGGTTTTTTGGGTGGCGTTACTGTTATGAAATGAAAAATCGCATGCGTATCGCCGTTACCTATCCGTCTGTTCCCAATTTTCGGATCGGTTAATGGCTGTTGCGACCCATACTCGACCATACGGGTTACTTATTAGTCAACTGAATTATTTTTTCAAATCATTTTAAAAAAATTCACGGCCGCTACAACCTTGTGACACTCCATTTCTAGTTTCCTTTGGGTCTCGTTCGATATTCCCATTACGCTCTCGTTCGATACTCCCAATAACATTACACCACGACCCTTACCGTTACATATTTTGATGCTGTTATTTAAAACCTTGTGACACTCCATTTCTAGTTTCGTTTGGGTTTGTATTATTTTGTTTGACTTTGTGCACAATTTACGTGTGCAGACTGAGAAGGTGAGAATGGAGATGGAGGAGCAGAGGAAGCGAAATTCGAGGAGGATAATAGCGGCAGTTGAGGAAGGGATAACGAAGAAATTGAGAGCGAAGGAGATAGAGGTGGAGAAGATTGGCAAGTTGAATTGGGCGCTGGAAGAAAGAGTCAAGTCGCTGTGCGTTGAAAATCAGATATGGAGAGAATTGGCTCAAACGAATGAGGCCACGGCCAACTCTCTTAGAAGCAACCTGGAGCAGGTGTTGGCTCATGTTAATAATAATGACCACCGCTGTGGTGGCACATTGGACGACGCCGGTTTGATGGACGATGCTCAGTCGTGCTGCGGCAGCAATTACGGTGGTGGTGATGAGGAGGAGCGCACTTTAGCGGATATTGTAGGGGAGGGGAAGGTGGTGAAGGATAAGGGTTGTGAAAACAACAGCAGCAGCAGGATGTGTAGGCAGTGTGGGAAGGAGGAGTCGTGCGTGTTGCTGTTGCCGTGCAGGCACCTCTGCCTCTGTACTGTTTGTGGGTCGTCGGTCCAAGCTTGCCCAGTTTGTAACTCCGTCAAGAACGCTAGTTTGCGCGTTATCATGTCCTCTTGAATTTCAGTGCAAATAGAAAAATCTTGTAGAAAAAAAAAAAAGCAAAGAGAAAAAGTTTCATCAAATTTTAGCCTCATGAGTAGGTTTTTTTTTTTTCTTATTTCAAGCCTTCTTAAATTAATGCAATTGTGAGTAGTAATTTATTTCCGCTTTTTAAGGAGCACATCTACCATCCTTAACCATTCTCCCTACCCAAACCCCAATTTGAGTAAAAATGCTAAAAATTCATCTCCAATGTTAGGCCATCCACATTGTTATAATCAAAAGTCAATTGTTTCTAAAATTAACAATATTGGTGCAAAAATGATTCACAATGGTATAATCAAACTTAGCAACATCCTTAGAAATAATCAAATTTTGAGCTTTGGATAACCAAAACTGGCAACATTTTTGAATAATCAAAATTTGTGGATCCCACACCACATAAATTAACTGGTTCCAAAAATTTTATACACGCGTGTTTCAACTAGTATTTTCTTTTTCGCCTGCTCTATATCTTCTTCACTTCACCCACAAACTGTTTCTCTTTCTTTCCCTCAAAAAGTGAAGCTCATATCTGTTAATCATTTACAATTCAACTAATCGTTGTCGGATTAAGATATACCTCACTCTTCTTTTCTCATTTCTAATTTTTTTTCTTTTTCATTTCTTCCATGTGGTTGAGTACATGAAGAACCTTGCATTCTTTTTGAAATTCAAGAACACATCTTCTTCTTTTTTTTTTTGGAAGATTTGCCTTGTTCTCTTCCATTTTCAAAAAGCATTTTTCAAAAAATTCCTCCTAGATTCTCCCTACTTCCAACATTTCTCTCTCTATCTCTCTCCACTTATTATTCCTACTATTTTTCAAAAAAAATTTCAAATACCAAACCAAACACAACATTAAGAGAGTGGTGGATTTGTTATATTAGTTTGGTTAGATAGGCTACAGGAATAGGGAAAAAAAAAGTTTCGGTGTCATTTTGATAGAGAACACTAGGAGGGAAGGAAGTCATCGATTTTTTTCCCCAAAAACTAAGGGAGGGAATCGAAATATTTTTACCCAAAGAAAATGTAATAGAGGGAAGTGAATGGCGGAAAACAGAGGGAAAGAGAGTGAAATTGTAGTGGACTTCTTATTTTGGTTATGGACTAGAAGTGACCATTGTGGATCTCAACATTGTTAAGCTTAACTACCTCTTAAATGAATAATCAAAAGCTGATGTGTCAACTTTTAGTTATCCATTTTTTATAATACCACTATGGATGGCCTTATATGCTCATTTGGTTACCCATTTTGATTTTACTCTTTTCTTTTTCTTAAAAAGGGAAGGGAAGGGAAGGGAAGGGAAGACCCAATGTTTGAATACTTATTTTCACCTTCATAATATTTATGAATGTGCCATCTTGACTTATATTTTCTAGAAAAAACACAAAAAAACACTTGATTTGAATTTTAATTAGGGAACCCAAAGAAGCCATATACCCGAATGAAAATTTTGATCCAAATTTTAAGCTAAGGATGTTTTCTACTAACTAAAATAAGTACACTTTTTTTTTTGACTTAAAGGTAATGTACTACGGGAGAATGACTAGCTTGTCTCGTAAAATGAAAAATAAATATTTAAAAAAAAAAGAACTTTAACGGAATGGAGCCTAAATTTGGGTTAGAAAATGGGTAAGGGATTGAAAATGCTCTAAACACTCGTTTACTTTAATCTTAAAGGCGCATGAGATCAAAAATGCAAGGGACACAATACTCCATCACAACACAAACCATACCCCTTTACGTAGTATTGCATGATCGATAATGGAAGAACACCACTTTGAAATTATTTTACAACCACTAATCATGCAGTGCCACGTAGACATATATGGTTGATACTATGGTAGGTGAGTGCAATTTTGGCAAGCCACTTGCTTGTCACCGGACAAGGGCAAGACATTGCTCACAGCATGTCAATACCAAGAGTGGCCAAGTTATCACTCATGGCATGCCAAGAAAAGGGGTGGCTAAGGCATGGCTCATAGCAAGCCATTACAAGGGTTGGCCAAAGTTATAGGTAACGACTCCCAAGTTGCTGGGTAGGCAAAATCCTCTATTTTATTGGTTGAAATGATGTAGAATCAGTACAAAATGATATCACGTTTGTCAAAAAATGTATTGCAAGAATAAGGCTTATACCATTTCAACCAACAAGAGAAAAAATGAAACTCATGATATAGAGTGTTGTGTTTGTAGCATTATTGGCCGGCGTAGGATAGGTTGGTGTTAGCACATGGTTGCTGCCCAGTTGAGAAGTGGCTTGCGGTGGGGATGTGTGGGGCCTGTTTGGCGGGGCCCGTTTCCCACCACCTGGACGGTTTCGTTTCATTGCATGAAACGTAGTATAAAGTAGTAGTATATACGCGCGATAAAGGGTGCGTGTAGTCAACGTCGGGTTGAAAGCGACAGGTGCAGGGTAAAAGCTAACACGTCGGACTCGCGCAAATATCGCTGGTTTTGCCCACCACCTTAATTGGCACCTCTCTCTCTCTCTCTCTCTCTCTCTCTCTCTCTCTCTCTTCTGCGTGTTAACTA
Organism: Rhododendron griersonianum; assembly: GCA_018127125.1. Classification (NCBI taxonomy): domain Eukaryota; kingdom Viridiplantae; phylum Streptophyta; class Magnoliopsida; order Ericales; family Ericaceae; genus Rhododendron; species Rhododendron griersonianum. The sequence continues at coordinate 506,725 of CM030791.1, read as the reverse complement.
CTCCAATACAGGAGTACAGGACAGGAGTATCTCTTTTCTTTTTTACTACGGAGTAATAAGTAGTAGTAGTGTGTTTGTTTCCCAACCCAAGCTCGTGGAGGTGCAGAGAACAGAGTGGCTCCATGGGGCTTTAAAAAAAGTGGGTTGGAAGTAGCAATAGAGTACAGTACTCTGGTACTATATTATAATGGGGACAAAGCGAGGGAGGAGGATCTGTGGTGGTTGTGGAGTCCCGCCAAAGCTAGGGTTGAAAAAGAAAAAAAAAGGACGGAGTACAATAAAAGCCTGTAGTATTGCACCGCATTTTGCGCATCATTGCGTATTTTAGTCGACCAAGTCATCTTTCCTCATTTATTTGATCTTTTTACCTAGAAAACTAGTAGGTAAAATAGGGCAAAATTGTTAAGTATCTGTATTTTAATTCATTCGACGGTCAAGAATGTAATATAAGGATTATCTTAACGTACGTGCATGTACCTCAACTAATCACTTACTTGATCTACCCGGGGCAAAGACAGGTACGCATGTGTGCCTGTGTGAGGATGAAGTGGAGTAGTATACTATTATCTGATCGATCTCTAGGATGTGGATGGATGGATGCATGTGGGCAGATGAGTAAAAGCATGCATGACTAGTCCGGGAGGGAGTGGTTGAGAGAGATGGAGCGGTGTGACCGGTCATTAATTAATTAAGGAGCTAGCTAGGCTTGCGGGGCCGTGCGATGCAAGGTTGTGGTTTTTGTAGGTGCATGGGCCCAACTCTTTATAGTATTTAAGTTGCATGTACCCCATATCATATCATATCATATCATATCATATGGAGTAATGTTAGTAGTAGTAGTAGTACTCCCTCCAGTAGTATTTTTTTTTTTTTTTGTAGTAGTACTATACGTTGTCCTTGTCAAGGAAAGAGAGAAAAGAGGGAAACAGGTAGTAAAACAGTAGAGGATCGGGGCACTGCTAAATTTGGCAGAGGGTGGGGTTGTTATTATTTAGAGTAGAGTAAAATAAGGCTAATAAAGCTAAAAACGAGTGAGGACAAATTAAAGCTAATGATGCTACTGCTGCGGTTGTGTCATGTGTGACTGAGACCCACTTGTGGGGCTCTCTCTCTCTCTTCCTTTCTCTCTCTGAGGAGTTTGGCGGGTGTCCTGTGCTGTGGTGTGGTGGTCTAGGAGTTGGGCGGTAGTGCGTACCTTTCACAGGAAACGGTCCCTTTGAATTAATTGATGACTGAATCCGAGGGTCCTTGTCAAAAGTTTTACCACAACTACTACTACTGCTACTACTACAGGTTAAAATGTAGTACTCCCTCCGTCCCTTTATTACAGTTCAGTATTTTATTTTGGGCTGTCCCTTAATAAGTGTTCAATTTGTAAAGTTAGTGGGTAAAAATTGGTGAATTGTCTATTTTATCCCTAAAAGTATATTCCATTTTAAAAAGTTAGTGAGTAAAAGTGTAATGATGATGGGTAAGTAGGGAAAGTGGAGAAAAAAATTGATGTGAAAGGTATAATGATGATGTCTTTTTAATAAGTTGGAGTTACGAAGCAGGACATTTAAAAAGGGACGGAGGGAGTACTGTGTTGAGTTGTGCTTCATTTTCAACCCTCATTATGGTTATGCTTATGCTTATGGATGACAAGCATCTCTTCTTTCCCTTCTTTTTACTCCACATGAGTACTCTCGGGAACCTCATCCAAAATCTTATCTCCTCAACTCTTCAAAACAAAAAAAAAAAAAAAACAAGAGTAATCAAGATTAGTAGTACAGTACAATTTTAAAGGACAAAATCTCAAGAAGATCTCGCACGCAAAAATCATGCTAATCGAATATTGTTTATTTGATGTGCTCTCGAAACATATTTATCTCTAGAAAATGGATTTTATTCAGTGTTGGAATATTTTTTAAACCCATTTTTTTGTTTCAAAAATATACTCAACAATATCCGATCAACACGAATTTTGATGCGCGTAAGATTTATGACGAGGTATAAAATTCATCCGTTCCGATCATCAAAACAGGACCCGAAAAAGGGCTCAAAACTGACAGAACAGGACCGTACGTCCAGGCCCTTTACAACTTATCTACAACTGTACCATTATGGAAATCAACTCCTTTAAGATGTACGTAGAAGGCCTAGCATTTTGCATTCATCAATGCGTGCGTGTGAGGATGGGTTACAAATTAATTAATCTAAATTAAGTCTCCAACATCCTCCGAAACTGCAGACACAAAATCAATTACTATCATTATCAACAAAGAAAAGAAACTACTATATAAATTTTGATAAACTACAATCTTCTTCTCAGAAATAGACCTAAAAAATAGTAACTCACTTCGTTCCTAAACTAAATTGCATAAATCAATAGAGATATATATCAATGAGTTCTTCTAAGTTGTGATACAAAATTTATACTAAAAAATGCATATTTTTGAAGGACCGAACATTTATTTAAGGACTGAGGGGAGTACTAATAATGGTGAAAGAGGCACACAACAGATATGATGTAGTAAAAATTCAGGAAGAGATCGATCGATCGATCGACTAGTTAATAAGTGTAGGGGTGACCAAAAATTGTTCCAGTTGCAAATAATGGGAGGGATATCCAACCAATTAATTAATTCCACAATACTCACTGTACAAAACATGCAGGTTGAAATTAGTAGTAGTAGAGTAGTAAAATAAAATCCAATCAGCTAGCTAAACCAAACTCCCTCCCTTTAATTAGTATAGAGGAGTATCTGTGTTGTTTTTTGTCAAACTAAATCGGCCTAATAAAGTGCCAACCCATAATTACAGTAATAAAATAGTACTACTACTCCACTAAAAAGCATGGGAGGGAGTTCCGGAAATTGGGCCCCTACCACCCACAACCCCAAACCCAACGGATAAATCTTTAAGGAAAACGCCAAAGTTAGCATTTAATGACGAGGTTTATTATGCACATCTTTAGTTTTAGTGGACCCCACAAGATCAGGACCATTTGTCCCTCCCTCCCTCATGTTACCGCCAAAAAATGTAATGTAGCCTTCCACTTCCAATCCAAACACGTGAATCTGATTCCACTTTCTCTCTCTCTCTCTCTCTCTCTCTTAATTTAATTAATAAATACTCCTCCTTCTATTCTACTACGGAGTAATAATAACGTCTATAAACTCGGGAAATTGATTTTACCACTCTAAAAATTGATGGAGGAGTTTCAAAACGAAGTCATTTTGTGTATTAATACAGTTTAATTTTGGAGCTCCTTCATCAATTTATAGAGTGTCAAAATCACAATCCTAAATTCATTGTTGTTATTTTGACGCTTTGTTTTTTTGTAATAACCGTAAAAACTACTAGTAGTAATACAAGTTTAAAAGTGCATGGTTTTGGGTAGTTGGCTACTCACGTGGAGTACTATTCCGTAGGAGAGAGGTCGGAGAGGTTAATCCTAATTTTAATCTAAGAGCAAAGATGGATACGATGAATCTCCTACCTCGGTTGGAACTTGCTTATTTTGGAGTGTCTGTATTCATTTTTAGACTCACAATATCATTTTTCATATACTGTAGGTGTTATATTTGTTTAGTTTTTGATTTGATGAGCCATTAGTTGTGCTTATATTTTTTTTTTTTGCTATTCGTTAAACCTAATCTATTATATCCTAAGGGACTTAGGGAGGGAAATAGATGCTTATAGAAATCGAACCCCCCGCCCATATGCATGAAAGTATAAAAAGATGCACCAACTGCACTGCACTTGCATTAGTTAAACTTATATACTTCATTCTGTCGATCTCTTACTGCTTACTAGTATAACAATAAAAGAAGAATCTTATTTTCCTTTAAAGTAATTATAAGTGACTACTTTTTTCCTTTGAGCACAAGTGATCCAACCTCCTTTGGCATTGTTTTCATAATTTAAGCACATTTGTTAATTTCTTCGAGATTATTTTTTGCAGTATCAAAATCTACATACCCGGTGACGAAAATTGGAATACATTTTATATGTTCTTTTCTTCTTTTTCTTGAAAAGCCAACCTCAAGAAATACTTAGTAGTAGATCTTTTAACTGCTACTCTTTTTTCTTTTTCTTTTCTTTTCTGAACAAGTATCTTTTTAACTAGAGTATAGTATACTGTATCTAGCTATCATTTTGCTTCTCTGTTTTCTAGCATACAGATATTATTAATTAACTTCTTTTAATCTCTTCCCCTTGTCCCTTTTTTGCCAATGAAAAGTATGTGATGTTGTTGGTTCACATCAAACGTTTCATTATTCTTTCTTTATTTCAGACTTTTAAATAGGTAATTTTAATTTTAAGAACTGATACGGTTGGCAATCCATTGTTATGGTGCGGCAAACACATCCTAGGCGACCCACGCTTGCGATATATAATTAATAGAAGGCGATGCATTCAATCAACTGCCTATTTCAGACTTTTAAATAGGTAATTTTAATTTTAAGAACTGATACGGTTGGCAATCCATTGTTATGGTGCGGCAAACACATCCTAGGCGACCCACGCTTGCGATATATAATTAATAGAAGGCGATGCATTCAATCAACTGCCTATTTGGCCAAAAAAGAAGAAGAAGACCAATCAATCGATTTTTAATTATTAGTCTAAAACTGTCCTATTTTGATGAATTTCATTTTCCAAAAAGAATTAAATATCAGTTGAGCTGTTTATGATTGTTCAATTAGGAGAAAATTGGGTAACATTGACTTTTGGGATTTTGATAAAATTAAAGTCATGATCCTATTACGTCTATATCTCTGTCCAAACTCGAATAGAGATTTCACAATTGAAACACTCCAAAAAGGCAAAGTAAGTAGTAGTATAAAATAAGATATGTCTCCATTTTAAATGTGATCACAATATACTAAAGTCGAATCTACATCCCGCGTTTTCTTCTAAATACTTCCAACTGTGTATATATAGACTTTTATAGTCCTTGAATATTTTTTTGGTTTAATTGGATTATATTTTTTAATAGTCATAGATATGTATGTGGATATATCGTGGTCACTGCGTAAGCATTTGTTGCATTTTAATTATCATCATTCCATACAAAAATTGTATGTAAGTTTTTGGGAAGGCTTCCAAAGTAAAGAGAGAGAATCAGCCAAATTTTAAAGAATTTTCTGAATTGATTTTTCGCGGGGGCCCTTGAAAAACTGTTTTACATTTAATGAACGGCTCGGATCATTTATGTGGAACCCGTAGTGGACCCCACAACAAATCTGTACAGAAAATCTGTACACCAGTAGACTTTCCGAATTTTAAACTTGGTTGGTTGCTTCCACCGCCGGCTTGATTGGACTTTAGGTTTTTTTTTTTTTTTTTGATCATGACTTTAGGTTGAGTTGTTAATTTTCTGTAGTCAGTTTCACCACTTCACAGTCTAGACCTAGTGATGCATCTGAAAGCAAAATTAGGCATTCTTGGGATCGATATGCTTTCACATTACCTATTAGTTAGTAGTTACCTTCAGGCTCAAAATGCCGACCTAAAATTAAGTCTAATAGCTAGCTACATCAAGTATTGGTTCAACCTCATAGTCTGATTACGTTATTTTCAAGCATTTTTTTTCCCCTTCAGCTCTTATGGACCAATCTGAGAACTTTGCGCAACACGCAATTTTTACATCCTGAAGATTCTATTTTCTATTTAATTATTTACTAAGGAAACACACGTACTAAAATGAAAACCACTCTTTTTTGATCAGATTTTGCAGTGATCTAGGCCTGGCCATAGCTAGTACTAATTACTTTCTTTATCTTAAAACTGGATGTTGAGGCCTATTTTCGTGAATTTCGAGACTCTAAGGTTAAAAACCCGGTGCACTTAGCAGCCCAAAAAGTTTTCTTTAACCGGGATAGTGTTCATTGTTTAACCATAACCTAACATGACATGGTCAAGGATTTTGATGTATTTAGACGCATAAATAAATAATTGAGGTTAAGCAATTGTTTTGTAGAAAGGTCTATCGATCGATTAGGCATCATCTCTACTTATAAGTGTGTATTTGTGATGGTGGAACCCGCATTATACTAGTGCCAAATTTATTCGAATGTGACCGTGTAACATTTGATATTATACTAATCGGGTTTAGTTCTGTGCTAAGCTTTGTTTTAAAAAAATGGTAGTAGTATATTTTTAGATAATTGGGATTGTCAGAGGAGGATAATTTTTAATTAGTCAGCTAATATGTCAAAATGGCACATATCATGGGGTTTTGTTTCGGTTGAGTGGTGCATAGCACATTGGAATCTCCATCTCCATCCTCGTCCCCACTTTAGTTTATAGTACTATATAATATATATTTGCTCAATACCCAAATCATCACTCCAAACAAATTAAGAATTTAATATATTGTGATAGATAGCCAACCAACACCACTACAAAAGAGAAATGCACCTATCTCTCTTGATTGAATACAAGAAAAAAATAGATATGTGTGCATAAATTAATGCTAACCCAACTTTCTTTGCTACCTTTTTCCCCCTAGAAACACACATCAATTTTGTGGGTCATAATCTTGAAAATTTCAATCTTCCTCCCCCCAATAATAGTATCATTCAAATACAAAATTATGTAACTTTGAATAAGAGAGAGATTATAGGCATGCTCGAACTCAACGTCATGTACCCACCACGCATTTGGCCAACGATACGCCGACGATGAGGAAAGTGACAATCCGCCCAATGATTTTTTTAGTTTTTTTTTTTTTTTTGGTGGACATAAAAAGGGAAGACCCAAGTGTCTAGACCATGATGCTTGCCCTTTTTTTTTTTCTGGGAAAATCTTATTCTATCTTTTTGTGCTATTTAATAGAAGTAAAACATAAAAAAATCTTCTACTTCTAGTGTAAAGAGATTGAAATGTGCGTGTCGCATAAGTTGTCCACTTGGGTGATAATATTCATCAGTTTTGGGGGGGAGGGGTGGTGTGGGGCATGCCATGGTGAAGGAATGGGACAGTAGTGTACAAAGCATAGAATATGGATCCAATCTAAGAGGGGATGGGGACCATGATGGTTACACCCCAACTTTCTTCCCTTGTCAAAGGGGGCACTTGTGTACCACCCCATCAATCTTAATTAACAAGTGATTTTGTTTCTTCCTTTGTTCTCTCATTAACACATATCCGATCCACCTTTTCAAGGTGACCCCACAGCATATGTACGAATTTATTTTCATTTGCATCTTTCGGAAGACACATCAACTCGCTAAATTAAAGTTAAGATGGCTCCAAAGTAATATTTCTTTGTCGGTGTGAGTCACAATTTCTTATCTTATTTAGAAAAAACAAACCATGAAGCAAACCATGTCCAAAGATCGCTGTATTGCTAATGGAAAAGAAAGGAGTTCGGTTTTAGTCACTCATTCAATACGCGAACGAATTTCATAATTTCCCGTGATTGACTGATACGAGAGACCTGCGTATTTAGGTATGATTTTACCTCATTACTCAAAATGCGAGGAGACTTGCAAGGTGGGTGAACATAAATATTGCTTTCAGAGAGAAAGAAAGGTTTGGTACTAACCCAAGTCATTATGATCCAATTGAAAGCATAATCAAATGTTTTGCAAGTGTTTTAGGCCTTGCAATCATATAGATTAAATAACATGATAAGCTGGGAGAGTTGACTCTTATCCCACATGACCGGATGGGGTATGGTGGCATTAGTCTGGCATTACCCCTTTAGGCCTTGCATTATGGTTCATGCAATATGGTAGTAAATATGATTTGTCTGTGTGGGATATGGGGTGGTGGTGGGGTTCAAGATAAGAATCCACAACTCCCAAAAAGAAAGAGAGCATAAAGTGATAAACCATTGACATATAGTATAAATCAAATCTTGAGCAATGAATTCTCCCTTTTTTTTTTCTGTGGGAATTTCAATGACCCCTGCACCTGAATCTACTTTAGATGAATGGATTGGCTGGAGTAAGGCTGAAGAAAAAGGACATTGTACTATTATATTGCACATTTTGAATCCAAAAACCACCTACTGCTGTCTGCTGATACAGGACTCAAAAGAAAAGTAAAGAAATCACAGAAAGTAGTAAAAAAGAGCCGATGTGAGTTCCACCTATTCTACTTTCTATAAGCTGGAGAAGTAGTACTGTGTAGAGATGTTGAGGTGTAAACATGACTTCTCCCACTAGGCCACATTATCCATGTGAATCAACCCCACTTATTGGAGTCTTGATATTGTGGTTGCAAACCAAATTACCCATCAATGATCAAAAGAAAAATAAACACTAAAACCAAACTACCCATCTTGGGCGGTAGGATTACTGCCAATGTAACAACTCACTAACTCACCACAGCGGCTGCATCACACGGGCAAACGTATATCTTTTTATGCGCAGTTAGAGTGTTAAACGTGATTACTTCTATTCTCGTAAGTGGAGTATATCTTTTGTTACCAAGTCGATGTGGGGATTGAGTTTGTAACATCACCACAACCAAGCTGCTCACTTTATTTCTTTTTCAAAACCTCTAGAATTGTGAAATTATAACTGGAATGTCTTCAATGAAAGGTACTACTACAGTACTTAATTTCTAGCTACCGAAAGCCTTGTTGACAGACTCTCTCATCAGTGGGAACTTTTGTCACAGAACTCATACGTATCTTAATTGTTCCTTGATGTCTACCTTAGGCAGTAGGCACCACTGGAAAAGCAGAGCACACTAAAATCATTGATGTTGTGCGGTTGAGTGGACCAGAAAGAGCACACATGATATGAATGGTTTCTTTATGCGGATATGTCTAGCTATAGGGTTGGTCTACATCTGAGGTTAAAATAGTATTTAAAGAAAGTGATTCTACTGCAATAATCCCCCCTATCAAAACTAGGGGATGGATGTACTATGTTTCAAATCCTCTAACCTAGCCTTTGAGGGGTTAATTCGGTTGGTTGATGGATTTGCTCTCCACACAATAAATTAGAGTTCGATTCTTGGGGGTGCGCGTAAGCTGACCTAGGCACCTCTGTCAAACTAAAACAAAATCTTGTATCCTATTCCAACCATTGCTCTTCTACCTTTTCTAAAAGTTGCACATTCCAATTCCAACAGTAAAATAGACAAGGACTAGAGAGCTGAAAGTGACCTAACAAAAGGATCACCTATCACTATACGAATCAACAAATGAGGGTGCATAATGCTGTGTTGTCAAGCAGGCGTAAATACAGGAACTAGGGGGCCATGCCACACCAATGGACCACAAGAAAAACTCAATCCCAAGTTGCATGATTGTGCCCACGAAATGGTCCTCCTGTGGTTTTATGTGTGTGGGCCAGTGCCACAATGTCATTATTCACTTCTTTTCTCATGTTTTATACCCAATTGGAAGAATATTCATGTTTTTCCCTTCTCCAAATATGAACTTACTTTAGATGCACCACTGGCATGTCTAATCAATCACTAGTATGTAATACTACTAATCTAATCAACTGAGGTATCATTCATTCATATTATGACATAACTGATCATTCAATCTATCACAAGTTGGACGGTTTAAGTTACTCCATTATTGGAAAAAAAAAAACAAAAACTGATGCTTTATTAAATATTGGAGTACCTGATGCCAATGCTGTGACCATTAAAGATTCCTGCAAAAAATAGAGGGTGAGTATATACAGTTAAAACCTAACTAGTAGGACTAAAAACGTATGAACACTCATAATTCAAAGAAATAACACTAACTACTAAAGGTGAATCATTTGATTCCACCACCTAGCCCCCCAAGTACCAAAACATTTCCACTTCATTAGAGGAATTCTGTCTACTCCATTCGCATAATCTTATATATTCTATTATGCATCTAGATTAGGTTTTCTCTGCGGTCCAAGTAAATTGTAACTTGAACCAAGGAGCAGGGTAAATTATTTATATTCTGGTCACAATAACAATCGCTTATTGGGCAGTAGTTACAGATGTAAATAACACCAAAAAGTTTGAAACTATAATACGTACTTCACATTTCAAGACACGTTAACACGCTTTCTTATATTTTTCCTTGTACATACTTTAACCCACTTTCTTTTTTTCCTATTTAGTGCTTTGTGGTTAGCATTCTCGAGTGTTAATTAACAATCTATATATTTCACAAATGGGCGAAACTTGCACCAGTATGCTAATTGACAAAGGAGGCGGCCGTATTCGAACAAAAGATTTATAGCATTCTGATTTCATCCCGCCACAAATAATTTACAAGTTCACCCTGCGGAGAAAGCTAGAAAGTTCATAGTTTCCACTCCCCACCCTTATCAAGATTTTGCTAGTCATTGTAAATGGCAAAACTAAAACAAATGGTACTCCAAATCCTATCAATAGGTTCCTATAAAGCCATACAGTAACAACTACCCCGCAGCAGTGCCCCTGTCAATTTTTCTTGTTCATTAGAAATTTTTTTTGGTTATGGCATTGGTAGCCCAAATTTCGATGTTGGTATTCAAACCTCAACATGTCAGAACAAGAAGGTCCATAAACAAACAAAAGGACACAAAATAAGTGAATGCTACTGCGAAATATAATTCAGTAGTACTGGGCCCAATCGTGCCTGTCTCAGCAAGTCATGATGTAACATATGATGTACTCCTATGGACTATCTTCCATACCCGACATTATTTTAGATCGAAATAAAAGAGATTTTTGTGTGTTTATTTTTTCTTTTTCTTCTAGTGGAGTATTGTTTTTCATCAGTAGGTTCCTTGTAGCAATCCGTTTCTAATTGTCAAAAATTATTCCAATGATGGATTTCATGGCCGACATCTAACCAGCACAAATACGTTGACATTAAATGAGTTCCCCGCGGAGCATTTTTTCTTTCTTCCTTGGATGTTCGGACTTTTTTTCGCTTACGGCACTTGCGTTTTCATGCCCGGAACCCTTAATGAAGAAATAAAAAATGAAGAGTATTCAAGTACAACTGACCGCGATATACCAAAAGAAATATGAAAATTACTGGGAAAACAGGTTACTATTATAAAGTTAAGGAGGGCAACATCATCATCATGTATCCCACCTCAAATTGTACTACTACTACTACTACACATTAGCAAGGTAGTTTACAAAAAAGTGTCAGTGTCCATTCTGCAACTTGAAAACAGAAAGAAACAGTAATATGCACGTCAATGCCCACAAATGCGTGTCTGATATAAATACCACATGCATGTCAGTCACCCAATGTTATTTAACACAACAAACAATGCTACAATTATGTACACTTGCCATGTGGCCTACACAAGGATGAAATCGGTTCGGTTGGTTTTTTTCTCATTTTTTTCACTAAACCGAACTATCCGGTTTTCCTTTTTTCCAAACCGACACCAACTATATTGGTTGAAAAACCGCTCGGTTTTGGCCGGTTTCCACATAATTGCCACTAAATCGCAATCAGTCTACACCTTCCAACTGCGTCTTAGCTAGATCGCAATCGGTTTCTGCCAACTCCGAACTTAAAATCTTCCAATCTACACGATCGAATCTGCAAATCACAGTGGGGCTTCTTCGTACGCGCAGAGGGGAGAGAGAGAGATCTCAAGCCATGGCAGATCTGTTCTTCAAAGGGAAGTGATAGACCTTTCTTAAGAGATGAAACCCAGAATAGGGTCAATGGACTTATTATTGTTTCTGAAGAATTACAGAAAATGAATTACAGAAGAAGATTGGGGAAGGAAGCGAGAAATTACAGAAGTATGGTAGAGAAGAAAGATGTAACAACAGCACACACTCCTACGTACCCCTTTCCCCCTTATAACCGCTGAACAGAATAACCACCTCTAACAAACCAACAATTACAATATAGCACCTAAAGCCCCTGAATCTAATTACAATTACAATTGACTCCCCTATGCTTATCATTTCCTTCCCCTTAAAAACAACCTTGTCCTCAAGGTTGGAAATGAGGAAAACGCTGCTGGAACTCTTGCCAATTCTCCCAGGTTGCATCTTCTGGAATAGAGTTTGTCCACTGGACCAGAACTTCTGTAAAAGGCCTGTTGTTGCGCTTGACTAACTTCCTGTCCAGAATGGCTAATGGTTCCAACTGCATGCGTCCATCCTCCCCCACTAGTGGAAGTTCTGTTTGGAGCACAACATGACTTCCCAGCTTCTTCTTAAGGAGAGAAACATGGAAGACAGGATGTATTTTGGAGTGGGGAGGAAGCTCAAGCTCATAGGCAACTGACCCTACCCTTCGCACCACCTGATATGGACCAAAATACTTAGGAGCCAATTTAGCATTCCTACGGAAAGCTACAGTCACTTGTCTGAAAGGTTGAAGTTTGAGGTACACCCAATCTCCCACATCAAATGCCCGTTCTGTTCTGTGTTGATCTGCAATCTGTTTCATTCTGTGTTGTGAGGTAACCAAGTGTTCTTTGAGCAATTTAAGAATGGTAGCTCTGTCCTGTAACATAGCATCAGCTGCTGCCACTGTAGTACCCCCAGGAACATAATGCATGAGATTTGGAGGCGTTTGTCCATACAAGGCCTCATAAGGGGTAATCCCAGTAGAAACATGAAAGGTGGTGTTATACCACCATTCAGCTAAGGGAAGCCATTTAGTCCAAGCGGTAGGCCTATCACTTGTTAAACACCGCAGATAATTCTCCACACACCTATTAACCACCTCTGTTTGCCCATCAGATTGGGGGTGATAAGCTGTACTCATACACAGAGTAGTACCTTGTAAACGAAACAACTCCTGCCAAAAATTGCTAAGGAAAACTGAATCCCGATCAGAGACTATGGACTGAGGCATACCATGGAGCTTGAAAATGTTGTCCAAGAAGACCTGAGCCACGATGGCAGCAGTGTATGGATGAGTTAAGGACAAGAAATGAGCATATTTGCTAAGTCTGTCCACTATGACAAAAATCACAGTCTTGTTACTAGAACTGGGCAAACCTTCGACAAAATCCATAGATATGTCACTCCACAATCTTGCTGGAATAGGGAGGGGCTGAAGCAAACCAGGAGAGGCCACAGTCTCAGTTTTGTGTCTTTGGCAAACGTCACAACTTGCCACAAAGTGCAACACAGCCTGTTTCATCCCTTTCCAAAAGAAAGCCTGCTTCAACCTCTGATAGGTCCTTTCACCCCCAGAGTGGCCCCCAACTGGACTGGCATGGTGCTCATGGATCAATTTGAGTCTGAATTGGGCATCATTTCCCACCACCAATCTGGATTTAAAGTAGAGCATTTGATGCTGCCAGGAAAAGGAAGGATGACTGGTAGGATCATGTTGTAAAGCTTGGATGAGTTTCTGAAGTTCAGGGTCTTGATTCCAGCTAGCTTGAAGCTCCTTTACCCATTGACAAAGTACTACTGTCATTGTATCAAGGGTCCCCTGGGAATCTGGTACGAACTGGACCTCTTCCTTCAATCTGGAAAGAGCATCTGCTGCCACATTGGTCTTACCAGATTTGTAGACAATTTCATAATCAAAACCCATTAATTTTGATAACCATTTCTGTTGCATGGGAGTAGTAACTCGTTGTTCTAAAAGGAATTTGAGGCTTTGATGGTCAGTTTTGATAATAAATTGCCGTCCCAGCAAATAGTGTCTCCATTTGGTAACTGACATCACCACTGCCAAAAGCTCCTTCTCATAAGTAGAAAGACCCAACCTTGTAGGAGATAAAGCTTTGCTGTAGAATGCGATAGGTCGGCCTTCTTGCATTAACACTGCCCCTACTCCCTGACCAGAAGCATCACATTCTAACACAAATGGCTTTGCATAATTGGGCAATGTCAACACTGGAGCTGTGGTCATGGCAATTTTGAGCTGAATAAAAGCATGTTCAGCTTCCGCAGACCAACCAAAAGCACCTTTTCTGAGCAAGACATTCAAAGGTTGACAAATTTTGCCATAATCCCTTATAAATCTCCGGTAATAACCAGTAAGCCCCAGAAAACCTCGAAGTGCTTTAATAGATTGGGGCCTAGGCCAATGCAGCATGCTCTCAATTTTAGCAGGGTCAGCTGCTACCCCATGGCAGTTTATCACATGTCCCAAGTACTCCACCTGTTGTTGCCCAAAGGCACACTTGGACATCTTGGCAAATAATTGGTGTTCCCTCAGTTTAGTCAATGTAAGAGAGACATGTTGCAAATGTTCAGGCCAAGTCTTGCTAAAGATCAATATATCATCAAAGAAAACAAGAACAAATTTTCTGAGGAATGCCCTAAACACATCATTCATGAGGCTTTGGAAGGTGGATGGAGCATTGGTCAAGCCAAAAGGCATGACTAAAAACTCATAATGACCCTCATGAGTCCGAAAGGCAGTCTTCTCTACATCATTAGAGTGCATTCTGATTTGATGGTAGCCAGACCTTAAATCCAATTTCGAAAAAAACCTTGCGCCATGCAGCTCGTCCAACAGTTCATCGATAATAGGAATGGGGAATTTATCTTTGATTGTATCTTTATTTAAGGCTCTATAGTCAATGCACATTCTCCAAGTATTATCCTTCTTCTTGACCAACAGAACAGGTGAAGAAAAAGGTGACACACTATGTTTGATTACACCAGATGCCATCATCTCCTTTACTAACTTCTCAATCTCATTCTTTTGGATATATGGGTACCTATAAGGCCTGATATTTGGGGGTTGAGCACCAGACTGAAGTGGGATCTGGTGGTCATGTGCCCTAAAAGGGGGTAGACACTTGGGTTCCATAAAAACGTCATCAAAAGTATGCAGAATCTGAAGTAAATCAGAGGGTACCTCTCCCGAATTTACAGCTTGGATACAGTAGAGTTGGGCCAATATGCCTGGAGATTGTTTATTCAACAGGTGTTGCATCTGCTTAGCATCCACAATCCTCACATCAGTGGCAGTATCCCCATTAAGAATGAGCTTCTTGCCAGAAACTGAGAACTGCATTTGCAATTGCTGAAAATCCCAAAGGACTGGCCCCAAGGTTGATAACCATTGCACCCCCAACACCATGTCACATCCCCCTAATGGTAATAAACGTACCTCAGAACTGAAATCAATACCCTGCATGGTCCACTGAAGATCCTTAACCAAGGCCTTACTAATGATCTTGGTACCATCAGCCACAACAATGGTTAAAGGGTTGGTGGAATGAATTCTAACTCCAGCCCTCTTGGCTACCCCTGGATCCAAAAAGTTGTGCGTGCTTCCGGAATCAACAAGTATGTTGATCTCAGTTTTCTTGATAACCCCTTTAATCCGCATGGTTCGATAGGACTGTATACCTGATAGAGCATGCACTGAAATATGGAACTCCTCCGAATTGTCTTCTGGAGGCAATTCTTGCGGGGCTTCCACGAATTCATCCTCATCATCCCCAATGTCAATCATAAACAGTTGTTTCTTCTTGCATACATGGCCTCGAAAATATTTTTCGTCACAGCCAAAACATAACCCTTTGGCTCGCTTTTCATCAAAATCCTTTGGAGTAATTCGTTTCACGACACCACGGGATTCTGCAGGTTGTGGAGTTGCATCTTGGGTTCGTAATGGTATTGTGGAATAGGGAGTAACAGCCTTCGTGGGTACCCTATTCTTCTTATTCATAGCCTCAACTGCGTCTTCTTGGAGACGAGCTAGACCCATAGCTTGAGAGATAGTTCTGGGTTGAAACATTTGAACTCCTCCCTTTATTTCATCTTTCAAACCACTGACAAAACAACTAATGAAAAATTCTTCTGATAATCCAGTGGTTTTGTTGGCTAACTCTTCAAACTTTTCTTGGTACAATTTGACAGAAGTCCATTGTTTGAGTTTGGTCAAATTACCCGTAGCATCATCAAAGACATTTTCCCCAAATCTTAGTAACAAAACCCTAGAAAATTCCCTCCACGTTCGTAGAGTATGGGATTTCTCAAACCAACGATACCAGTGCATAGCTTTGTCTTCCATGTGCAACGAAGCCAAACGTAATTTCTGGGGTTCGTCTATAGCATTCAACTCGAAAAATTTCTCACATTTGTAAATCCAAGCCTCAGGGTCTTCCCCAAAAAATTTCGGAAAATCCAATTTTGGTTGAAACAGACGAACAAAACCCTGGGTCTGATTAGGGCTTGGTAATAGTGGAGAAGAAGAAGTCGAGGATACCTTTTCGTGAAGCTGCTCATACTTCGAATTCAGAGTGGTGATCAGATTCTTGATCCCATCCATCGTATCTTTAAAACCATCTATGGTTGCCGCTTGACGATTCGTAACGTCGGTCAGCCGGTGAACAGAATTGTTGGTTGCATCTGCCAATTTCCGAATAGAATCTTCCAAACGTTTAATCTCTTGCGCACGAGTTTCCGTCATGATCCCGATCGCCCACAGTCAGAGGAGTAGGGCTCTGATACCACTGATAGACCTTTCTTAAGAGATGAAACCCAGAATAGGGTCAATGGACTTATTATTGTTTCTGAAGAATTACAGAAAATGAATTACAGAAGAAGATTGGGGAAGGAAGCGAGAAATTACAGAAGTATGGTAGAGAAGAAAGATGTAACAACAGCACACACTCCTACGTACCCCTTTCCCCCTTATAACCGCTGAACAGAATAACCACCTCTAACAAACCAACAATTACAATATAGCACCTAAAGCCCCTGAATCTAATTACAATTACAATTGACTCCCCTATGCTTATCAGGAAGGGGCAGGAGGCGCTAGGTTAGTGGTAAGAGAAGTTAGGGTTTCAGGGTCTCCTGAAGTCGGTAGTAAAAACAAAATCGTAAATTAGTAAATGGGAGGAAAAATATCAATGTAGCTCCTTTAAAAAGTACTATCAGTTAGGTTTGTCTCGGTTTAATTTTTCGCAAAACCAAAACCGAACCGAATTGCCATTTTTTTAAGAAATGAAAACTGACCCGATCATAAACCAAAACCGACCGAATTGACTAAAAATTGCTCGGTTTGGTCGGTCGGTTCAATTTTTTGGCTAAAATTTTCACCCTAGGCCTACATCAGTGTACAAGATTCTCGTGTATCCCAAAATCATTTTTGAAAAAAAAATTGAGGGGGAAGCAAAAAATAGGTAGACATCATAATTTTTTTTTTTTTTTGAATTTTAGATATCATTACTTGAAAATAGGCTGAAAAGCAGAAGGTACCAAGAACTTTATAATCATATGTTTACGGCTGTTTCTGCCCAAGGTGGGATCGTAATGTTTGCGCTCCTTAGCTAAAGGTTCACTTCTCTAACCGACGATGTTCTTTGTTTTTTGGCGATAAAATTTTTCCATTATTATACAATACCAACGTACCATGTCCTTACATAATACTAGGGTATCTTAATCCAGACTTTAGGTCATCGTGCACCCGTAGCATCTGCAATTTTTCCGGTCTCGACTCATATAGGCTCTATTTGATCTCATGCTAAACCTGTGATCAATCAGACTCTTCTAACCATCTAGTCGACTTCAGCGTACAAGATTCTCACGTGTCCCAATACCATTCATTTATATTTGAAAACAGTTCAAGGGAATAAGCAGAAAATAGGTAGACATCATTCCTTTTTTCTTTTTTGGAGATTTAAATATCATTACTTGATTATAAGGAGAAGGTACCAAGAACTTTGCAATCATATGTTTATGGCCATTTCTAATCAAGGTGGGAGTGGGATCATAACGTTCACGCTCCTTAGCTAAAGATTCATGGTGTCCAATGGCATTTTTGTTTGTCCTTTGACAATTTCAATTACTTATCAGTACTATTCAATCCCGACGTACAACATCCCTACATACTACTATAGTATCTTAGACTCCAGACTTATAGTCTCGTCCTGTGGCATCGCAAATTCAGCCATTTGTCCAATCTCAACTCAAATAGGTTCCGTTTGATCTCATACTAAAACCAGTGGTTTGCTCGGAGATGAATCCGACTCTTCCAACTATCAGACATTACTAGATAGTTCTCCACGAAAGACTTGCCCATTCTTGAAAGAAAGCCCTTCAGTATTAGCCAAAGGACAGAAGCAACAAAAAAGTTCCAGTCCCATCACGAATAAAGAGGTTTTGAGAGGCATAATTCTGCTACTTGTTGGAGGGATTTGCATTTCCTTCACTGCTCTTGTGGTCCCATTAGATGTCGAGATCGAATTCTAAGGGATGCCAACCATTGGTACGAAAGATACAGAAGGATGGATCAGTCAGCCGTTTTAATGAGTGTATCCACTGCTGACGCTGAATTGCACAAAGACAAGTCCTAAGAAAGTGTAGCTATTTTCCAAGAATGCACTACGCACAAAACTTCTATTTCTACAAGTGAATGCCATGTTGGATGGAGGGATTACTAATAACATTGCTTTCAAATAATCCCCCAGTCTCTTGGTCGGCATGAAATTTCAGATGTCAGACACATTCTCCCCTGTAGAGCCTACACGTATCTCATGGGAGATGGGTTTAAGGGGGATAGAACTGTTCCACAAAGAATTATAATGGGTCTCACTCTTTATACCTTCTTATGCCATGTCCAACCAGATAGAGATGAAGCATAGTTTAAATCCAAGTTTTACTAGTCCTGTGATAAGAATTAGACACGGTATGCCCCTACAAAGTAGGTGCTAAAAGATAACTGGAATGTAGGAGAAAAGAGGTATAAAACAAGATATATTCAAGAAACAGCTCTATACCAGTGGGACAACATGTAGATTTGACTTGGCAATGTGGCTCTAGCGATGTGCATATGATTTGAGCTAAGATAGCCTCTGTGTGTGGGAGTACGTTGAGGGGAGGGGAGGGGGGGGGCAAAAAAGCAAGATGGGATGCAGTACCACCACTTCACAGACTGCTATTCTAACAACTGATAATTGAATGTATTGGACCCAGAAAATTGAATTATCTATGCAATTTTCTAAGAAGGAACAGGATGGGATGCAGTACCACCACTTCACAGTGTGCTATTCTAACAACGGATAATTGAATGTATTGGACCCAGGAGATTGAATCATCTTTTGCAATTTTCTAAGAAGGAAGGACGTGTCTGTGACACAGTGTCGAACAATTAGAGTGCATGAACCTATTCTAAACGCAATAGAC
Organism: Rhododendron griersonianum; assembly: GCA_018127125.1. Classification (NCBI taxonomy): domain Eukaryota; kingdom Viridiplantae; phylum Streptophyta; class Magnoliopsida; order Ericales; family Ericaceae; genus Rhododendron; species Rhododendron griersonianum. The sequence goes on along the minus strand of CM030791.1, from coordinate 487,702 downwards.
CTAAGAAGCAAGGATACTGATAAAAGGGTGCATTTCTGACACTTGTTGGACACTCTTGGATATCGTGTTGGACACTCATCCAATTGTTGAACAAACCATACGCTCTTCGGACACATGGATTTTTAGTTTTTAACACGTCTACAATGTATCACTTTTTCCATTTTTTTAGTTCAATATGTCGAATTGTGCGTGCCGTGCCCTGTCACCTGTCCATCCTACTTAGCAAGAGAATTTAAGCATACAGCCTTTACAAATGGTGCAGCCCTTTTGAAGTCTAAACAGTGTTTCCATACTCTGTTTTGGTATTTTTAATAATCTACAAGAATATTTGAACCCCGAAATTGAAGTTGACAAAATATCGAATATGTTTTCGCTAAGTTTACCTGAGAAAGGGTTTCCTGTTGCTTAGAACCCCATAAGCAAAGGATTATTGCTTGAGCAAGTGGCCCATTTGCAAGATGTATGACCAACCCAGGAGTTTCATGTACAGGTCATAACACGTTTCTGGACTCAAAATGATCTCCTAGTCTCACATGAAGATCAACAAAATTTTGTGCTAAAATTCTTTCATGGGTCCGACATCATTTGAATTTAAGTATTACTATCACATCATCATTTGAATAAGTATTACTATCACTTTACATCATCTCAGTTAATAGTAACTTTTCATAATGAAACTAATCTCACGAAGAGCCTTTTCTGTTGGAAAGTGTGAGTTATGCAATTCGGAATAAAAGCAAAACGTTTACAATCAATAGCCTACTATTTCACGATTTCCTCCATCTGTTTGAAGGATCTCATGCAACACATTTCAGCTATGTCCTTCCAATATGCACCATGCAACAAAGCACAATTTAAAGCCATCCCTCATGCTAATAGAGAAAAATGAAGTAAACAATACGATCACCTTTTCAAACAACTATAACATTAATGGAGAATAAACTGATATCCATACCAGAAGTTCAAGTCAAGATTTTGCAACAAACTACTATCTACCTGAGTGGTGCTTAGCTTTCCATCTCTAACCTGCTGTAGCATCATTTGAACTCTCCTTACCAGCACTGCAACACTCTTTACTCTTCTGTTTCGAGTCCTTCCGCGTCTCTTGTTAGTTTCTTCACCTATACTTAAACACTTTCACTAGTTTCATTGCTTAAAGATAAACCTTATGCAGAGTCAGAGATATAGAATCAATTTCTCGTGCCACCCCATATTAAGCAGCTGCAGATCTCCCCAATCTCTATTTCTGTCAATAACGATCAAATTTCCTAGTACAAAGGAATCGCCCAAAGTTTTTCTATTTGCGTTTTCCTTTTAGAAGTTAGTGATTCCTAATATCTACATCACCTTGTTTCACAGTATACAAAAAGACTGTCTAAAGATCCACATCCTCAGTTTCTAGCTCTGATAAGTGATATCTCCTTAATTCGAGGAAAACCAATTCTCTCCCCAGCTCTCCAGTCCTATTACCCAGACAGAGACTTGTTCAAGTTCCATTTAGGGCTTTGGTTCAGATAGACTAGGATGTTCCAGATATAGCTGAACACCAAGAGGTTCACTACTCATCGATTTAACAGGGGTTATTAATGGAGGTTGCAGCCACTGCTTTGTGTCTGTTGGGATCCATAACTCTGCAACCTTGCTTGTACTAGCCTGGGGGAGTGCACGGAAATAAGCTGTTATTTCCCACCTGCAATCTGTCAAAGGAAAAGAGCTTGGTGTCTCATTTCCATCCCAAAGCAATACAACAAACTGACAAAAAAGAATCGCAAACCATTGACCAACTCTAGCCAATAATCAAGCACCCATGACTTATTTTCTCACTAACAGAAAAATACAAAGCATTTAATAAATGCAAGTTTTAGAAGAAAATAGTTTGCTAGTATTGAGTCATAACCTGGTGAGAACTGTGCCCATAAACTTCAATAAGACTATGAATCAAGCAGCTGACTCTTAGCACTTACCTTGGGGCAAAACCTTTGTCAGTGGTTCTGATACTGGAAGCTTGATAAAAAACGATCGAAGAGAGAACTCCAAATCAGCTGCTTCCACCTTTGAGCCATAAGACTGGTTAACAGAAAGCTTGAAAATAAATCTCTCCAACGGAATGTTCTCACTGTCGAAGAAAATAACTGCAACTCTTTCCACCAATCCCTAGTAAACAAAAAAGGGTAAATTTGCTTGAGTAAAACCAAATGGCACATCCATGTTCAAAAAAAAAAAACCAAATGGCACATCAACCCACTACAGAGTGGTTAACATGGCAAGAGTGATTTAGAGTGCTATTGTGCAAGTGGTTTTCGGTATCAGACACATCTACAATAATCAGTTATTCCTCAGATAAATGCGAACTTGAGACAAGTACGTGAAACCCCCTCCCATCGCACTCTGGCACCCTCAACTTGCCAACTATTAAAAGGAAAAAATGACACTGTAGAAAATAGAGGAGATGGAAAATACATTCAAGTGAGGAATTATAAAGTGCAGCTGTAAAACAAGTATGCCCTATAGACGTTTGTCAACAACTGGAAAATAGATCCTGCCAAAGAACCCGCAGAATTGAGCTGAAAATCAATGATTATATGTGAGCATTCTCCAATAAACTACGATGGGATGTTTGAGTATATTTCGTTTTCCGGACAGAAACATTGATATCACTTGTAACCGGTGCATTGCCTATTTCTCATGTTCTGATTTTTGATGCATTAAATCAATAGCTTGGACTTGCCGATGCAACATTGACCAACTCAATGGAACAAAACCTGTTTCCAAATAATTAATCAATTTACGGGCTATTTAAATATTTTAGATTGACCCCATTGTCCCAAAATAAAAAATAAAACGATACAGCCAAAATTAAGGAAGTTATCCTCCATATGAACAAACCCCTCCCCTCTCTTACCACCCACATGCAAGTAGGGGAATACACTGTGTGATTCACCCAAACTTCAGTGACTAATGGTTAAGGAATCCTATCACTAAATAAGATTTATGCAATGCCAGCTTACAAACCTTATTATGAGATAAACTGAACGTATTGCCGCTTTATAATTGGTTTTGCATGAAAACCGACCTTTGGATTAAGAACTGAAGGCGATCTTAGTTGAAAGATCGAACTAAGATGTCTTCCAAGGACAAGAATTGGGTTTAATTGGGCAGAAGACATTCTAGAGGAAATAAAATGGAATTTACACACCTTCTCAATGAAAGGAAGCAGCCCAGTGATGGAAGAATTGATGTATTCTCTAAGTTGAGGATAGCGAGCCTTCTGAACAACTACATTCATATATCGCCGCCTTTCAAATGCACCTACTCCCATCATTTTTCAAACTCAAAATGAATAAAAACACTTCGAGGTGAGACTACATAACATAGGACAACTAAAAGACAATAAATAACGAATCTTTAAGCGACCCTATTCGGGTTTTTCACTTTTAAACAATTTGAAAGTAAGTGAGTTCAAAACTGGCACTTTCTTGCTTTGAGGTCTCCACCTAAAAGGGATATCCAAAAAACCTCTTCATATGACACATTGACATTCACAATGCCTAGAAAAGATCGACTATTACCTTACATTCGTCTTTTTATTATCTGGAATATTAATTCAATGCAAGTGAATACATGCGAAAAGGGTTTGAAATAAGTAAGTAAGAAGATTCACCAGAAGGATATACTCCTTTGAGAAAGACAATGGAAGTGATGGCAGCCTCCAAGAATTCCACCAGAATACGAGCCGTCTGAGCTGCAGTTTGTAGGGAGATCTCATTTTAAGGTTACAAACACGGAAATTGTTGACACTCGCGATCCTAGTTCTTCAGAAAATACAAGAAAATTCGGTCAAGAAACGATTAGAGAGGGAGGACCAAACCTTGTGGAGATTGATTGTCTCTACGCTCCATAATACTTCTTGTCAGTTCTTCTTTTTGTTGTTCTTTGCTTAATTGGTAACGTGTAGCCAAACAGGAGCGAACCTGGTTTTGGTTGGAAGCTATGGTTCCCAGTGCCAAGAGAGAGCTTGATTCTTCGACCGATTACTGTGTGTGAGTGTGTGAGAGAGAGAGAGCTGCGTGGGGAAATTTGGTCCAATGTCCTTAATTATACTAATGGCCCTTGTTGTTTCCAATTTGCATCAAATAGGTCTGTAAATTTTAAGTTGTGTCAACTAAGGACAAAAATCTCTCTTTCAAGCAAGTCCAGCAATTCCTTGGCATTGTCAATCATGTGGCGGATTACAACCACAACCTTGCTCAGGGGTTTTGCCAGTAGTTTCAGTTTCAGTAGCCAACTTTGCCATTCAGATCGGATACTTGTGAAGAAATGCAGTTAAGAAACTAAGTGCAAATCTAAAACATATTTGCGGATAAGATAGATGAAACTTGGGTACTCTTTGTAATGCAAAAAAATGTAAATAGAAAGAAGCCTCCAAGACTTCTTGGAGTCTTCAACATCTTTATTTTCTCTTGAAGCTTCTTTCTAGTTTCACCTCTAAGCAGGCGTAGGTGATATGGAATCACCCTCTATCTGGTTCAAGTTCTGTCGAGGTCCAATGAAATTGCTTTCCAAAGGAATCCTTGGAGGCTTACAAGAGTGCTTTGAGCGTTATTGGATATCTGCTATAGTTTATTTAGGTTTTGTTACTTTCTTTTTTTCCTTCTCTTTTCTTCTTGGTGTGGGCACACGCCCCAAAAATCCCGTGTTTTAGTGTATGAAATTCCGGGTGCGCCCTTATCTTGCGGAAAGCGCGGCGAAGTGCTTCGCAGATCAGAGAGTCGCCACTCGGGTTTTGCGGTTAGTACCCAAGAAACCGTTCTTTTGAAAACGTTTGGACCACGTCCGTTTGATTTTGAAAAAGGCTTTTGTAGACTGGGCCGTCGTCACCTTCGATCTTGAGGTTCGGGAGCCAGATTACGAGAGGGGAAGGGTTTTATGGCACCCCCCTCGCCCAGTCCGGAGACCGGTCTCTACTCAGGCGTTTTGTAAAACATTCGCATTTCTCTCTTTATTTGATCATTCTTTTAACCAGTTAGGGCGGGGGAACAGTTAATAGGGATTAAAACTGTAACAGATTGCATTTATGTACAAAGGATGTGACAAAATGTTTATGGATGTTTGATGTTTGATCTAAGCAAATAGAATAGATTGAGAACAAGCTTTTGTGGACATTTTAAGCAGACTAGAACACACTGGCCATGAAATGTTGCACACAGGATCAAGCCTGCATGCACTGGCCAGGCCACTGCATGCAGTCATGACCTGCGTGCGCCACCCCACGACTGGCGTGCGCCGGTAGACTTAAGCTCACAGCTTCTGCTCTCAACCCTCTGGGCTCTGGAAAGGACCAGTGCACACCCAGGACAAACCACGCAGTTTATATAAGTTATTAAGCTATTACAAACAGATTAAAGGGCTGAAAAGCCACCAAATAGACAGAAAACCCCTTAAACAGTGAGGGGAGGATGATCAAAGACCTGGATGGAAGATCCATGCAAGGGCCAAGCCACTGGAATATAGATCACTAGCGCACGCCGCTAATGAAGGGCCGCACGCCAGTTCATTCTTGGTTCCAATGCTTTGGCTTTGCACATTCTGGGCTCTGGAATAGGACCAGAGGGACCCAGAAGGCCAAACTAAGCAATAAATATGGATAGAAAAGAAAACAGTTCTAAATACAGAAAGCTGTAAACTGGTTTTAACATGCAGCAAGGTGATCAAAGCTTAAATAATGCAAGAAAACAATGATCCATGATCCCCACGCCAGTTTTGCACATACTACCAAAACTGGCGTACGGCACTCGTGACTGGCGTGCGCCACTGATCACTGTAGACGGTTCTTGAAACCTTGCCAGCATTAGGGCCAGGACTGGTATAGATTACCAGCCTTGACCCTGCCAGCCCCCGAGAACAGAAAGCAGGAGCAAAGGGTATTGTACCTTTGCTTGTGAGTTTGATGGATGGTTTGAACTTTGAGCTTGAAAGAAGATGGATGGAGGATGGATGTAGTGAGGTTTGAGGACTGTGGAGGGTATGTTCCCTTGCTTGCTCTTTCTATGGAGGAGAAAGGAAACAAAGGAGAATAATGGAGAAGAAGACAAAGGGGCTTGAACTTCTTAATGTTGCTAACCTTGTGAACTTAGTAACCCTTTGCAAGAGTGAGAGAGGGGAGTATATATGGAGGAGGGAGAGGCTGATCAGCCTGCCCTTAGGGGCTGTTTGGATGGCCAAATATTGGAGGAAGCTCCCATGCATTTAATGCATGGGACTTGGCTTGATGGAAGAGAAAGGAACAGTTCTGGCTGAAGTAATGATCAGGGGGCTGCCAGCTGACGTCAGGCGGCTGCAGAAGCTCCCGCCCAGCTGGCTGAAAAGGTTGATTTGACTGGTGCTGACTGGCGTGCGCCACATGTTGAGTGGCGTGCGCCAGAGAGTGGTAGTGACTGACACGTGGCAGTGGTTCCTGCGCACGCTAGTCCACCACCGGCGTACTCCAGAAGGGTTTTGTTGAGGCCATTTGGTTCTGGCTTGAGGGTTCGACAAGGGTTTGAAATGGGTTTGGACGAGGTTCGGGACGCTCAAAGCTCAAACTCATCAAACAACTCGGTATGTTCTCGACCTTAATCATCATTGGGGAATCAAAGACCGTAAATAAACTATTCTGGAAAGTCCAAAATAGGGTGTCTACAGTAGCCCCCCTTTGACGGTACTTGGAGCACCATTGTTTTGGTACAAGTAACGTCAAAGGTTTCTAGACACCCTCTCAAGGCTATCCAGAAGAAATAGAAAATGCGGACATGTATTTAAATGTACCGTCCATTGAGAGATCGAAGATGGGCGGACCATCTGAAGATCGTTGGAAAAGAGTTTGAACTCTGTTGGAAGATAGGGATGGGTGGACCATCATTGAATGTTGAGGCGGACTCTCCTGGGGAATAAACAGTTGCGGATAGATTAATGCCGCTAGGGGCTGAACCTTCTTTGGCATAAGTAACTCCAACAATCGCGGGTAGGTCGCGTCGGGTAGGTTAAATTCCATCTGCTGGGAATCAGAGCCAATCTCCTTATCATGGACCATCCGAGACAGAGCAATAAGATCGCTGGAAGTTGCACCAATAGTTGAACTAGACAGACAGATCGTCGTTGATTTGAAATTGGATGGACAGACCGTTGTTTTGGATGGTTGATCATCATTGAGGATGATGCAGACCATCGTCGAGTTGGGACGGTGGGTCATCATTGAGGATGACTCGGGAACCATCGTTGATTTGGGACGATGGGTCATCATTGAAGATGACTCGTTAACCATCATTGAGTCGGGACGAGGTTAAATTCCATCCGTTGGGAATCAGAGCCAATCTTCTTATCATGGACCATCCGAGGCAGAGCAATAAGACTGCTGGAAGATGTGTTACTTGTAGACCAATGTGGACTAGGATAGGCGAACGGTGTTGTAGACTGATTGGACGGGCAGACCGTCGTCGTGGATCGATCGGACGATATTCGGATCGCCGTTGAGAGGGTGAACGCGGGCAATATTCGATCGCCGTTGATCGGGGTGAACGCGGCAATATTCGATCGCCGTTGATCGGGTGAACGCGGGCAATATTCTCGATCGCCGTTGGTCGGTGGTGAACGCGGCCAATATTCTCGCCGTTGATCGGGTGAACGCGGGCAATATTCGATCGCCGTTGGTCGGTGGTGAACGCGGGCAATATTCGATCGCCGTTGGTCGGGTGAACGCGGGCAATATTCGATCGCCGTTGGTCGGTGGTGAACGCGGCCAATATTCCGATCGCCGTTGCTCTGGGTGAACGCGTGCAATATTCTCCTGGCCCTTCTTGTGGGTGAACGCGGGCAATATTCTGATCGCCGTTGGTCGGGGGTGAACGCGGGCAATATTCTGATCGCCGTTGCTCGGGGTGAACGCGGGCAATATTCTGATCGCCGTTGGTCGGTGGTTAATGCGGGCAATATTCTGATCGCCGTTGGTCGGTGGTGAACGCGGGCAATATTCTGATCGCCGTTGGTCGGGGTGAACGCGGGCAATATTCTGATCGCCGTTGGTCGGTGGTGAACGCGGGCAATATTCTGACCGCCGTTGGTCGGTGGTGATGACATGACTGATCATCGTTGAATGGACGACATGGCTGATCGTCGGTGATGACATGGCTGATCATCGTTGGTGATGACATGGCTGATCATCGTTGGATTGGACGACATGGCTGACCGTCGGTGATGACATGGCTGATCATCGTTGGATTGGACGACATGGCTGATCGTCGGTGATGACATGGCTGATCATCGTTGAATGGACGACATGGCTGATCGTCGGTGATGACATGGCTGGTCATCGTTGAGATGGACGATATGGCTGATCGTCGGTGATGACATGGCTGATCATCGTTGAGATGGACGATACGGCTGATCGTCGGTGATGACATGGCTGATCATCGTTGAATGGACGACATGGCTGATCGTCGGTGATGACATGGCTGATCATTGTTGAGATGGACGATATGGCTGATCGTCGGTGATGACATGGCTGATCATCGTTGAATGGACGACATGGCTGATCGTCGGTGATGACATGGCTGATCATCGTTGAGATGGATGTAGACACCCTATTTTGGACTTTCCAGAATAGTTTATTTACGGTCTTTTGATTCCCCAATGATGATTAAGGTCGAGAGCATACCGAGTTTGTTTGATGAGTTTGAGCTTTGAGCGTCCCGAACCTCGTCCAAACCCTTGTCGAACCCTCAAGCCAGAACCAAATGGCCTCAACAAAACCCTACTGGAGTACGCTGGTGGTTGGACTAGCGTGCGCAGGAACCACTGCCACGTGTCAGTCACTACACTCTCTGGCGCACGCCACTCAACAAGTGGCGCACGCCACTCAGCACCAGTCAAATCAACCTTTTCAGCCAGCTGGGCGGGAGCGTCTATAGCCGCCTGACGTCAGCTGGCAGCCCTCCTGATCATTACTTCAGCCAGAACTGTTCCTTTCTCTTCCATCAAGCCAAGTCCCATGCATTAAATGCATGGGAGCTTCCTCCAATATTTTGCCAAGCCAAACAGCCCCTAAAGGCCAAACTGATCTCAGCCCCTTTTGCCTATATATACTCCCCTCTCTCACTCTTGCAAAGGGTTACCAAGTTCAAAGGGTTGGTTAGCACCATTAAAGAGTTCAAGCCCCTTTGTCCTCTTTTTCATTCTCCTTTGCTTCTTTTCTCTTCCATAGAAAGAGCAAGCAAGGGAACATACTCTCCACAGTCCATAACCTTCACTACATCCACATCCATCATCATCTTCAAGCTCAAAGCTCAAGCTCTCTTTCAAAACTCACAAGCAAAGGTATAATACCTCTTGCTCTTGCTTTCTGTTCTGACCCCTGAGGGGGGCTGGCAGGGTCAAGGCTGGTAATCTATACCAGTCCTGGCCCTAATGCTGGCAAAGTTTCAAGAACCGTCTACAGTGATCAGTGGCGCACGCCAGTCACGAGTGCCGTACGCCAGTTTTGGTAGTATGTGCAAAACTGGCGTGGGGATCATGGATCATTGTTTTCTTGCATTATTTAAGCTTTGATCACCCTATTGCATGCTAAAACCAGTTTACTGCTTTCTGTATTTAGAACTGCTTTCTTTCCTATCTATATTTATTGCTTATGTTGGCCATCTGGGTCCCTCTGGTCCTATTCCAGAGCCCAGAATGTGCAAAGCCAAAGCATTGGAACCAAGAAAGAACTGGCGTACGGCCCTTCCTCAGTGGCGTGCGCTAGTTATCTTTGTCCCAGTGGCTTGGCCCTTGCATGGATCTTCCATCCAGGCCTCTGATCATGCTCCCCTCACTGTTTAAGGGGTTTTCTGTCTATATAGTGGCTTTCAAGCCCATTTATCTGTCTGTAATAGTTTAGTAACCTCTATAAACTGCGTGGTTTGTCCTGGGTGTGCACTGGTCCTTTCCAGAGCCCAGAGGGTTGAGAACAGAAGCTGTGGTATTGGGTTAACCGGCGCACGCCAATTTTGAGTGGCGCACGCAGGAGTTGACTGCATGCAGTGGTTCGTCCAGTGCATGCAGGCTTGTTCCTGTGTGTGCCATTGCACAGTCAGTGTGTGCTAGTTTGTCTAAAACGTCCACAAAAGCTTGTTCTCAATCTATTATATTTGCTTAGATCAAACATCATCATCCATAAACATTTTGTTACATCTTTTGTATATAAATGCAACTTGTTTACAGTTTTAATCCCTATTAACTGTCTCCCCCGCCCTAACTGGTTAAGAGAATGATCAAATAAAGAGAGAAATGCGAATGTTTTACAAAACGCCCGAGTAGAGACCGGTCTCCGGACTGGGCGAGGGGGGTGCCAAAAACCCTTCCCCTCTCGTAATCTGGCTCCCGAACCTCAAGATCGAAGGTGACGACGGCCTAGTCTACAAAAGCCTTTTTCAAAACCAAACGGACGTGGTCCAAACATTTTCAAAAGAACGGTTTCTTGGGTACTAACCGCAAAACCCGAGTGGCGACTCTCTGATCTGCGAAGCACTTCGCCGCGCTTTCCGCAAGATAAGGGCGCACCCAGAATTTCATGCACAAAAACACGGGATTTTTGGGGCGTGTGCCCACAGTGGCGACTCTGCTGGGGACATTACATTAATCAACATTTGGAAATTAATACATGAATGAACAATTTCTCAAAAGTCTGGCAAAACAGTACGCTCCGCGCTGCTGAACGGAATGGTAACGTAACAGGATTCTACATCCGACCACTCCGCACTGGGGCTTTTATTATTGTTCGCTTATGTAGTTTCCTCCAAGTGTCGATTAATGAAGTGAGCCAAGCTTCAAAAGGCATTTTTAAAAAAAAAAGCATCGCGTTTCCCTCTCTCGATCATTCTTTCGGCACGCGTTCATTTGCATCGGTGTTCTATCAGCCCCGTTGAGGTGTTTTGGGTAACCGGCACAGTTTACTGGAGCCCGGGGTCCTCGAATGCCCAACAACCTTGGACGATGATGAGACGTATTACCGTTTGACCATTGCTCTGCTGCACGCATTGCGATGGGAGGTATAAAACATCTCTAGTCTGAGGAACCCCTCTAAGCCAAAACCGGCCTCGCCATGCGTACAAAGCAATAGAACCTTTCAAACTAAGACAGGAACCCACAGGGTAGGATTACTTGCATCTAACCCCCATAAACTGTCTATGTGTTACTGCTTTCCATATCGCATGCCTGTACATACATCCATACCGTTCTGCGTAGGGGCATGCTAGGGCGGCTTTTAGGGTTTTCTCTCTTTCAAACCCGTTTTATGCCTGCTGAGGCGCTGCCTGGACCGATGACGAGTCGTGCATCGTGATGGTGCACGTTATCAACTTTCCAATTCCTTGGGCCAACGAGACTTTGGGAAATCGAGACTTTCTAAATCCTTGCCTAGACCCAATCGAGGTTTCAAACAGAAAACTGTGAATAAACGGGAGACATGACATGATGCTCACACCACCCGTGTTAAAAGTGCTAAACACTTACACCATTCAAGGCTCCGGCACAGTGCTGCTTACGCCCTCTTGGTTACAGTATCATGTCGTCAACATCGAGTTGTTCCATTCCAACATTGAAACTTCGAAAGCGGAATAGTCAAAGACTTGGTTGTTTCGACATCTCTTAGTGTTAATCGATCCCGTCAAGGTACATCGCCGAAAAGAAATCCGAGGACCTGGGCAGAGCTGTCATAAAACGGTTTTGTCTGCTAGTTCTAGAGTCTAGGAGGACACCAACGACAACATGTACATTGCATCCTTTCAAATAAAACTATTGCAGGAACACTTCCTGAGCCTTCGATTGCTTTACTGTCAAGCTTTGGGCGCTGCACCGTCAAAGAAAGTACCAAAAAGAAGAGCCAAACCTGCTTGGGAGCATCTACCGGGGCTATTTCACCGCCATATCGCCTTCCTCGATCATCAATCCAAAATGGCAGCACAAACAGAGCTGGCTGAGTTGAAGAAAGCTGTAGAGGAACTGGGTCTCAAAATGGACAGACAAATGGTTATGGTCCAGTGGGCTGTTTGACCTTTTCACCTCCATCATATCAAAGCCGGATCCGGGGCTAGTCAAAGAACCTCTTCAGGCCTGTCACCCTCCCGCGATCGGAACCAAGCCGTGCTCAAGAGACATGTTCAAAAGTCTGGCCGAGTTCCATGAGGTTAGAGTTCACCCAAAAGAGGATGCTGAATCTCTGTTCAAAGTCGCCCCCAAAGGCAGAAGAATGCACCCTGTCGAAGGCGCAGTGTTGTACAAAGCAAGCAAAGGCTCCACCTTGAGCCCTCAATCTCGTCGCCGAAGCCAGCCAAGGACCTTCTCATGCTTATCTGCACCTCTGGCCTCAGTTTACGAGAAGCTTCTCGATGCCGGTTCCATCAGGCCTCTAACCCCAACTCCACCACCCAAGGTTCTCCCTGCTAGCCACAACCCTAATCACTTCTGCACCTACCATCAAACGCCTGGCCATTCCACCAATGCATGTTATCGCCTCCGACATGCCGTTCAAGATCTCATCGATAATGGCACTATTCCACCCCCACTCCCATCAAAACCTGACGACAGTCCCAGCTCCTTACTCCAACTCAAGTCTGACCCTCTGGTTGGTCAGATATCTATCACCTCCACTCAAATCAACCCCACCTCCACTCAAATCGACCCGAGCTCCACCATACTCAACCCTACCCTCCATATTGTCCCAGAAGATCAACCCAAACCAATTGTGTTTATCCCTTCCCGAGGCTGCAGGGTGCGGAATAGAAGATGGGGCTGAAAACTGGAAAGCACTGGTTGAGGACCGGATCGATCAAGCAAATGAGCGGACTGACAATTTGGGGATCCTTGTTCATGAGAGCACTGAGTAGGTTTGGTCAAAGAAGCTGAGGAGGCTGAAGTGCTGTTGCTTGGGCCCCATGTCCTCCAAGTCCTACCTCTCTGTGAGGAAGCAAAGGGTAACAATAAAAGTTGCATTTTCAAATCGCGTCTAGCTTGCATTGCACACTTTTGAGTCTGAGTCTGACACAGTATCTGTCAAGTCGTCTTAGTCTAGCTCTGAGTCGGAGTTCGTGCCTCTTGGCCCTCCATGTCGTAGCTTCTATTCTCAAATTCGAGTCTTTTGCTATACTTGGCAACCCCGTGGGGCTTTCTTTATGATATGCACTATCTTGCTTCTAAGTACTTTGCTGGCTTTTGAATAAACTGTGTCGACCCTGACGACGAAGGGATAGATTTCGATGGGGTCATCCCCAAGGAAATGTGTTCCCTCGCCGAAAGGGAAGACGAAAGGCATGCTCGGCCTATTAAAAGAAGAAGTAGTTTCAATAAACTCGAAAGATAAGGTAGATCCCCGGATGACTCAAAATTGGCTCAACGCTGTCCCCAAAGGAACATTGCACCTAGTCAGACAGGGTCAAAGAATTCATCAACGTTTTGGCATGGTCTCACAAAGACGCACCCGACATCGATCATGAGATGACAAAGTATCAAATCTCCTGCCACCGGATGTCAAGCTAGAAAGCGGAAGCCCAGAAGGCTCTAGGCCTCGTACCATGTTCAAAACAGCGTCAGCGGCATTCCATCAAGCGCACGTTAGAAAGGCGCAAAAGTGGCCCGAAGCGAGGCATTTCCAACCAAAGCAGTCAAGACCCTGTGTTATCAAAAGCCATTTTATCCGGGGCTGCAGCCAAAGATCATCGATCTCGATGACAACGAATTCAATACCTTGGTCAACTTGGATCAATTCAAGAGCCACTTTTCCCCGAGAGAAGCTCGTTGGGCCGAAAACCACAAGGGTGGGCGGTGCCAAGCAAAAGTTAGAGCACTGCTAGACCGAAAACCTAAGGAGGCGGTCTAGGCAAAAATAAATAGGTAAAAAGTCGAAAGCTCGCTAGGCCGGAAACCTGAGAAGGCGGCACTAGGCAAAAGTTAGAGCGTAAAAGGAGAGGTAAAACACATGAGTGAACCTTGCCCTGAACTACGTTTTGACCTGATTCCCCAAATGTGGGATACGTAGGCAGTCTCTCTTTAAGACTCGGTCATATTCTATCAATTGGATCCATGATTGACTTTTTGGTACACATCAAGGGTCGAGAAGGGTCAAGAACAGAACAAGCTTCATCAGAAACAGAAGGGGGGAACCCTTTGTCTTTCAATCTTATTTCAAACTACTACTTCAATTTCAAAGCTGAGCAAAAGCCTTAAAAAAAAGAGAAGAAAAGGAAAAGAAAAGCATCAAAAACAGAACGAAATGCTTACGAGGCCCCAACGGGCTCACAGTTTATTCTAAGTTCAGCGAAGTCTAATTTACGCAGCTTTTCAGTCACGCGCGCTAGTTTGAGACTCACGCACGTTTTCTCAAAGTGACACGCGTTGGTCTCAAACCTGCGCGCGCTTCTTCAATTCTTGCCGCAGGCAGCAGTCGGAAGCCATCACGCCTAACAACGATTTTGAACCCCGGTGGGAATTTCAAGTTAAAACCAAGGTCGGTGCCTCGAAATTGGTTTTAAGGGCTCTTGCCAAGTTTTCTATGCCGTGCAGGTCATATGTGCCTAATGTGACTGTGCGGAGGTGTCGGTTTCAGTCCGGGCCTATATGAGTCGTTCCATTTGCGTACTTTGTCCATCTTTGCGACGTTTTTCTAGTTTTCCGGTCTATTGCCCATTCCGGGGCTTTCTTCTCTATTTTGTTATTCACACAGGCCTTTGTACATATTTGACTGTGTGTGAGTCAATTTCACCTATCTAGGGATATTTTGGATTTTGGCCTGTTAATGCCCAAAATTTCATTATTGCCCATGTGTCGAAGAGTCTGCATTGTATCCTAGGACTCTTCTTCCTTGTTCTTCCGAACTAGGCAGTCTATACATGCGCGTATGTCTGTGTGTCAACTCGATTCGCTCGTCAATGCAAGTTGGATATTAGCAATTGGTTTATACTCTACCTCCAATGAACCAAGAATGATGCAACTTTTACAACGCCACTACGGCGTCCATGGTCCAAGCAAGCGGCAAATCGTCAAGAACAGAGGGATACATTGGCCCAGCGCAAAATCAAATCAAAGCAGCAAACCTCTAACCCGCTCAAAAGTTATCTACTTGGGCACGCAGGCCCGCACCTCAAATCAAAGCAGCAAACCTCTAACCCACTCGAAAGTTACCTACTGGACCTGCAGGCCCGCAACTCAAATCAAAGCAGTAAAGCGAAAGTGTGGCTCAGTGGTAGCCCTCGATCGTCAAAATTGTCTTGGTCGTCGTTTGTGTCGTCCCGTTCTCTAGAAGCCGCCCTAGTCTGCCCTTGCATTTTCAATTTGTACATATGTGTTTAGCATATATTATCGTTGCATATTGTATATCAAATGTCAAAAGCAGGAGATCGCTTCAAATCAAATCAAGCCAAACCAGCAGTGAGGCATTTTCTACAGTCAATGTTGTGGCATTGGCAAGTCAAATCAAACCAGCAGTGAGGCATTTTCTACAGTCAATGTTGTGGCATTGGCAAGTCAAATCAAACCAGCGTTGAGGCATTTCTATCATCAGTGTTGTGGCATTGGCAAATCAAATCAAATCAGCATTGAGGCCCATTCCCGGCAGGTAGCCCATGTTGCCCTGATCCATGCTTCCATCCCGGTTCGCTATTTCCCCAAGCAGAGCCTGTCCGAACATCAACGACGATCTATCCGTCCTATTCTCAATCAACGACGATCTATCCAATTCCAAATCAACGACGATCTATCCGTCCAATTTCAAATCAACGACGATCTATCCGTCCAATTCCAAATCAACGACGATCTATCCGTCCAATTCCAAATCAACGACGATCTATCCGTCCAATTCCAATCAACGACGATCTATCCGTCCAATTCCAATCAACGACGATCTATCCGTCCAATTCCAAATCAACGACGATCTATCCGTCCAATTCCAATCAACGACGATCTATCCGTCCAATTCCAATCAACGACGATCTATCCGTCCAATTCCAATCAACGACGATCTATCCGTCCAATTTCAAATCAACGACGATCCATCCGTCCTATTTCAAATCAACGACGATCTATCCGTCCCAATTCAAATCAACGACGAGTCCCAATTCAAATCAACGACGATCTATCCATCCAACTTCAAATCAACGACGATCTATCCGTCCTATTCGAATCAACGACGATCTATCCGTCCAACTTCAAATCAACGACGATCTATCCGTCCTATTCGAATCAACGACGATCTATCCGTCCAACTTCTCGGATGGTCCATGATAAGGAGATTGGCTCTGATTCCCAACGGATGGAATTTAACCTACCTGACGCGACCTAACCGTGATTTGTTGGAACTATCCGTGCCATGGTCAGCTTTATCCTCAAAACAACAGCTTCCTGTTCAAATTCAACGATGATCGGCCATGTCATCACCGACGATCACCATGTCGTCCCTCTCAACGATGATCGGCCATGTCATCACCGACGATCACCATGTCGTCCTCTCAACGATGATCGCCATGTCATCACCGACGATCGGCCCATGTCGTCCATCTCAATGATGATCACCCATGTCATCACCGACGATCACCATGTCGTCCTCTCAACGATGATCACCCATGTCATCACCGACGATCGCCATGTCGTCCTCTCAACGATGATCACCATGTCATCACCGACGATCACCCAGTCGCCCTCTCAACGATGATCACCATGTCATCACCGGCGATCACCATGTCGTCCATTCAACGATGATCGCCATGTCATCACCGACGATCGGCCATGTCGTCCCTTCAACGATGATCAACCATGTCATCACCGACGATCACCCATGTCGTCCTCTCAACGATGATCAGCCATGTCATCCCGACGATCAACCATATCGTCCATCTCAACGATGATCGCCATGTCATCACCGGCGATCAGCCATTCGTCCACTCAACGATGATCAACCATGTCATCACCGACGATCGACCATGTCGTCCACTCAACGATGATCGCCATGTCATCACCGACGATTAGCCATGTTGTCCTTTCAACGATGATCGGCCATGTCATCACCCGATCAACGGCGATCGAGATATTGCCCGCGTTCACCCCGACCAACGGCGATCGAATATTGCCCGCGTTCACCCGACCAACGGCGATCGAGAATATTGCCCGCGTTCACCCCGAGCAACGGCGATCGTAATATTGCCCGCGTTCACCCCCGATCAACGGCGATCAATATTGCCCGCGTTCACCCCGAGCAACGCCGATGAGAATATTGCCCGCGTTCACCCCGACCAACGGCGATCGTAATATTGCCCGCGTTCACCACCGACCAACGGCGATCGAATATTGCCCGCGTTCACCCCGACCAACGGCGATCGAATATTGCCCGCGTTCACCCCGACCAACGGCGATCGAATATTGCCCGCGTTCACTCCGACCAACGGCGATCGAGAATATTGCCCGCGTTCACCCCGACCAACGGCGATCGAATATTGCCCGCGTTCACCCCCGACCAACGGCGATCGTAATATTGCCCGCGTTCACCCCGACCAACGGCGATCGAATATTGCCCGCGTTCACCCCGACCAACGGCGATCGTAATATTGCCCGCGTTCACCCGACCAACGGCGATCAGAATATTGCCTGCGTTCACCACCGACCAACGGCGATCAGAATATTGCCCGCGGTCACCCCGACCAACGGCGATCAGAATATTGCCCGCGTTCACCCCGACCAACGGCGATCAGAATATTGCCCGCGTTCACCCCGACCAACGGCGATCAGAATATTGCCCGCGTTCACCCCGACCAACGGCGATCAGAATATTGCCCGCTTCGCCCCGACCAACGGCGATCAGAATATTGCCCGCGTTCACCCCGACCAACGGCGATCAGAATATTGCCCGCGTTCACCCCGACCAACGGCGATCAGAATATTGCCCGCGTTCACCCCGATCAACGGCGATTAGAATATTGCCCGCGTTCACTCTCTCAACGGCGATCAGAATATCGTCCGATCGATCCACGACGACGGTCTGCCCGTCCAATCAGTCTACAACACCGTTCGCCTATCCTAGTCCACATTGGTCTACAAGTAACACATCTTCCAGCAGTCTTATTGCTCTGCCTCGGATGGTCCATGATAAGGAGATTGGCTCTGATTCCCAACAGATGGAATTTAACCTACCTGACGCGACCTACCCGTGATTGTTGGGATTCTTTGTGCCAAAGATAGTTCGATCCCCAGCAATGACAGCCCGTCCGTCCACTTCAAACGATCTATCCGTCCCAATTCAAATCAACGGCGGTCTGTCCGTCCAACCTTCAAATCAACGACGGTGCCGTCCGTCACCAAATCAACGGGTCCGTCGGCCTCAAATCAACGGCGGTGTCCGTCTCAAATCAACGGCGGTCGCCGTCTCAAATCAACGGCTGCGCCGTCCTCAAATCAGCGGCGGTCGTCCGGCGGCGGTGCATCCGTCAAATCAACGACGGTGCGTCAAATCAAATCAACGCGGCGGTCGTCGTCACCCCAAATCAACGGCGGTGCATCGTCCGTCACCTCAAATCAACGGCCGTCATCGTCACCTCAAGTCAACGACGGCCGTCTAAATCAAATCAATGACGGTCAGTCCGTCCAACTTCCGATTCAACCATTTCTTATTGCTCTGTCTCGGATGGTCCATGATAAGGAGATTGGCTCGGATCCACCAGATGGAATTTAACCTACCCGACGCGACCTACCCGTGATTGTTGGAGTTACTTATGCCGAAGAAGGTTCGGCCCCTAGCGGCATTAATCTATCCGCAACTGATTATTCCCCAGGAGAGTCCGCCTCAACATTCAATGATGGTCCACCCATCCCTATCTTCCAACAGAGTTCAAACTCTTTTCCAACGATCTTCAGATGGTCCGCCCGTCTTCAATCTCTCAATGGACGGTACATTTAAATACATGTCCGCATTTTCTATTTCTTCTGGATAGCCTTGAGAGGGTGTCTAGAAACCTTTGACGTTACTTGTACCAAAACAATGGTGCTCCAAGTGCCGTCAAAGGGGGGCTACTGTAGACACCCTATTTTGGACTTTCCAGAATAGTTTATTTACGGTCTTTTGATTCCCCAATGATGATTAAGGTCGAGAGCATACCGAGTTTGTTTGATGAGTTTGAGCTTTGAGCGTCCCGAACCTCGTCCAAACCCTTGTCGAACCCTCAAGCCAGAACCAAATGGCCTCAACAAAACCCTACTGGAGTACGCTGGTGATTGGACTAGCGTGCGCAGGAACCACTGCCACGTGTCAGTCACTACACTCTCTGGCGCACGCCACTCAACAAGTGGCGCACGCCACTCAACACCAGATCAACCTTTTCAGCCAGCTTGGCGGGAGCGTCTATAGCCGCCTGACGTCAGCTGGCTACTCCGGCCAGAACTGTTCCTTTCTCTTCCATCCAGCCAAGTCCCATGCATTAAATGCATGGGAGCTTCCTCCAATATTTTGCCAAGCCAAACAGCCCATAAAGGCCAAACTGATCTCAGCCCCTTTTGCCTATATATACTCCCCTCTCTCACTCTTGCAAAGGGTTACCAAGTTCAAAGGGTTGGTTAGCACCATTAAAGAGTTCAAGCCCCTTTGTCCTCTTTTTCATTCTCCTTTGCTTCTTTTCTCTTCCATAGAAAGAGCAAGCAAGGGAACATACTCTCCACAGTCCATAACCTTCACTACATCCACATCCATCATCATCTTCAAGCTCAAAGCTCAAGCTCTCTTTCAAAACTCACAAGCAAAGGTATAATACCTCTTGCTCCTGCTTTCTGTTCTGACCCCTGAGGGGGGCTAACAGGGTCAAGGCTGGTAAAACCGTGCACAATGATCAGTGGCGCACGCCAGTAATGAGTGCCGTACGCCAGTAATGGTAGTATGTGCAAAACCGGCGTGGGGATCATGGATCATTGTTTTCTTGCATTATTTAAGCTTTGATCACCCTATTGCATGCTAAAACCAGTGTATTTAGAACTGCTTTCTTTCCTATCTATATTTATTGCTTATGTTGGCCATCTGGGTCCCTCTGGTCCTATTCCAGAGCCCAGAATGTGCAAAGCCAAAGCATTGGAACCAAGAAAGAACTGGCGTACGGCCCTTCCTCAGTGGCGTGCGCTAGTTATCTTTGTCCCAGTGGCTTGGCCCTTGCATGGATCTTCCATCCAGGCCTCTGATCATGCTCCCCTCACTGTTTAAGGGGTTTTCTGTCTATATAGTGGCTTTCAAGCCCATTTATCTGTCTGTAATAGTTTAGTAACCTCTATAAACTGCGTGGTTTGTCCTGGGTGTGCACTGGTCCTTTCCAGAGCCCAGAGGGTGTGGTATTGGGTTAACCGGCGCACGCCAGTTTTGAGTGGCGCACGCAGGAGTTGACTGCATGCAGTGGTTCGTCCAGTGCATGCAGGCTTGTTCCTGTGTGTGCCATTGCACAGTCAGTGTGTGCTAGTTTGTCTAAAACGTCCACAAAAGCTTGTTCTCAATCTATTATATTTGCTTAGATCAAACATCATCATCCATAAACATTTTGTTACATCTTTTGTATATAAATGCAACTTGTTTACAGTTTTAATCCCGATTCGCCCTAACTGGTTAAAAGAATGATCAAATAAAGAGAGAAATGCGAATGTTTTACAAAACGCCTGAGTAGAGACCGGTCTCCGGACTGGGCGAGGGGGGTGCCATAAAACCCTTCCCCTCTCGTAATCTGGCTCCCGAACCTCAAGATCGAAGGTGACGACGGCCCAGTCTACAAAAGCCTTTTTCAAAACCAAACGGACGTGGTCCAAACATTTTCAAAAGAACGGTTTCTTGGGTACTAACCGCAAAACCCGAGTGGCGACTCTCTGATCTGCGAAGCACTTCGCCGCGCTTTCCGCAAGATAAGGGCGCACCCAGAATTTCATGCACAAAAACACGGGATTTTTGGGGCGTGTGCCCACAATGGACGATATGGCTGATCGTCGGTGATGACATGGCTGATCATCGTTGAATGGACGACATGGCTGATCGTCGGTGATGACATGGCTGATCATCGTTGAATTTGAACAGGACTGGCTGTTGTTGAGGATAAAGCTAACCATGGCACGGATAGTTCCAACAAATCACGGGTAGGTCGCGTCAAGTAGGTTAAATTCCATCCGTTGGGAATTAGAGCCAATCTCCTTATCATGGACCATCCGAGGCAGAGCAATAAGACTGCTGGAAGATGCGTTACTTGTTGAATCGGCGGACAGACCGTCGTTGATTTGATTCCGGACGGACAGACCGTCGTTGATTTTTAAATAGGACGGATGGATCGTCGTTGATTTGAAATAGGACGGATAGATCGTCGTTGATTTGAAATAGGACGGATGGATCGTCGTTGATTTGAAATAGGACGGATAGATCGTCGTTGATTGGAATAGGACGGATGGATCGTCGTTGATTTGAAATAGGACGGATAGATCGTCGCTGATTTAGAATTAGGACGGATAGATTGTCGTTGATTGGAATTGGACGGATAGATCGTCGTTGATTGGAATAGGACGGATGGATCGTCGTTGATTTGAAATAGGACGGATAGATTGTCGCTGATTTAGAATTAGGACGGATAGATCGTCGTTGATTGGAATTGGACGGATAGATCGTCGTTGATTGGAATAGGACGGATGGATCGTCGTTGATTTGAAATAGGACGGATAGATCGTCGCTGATTTAGAATTAGGACGGATGGATCGTCGTTGATTTGAAATAGGACGGATAGACCGTCGCTGATTTAGAATTAGGACGGATAGATCGTCGTTGATTGGAATTGGACGGATAGATCGTCGTTGATTGGAATTGGACGGATAGATCGTCGTTGATTTGAAATAGGACGGATAGATCGTCGTTGATTTGGAATAGGACGGATGGATCGTCGTTGATTTGAAATAGGACGGATAGATCGTCGTTGATTGGAATAGGACGGATGGATCGTCGTTGATTTGAAATAGGACGGATAGATCGTCGCTGATTTAGAATTAGGACGGATAGATCGTCGTTGATTGGAATTGGACGGATAGATCGTCGTTGATTTGAATTGGACGGGCTCCGCTTGGGGAAATAGCGAACCGGGATGAAAGCATGGATCAGGGCAACATGAGCTGCCTGTTGGGAATGGACCTCAATGCTGATTTGATTTGATTTGCCAATGCCACAACATTGACTGTAGAAAATGCCTCACTGCTGGTTTGGCTTGATTCGATTTGAAGCGGTCTCCTGCTTCTGACATTTGATATACAATATGCAACGATAATATATGCTAAACATATATGTACAAATTGAAAATGCAAAGGCAGACTAGGGCGGCTTCTAGAGGACGGGACGACACAAACGACGACCAGGGCAATTTTGACGATTGAGGGCTATCACTGAGCCACACCTTTGCTTTACTGCTTTGATTCGAATTGCGGGCCTGCAGGTCCAAGTAGGTAACTTTCGAGCGGGTTAGATCACCCTGTGACTTGCTTGGTTTGCTTTTGCGTTGGGCCAATGTATCCCTATGTACTTGACGATTTGCTGCTTGCTTGGACCACGGATGCCGTAGTGGTGCTGTAAAAGTTGCATTATTCTTGGTTCATTGGAGAGAGAGTATAAACCAATCGCTAATATCCAACTTGCATTGGCGAGCGAATCGAGTTGACACACAGACATACGCACACGTATAGACTGCCTAGCTCGGAAGAATGGGGAAGAAGGGTCCTGGGATACAATGCAGACTCTCCGACACATGGGCGACAATGAAATTTTGGGCATTAACAGGCCAAAATCCAAAATATCCCTAGATAGGTGAAACTGACACTCACACACAGTCAAATATGTACAAAGGCCTGTGTGAATAACAAAACAGAGAAGAAAGCCCCGGAATGGGCAATAGACCGGAAAACTAGAAAAAAACGTCGCAAAGATGGACAAAAGACGCAAATGGATGACTCATATAGGCCCGGACTGAAACTGACACCCCCGCACAGTCACATTAGGTACACATGACTTGCACGGCATAGCAAACTTGGCAAGAGCCCTTGAAACCAATTTCGAGGCACCGAAACCTTGGTTTTAACTTGAAATTCCCACCGGGGGGTCAAAATCGTTGTTAGGCGTGATGGCTGCCGACTGCTGCCTGCGGCAAGAATTGAAGAAGCGCGCGCAGGTTTGAGACCAACGCGTGTCACTTTGAGAAAACGTGCGTGAGTCTCAAACTAGCGCGCGTGACTGAAAAGCTGCGCAAATTAGACTTCGCTGAACTTAGAATAAACTGTGAGCCCATTGGGGCCTCTAGCATTTCGTTCTGCTTTTGATGCTTTAAATATTTTTTTAGGGCTTTTGCTCAGCTTTGAAATTGAAGTAGTAGTTTGAAACAAGATTGAAAGATGAAAGGATTCCCCCCTTCTGTTTCTGATGAAGCTTGTTCTGTTCTTGAAACTTCTCGACCCTTGATGTGTACCAAAACGTCAACCATGGATCCAATTGATAGAATATGACCGAGTCTTGAAGAGAGACTGCCTAAGTATCCCACGTTTGGGGAATCAGGTCAAAACGTAGTTCAGGCCAAGGTTCACTCTTGTGTTTTACCCCTCCTTTTATGCTCTAACTTTTGCTTAGTGCCGCCTTCTCAGGTTTCCGGCCTAGCGAGCTTTCGACTTTTTGCCTATTTATTTTTGCCTAGACCGCCTCCTTAGGTTTTCGGTCTAGCAGGCTGCTCTAACTTTTGCTTGGCACCGCCCACCCTTGTGGTTTTCGGCCCAACGAGCTTCTCTCAGGGAAAAGTGGCTCTTGAATTGATCCAGGTTGACTAGAGTGTTGAATTTGTTGTCGTCGAGATCGATGATCTTTGGCTGTAGCCCCGGACCAGATGGCTTTTGATAATGTAGGGTCCTGACTGCTTCAGTTGAAAATGCCTCGCTCCAGGCCACTTTTGCGCCTTTTTAATGTGTGCTTGATGGAATGCCGCTGACGCTATTTTGAACATGGTACGAGGCCTGGAGCCTTCTGAGCTTCCGCTTTCTATCTTGGCATCCGGCGGCAGGGGATTTGATGTTTCCTTATCTCATGATCAACGCCAGGTGCGTCTTTGTGAGACCATGCCAAAACGTCGATGTATTCATTGACGCTTTCTGATATGTCTCGATGCTCCTTTGGTGGACAGCGTTTAGCCATTTTTGAACCATCCGGGGGTCTATGCTCCTTTTGGGGAACAGTGTTAAGCCAATTTTGAATCATCCGAGGGTCTACCTCATCTTTCAAGTTTATTGAAACTACTTCTTCTTTTAATAGGCCGAGCATGCCTTTCGTCTTCCCATTCGGCGAGGGAACACATTTCCTTGGGGATGACCCCATCGAAATCTATCCCTTCGTTGTCAGGGTCGACACAGTTTATTCAAAAGCCAGCAAAGTACTTAGAAGCAAGATAGTGCATATCATAAAGAAAGCCCCACGGGGTTGCCAAGTATAGCAAAAGACTCGAATTTGAGAATAGAAGCTACGACATGGAGGGCCAAGAGACACGAACTCCGACTCAGAGCTAGACTAAGACGACTTGACAGATGCTGTGTAAGACTCGGACTCAAAAGTGTGCAATGCAAGCTAAACGCGATTTGAAAATGCAACTTTTATTGCTACCCTTTGCTTCCTCACAGAGAGGTGGGATCTAGAGGATGTCAGGCCCAAGCAACAGCACTTCAGCTTCCTCAGCTTCTTTGACCAAACCTACTCAGTGCTCCCATGAACAAGGATCCCCAAATTGTCAGTCCGCTCATTTGCTTGATCGATCCGGTCCTCAACCAGTGCTTTCCCGCTTTCAGCCCCGTCTTCTATGCCACAACCTACGGCCTCGGATTCAGCAGGGATAGACACAGTTGGTTTGGGTTGAGTTTCTGGGACAATGCAGAGGGTTGGGTTGAGTATGGTGGAGCTCGGGTTGATTTGAGTGGAGGTGGGGTTGATTTGAGTGGAGATGGGGTTGATTTGAGTGGTGGTGATAGATATCTGACCAACCAGAGGGCCAGACTCGAGTTGGAGCGAGGAGATGGAACTGTCGTCGGGTTTTGATGGGAGTGGGGGTGGAATAGTGCCATTATCGATGAGATTCTGAATGGCATGTCGGAGGCGGTAGCAAGCATCGGTGGGATGGCCAGGCGCTTGATGGAAAGCACAATAGGCATTTGGATTGTGAGACGCCGGGAGTGCCCGAGGTGGAGGAGTCGGACGGAGTGGCCTGAGGATACTAGCTTCAAGGAGCTTCTCATAAATCGAGGACAAAGGTGCAGAGAAGCACGAGAAGACCCTTGGTGGGTTCCGGCGACTGGATTGAGGGTTGGCGGAACTTTTACTCACTCCGCCGCTGTATAGCATTGTGCTGTCAAGGGAATGCACTCTTTCGGCATTGGGGATGACTTCTCTGTTGCGCATATCCTCCTTTTCAGCACTGGCTTTGAGCAAGGAACCAGTGGTCTTCGGGCGAGTTCTAGCTTCATGACACTCAGCTAGGTCTTTGAACATGTCTTTTGAGCACGGCTTGATTCCGACCGCAGGGGTGTGACAGGCCTGAAGAGGTTCTTTGACTAGCCCCGGATCCGGCTTTGATATGACGGAGGTGAAAAGGTCGAACAGCCCCTGGACCATAACCATTTGTCTTTCCATTTTGAGACCCAGTTCCTCTACAGCTTTCTTCAACTCAGCCAGCTCTGTTTGTGCTGCCATTTTGGATTGATGATCGAGGAAGGCGATATGGCAGTGAAATACCCCCGGTAGATGCTCCCAAGCAGGTTTGGCTATTCTTTTTGGTACTTTCTTTGACGGTGCAGCGCCCAAAGCTAGACAGTAAAGCAATCGAAGGCTCAGGAAGTGTTCCTGCAATAGTTTTATTTGAAAGGATGCAATGTACATGTTGTCGTTGGTGTCCTCCTAGACTCTAGAACTAGCAGACAAAAACAGTTTTATGACAGCCGGACGCTGCCCAGGTCCTCAGATTTCTTCTCGACAGTGTATCCTTGTTTGAATCGACTAACACTAAGAGATGTCAAAACAGCCTAAGCCTTTGACTATCCCGCTCTCGAAGTTTCAATGTTGGAACGGAACAACTTGGTGTTGACGACATGATACTGTAACCAAGAGGGCGTAAGCAGCACTGTGCCGGAGCCTTGAATGGTGTAAGTGTTTAGCACTTTTAACCTGGGTGGTATGAGCATCATGTCATGTCTCCCGTTGTTCCTAGTTTTCTGTTTGAAACCTCGATCGGGTTTAGGCAAGGACTTAGAAAGTCTCGATTTCCCAAAGTCTCGTTGGCCCAAGGAATTGGAAAGCTAATAACGTGCACCATCACGATGCACGACTCGTCATCGGTCCAGGCAGCGCCCTAGCAGGCATAAAACGGGTTTGAAAGAGAGACAACCCTAAAAGCCGCCCTAACATGCTCCTACGCAGAACGGTATGGATGTATGTACAGGCATGCGATATGAAAAGCAGTAACACATAGACAGTTTATGGGGGTTAGATGCAAGTAATCCTACCCTGTGGGTTCCTGTCTTAGTTTGAAAGGTTCTATTGCTTTGTACGCATGGCGAGGCTGGTTTTGGCTTAGAGGGGTTCCTCAGGCTAGAGATGTTTTATACCTCCCATCGCAATGCGTGCAGCAGAGCAATGGTCAAACGGTAATACGTCTCATCATCGTCCAAGGTTGTTGGGCATTCGAGGACCCCGGGCTCCAGTAAACTGTGCCGGTTACCCAAAACACCTCAACGGGGCTGATAGAACACCGATGCAAATGTACGCGTGTCGAAAGAATGATTGAGAGAGAGAAATGCTAATGCTTTTGAAAAACGCCTTTTGAAGCTTGGCTCACTTCATTAATCGACACTCGGAGAAAACTACACAAGTGAACAATAGTAAAAGCCCCAGTGCGGAGTGGTCGGATGTAGAATCCTGTTACGTTACCATTCCGTTCTTCAGCAGCGCGGAGCGTACTGTTTTGACAGACTTTTGAAAATTGTTCATTCATGTATTAATCTCCAAATGTTGATTAATGTAATTTCCCCAGCAGAGTCGCCACTGTGGGCACACGCCCCAAAAATCCCGTGTTTTAGTGCATGAAATTCCGGGTGCGCCCTTATCTTGCGGAAAGCGCGGCGAAGTGCTTCGCAGATCAGAGAGTCGCCACTCGGGTTTTGAGGTTAGTACCCAAGAAACCGTTCTTTTGAAAACGTTTGGACCACGTCCGTTTGATTTTGAAAAAGGCTTTTGTAGACTGGGCCGTCGTCACCTTCGATCTTGAGGTTCGGGAGCCAGATTACGAGAGGGGAAGGGTTTTATGGCACCCCACTCGCCCAGTCCGGAGACCGGTCTCTACTCAGGCGTTTTGTAAAACATTCACATTTCTCTCTTTATTTGATCATTCTTTTAACCAGTTAGGGCGGGGGAACAGTTAATAGGGATTAAAACTGTAACAGATTGCATTTATGTACAAAGGATGTGACAAAATGTTTATGGATGTTTGATGTTTGATCTAAGCAAATATAATAGATTGAGAACAAGCTTTTGTGGACATTTTAAGCAGACTAGAACACACTGGCCATGAAATGTTGCACACAGGATCAAGCCTGCATGCACTGGCCAGGCCACTGCATGCAGTCATGACCTGCGTGCGCCACCCCACGACTGGCGTGCGCCGGTAGACTTAAGCTCACAGCTTCTGCTCTCAACCCTCTGGGCTCTGGAAAGGACCAGTGCACACCCAGGACAAACCACGCAGTTTATATAAGTTATTAAGCTATTATAAACAGATTAAAGGGCTGAAAAGCCACCAAATAGACAGAAAACCCCTTAAACAGTGAGGGGAGGATGGTCAAAGACCTGGATGGAAGATCCATGCAAGGGCCAAGCCACTGGAATATAGATCACTAGCGCACGCCGCTAATGAAGGGCCGCACGCCAGTTCATTCTTGGTTCCAATGCTTTGGCTTTGCACATTCTGGCTCTTGAATAGGACCAGAGGGACCCGAAGGCCAAACTAAGCAATAAATATGGATAGAAAAGAAAACAGTTCTAAATAAGAAAGCTGTGAACTGGTTTTAACATGCAGAAGGTGATCAAAGCTTAAATAATGCAAGAAAACAATGATCCATGATCCCCACACCGCTTTGCACATACTACCAAAATCGGCGTACGGCACTCGTGGATCGGCGTGCGCCATTGATCATCAGTAGACGGTTCTTGAAACCTTGCAAGCATTAGGGCCAGGACCGGTATAGATTACCAGCCTTGACCTGCCAGCCTCCCTGAACAGAAAGCAGGAGCAAAGGGTATTGTACCTTTGCTTGTGAGTTTGATGGATGGTTTGAACTTTGAGCTTGAAAGAAGATGGATGGAGGATGGATGTAGTGAGGTTTGAGGACTGTGGAGGGTATGTTCCCTTGCTTGCTCTTTCTATGGAGGAGAAAGGAAACAAAGGAGAATAATGGAGAAGAAGACAAATGGGCTTGAACTTCTTAATGTTGCTAACCTTGTGAACTTAGTAACCCTTTGCAAGAGTGAGAGAGGGGAGTATATATGGAGGAGGGAGAGGCTGATCAGCCTGCCCTTAGGGGCTGTTTGGATGGCCAAATATTGGAGGAAGCTCCCATGCATTTAATGCATGGGACTTGGCTTGATGGAAGAGAAAGGAACAGTTCTGGCTGAAGTAATGATCAGGGGGGCTGCCAGCTGACGTCAGCTCCCGCCCAGCTGGCTGAAAAGGTTGATTTGACTGGTGCTGAATGGCGTGCGCCACTGGTTGAGTGACGTGCGCCAGAGAGCGGTAGTGACTGACACGTGGCAGTGGTTCCTGCGCACGCTAGTCCACTACCAGCGTACTCCAGCAGGGTTTTGCTGAGGCCATTTGGTTCTGGCTTGAGGGTTCGACAAGGGTTTGAAATGGGTTTAGACGAGGTTCGGGACGCTCAAAGCTCAAACTCATCAAACAACTCGGTATGTTCTCGACCTTAATCATCATTGGGGAATCAAAAGACCGTAAATAAACTATTCTGGAAAGTCCAAAATAGGGTGTCTACACTTGGAGTATGCCCTTTATACGCTGTATATTCGGTTAACCTTTTTTTTCTATTTCAAGCCAAGTTACCAAAAAAAGAAGTAAATATGACTTGATATGAATGTAAATATACTAGTACTAGTAGTAAATTGCTTTAAAATTTGGATGTGTTATGAATCACTAGTATCTTTTGCAGGAGCGACTTGTCAAACGAAGTACAATATATCTAGTAGGGCCAAACTCTTCTTTTTTGGTAACTGAATGTTGCATTAAAAAAACTAAATAGTGTTTACAAGCCGGGGTATACCCGATCAAATCCGCATAAGACCTCGTTTGATAACAGTGATAGATGGATGAGATTCGTAAGGAGATGAAATTAGGATTGAGATTGATAATGAGAATGGATTGGTAATGACTGAGTATGTTTATTTGGAATGGGAATAGATGATAGAATTACTAATATCATGTTTGTTTCCAAGGGAGATAGGATTGGATTGATAGTATACATTTCTATTTTTGCCCTTATGCAAAACTAAAGGATAACAACATATGAGAGACTAGAGCAAAAAAATAATTATGATCATTTAGAATAAAATGATAAGAAAAATAAGATCTTTATACCGGTGCAAATTGATTGAAAATTAGAGCACTTAATTTTGTAACCATATTTTACTGATGAGGGGTGGTTTAATTATTTTACTGTATTTAATTTTTAAAAAACGGGGAATACTTAAATTAAAACAAAGTTAGGAGGCGAGTACATTTTCAGTGGATAAGAAACACCCCATTTTGTCTTCCGAAAATTGGAACTTAATAGTAAAAACAATGAGGAAATTGAAGGACAGAAAATGAAAGGAATTAAAACACTGCAACTCGGCTTCTTGTGGTTGTTGGCAAATCGACACACTTGCATGTTCCTTTCTCGCATGATGTAAGCAGAGAAGATTGAGTCCGTGGTGGAGGGAGAGCCCGAGCCCGAGCCCAAGCCCAAGCCCAAGCCCAGAAATAGACTCCAATTAACTTGCAATAAAATTAACCATGCAATCCAATTACTAGCTAATTCCTTAATTAATTAATTAATAATCCGCCTACACAACAACGTACACTAGCTAATGAAATGAATCATCTAGGAGAGCCGATCGAGGGACACTCAAGTCGAGTGGCAGGGTTGGGCACGGGTATTTTGGGGAGTTTAAACAAAAAAGGGTGTTGGATGGATGGATTAATTAAGTAAATTTGTTTCTTAATTTCTTGGTGTCTATCATAATTTTCTCAAGATTTATCATCACACAATACCGATATTTAACTATATATATATATATATCACTTAATTTGTACCTAGCAAAATACTAGTAAGATTCTTCTTCCCACCCTTTTTACAAATACATCTTATTCCAGACGGTGAAAGATTTATATAAATATATAGTAGGACACGACGAAGACATATTATGAATTTATTCTTACACAATTTGTTTCTAAATTAGAACTGATTACACATCTTTAACTAAGCAATGGCATAAGACCATGAAAAAATTCAGGCACATATATAAGACATTTTGTAATTGAAATTTACTTGTAGAAAGCACCGATTAAAACAGATCAAGAAAATTTATACGGGGTATATTAATTTGCATCCTTAATTAATTTGCAAGAAGCTAGAATTAAAAAAGAAGACATAAAACAAAGAGGCTAGGCGAAAATGGTATGCGTACGTGTAATTGTAGACATCGATCACCATAATGTATACTGACTGTATTAGTCTATTTTCTTTCTTTCACAAATCTTACCACAAATTTTAAGATCCAAAATCAACCTCGATCTACAGTGGGAGCATGCATAAAATCGTCACCTAAAAAGATGTCAATCCATCCATATATATTATTTGTACATAGGTACGTACATTTATTTACCCTGCAGATCGAAATGGATTGATAGCAAATTCCACAACCGGTGTGAGCTCATCCCAGTCCCCATACGTAGTGAAGTAGTACTCCTTCACCCGGGGTCCAAAGGGGCTTGATGAAGAAGACGGAGGAGTTTGCGATACTACTATCATAGAGCTCAGCTGGCCTACACTAGTAGTAGTACTCAATAATTGGTTGCAGGTTTGATCACCCACAAATTGCTTCTTCTCATTTTGTTGATTTGATGTCGGAGCTTCGGAACTGACGTAGTTTTCGTGAGTAGTACTCCCAATATTCATGATCTCTACACTACTACTACCACATGTTTTACAACTTTCATCATCGACGACTTTTGGAATATTTGTTTTGGAAGAAGATACCTACTTCTCTCCAATCTGGTATGTTGTTGTTGTTGTACTTTTTACATGATGCATTTCGCTTAAGTATTCGACAAAGTGTCCAAACTTCCTGCAATAAACACATGAAGGAAATCCAAAAAAAAAAAAAAACACACTTCATTTGTATAGAAAACTTTACTGGAATATATAATGCGGCCGTAGTCACTACTGTTCTTAACAATAGAAAGGGGTAATGTTTTAAAATAAAACAATTCTACAAAAATCAAGAAGTTTGGATTAGAGCAATGTCTTACAGCAGCATCTTGATCAATGACGATGTTTTTTTCCAAGATTTGACGTTTTTGTAGTTATTCTTTTGATCAGCTAGCTGTAAATGAATAAGTTAGAAATGTTATGTTGGATAGATTTTCAAGAGAAATTATAGATACAATGGAAATGAAGCTCTTCTCGTTGGGTGGGGTTTTCGTACAAAGCTTAATTTATTAAGTTAATTCTTCTAGTTTGTTGCTTAATTAATCTCCTTATGGGTTGAGAACCGCGATCAGGTTTCCTTTTGATTATGTACGTACCTATATATTACGATAACTAAACCCTAATTAACACATGCATGCACCTGCAGTATAAAATGGTTTGAAGCTAAAGTGATCATGGTAAACCCTAAATCTTGTGATTTGAAATCAACAATCCTTAAAAACGCTGTCACTTGTGCTAATTATAGTTACTTATATTGAAGTGATCCAAACCCTACCTAACACCTTGTTTTCGGTGAAACGCAAAAAAATAAAATAAAATTTGAACAAATAAGTAGCCGAAGATTAGACCTTGCATTGGGGTTTGGCACAATGATCATCGTAGCGCTAGAGCCTTTCAAGCGTGAAGTCTAGACTTGGACTCCTATGAATGGGAGGTTAATATGCTCGATCTCATAATACTTTAACAAACATACTAACATCCTATTGTCTGACATTAAAAAAAAAAAAAGTAGGGCAAGAGTCGAAACATACTTGGAAGATCCCAAGGGTCGTATTTGTAGATATCAACCTGGTTGATGAGTTGGATAGGCAAGGGCTTTTTTTCGATCATGCGACGAAGATAAAACCCCACAAGTTCTTCATCAGTCGGGTGGAAACGGAACCCTGGAAGTGGAAAATCAACATCATCATCGTCGTTCTTATAATTAGTAGCTGATCCCATGCTACTGATCATCTTCTCAACTTCCATTGCCCCCTTTCTCACTCTCTACTTAGGCAGTGGATATTACACACAGAGAGAGAGAGAGAGAGAGAGAGAGAGAGAGAGAGAGGATCCGGGTCTAGTCGTGAATGACCTCTGGCTCTCATTCGGTCAAGTCGCACCTGGTTAAATTCTCTATCATGTGTGTATATTAATTGACTTTTCGTGTATGCATCTAGTAGCAAGTAATTAATGTTTTGAACAAGTCTTTTAAGAAAGAGGTTCAAATATTAACTGTGAACTTCTAAGTCAAAAAAGCTAAAAAAAAATTCAAAAAAAAATACTGGTACAACATTAGAATCTAACCAAAATTAAAATGCATATATTTTAAATAGGGAAAATTTCAAAACAACACCTGAACTTTGGACCCAATGTCCCATAAACACCTGAACTTTACTTTATTTCAATTAGGCACCTATGCTTTACAAAACCCCAAATTGAGGCACCTGGCCTCATATTCCGTCCATTGTTTGACGAAAATTGCTGATGTGGTATTTTTCTGCCATTAAGTGCTTCTTTGGCACACAAGGTAGCCCAAAAGTTTGTAGAGAATCAAAACCCCCTCCCTCCCCCCTCACCGCCTCCATCCCCCCCTCTCTCTCTCTCTCTTTCTCTCTCTCCACCACTCCCTCTTTCACGCACCCCTCCTCCCCTCCATCGCCGCCCAACTCCCGTCAAGTGCTTACGACTCCCTTTCCGCTTTGTCAAACTTCAAATCGAGCCTTGCACCCAAAAACTCCTATCTAGACAACGCCACTGAATTTTTGGTGCTTGAGGCTCAAAATCAGAACCGACCCACAAGACTGGTAAACCCAATCAACCAACAAATCAAAAGCAAAATCCACCTGGCTCTTCAGCTTAACACAGCTCTCCAGCATTGCCAAAGAACCCAAAATCCTCTTTCCAAACTGAAAACACAAAATGTTGCTGACTAAACCTCGTAGGGTAGCACCAGAAACTGGGTTCTGGGGAAATTCGTGAGTGTGAAGGTGGGAGCCAAATGGGTTCGGAAACGGAGCTGAAGATTGTGCAAGTACGTACCTCTCTTGAGATGCTTCGAAGCAGTTCGAAATTGGTTCGAAGCCGAAAACGCTACCTTGCGTAGGATGCAATTGCCTATGATGGCCTTGGTTTTCACGGTGACTAGGCCTTCGTACCACTTGTTGAGGGATTTAACAGTGACCTCTTCGGTTGAGAAGGTTTCCGATGGAGTGGAGGTTAACCATTGGAGAAGGGAGTTGAGAAGTGGGTGTGGTGAAGACATTGTTTTAGGAGTGTGGTTTTGGGCATTAACTGTGGCCGGAGTTTCATGCCGGATGATGGCAATTTGGTCGGAATTTTCTGGGGTGGGTGGTGGTGGAGAAGGGTGTGTGGTGATTGTGAAAGGGTGGGTGAAAGAGGGAGAGGTAGTGGAGACCGGAGAGGGGAGAGAGAAGTGGGGAAGGGGGAGGGAGGCGAGGAGAGAGAGGAGGGCTTTGATTCTCTACAAAACTTTGGGGCTACCCATGTGCGCCAAAGGGTCATTAACGACAGAAAAATTGCACATCATCAATTTCTGTCAGACAACGGACGGAATGTGAGGCAGGTGCCTCAATTTGGGGATTTTGTTAAGTACAGGTGATTAAAATGCATATATTTTAAATATCACAGATTCTGTTGTTATTTTATCATATCGCATATGAAGTAAGATATGATTCATCACTTTTGAGTGTAGCTTTTAAATACTATAAAACTAATCTCGACCATTTATCTAAGAGGTGGTGTAAGTCGGGTGACAAACTTAGACGTGTTTCTAAGGGAAAGTAATCCTAATTGAAAGGACTACCAAACTTGGTTTTAATTTTCACATCGATCACTTATATATATGCGACCCTTTTGTGCTAGATCTCATCTCATGCACACACTCACCAAAAGTAATCCCGGCCCACGGTTATTCTCATATAGACCATCTCACCAACCTAGGGTTTGGGAATTCGTGTCTGTGTATTTTTGTGCTAAAGTAGCTAGCACCAAAAATCAACATCTTTTTTTTTTTTTTTGGCGTGTGGTAAATATATCTAGAAATTACTAGATTAGTAGGTCATATATGTTATGTTTAGAAGCTGCGCGCCCTTTCGAAAACCTTTGCCCGGCCAACTTCTTTTTGGGTCTGTGCCCAACCTCATAATTGAAATTAAATTGATCATCTAAGCAAAGAAAACATTAGAGAAATAAATTAAGCGCATGATTTTATTTTCTTGACCAAATTGAGGGAGGGTGGGAGAAATTAACTTCAAGTTTGGACTCCAAACAATATTGGACCGCGGTGCATTCCTGACGAGACGAGAGTAATAATCATTACATATGCAGAAGAGAACGAAAATGTCAAAGTGATGGGGCTTTGTTGACTTTTGGACCAACTAGCTAGGCTTGACCCTGTCTTTGCATTCAGAGATAGTGACCTTTTGTTTTTCGACGGCCCGGGTACACGCCAACTTACGCATACCTTAACTAATTTTTCTTTCGGTTCGGTCAAATACAGATCATTCATACAAGGATTGATAGAAAATTCACAAGAAATTATTTTATTGCGGCCTAAATCCAAGAATCAAACATCGATTAGTTGTGTTGGGGCAAATCCATTAATCAACCGGACTAATCCTTTGGGTTCATTCAGAGATAACTCATTCTGTGGTTTTTAAATTTGAGGAACAAACATTAATAGTAATTCATTAGTGAAATGAATGGGTGTACGTGCCGCATAGAACGAAAGGAAAATACTCCTAGTTACTATTATGCCCCACTCACAGACATAAATATTGGCAGCTATATGTAGCCATTTTCAGCCCACCCATACCGCTCCGGTGCTAATAAAAATTCACATCGATATTCACATCGATTGGTATCGGGCCCGATTCCTGCTATGTATATGCATCTGATCTTTTAACTGCTTCACGGTTGGTTCATGAGGTGCACTGGCGCCAAAAAAATTTCTCAATTGATATAGCTGATTTTTGCTATGTATCATTTGATACTTCCGCTAGTGCTATGTATTTAAAACCTTGGCTCTAGTGGAGTATAAGAATTAGTAATTCATAAGACAATGGCACAATATATAGCATCAAACAACGATACTCCATTCAAGTTGAGTCCATGCGCGCAGTTGGAACTTGAGTTGGGAACTCTCTTTTCTTAAGTTTGGTTATTTTCTGTGTCGTATTTTGAAAAAAGAACATATGTTGGGTTGGGCCAAATCTTTGAACCCAATTTTCAAAAGGGGTATGAAAAATATTCCGGGATTCATTCTCTCCCCAAATTCGCGTATAGTATATGGTTTGACGAAATGATCCTCTCTTGGCATAAAGTAATTGTGTTAATTTTCAATGTGTGACTAAAAGGTGATTTTGTGTTGTTGGTCAAGTCTAAAAGGGTGAGTGTGCTCACTGTGCTCTAACATGACAATATAGTAAAAAGCTAGCTTGGTCATACACGATCGAGGACGAGTTAATTGACTGCTTCCAACTGCCTTTTTTTCAATTCCATTTCTTATATATATATATATATAGCCAATTAAGTTGACAAATTATGCCAAGATTTTCCTATATAGTATCATCTTTTCATGCATTTTGGTCCCATATTCTCGATCGGTACGTACAACAAAACATGATATATTGTACAGTAGTATCTTGCAATTAATACTGTAGTACTATAGTATTTGCTACTCCAAAAATATCTACCCCATGAGATTCAGTCAAATTAAAGTCGCTATCACTTACCAATTAAGTGACAGTAAGTAGTCCATTTAATTGTCCTGGCAATATTGCTACTTATTCAAACTTACTGTTTCATTGCTTATTATTCACCTTAAACTTAGGGGAAACTTTTTTAAAAAACCCCTGAACTTTCAGGAACTTTACAAAAAACAAACTAGACTTTAACTAATGACAAAAAGACACACGAACTTATCATTCTGTTAACAATAAAGCTTTCGCCGTCCAATTCCGTCAATTTGTAACGGATGGAGCTAACAGAAGGCGTTAACCTTCTTCTTTGTTTAACTTTTTACTTCAAAAAATTATTTTTAACTCTTTTTTAAGTAATAAATAACTATTCAATAAAGTTTTTTTATTATTATTTATTAAAAATTACTTTAATCCCATTTTTTAACTTTTAAATTTTACCTTCTCTCTCTCTCTCTAGAAATTTGACCCCACGCCACCAATCAATACCACAACCAACCGCTAGCTAAACCTCCAGCCCCAATTTTAAAAATTTGAAATTACTTTTAAACTGCTTTTTTTAACCCTCCTTTTTTTTTACTTTTCCTTTCAATAATTACTTTTAACTCTTTCTTTTTTTAGTAGTAAATACATACATATGCAATAAAGTTTTTTCTTACTATTTACCAAAAAGTGGGAGAGAGAGAGAGAGGAGGGGGGGGGGGGGGGGTGGGTGGGAAGGTAAAATTTTATTGTTCTTTTTGTAAATAGTAAAAAATGGGATTAAAGTAATTTTTGATAAATAGTAAGAAAAAAAGAACTTTATTGCCTATTTATTTACTACTGAAAAAAAGAAAGAGTTAAAAGTAATTTTTAAAAGTAAAAAATAAAAAAATAGGAAGGTTATTACCGCATTCCATTAGCACCATCCGTTATAAATTAACGGAATTGGACGGCGGGGGCTTTATTGTTAACAGAATAGTAAGTTCAGGTGCCTTTTTGTCAATAGTTAAAGCCCAGGTGTTTTTTGTAAAATTCCTGAAAGTTCAGGGGCTTTTTTAAAAATTTTCCTAAAATTAATTAATGAGAAGAGGTTAACTTGAAACCCAGGTTTATTTTTATTTTAAAAAACCATGAGGCCACATCATGAAAGAGCACCTTTAAATTAATCTTGATTACAAAATTATATTTTTTAGTGAGTTTCTTGGGATGATTTATAGTCAAGAAACGTGACTACTCTTCTCTTCACCTAACACATATATTTTGAATATTTTTTAAAGTCCACTTACGTACATGCAAAAAAGGAACATTTCCTTACAGTGGAAAATTCAAAAATCTTACTACTAAAGTTATAGGATTCTCCAGGTGTGGTAAGTTAATTGGAAGCAACTAATTAATATGAATTTTAACCCCCTTTATAAGGGTCAATTTCAATTTGTGGTGGACCCTCTTGTTTTACCTTTAAAAAGTTTGTATTGAAAGAATTTTCACAGATAGATCGTGCGCACAACTCTCTTGACTAGTATAAACCATGCGCACCTAATTCATCCAGTAGATCTTATATATTGTAAGGCGAAATTAAGGACTAGCCTTATCACGTAGCTACAAATTGCCCAAAGATTATTCTTTATTCATTGTAGAAGAAAAGGAAGAGATCGAGCTTGGACAATATAATATCGATCACATGCGCGTGCGCAGCTGGGATTAATAAGTGATTTTAGCAAAATCAAGGGACTTCTTTCCTTCATGAACGTTTCCAAAGAAGTTGTTCAAATAATCCCCACACACGAGATCTCGATAGCGAGCTATTCCGTCGGTATCCACCAGCTGAGGCAGCGGCCCGATCTTGTGAGTTGGGAGTGGGGAGGTG
Organism: Rhododendron griersonianum; assembly: GCA_018127125.1. Taxonomy (NCBI): domain Eukaryota; kingdom Viridiplantae; phylum Streptophyta; class Magnoliopsida; order Ericales; family Ericaceae; genus Rhododendron; species Rhododendron griersonianum. The sequence goes on along the minus strand of CM030791.1, from coordinate 449,566 downwards.
AAAAGTGGGATCGATACTCTTGATTGTCTACTTGTTGTGCGTACTCTGTGCTCTGCACTCTTGTACCTTCCATTGCTTATGATCTGCATATATGCACAGTCACAGTTGACTAATAATCATAACGATATGCGGATTTATTATCAATTCAATTAATGAAGGGCTCAATGTATTACTATTAACTTAGTAATCACCAAGTGCTGTCATTACTGCACCAAATAAATACTACTACCCTACCCTATATACTCATATGTTTGAGAATTAAATTGGCCAAATTACATACAACACAAACAATTTTATGCTAGACTTATGAAGCCCGATTCGATAAAATAAGGTCTATCTGCATGCAGAGCATCATGCCGCCCGCCCTACCTTTTAAATTGTGACCCGAAAAGGAACTATACAAGTATTAGAAACGTACGGTGTTATTAAATAAATTAAGTAAGGTCTACCTGCAGAATATCACCGACATTGACGACTAAAGCACCAGTAATGGGTGGTATTTCCATCCACTGCGGTTCTTCGGTGCCACCCTTCTTCTGCTTTCCACTTTCTTCTTCTACTTCTTCCAGTTTAACGTACAAACCACCGATGCCGTCTTGGAGTAAAACAGTGAGGGTGCCTACATCGGAGTGGCGCCCAACACCGATGGTGAGGTCTGGATTAGGACATGTTGGGTAGAAGTTGATGTTAACCATCTTACTGCCAGTAAGTGCATCAACCAAATCTACTAGTATTGACTCATCTGCTATTACTCCGAAAGCCCCAATTAAAACCTCCAGTATTTTCTTCACCATCTCTGACGCTGTCTTCAAATACTCAAGCGCAACTTCCCTACAATGATATATATATATATGCGAATAATGTAACTAATTAAGAGTTGTGTACGTTGAACTTGATGATATATATAGTAACAATCGATATTGATCTTGCCATTAGCTAGAACTAGCCTAGAACCATGCAAGCAAGGATTGGAGATCTTGTTCTTGCACAGGCCCACAATAATCAAGAAATTTCCTACAGAATCATGGATATATATATATATATATATTTAGAATTATTAGAAGAAAAGTCCAATCGAAGAATTACATGTGTGTGTGAGTAAATATAGTACTATACGAATAAAAAAAAGTGTGATTAAGCTTACTTGAAGTGATTAGGCCAATAGTTAAGAGCATCTCCATCAGTGGTGTAGGTCATGCTAATGAAGTCCTTCCACTCCAAGGACTTCTCTTTATCAGGCACAAAGCTCGTTCCATATTTCACAAACGGGCTTGGACTCGCTCCTTTACGGTAAACCGCCTTCTTCTCGGGGGGCTGCTCGAAGAACCGGTGTGCCGATTCCTTAAGTGACTCCAGCAACTCAACTGGGACACCGTGGTTCACCACTTGGAAGAACCCAAAGCTCTCTGCGGCCTTAACTATGGCCTCGGCCACTTGATCGTGGCTAGGCCCATCAAGCAAGGATATATCGATGGGTGTATGTAGTTGGTGATCAATAATACTTGGTGAATTGGAGATCTTTTCAGGAATTCGCTCATTTGGTGGTTGGATATATTGATCGGGCACCTTCGATAGCCCTGAGTCCACCAGACCTTTGACACCGTTACCATCTCGGACCACAAAATTGAACAGTGAGTCCTTCTGCTCAAAACAAGATGTCATTTTTCGTGATATAACTTCCCTTCTTTTGGACCCCAACGTAGGATATTTATAAGATCAATTTTTGACATGAATATGACACGACCTGTGATCACGAAAATTAAACAGGACCAGACAAATACGGGTTAGACTCACGCACCTCGACAAGAACACGGATAATCATTAATCATGTTAGAATAAATTGATATAATAAATAATATCGTGATATTGAGATTTGATTGTAATTAGTGTTAGAATAAGAGGAAAGTCCACTTTCACCCCTATGTTTATCGCCATGTGCGGATACCCCCATCATGGTTTAAAACTGACCACATAACCTACCTGTGGTTTTAAAAATGTGCGGATAGACCCCCTGCCGTCATATTTTCCATCCATATTAACGGACACAACATTAAAAGACCGATATACCCTCATCATGTCCCTTGATTCTTCTTTTTTTTTAAATCTAACCACACCATCTCCTATACCAAAAATTGAATCCAAACCGTTGATATTGTAAATTTTGACGAATACTACGTCTATGCCAAAATTCAAGTCAATCAAAAAAAGAAAAGCTCTTGGTCGAATCAATTTTGTTATGAAATTAAAATTTCAAATTTGAATTTACTAAAAATTAGATCACTGGGTTATTGATTCCTGATCGAGATGATTTTTTACAGAGATACTCGATTATTTATTTAATACATTATGAATGACTCAGATTACATTCTAGAGGCGTGTGAGATACACCTCCGTTAATATGGATGGAAAACATGACGGCAGGGAGTCTCCGCACATTTTCAAAACCACAGGTAGGTTATGTGGTCAGGTTTAAACCATGAGGGGGGTATCCGTACATGGCGATAACCACAAGGGGTGAAAGTGGACTTTCCTCTTAGAATAAATAGATATAATAAATAAAATCGTGATCTTGAGATTGAGATTGTGATTTGATTGTAATTAAGATAATTTTCTTTCATAGTTAATTAGTATGATTTCATTCCATAATTAGGCTCCCTCTCCTATATAAATAGAGGACTCATTATAAGGTTTCATATATTGAATTCAATAAAACTTATCTTCATATTAGGATGATTTTCCTCCATAGTTAATTGGTATGATTTCCTACTTTAGGCTCCCTCCCCTTTATAAATAGAGAAGCTCATTGTATAGTGTGATCAAATTCAATAAAATATTTCTTCTCTCGTTTTTAACAAATCATTTAATTTTGTGTGTCAAGTCGTTAACCCGAGATGGCATGACACAACACGATGTCAACTTGTATGGAAAAACATGGATGTAGTGTATATGGAAAGGCAAGACAAGAATATTATTACACCAACTACCAACCATCACAAAATTTTTTCCAAGATGAAAACCAATTAAATATTAAATTTCCTAATCACGTTGTTTCCATGCTGACCAGAGAGCTCGAAAAGGACCCTACAAAAGTAAAAGTAATTCATGTTGAAACTTATAGTAGTATCTAGTTGCGGCTTAAAGCATTTTTAAATGTCGTGATTTGTTTATTGTTTTTTTTGCTAAGCAAATGATTTGGTTATTGTTGGCTAAGAGCATCCACAATGGTAATAATAAAAATCAATAATTAAAATGTGTCACATCAGCATTTGATTATTCATTTAGTTCATAATTAAACTTAACAACCTCTACTTCCACATTGGATATTTTTGCATCTCTAACCAAAAAAATCTCCACAATACATAATGCACATTTGTCCAATCGCAAACGACTTCAAATCACGCACCCGACTACACCAAATTATTCGTCTCGATGACACGATTTCAATGTGGGGTGTTTTTGAGTTATTGAGTTTTGAGTTTGGTTATTGAGTTTTGGTTGTTGGTAAAAGTTTTCAAGTTTGGTTATGGAATGAGTAGAATTTGGTTATTTGCTAAAAAACTTGTAACTTTGCTTATTACAATGCGGGGTGTTTTTTGAACATTGTTGTTAAATTTGCTTATCTACACCCATTTGCTTATTAAAATGGGGATGCTCTAATCTTTATGTTGATTTACAACTTTTGTGACTAGGATGTTATTGAAACGCTAATTGTTACTGCATGGATTTAAAAAGTTATGTTCAAGTGTATCATTTTAGAGACACATTTTAGGTATTTATTTTTGTGTACCAACTAAAGAAATTAACTAAGGGTTTTTAACAGTGTTAGTATTAAATCAAAATGAAACACTGTTTTAAGTGGTCGGATTAGTGTCAGGATATATGACATGTTTATGTTAACAAGTTTTTGACAGGAATCGAAAGAAACGAAACACGAAATAACAAAACGGGATTTGTAATAAGATGGCATAACATATAGTAACTCCTAGTCTTTAAGACAAACCTCATTCAAGCTACGGGAGGTCTTATCCGTGATTCTTTTGGGACCTGGGTTATCGGCTTCCACTGCTCTTTGAGGCCAATGCATAGCTTGGAGGCAGAGTTGTGGGCTGTTAGGGATGGCTTGCAATTGGCCATCAACAATCAGTTTGCTCCAATTTGCGTGGAGATCGATTGATGCTTTGGTAGTCATTCAATTCAATATGGGACCGACTCAACCGCGGCATAACCTAAGTAATATTATCCTTGATTGCAGGTACTTAATGAGGCAGCTGTGAGTGGAAAGGATTGATCATGTTTACTACGAAGGAAACAAGTGTGCGGACTTATTAGCTAATATGGATTTCAACGATGGCTTAGACTTTCATATTTTCGATGTTGCTCCAGATTGTATTATTTCGCATCTTTGCGATGACCGAAATGGGGTTGAGTACCCTAGACTATTGAATGACTCTTAGGCTCCGTTTGTTTGGGCGCAAAATGTTTTCCGGTAAAATGTTTTACCTATTTTTCGGTGTTTGGTTGTGTAAAAATTAGGAAAATATTTTACATGTAAAACATTTTTCATCAATTGGATGAAAATGATTTACCCTTAAATCTTCCGTAAGTTATTTTCCGAAATGAACTCGATGCCTTTTACTGCAATTTTCACTGCTCAGTTTTCTCGATCGTCAGTCATGACCCACGTTCAATTCCAATATTCTCAGATCTCTCCACCGTTTAAGCTCCCCTCTCTCTCTCTCTCTACACTATTTTGTTGATTTCATGAAAATATTTTCAAGTACCAACCAAACACCGAAAAATAAAAATTTGAAATTTATTTTCTAAAAAAATATTTTACATAAAAAATATTTTACACTGTAAAACATTTTACACTGTAAAACATTTTACATCGAAACAAACGGAGCCTTAATTAGTTTATGTTATGATCCTAGTTAAAAACAAAAAAACTCCCAGTCTTTGTTTTAGTATGAATATGGAGAAAACGTGCGTTGAAAGGAGGGAAGAAATGGGACATGACCTGATTATGGGTTAGGTCAGTTGGGGTTTATTAATTCTGAAGTGGTGTTAATTTGACTTGCTGGCCCTGTTGATCAATTCAAAAGCTTTGAGCGAGTAAACCCGAAATTTTGGCACTCATTAGTACTTGAAAATTCACATGATTTTACCTGTTAGTCTGAATTCTCTTCCCTCTGCTTTTTGTTGGGAAAATATAATCCAACCGGCAAATTTCAGTGAATAATTCCATTATCGATGAACCGATCGATATTACAGATTGCAGTTTTGTAATCTGTAATATAAGTTAATCGTTTAGTTCGATCGCCAAGGCGGTCTTCGGCGATGTTTTGATTTCTGTGGTTCTAGTCGTTCGCATATGTGCTACCTCCAACACCCTCGGTGAGACGGTGAATCTATTTTAAAGAGATTGTGCTACCTCCAACACCTTCAAGGTACTAATGTACGTGTTCTAGCTAACAACACTAACTTTTGCCGGAAAAAAAAGAAAAAGAAAGAACACTTTCTTATATAGAGAGCTAGGTGTATAATAGACTAATATAGGAATAGGAGTTTGGGAGAATAGGGAACGATGAAAAAGAAATTGGTGGTACTATATGTTTAAACATTGTTAAAATTAGATAATTATCTTGTACATACGGTAGCCGTTGACTGACAATAATTATCTTCTTCTTCTTTTTTCACGGACTGACAATAATTAGCTTAAAGATCAAATCATTCACTTTCACTGATGTAACTTGTGAATAATATATTTTTCCACCGAAGTAATTTCTAGGGTAATTTATACCAACCTCCCATGAAGTTTCTGAACCTTTTGATTTTTAACACCGGCCTCCCTTGAATGGGATAACTTAGCTCAGTTTGATCCACTTCGTTAGTCTTCTGTTAGATTTGTGGATTCCAACTTACCTTCGGTTATGTGGATGTACGGATTGATAAGGTGAAGCGAGATTGACTCGGAAGGCCAGAGAACTCTGATACCAAATTCTTTCTTTGAGGGTTTCAACCTAAAATCAACTGATGAGTAGCCTCTAAACTAGATTAACCAAGCTTGAGTAGTTTAGGGAACCAATGTCTAATACAAATTAAACCTCAACAAAATGCACATTTACACGTGAGAGGGTGCAAAATTGATGCTCTTTCTTTCTTTTTGTTCGGAATTTTACAACGGAGTTGTACATATTGAATACTTTATACTGAATTAAATAAAATTCTTGGTTTGTAATTTTACAATAAATTTTTTTTTTTGGATAAACATTGTGATTTTACAGTATTGTATTTGTTCGCTTCGGTCATCTTACCTCAACATAATAAATGAATTGTTTAATGTGGGCCCCTACTGCGAAATAAGCTGGCCTTTTGGGTTGGACAATCCAAACTTTTATGCTAGTAAACAAGTTTTTCATTTGTTTTGGTTTTTAAGCCAATATGATTGATGTGCCAAACGGGCCCTCATGTAAACTATGATAATTGAGAAAAAAAATTTGGTCTAGAGACTAGAACAAAGACTACATTCTCAAATGCCACTCCCCTGTTATCCCGCTTCTAGCAGTGGAATAATGTCATCCGGCGAGATAATGTGGGACATCATTTTGTCCTCTTGATTTTCCATGTTCGCAAGCCTTTTCGCAACTTTGTTACCTTCTGGAGTGCATGTGTGATTCAAAGTACATCCCGTGGCACTAGGTGTAAAAAGTATCCTTGTATATTTTGGGAACTGCGTGTGACCTGTGTAAAGTGTTCAAGGCTAAAGGGTCAATATGCTCAGTATTGCGTATTTGAACACACATAGTAGGTGATTAGTTAAGATGTTCGTAAGCTGACCCAAACACCGCCCTAGCAAAAGACCGAGAACCAACCACAGAGGAAGGCAAGAAACCAACCGAAACCCCACAAACAAGACCAAAAACCGCAAACTCTAAGCACATGACCAACACCACTGAAACCAAAAGGACCAAGCCCGAAACTAAAATCTAAGATCCGCCGCACTGAACTGAGACCCATGCCGGGCCACTCTTCTCTTTATCAGCTGGCGCAAAGCTCTTCCCATACAGTACTACTAATTTTATTTCTGATTGTTAAACTGTGGGCACGTCTTGTTTTAACTTTATATATAAAAGTTTTCACTCAAAGCATTTGCAAGACTACAAATCACCAAATTAGGACAATTCCATTAGATATATCATATCAATAATTAGGACGTACAAATGAAGGACTATTGCCTTTTTATATATGTAACGGTAATTCTGAAGGCGATCGAAGGCTACAAATTGATTGCCCGGCCGAAGGATTATTCTTTAATACTCCACTAACAAAACACATAGAAAGGGGAAATCATCATCAAAGTAAAAAGAAAAGAGACCTTGACAATTAATATCATAGCTGGGATCGAATTAAGTGATTTTAGCAAAATCAAGGGCCTTCTTTCCTTCATGAGTATTCCCAAAGAAATTGTTCAAATAATCCCCAAATAAGAAATCTCGATAGTGAGCCACTCCGTCGGCGTCCACCAGCTCAGGCAACGGCCCAATTTTCTGAGTTGGGAGCGGGGCTGAGAATAATGGAATTGACAATCTTGATTGTGTGCTTGTAGTTCGCACTCTATGCTCTGCACTTTTGTACCCTCCATTGCTTACGATCTAGTACACACATGCAGTACGTAAGTAATTGTAATATATAACCATGCATGCAGAATTATTGTCAATTGTAGCTATCGAGCATTAATTCCTTATTGATGAACCCACACTATACTCCTATTAATTAAGTTATTAACAAGAATATTACTACAATGCTGCGCGCCATGCATGCCATATCGTATTGCGAGTATTACTTGGCAAGAAACCAACAAATTGAACTGGAAGCATATATAGTCAAGTCTGAGGTTTCCCACTGTAAGGCTAGGCTCGATCGAGAAATATTGTACGTCCTAGAATCTAAAAATTCAATATTGATTTATTTTACCGGTCTATGCCTAGATTTTTTGTGAAGAAATTCAAATTTATCCCTTAGCTTGATTGATTGTAGTCCCGTATATACTTTCATCATGTTTATTTTGAAAATCAAATTACTTCTTGTCCATTTGCTTAAAGACAAATATGATCATGTAAATTGTGCGGCTACGACTAGTACCTCCATTGCTTTATACTCCGTACGTACTTCTTGTTTTTTTCCCGATGTTTGCACATAGCAAAAGGATGAACACTAATTAAATATGGTGGACCAAGCTTGAAAGATCTAATTCTCTCTTACAAATTAAACTGGAGATAAGTACCTGTAGAGTATCACCAACATTGATGACTAAAGCACCAGGGATGGGTGGTATTTCCATCCACTGCGGCTGATCTCCGTCGGCTTTCTTCTGCTTTCCACTTGCTTCTTTGATGTCTTCTTCCAGTTTGACGTACAAACCACCAATGCCGTCTTGGAGTAAAACAGTGAGGGCGCCTACGTCAGAGTGGCGCCCAACACCGATGGTGAGGTCTGGATTAGGACATGTTGGGTAGAAGTTGATGTTAACCATCTTACTGCCAGTAAGTGCATCAACCAAATCTACTAGTATTGACTCATCTGCTATTACTCCGAAAGCCCCAATTAACACCTCCAGTATTTTCTTCACCATCTCTGACGCTGTCTTCAAAAACTCAAGCGCAACTTCCCTACAATGATATATATATGCGAATAATGTAACTAAGAGTTGTGTACGTTGAACTTGATGATATATATAGTAACAATCGATATTGATCTTGCAATTAGCTAGAACTAGCCTAGAACCATGCAAGCAATTATAGGAGATATTGTTCTTGCAAAGGCCCACAATAATCAAGAAATTTCCTAGAGAATCATGGATTTTTTTTAGAATTATTAGTAGCAAAGTCCAATCGAAGAATTACATATGTGTGTGTGTGTAAATATACTATAGGAATTTTAAAAAAAAAGTGTGATGAAGCTTACATGAAGTGGTGTAGGTCATGCTAATGAAGTCCTTCCACTCCAAGGCCTTCTCTTTATCAGGCACAAAGCTCGTCCCATATTTCACAAACGGGCTCGGACTCGCTCCTTTACGGTAAACCGCCTTCTTCTCGGGGAGCTGCTCGAAGAACCGGTGTGCCGATTCCTTAAGTGACTCCAGCAACTCAACTGGGACACCGTGGTTCACCACTTGGAAGAACCCAAAGCTCTCTGCGGCCTTAACTATGGCCTCGGCCACTTGATCGTGGCTAGGCCCATCAAGCAAGGATATATCGATGGGTGTATGTAGTTGGTGATCAATAATACTTGGTGAATTGGACATCATCTTTTCTGGAATTCGCTCATTTGGTGGTTGGATATATTGATCGGGCACCTTCGATAGCCCTGAGTCCACCAGACCTTTGACACCGTTACCATCTCGGACCACAAAATTGAACAGTGAGTCCTCCTGCTCAAAACAAGATGCCATTTTTCGTGATATAACTTCCCTTCTTTTGGACCCCAACGTAGGATATTTATAAGATCAATTTTTGACATGAATATTACACGACTTGTGACCACAAAAATTAAACAGGTCCGGTCAAATACGGGTTAGACTCGTGCAACCCGAAAAGAACACGGATAATCATTAATCATGTTAGAATAAATGGATATAATAAATTATATCATGATCATATCGTGATATTGAGATTGAGATTTGATTGTAATTAGTGTTAGAATAAATAGATATAATAAATAAAATCGTGATCTTGAGATTGTGATTTGATTGTAATTAGGATGATTTTCTTTCATAGTTAATTAGGATGATTTCATTCCATAATTAGGCTCCCTCTCCTATATAAATAGAGGGCTCATTATAAGGTTTCATATATTGAATTCAATAAAACTTATCTTCATATGAATATGTCACGACCTGTCACCACGAAAACTAAACAGGACAAATATGGGTTAGACTCGCGCAACTCAACAAGAACACAGATAATCATTAATTTTTTAATTTTTTGTGTTAAGTCGTTAACCCAAAATGACACAACTCGACACAACATGATGACCACTTGTGATGTAGTATATATGGAAAGGGAAGAAAAGCATTTTAATTACTCCTATTACACCAACTACCAAGTACCAACCATCACATAATTTTATGTTGATTTACAACTTTTGTGACTAGGATGTTATTGAAACGCTAAATCTTACTCGATTTAAAAAGTTATGTTCAAGTGTATCATTTTAGGCATTTATTTTTGTGTTTGAACTAAAGAAATTAACTAAGGTCGACTTAACAGTGTTAAATCAGAATGAAACACTGTTTTAAGCAGGTTGGGTTATTGTACGTCAGGATATATGATACGTTTATGTTAACAATTATTTGACAGGAATCGAAAGATACGAAACCCGAAATAACAAAATTGGATTTGTAATAAGATGGTGTTTACCAATTTTTCCCTCGATCGAAATCAACAAAGATTTCGGGAAATAATGCCAACAACAAAAATAAGGGCGAATGCGGCTTGTCTCCAAAGGAGGACCCGTGGTTCCACGCCGTATTTCAGGACTTCACTGGAAGAAAAATGGCAGTCGAGTCAAACGTGAAATTGATGATAAGAAAGAAGAAGGATGAAAGAGATTCTTCCATCAATCTTCAACGATCGATCTATCGCCGTGAGCGACACATCAAAGATCCTAAGTTAAGCTTAGAATATGAAATCCTACTCCTACTCCTAATTATAACCCGAATGGGTTAGCAGTGCCAAAAATTAAGACAAATAAAGATAGACTTTGATTTGTTGGAGAGAGATCGATTACAATGAAGTCTTAAAAGACTATTTATAGAAAATAACAAACGTAGGAAATAACTTCCTAACTTCTCCACTAGTCTTCATTCAATCCTTTGCTTCCACTTGTCAAAATACCTTCCCCACTTCTCTTCAAATGTGTAGGAGCATGACAAGTGTCCTTTTAACTTTCACATGTGTAGGAGGAAGCCAAGTGTCCTGCATTTCATTAAAATACAAGCAAATAAAGGAAATAAAAACTAGTTATATTATTAATACGAATTAATAACAATAAAATAGGAAGCATTCTCAAAATCGCCATATTTCGGTCGATCATCGACAGGCGGTGAATATCTGGTGTAAATAGATGGCATTACATATAACTCCTAGTCTTTGTTTTAGTATGATATGAAGAAAACGTGCGTTGAGAGGAGGGAAGGAATGGGACATGACCTGATTATGGGTTAGGCCAGTTGGGTTTAATTCTGAAGTGGTGTTAATTTGACTTGCTGACCCTGTTGATCAATTCAAAAGCTTTGAGCGAGTAAACCCGAAATATTGGCACTCATTAGTACTTGAAAATTCACATGATTTTACCCGTTAGCTAGTCTGAATTCTTTTCCCTCTGCTTTTTGTTGGGAAAATATAATCCAACCGGCAAATTTCAGAGAACAATTCCATTATCGAGAACAATTCCATTATCGATGAACCGATCAATATTACAGATTGCAATTTTATTCCGTTTCTTTTTTGTAATCTATAATATCAGTTAATCGTTCAGTTCGCCAAGGTGATTTTCGGCGGTGTTCTAGTTACCGTGGTTCTAGTCGTTCACATGTGCCACCTCCAAGACCCTCGGTGAGGCAACGAATCTGTTTTAAGGAGATTGCATGTGCTACCTCCAACACCTTCAAAGCGCTAACGTGTAACTATTCTAGCTAACAATACTAACTTTAGCCGAGAAAGAAGAAGAAAAGAAAGAATAAGAAGAAACACTTTTTTATAGAGAGCTAGGTGTATAATACTCCAGTATATACTAATATAGGACTAATAGGAGTTTGGGAGAACGGTGAAAAAGAATTGGTGATTAGGTGTTAGGTATTTTTTTGGGAGTGGTATCTTTGTTGGTTTCTTGTCAACTTTGGGCTGTTATTCTCTCTCCTTGGGTCCGTGTTGGCTTATGATTGCTGGAGCTGTTGTTTCCCGTTGTGGGTTTTCTTGTCTCTGGCTTGAAGTTGTCTTGGATTCTTTTAATATTTGTAATTTATTTTCAAAGATTAATAAATTTTTCGCCTTTTAAAAAAAAAAGAATTGGTGATAATTATCTTGTATACGGTAATTATGCGATTGCTTTTGACTGACAATTAGCTTAATTAGATCAAATCATTCACTTTTACTGATGTAACTTGTAGAAAAATATATTCTTCCACGGTTCCACCAAAGTAATTTCTAGGGTAATTTACACAACCTCCCATCATGAGGTTTCTGAATATACATTGCGCCTCCAACCTTTTAATTTATTACACCAGCTGCCTCCCTTGAATGGGATAACTTAGCTCAGTTAGATCCCCTTCGTTAGTCTTCTGTTAGATTTGTGGATTCCAATTTAATTACCTTCAGATGTATGTGGATGTACGGATTGTTGAGGTAAAGTGATTGACTCGGGAGGCCGGAGACTCGATCACATGAGGTGAAGTCACCCAAGATATAGCTCCGATACCACATTAGATTTATTTGAGAGTTTCAATCTAAAACCAATTGACGAATAGCCTCTAGATTAGATTAACCAAGCTTAGGTGGCTTAAGGAATCGATGTCTACAAAATCAAACATCAACAAGAAGCACATTTAATTTACATGTTGAGATGGTGCAAAATTGATGCTCTTTCTTTCCTTTCGTTTGGAGTTTTAAAACCAAGTTACATATTGAATACTTTATACTGATTAAATAAAATTCTTGGTTTGTAATTTTACAGGGGGAAAAAATGGTAAACATTGTAATTTTGCAGTATTGTTCCACTGACCCTCCTAAATTCAATTTTTTGCAATTGTAGGTGCTTTGGTCATCTTACCTTAACATAATTAATGAATTGTTTAATGTGGGCCCCTATTGCGAAATAAGCTGGCCTTTTGGGTTGGACAATCCGAACTCTTATGCTACTCAGTAAACAAGTTTTTCGTTTGTTTTGGTTTTTAAGCCAATATGATTGATATCCCAAACGGGCCCTCATGTAAGTACGTTAATTGAGTGTTTTTTTGTTTTTTTTTTTTCGGGGTACAATAGAAACTAGAACAAAGACTATACTCTCTCAAATGCATGCCACTCCTCTCATGAGAGTTGACAAAATGCCAAGATTCTCCTAAGATCTTTTTTTTTTAAATTTTTATTCGGTTTGGGTTGGACAAACCAAACATGAAACCTAATAAACAAAGCTTCCATTGTGGTTGGTTTAATTTGTAAGCCAATATGTTTGACATCCCAAACGGGCCGGGTCCTAATAAGAGTTAAAGACAATTGCCCCAAGTTTCCAACCGGACCATGCATCCCGAATAATTAAGGGTTAGGTTTTAAGGTATTGTGGGGATCGATCATGGGCTGAGCTAATTAAGATGCATATATGCCCCCCTTTCAAATTGATTCGGAGCTAGCCCATTATTAATTGCATGCCACCAACCAAATTGGGACAACGTAAATACACAATTACGAATGGACCCGTTAGGTTCAGGTAGTGAGGACATGCAGATCTAATTACTAATTCATCTTAATTATCTTCTTATGCTATATATTATTAACTAGTGCTAGCCCGTGTCTACGGCACTACGCATCCCGGTTGGAAGAGGATGGCAGTTGTGTGATTTAGGTGAAAACCATGGGCACTTAACCGGGAAGTGGGAGGATGCACTATAGCCTTTGGATCAAATGAATCTAAACCGTTCCAACAACTTGTCCCTACACCCTTCTGTTTTATATTAATAGAGATTATAAAATGGAAAGTTAATTTCATTTGTCTAAGCTTTATGGTGTTAATGCACGCTAATCCTTGCTACCAAATCCAATCCATGGCCACCCCACCCACCCTCCTTTTCATAATTCTTTTCAAATAAAATGGTTTCACTTCATTTAATTTGTCACCCGAAATCACCTTTTGCTTATCGATAATAGTATATGGGTGGTCGGTGATGACAGGATAAGTTCTTTTTTTTTTTTTATTTGGTAAACCAGGAACATTAAATAGAAAATTTAGGAGTCATACAAGAGTCTAGGGTATTCCATCCCATTTGCGTATTCGCAAAGTTGCGAATGAATACAAACCGGAGCAACATCAAATACATGAAAGTTCCTAGCACCATCAAACGATATATTAGCTAGTAAGTCGGCACATTTGTTTCCTTCGCGGTAGACATGGTCAATCTTCTCCACTCCCAGCTGTCTCATCAGGCATCTGCAATCATGTATGAGATTATTTAGAATGTGTCGGGGTTGATTTGGACCCAAAATCAGTTGAATGGCTGCCTTAGCATCTATTTCCACACATAGGGGAACAATTTGCTTATTCCAAGCGAGTTGAAGGCCATCTCTAAGAGCCCATAATTCTGCTTCTAAAGCTGTCATTTGGCATAGTGATCTGTGGAAGCCCACTATCCAGCTTCCCTTTTCGTCTCTGATTAAACCACCTCCTGCGGCTTGTGGTAGATCCTTCTTGCATGCACCATCTGTATTTAGTTTAAAGAAAGATGTGCCGGGAGGGCACCATTTTACAAGCATAGTACTTTTAGATCCTGGATTCAAGGCTGGAAGTGCAAAATGATGCCATTCAATTGCCAGAGCAATTGAATATGCAATGGTGGATTAGGATAAGTTCTTTTAAGCGTTAACTATTCACCCTATTCCCAACCAAAAAGAATTTTTAACGAACGGAAGAAAAGAAAAGAAAAAAAAAAGAGGCACATTATAACACAACATATGATCAGTTAATCCTCATAATTTCGAATTTTCCACCAATTAATGAGTATGTTTATTCATGCTGCGCGCTTATTAATTACTGCAAGCCCATATCTTATCAAATATCATCCATGCTTAATTACGCCCAACTTAAGAGTTCATTACTCTTGCTTAATGAGTATAAGTAATTAATGCTACCACTTACCGGGAAAAAAAAATTCACAGTAAGCACATTCACGATATTTTAAAGGGTAAGCAGGGTCGACCTAATGTCCTAAAAATTAAATTTATTCAACCTATAAAAGTTTAGTTATGTAATAAAGTTTTTTTATGGTATCAGAGTGAGACCCATTTCATACCACATTTTGAAAATTTGCAATCAACATCCCCTGATAACAGACACAACAAAATGTTGTACAATGATTGATCCAAAAAGACTACAAGTGACAGACTGTTATCAGGGTGCAAACCAAAGGTTCCGTTCAATCAAATAGCACTTGGTGCATCATGCATGACGTTACCTCGAGAAGCAGTTAAGACATATGCCTTTTTTTTTTTTATCTGAGTTAAGACATATGCCTAGCACGAGCTTGCATGGGGCCTAAGCCAAGTCACCCTGTATAAAGTACAATTCTAATCCCTAGAGAGACACGACATGACTATTCACTTAGAGCTATGTACTTTTCTCTCTTTGATCGGAGACTGACTTAATTAGGCATCAGACTTAGGCATCAGAGTGCCTTTCGTCTGACTCCAACCAACTAGGCACCAACGGTGTTCTGTCTTGCAGATCACACTCAATTGAGAAGCCTAGGTTCTGAATCTAAATCCGAACCCAAGATCCAAAAGAGAACCAGATTCACGAACACCATTCCACAACTTAATATAATGTTGAAACCTCTACACCTAATAGCTTAAGCTTTGGGGTGAATATAAAGTTTGTATAATATTATCCTTGGAGAGGTCTAATTATATGTAAAACAAGTCCTAACCCATATTAAAAAAAAAAAAAAAAAGCACACAATTAATTAAACGGTGGAATTCTCTAACAGACTTATTGTTAAATAGTACTAGTAGTATATTGACATCATCATCAGGCAAGATCTTATCATAATCTTTCGGATAGCAAAGCCCTAACCAAAATATATTCCGAGAGCGCTATTGGTTGAGAGTGGGAAATTACACGTACATACTGTATTTTTGTTGAAACATATGCATGCTTGCTTGTCATGGCCAATGGATACATGCATGACAAGTACTGATCAGTTGATCGATCTTGATTCTTGATCATGATGGCTAGCTAGCCTGCTGCAGGGGTCCAGCCACACAACACAAGGCGATCGAACGAATGGAGCCTGGGTGGCATGGGGTCCTCTCCTCTAACATATACGTATATTCTTCCCATTCATGGGGAGAGCCAGGTGCGGACGCAACAAGGGTCACGTGCCCCACCCAAATCAAAGGGTTTTTTTTTTGTTTGTTTGTTTGTAATAGCTGTCTTTTTAAGTTTTATTCCTCTCAGATTTCAAAGAGGAATTGTTCCACAGCAAGCTAACCCACCGCTACTCACACTGTCGCATCTTACGGAATGACCCACGCAATCACGCACCTCTGTCTCTCTCTCTCTCTCTTTCCAAATGCCCGGATCAGCTTGTGTGCACCTCGAGTGATTCTATGATACTGAAGTTTAACGAAGCAAACCCTCTAGTAGCCCCGGCCCAAGGGTTTGGAATGTTTGGCCTCCGCATGATTTGAACATGTGACCTCGTTAAGGATGAACATTATTACTTTCTCATTCCCACT
The DNA here is from genome assembly GCA_018127125.1 of Rhododendron griersonianum. NCBI lineage: Eukaryota > Viridiplantae > Streptophyta > Magnoliopsida > Ericales > Ericaceae > Rhododendron > Rhododendron griersonianum. The sequence continues at coordinate 433,064 of CM030791.1, read as the reverse complement.
TGGTCAAACTCGATCGTGAGGTGGTCTTTTGTTTGATACATTACATATTGACTACAGTACCTTGAAATTGGAGCTTTGATTTTAATCTTGAGTTGGGAATTCTTATTAACTAAATTAGGAGTTCCTTTTTTGACAAACAAATCACAACTTTCTATATTGAAAAAATTAGGGCTTTTAATGTATTTTGTAGCCTCATTTGTAAGATTTTGTACGTACTACGTACTTCGTCATTGGTAAGGCTTTTCGTCTAACTAGGTGGTAGTATTTGATTTTTATCTTATTTGTGTAAAGTCAAGGAGAACTATATTTTTTTTTTTGGAAACATGGAGAAATACCTCAAAGGTATCTCTATTATAAAACAGAATGGTGTGGGAATAAGTTGTTGGAACGACTTAGATTCATTTGATCCAAAGAATGTAGTGCATCCTCCCACTTCCCGGTTTTTTTTTTTCGCCATAGTTTATACATCAGCGGGGGTTAGCAGGGTGTTAGTATTTTAGTCAACGAAGCTTCAGAGGCTATCCATAGCCCTGAACTCCAAATCTGCTCCTCGTGGGGCTCGAACACTGGCCACCACTGGGGAGACACATGAGCAAACCAACTCAACTAAGCTTGGTTTCTCCCACTTCCCGGTTAAGTGTCCATGATTTTCACATAAATCACACAACTGCCATCCCCTTCCAACTAGGATGCGTAGTGCCGTAGGCACGGGTTAGCACTAGTCTACCTAATAAAACATAAGGGTGTGGGGACCACACAACCACAAGTTGAAAGAAAGGCTGTGATTCATTTGATCCAAGGGCTATATGGGTGCTCTCCAACTCTCTTAAGAAAACGCTCACACTCTTCCAAATATATTACAAAAATGCCATCGGTTCTTTTTACCCACTACTCGGTTTCTGGCATTGGCATAAAAAAATAAAAATATATTACAAAAATGCCCGTGCCTACTGCACTACCGGGGTGTATAGTGTCGTAGGCACGGACAAACACTAGTATACAAATAAAGTACGTCATTGGAAAGGATTGTGATTTTGGAACTCTAAAAATTGATCTAATAAAACATAAGGGTGTGGGAACCACACAAACACAAGTTGAAAGAAGAGCTGAGTTTCATTTGATCCAAGGGTTATATATGTGCTCTCCAACTCTCTTCAAAAAACACTCACACTTTTACAAAGATATTACAAAAATGCCATCGGTTCTTTTTACTCACTGTTCGGCTTCTGGCATTGGCATAAAAAAATAAAAATATATTACAAAAATGCTTATGCCTACTGCACTACCGGGATACGTAGTACCGTAGACACGGGTAAGCACTAGTGTATGTATATTGTAGAAACTTTTTGTAAACATACATATTACTATAATTTTATTCGGTACTGAATATTTAAGCTTTTCGTCATTTGCTTTTTTACAAATTTTTTCTTGAAGATTACAAAGCAATGTGCCCCCACTGTTGTGATTTTTTGGATCCGCCACCGGAGAGAGCTATATCTATATGTGATCGAAGTGGATTTGCTTTTGGAGAAAAAGCATGAATTAATTAACCATATACATATATATATATATATATATATATATATATATATATATATATATATATATATATGGTCTTCCTTCCTTGAGGGTAATGATTATAGTTTGGTAATCCCTCTCAACCTCAATCTTGCATTTCTAAAGTTGTGGAGTACTAATATATACTCCTATGTATAATCAAATCTTTTGTCAACCCACACTTATTACGGGAACAAAAAAAAAATTATAATTATGTTTTCTTTCCAGTAGGGTGGGTGGGCCAGTACTACGTTGTAACTTAAGATTTAACCAAGCAAAACTGAGCTAATTAAAAATCATCTAGCGCCAATTAAATTCCAACAAGCTAGCTAGCTAGCTAGTGCCAGATACTTAATTTAAAATCTCATGCACTATTTACATAATAATATGATTCAAGGACTTACAAAAGCAGTCCTTTTGGTATCTCTGACTCCACTTCTCCTTTTCTACTCTTCTTGGCCATGCTAGTTTGCTTGCTTGCATTTGGGAAAGCAGAAGAAAAACACCAAATTTAATAAAAACTGCATCTTGCATATATAGGTTAGGACATGCATGCATGCAGGGGCCCCGTGTTACATGAAAGTATTCTTCTCCTTCTTTTCTTTTTTGAACATATGGTATGGTATGACAAGTTTAATGTAGAACTTTAAATAAAGTAATGTTTAATCACGAGTTAAAATCAACCAATAAGAAGGTGGACATAATATGTTACGTACCCGTTTAAGATGGATGAACATAATTGCACTCCATCATATAGCGGTCATAGATTTATTTCATTAAACTTGTTTTATTAACACATTGATCTATGTATGCATGCATCTTCAAAAAATGTACATATATATAAATATATATAGTCGGTATAGTGTTATGAACAGTGAACTGTATTGTGAGCATACAGTACTTAACTCTTCACGATATTAATTCGCATCAACGTTGTGAGACAATTAATTAATTAATGTATCTTAATTACTGGAGTAATTTAAAAAAATAACCTCGAGCCATCAGACAGAATAGATCCCCATCACATGCATGTTGGAACATGTGAAGATAAAAGCTAGGATCTGGTTATGGATGATATATACATGTAGGAGACAGTACTCCACCCCCCCCCACCCACCCACTACTAGTACGTAATAGATTTGTCGTCTACTACTGCTGCTTCCATCCATCTACAGTCTACTCCATGCATCCATAGTCAAACTGAGTGACTCATCAAGTGAGAGTCATACGGGCCGGGCAACCTAATTAAATCTCATGAAAAAAATAAAAAAGTAATGGTCGCTAGCTTGCTTCTAGGTATGCATCTCTCTCTCTCTCTCTCTCTCTCTCTCTCTCTCTCTCTCTCTCTCTCTCTCTCAATATAGTACTGTATGTATGTATGTATGTATGTATGTATGATCTGTCCTTATTACAAACAAATGCATCACGTACACGTTTGTAGTAATTGTCACCTAGCTCATTCATGTATCAGATGGACAAAATTGTCAAGCTAGCTACAACTATAAAATTTTGATTTGTGTCGCCAATTTTAGATCTGATGGAAGTGAGAACAAAACAACTAGTGATGTCGACTGGGGCCATATATATTTGTATTCATGAATATTTTGGCATAAAATAGCTCATCGATCCACACGTTATATTATATATGTCCATAAAATTACAAGATTGGCATTAGTTAGCTTCACTCGGGAAATCTTATTGGTTACTCCTACTATATATGTTTAATTGCTTAAGCTTTAATACTATCGCAACTTTAAGCCAGCCATAGCATTATTGTAATGTTAATCAAAGTTATATAATACTTATTTATTAATTAATCCAACCATCAAAAGCTAGCACTCAATCTAAATGATGTAACCTGCCTCCAAATCATTCTCTATTTCTTGAGGATCTCTTTGTCCACTCATAGCAGAGTAGTAGTGTTTACGCGTTTCTTTTTTCTTTTCTTTTTTTTATTTGATGATAATTTGGTGCCAATCTAATCAATATATCTTATCACTTAAAGCTTGTGATCACTAAATAGGATTCATCAACATTTCTATTTCAATTTTTGGCGACCCCTGTCTCTCCATGTCTGTAAAAGCATTAGGGCCGGGCAAAGATTTAAGCATGAACCATTAAGAAGAATTAATGCTATTCAAATCAAGCATAAGCATACATATTCTCATATATATATATATATTGATGTATATGAGCTTTATAGTTCATCTGATGGAGATTATATTACAAATATGATGATAAACTAGCAAAATTAATTCTAGGGTTCTATAGCAATATTTGACTAGACATGCCAAGAGGCCTTTGGCCAACAGCATGATCAGGAGATGCACTCAGGTGCTAGGAGTACGGAGTTCAACTCTTCCTCCAAAGTATTACTCCCTCCGTCCCTTTATTACAGTCCAGTATTCCATTTTGGGATGTCCCTTAATAAGTGTCCATTTTGTAAAGTTAGTGGGTAAAAGTTGGTGAATTGCCTATTTTGTCCATAAAAGTAGATTCCATTTTGAAAAGTTAGTGAGTAAAAGTGTAATGATGATGGGTAAGTAGGGAAAGTGGAGGAAAAAGTTGATGTGAAAGGTATAATGATGATGTCTTTTTAATAAGTTGGAGTTACGAAGCAGGACATTTAAAAAGGGACGAAGGGAGTAATATAATTGTTCTAACAATACTAACTTTTGCCAAAGAAAAAAAAATTGACTAGACCCATAGTTGTCCTTTTTCTCCCTTCTACTTGATACTCCTATAGATTAATGTTGACATTGCTAGAAAAGAAAAGGAAAAGAGTAGTAGATGGTTCAAAAATTAAACGAAATAATTAAAGATGGAGATGTGGGACATGAAAAGATCAAATCAACAAGGATGTATTTGTCCAGCCAAATCTAAGGTCCTTCTTTAGTAGGACCCGCTGAAGATATCCTGCCCCCGACATCTCTACTTTTTTCTATATAACACCCAATGCCCTCTTCGTTCAAGCCTCCCCCTTCTCTCTCTCTCTCTCTCTCTCTCTCTCTCTCTCTCTCTCTCTCTCTCTCTCTCTCTCTCGTTATATTAAAAGCTTTTCTTTTCCTTTTTTCCCTCCCTCCATCTCTTGTGATCATGTATAGGAGTATTATATAAGCTACACATTGCAGTTTATCTGAGTCTAACTTGTACTCTCTGTAACACATGTATAGTACTTTTGAGGCTAGCTAGCTAGGCCGCAATTGAAGTCTACTTTACATTACAAAAGAGGGGGTAGTATAGTATAGTATAGTGTAGTATATAATGAAGGAGAATATGAAGATGGAGATGATGAGGAAACAAACAGGCCAGGCGGCTGCAGCGTCACCATGTGCGGCATGCAAGCTACTGCGGAGGAGGTGTGCAGCTCAGGAATGTGTATTTGCTCCTTATTTTCCTGCAGATGAGCCCCATAAGTTTGCCAGCGTCCACAAAGTGTTTGGTGCTAGCAACGTCAACAAGATGTTACAGGTTAATTAATCCCATCTCTATTTCATTTAATTACTTCCACTTTCTGGCATTCCTGAGCTTAACTTGTTACACAGAATAATATTTACCCATTTGAGAAAATGATAACGTCAAAACTGTTTTTGTTAATGACAAAATTTTAATACATAATAGACTGATACCTTTTACATGGTACAAACCTTTTGCGCATTGGAGTTGGAAATTAAAAAAAATAGTTTCGGCATCATCACTATCTACCTAGGACAGTTATGGAGCCAATGTTTCCTTGTCCCTAAGAGGGAATGGTTTACCATATTGTTAAACAAACAGAACTCGTATGTAGATTGTAGGAGAAGCATGCCGAATTTTTGGAATGACATATTTAGGAGAGAGAAAAAGAAAAGAGAAAGTTATACTTTTGTCAGCTTAGAATAACAAAAACTATTTCTTCTAGTAATTAACTTGGGAGTGATGCCATAAATTATTGATCAGTTTTTCTAATGTGCATATATTTTGTGAAAATAATCAGGGGGCGTTTGGTAATCTTTTCAGTTTTTTATTTTTAAGAAACTAGAGTAGAACCAAGTTTATGTTTTTATAAAAACAAAAACAAGAAACATGTTTGGTAATATGTTTTTTCTAAATAGTAAAAATTGAAATCCTTTTGGGAACAAGAGAAACTAAAAGAATAGTGTGAATTAGCGTAAATTGATAGAATTGGAAGTTTGTTTTGGTAGAAAATTAATGATAGGGGAGAAAGAAAAATCGGTTACGAGAGGAGGAGGGAGGGATATGTTTGTGTTCCTCAAAAAAAAAAAAAAAAAGGGAAAAATACTTTTTTGTAGTTTTCATAATTTACAAAAACTCTAAAAACGTTTACGAAAAACAAAAAACTAGAAACATGTTACCAAACAAGTTTTCTTCATTAATTTTCAAAAAAGTAAAAATCAAAATAAAAAACTGAAAACAAAAAAATTACCAAACACCCCCTCAATTTTTTGATAATTTTCTTCCCTAAAGTTGTAAAGCAAGTATATATCGTTTTAAAACGGTTATGTCAGTTGTGGTAGTTGTAAACAGTCCGACACCCCAACTGCTATTCTTGGTCAAAATGCTTTATTCTTGGTCAACTGCTATTATTCACTACTACTTTCTTCTTCTTTTTCAAAGAGAAAGCACTGTTTTAGCACAATGATTCCTTGGAAATCAGTTTTCGTACAACAAAGACTAAATTCATTCAAAAAGAGTGGTTAACTTCTTTATGACCATCTAGTATCAAGCTTTTTGAATTGGGGGATCGGAGGATCCTCTCTAGTCTATGTAAATGAACTAGACCATCATGATGGCTTACTTCTGAGTTCTTAACGGACCCACTTGAATGATTGAAAAGATTCAACAAATCTGAACCATTAATTGTCAATATGAACGGTCCATATTGAATTGTACACCCTTCTCTACAGTCAATTACATAAAAGTCGGATCCCTTCTTCAATGTACTACTAAAGCTTGTTTGAGCTTTTTGTTCTAAGAATTCTTCTTCCTTGGTAACTAGTGGGGAAATATGTCCATGGAGGATTTTATGAGCTTTTTGTCTACATATGTTAACCTTTGAATATGTCACATAAAATTGTCAGCATTGTATTGTATGTCACCGTTTAGTTAAGTAGCCGTGATTAAATTGAAATTCTATGTTAGGAGAAGATTTATGTGCCAAGAATCAAGATAAATCATCTTCGATCTAATGTATATTCGGTGATAGGAGTAGCATACTTCGTGCAATAAATAGTTTTGAGTTTTGGCACATACGAAAATTTGGTGATACGTAACCACTCCCTTTGGGCAAAGAGGCATGTCTTTGATTCGACCGAGGAGGAAATCATTTGAAATGCGTGTAAATTGACTGGACATCCTAACCGTCGGGGAAAAAAAATCCTTTTCTTGTTATGATCAGTAGGTGTATTGAAACTAGTTAAAGTAGTGTAATCATGACATCAAGGCGACAATTGTCACGATAGTAAATGTTGGGGGTCCAATAGCATTATATTAGTTGGGCCCACTGGAATCTCTATGCAATTGCTCCCGCGCGAGAAATTTTTCAGTGCCGGGTGGGCACGGGACACGTGTGGACGGCCGAGATGGTGCACGGGCACCACGTGTCCCGTGCCCACCCGGCACTGAAAAATTTCTCCTCGCGTGGTCTATGTTGTGTTGCTAATCAACAACATATGCTTATATTTTTAGCAAAATATATCATGCTTCATGCATTTCAAAAGTATGGAAATTTAAAATTACTAAAATAACAAAGATCTCGAAATTGTTCTTTAAGAAATCCTGTCCAAAATGCTGGGACAACAGTTCGAATGCTGTCGCAGTGCATCTGTCCTTGTGTAATTTTTGGAATTGAACCTTAAAAAAACATTAGAATTATTTCAGCATTAATTATCAAATACCTAGCATTTCCCTAGCTAGTAAATCTGGTTTAAGGTTAGCAGAGGTTAACTTACAGTTCTTGAAATTTGTAGGAGTTGCCAGTGCACCAACGTGGCGATGCTGTTAGTTCGCTAGTTTACGAGGCAAATGCCAGGGTGCGGGACCCAGTTTATGGTTGCGTGGGGGCAATATCGTCATTACAGCGCCAGGTCGACACTCTTCAGACCCAATTGGCTCTTGCACAAGCGGAGGTGGTGCACATGCGTATGCGTTCCATGCCCAACATGACGGCCACCAACTCGCCGGAAAATGGATCATCATCTCAGACAAAGTCCCTTTTTAGCATGGACATGGTGGTTGATGAGGCCGATATAGGGGAGTCATTGTGGTCATGCTAGCTAGCTAGCTACTTGGGCATGCATTCCCTTTCGCGATTACTACTACTACTCTACATACGAGATTACTAATGATGTGCTAGCTTTCTTTATTGTCTCCCTTTACTTTTCTTGCACTTCTTAATAGCAACTCACATCTCTCTGCCTGACCCAGAGATGGATGGTGAGCATTATTAACAATATTGTACATGTCCTCTACCCATAATTATGAGTGATTATATAATTAAAGTAATTTGAAAGTGACTTCTTAATTAAAGTAGGAGTAATTGAAAGTGACTTTCTTTTTATTAGTAGGACTTTCCCTCCTTTTGAATTTGAATTTGTGTTTTGGTTGGAATATTCATGCCTTTTTGAAACTGAAGTGGGAGGCAAGGACATCTTAAATCAAATCATTTGACTAAAACGACCAGCAAATTCAATTCCGAAGCATGAATTTCCAAATAGGAGGTGAGAAAAAGTAAGCAGTGTGACATTGGACGCTTAACTGCCACAGTAATTTTTGAATCTTCCACTGCAAGATCCATTGTGATTTTGATGCATCGGTAAAATTGGAGTGATCAAACCAGTATGATTAGCTTTGAAACTTCGAGTGATGGAGGAGCAAATCAAGTCACTGCAGATAAAAAGATCGATATCTGTGTATTGGATGGATGGATACAGACGTCTCACCACCAAGCGTGGACGAGACCTACCATTTTGTAAGACACCTGTGGTCCACTGGACGTCTGGACCTAGGTTGGATAAGCCCTAAACAAGAAATTCTATGAAACTTGGATCTTTTGGATGGATAACTGACACATTTGCAAAATAAACGATTCGAATCAGTATCATGAAAACGTCTGAGAACCATGCCGGATTGTAGGAATGAGAATGACATGTAAATAAAGGTCCTATGTTACACCAATGGAAAACTCACACATCCCAGTGTTCATTCACTCAGATTGACAATAAGAAAGACGAAGCAGGGTCCATGATTGCATTCAAGGTTATTGAATAAATGAAAACTAGAGCCTTGAAAGCTCAAGTTTCTATCACAGTCCCAACGAGAGAGAGAGAGAGAGAGAGAGAGGAAACCCTTTTATGAGATACGACATTCATGTCTAGAACACTTGCATTCTTGCTAGCGTTAATTGTTGCATTGCAGAAGGATAGGGTGGCAGCGTTAATTGTTGCATTGCAGAAGGATAGGGAGGCCGATGCAAATGAAAAAAAAATAAAGCAATTACTTTACAAAGCACACCCTCGAGGAAAGGGGAAAACCAACTCAATCCGTTACAGAGTTGGGACAATTCAGAGAGGCGCACGTTGATAACATAACATCGACAAACTATTCAGGGAGGATCGTTGAGGAACATTCACACAGAAGCTGGATATGGTTTTAGATGATCAGCTTGATATGAGTTGATTGAGAACCAGCTTCCCAGATAGCCATGATATTCTTCAGTCAGACGTTTACCAGTGACACCAAATGTTAAGAACAAACAGATAAAAAGCACCATGACTGGGGATAAAAATGCCTACCACCGAATCATTTAGTGTATGTTGCGGTTGAGCAATCCTTGAAATGATATGTAAAGGTCTTTGTTATCCATCCCAAATATCTCTTCAGCTTTCCTCAAAGTTTCCTTAAGAGAAAAGGCAGAAATCATTTATTCAGTTAGCAAATGACTAGAGCATAAGAGATCTGCATTGCATCTATCTAGAACATGTGTACATGACTCGTCAGCAGCTAATTACCTCTCTAGATTGCTTTTGAGCATTCAGTTCCTTTATATTTGCCAAAAATGCACTGAATTGTTCGTATGACAGACGACTCCTGAATTACAAATAAATCCCAAAAACAGCCTTAGAGAAACTGAATAGAAGTTAATAGCTGCGCGAAATTCCGGAAACAAATTCCGACTCACCTAGCTTGACGGAAGAACTCCTTTCCATCAATTCGTGGCGTACGTCCTATGAATATTTGAAGAACCGTAAGGAAATGTCAATCAGAAAGAGTATTGAAATGGTTCAATACAAAACATTATTATGGAAGAATGAGCAATTAGATGATGGAAGCAAGAAAAAGTGCTATACGCCTGATATCAGTTCTTTTTTGGTTTAACCAAAACAGGGTTGTGTCAAAAACAATTGACAGTTACGATTGAAGTACTTCAAAGGACTAGCAATAATTATTTAACATGCACAAGGCTCTCGAAAGTAAAACTGAATTACAATAACTCTTCCATACCTGGCGCTGGGCGTCCGCGAGGAGGGGAGTTTGCTGCAGATGACTGCTGGCTTGATGGGTACCATGAAGACAGCATACCGCGTCCTTCATACTGAGCTTTGGTGGGGGATGTCGTGCCAGATGTTTTCTGAGGAGATCCAGCAGCTGAGTACCTTATTGGTGATCCCGTTGTGGATATGTTTTTTGGAGTTCCAGTGGGAGTAAGCCGTGGTGTTATATATGGTGTCATAGAAAATCTTTGCGCAGCTTGCTTTGAGGCTGTGGAGCAAACAACCAAGCAGAATAAATATATCATCTAACAGATGAGAAATATGCAGGCCAAAGAAATGCCAAGCAAGTCCTAAAAAAACGGTGTTCAGGTACCGTCATCAGTTGTGTATCCACTCTCCGCAGAGCTGGTTAAATAACGTTGTGTCGCATGCCCATTAAACTCCTCCCCTACAAGCGGAAAGAGCCAAGAACATTTGTAGAATAAAAAGGGTAAACTACTAAATATTCATGTAAAATAACAGATATTGAAGGTCTGTATTGAATTGGTTGAAAGTACCTTTCACAGTGTAGGGTTTGGAAATGGACTGGTCACAGGTCACAATATCAACAGTTTCAGCTGGCTGTTGGAAAAGAACACAAATGATAGATTAGTTTGTCACTAGAAGTATTTGTCATTTCAGAAAGCCCACATGAGGTCCCCTGAAATGGTCAATGTGGAAAACAGCGACAAACTCATCTAGGAGTTATCAACAACCGTGATTAAAAAACAACCATGATCGCAGAAATGTACCGATGCATTATCTTCGTTTAGCGACTGCATCAGTTGTCTCTTGAATGTCTCCAACTGTCAAAACAAGAAGTTCTTTTCAGCATACATTACAAAAGCTGGAAAATTTTAAGGTTCTGACAGCGGCAAATTTGGCAGAACCATGCAACAAATACCAACTGTTGGAATAGGAGAACAATGAACAACATGGAAAATAAGGGGAAGAGAAAGACAAAGCATAATTACAATTCACCAGGTCAGACAGGTACAAACTCCAAAAGGGTGAAAAGGATGTTGACTGCTGTGTATAGGAATCCAAAAGGAAAAGTCTTCATGGCATACTTCAATACGTGTGTACATAGCATCAAACCATTTCAGACTACGATATAAGTTCTCCTAAGCCAGATTCGCCAGAATTCTTAAGCAAGATTTTCAGATAGGAGATATCACAGAATTGTGGTGCGGCGGAGCATTTCCACTTCCAAAGTGAAGAAAGTCAATCAAGTCAGGGAAAGCAGTCACAGAATAGGACAAAGACCCTGTTCTGCAAAGGTTCTCATTCCTTTACCAATCCATATCAAATTGTATGATGGCCAACAGCAAGAAGGAAGGAAGGAAGGAATGTAGCGGAAGAGAAAATTTCATTGAAGGGGGGATCTTCTACCAGCTATCAGACTGTGAGGTAAGTAGTACAAACAATCAACGGAAGAAGATCCATAAACTTCCATATTTTTTGAAAAGAGGGCACCTCTTTCTGCATCACTCCAGTAATTTCAGGCCCCTGCTCAGATTTTCTGCCCTTATAATAAGTTATATTGTTGTTATTTCTCCTTGAAAGTGCAGGACCTACATGGATAGGTAAAATGTTCAGGAATAGGAAGACAAACAAAACTTGTATCCCCCTGGACTTCATGGGAGTGGTGCTGCCATCCAAACAGAGGCGGTTACAGTTAGATATAGAGGTGAAGCCACGGAGTATTACACCTCAGAGATTTTTTTTCTTATAACTTAGGTGTCCGGGCCAGCTTATGTGCACCTCTACTAATCCTGGGGGACAAATCCCACCTCAATTTTATTCTCTCCAATCACAGAGAATGCCTTACTTTTTCTCGAGCTCCACTTTCCCTAGGGAAACAACTCTTTCATATTGATGTCATGGTATAAATTGTCAGCAACTTGCCAATGGATGAGTGATATCGTGTTCTCGAATGAAAACAGGTATCGATTTCCCCACAGCAGTAGAATTATAAAAGGGAAATACAAAAATCTGTACCATGCGAACATACATAAGAACACTTCCAACTTGACATTCTTTAAAGAAGACGGCCTAAAGGTATCCTCTTCTCTACCCTCGTCGACAATATAGGCCATTTTTGGAAGCACGTCATCGTAGGCATTGTGCATTTTATCGATTTTGGTTTATATTCAGCAATTAAAGGTAGCAAATTCTCACAAGGAGTGTGATAAGAGTGTATGATCCTGCTAAAACAAAAGTATACATGTATGAGTTCAATAGGCAAAATAACTTCACAGCATAATAAGAGATCTGTTCTCTGGAGTGTAGATATTCTTCATAATTGACAAACGAGTACTGGGAACCCAACTTACCGTATCCAAGAAAAGCCAAAATAACTCTCAATTATGGAGTAGTAAATTGATTTTAACAATGAGAGTTAGAAGAGATATTATTACCTTGGACAAATCACGTCCCAGTTTCTTTGTTGTCATGGCCAATGAATCTCGCTCCTTGGAAAGCTTCATCTATTGTAAAATGATTTTTTTAAAAAAGAAAAACAAATTCAAATCAAATTCTACCCAAAAATCAAAGATAGGGCATAAAACAAGACAAAATCAAGAAACATTAATTAATTATGAAAATTAAAAAGAGGACAAACATTATCTTCCCGAGCAATCTTGAACCGCATGTCAGATTCATGAAAGGCCTGTTGGAGGTGCGAAACCTTGTGTTCGAGCTCCAAAATGAGGCTGTCCTTATCGTACACCTTCTGCCTTAACCTGCCCACCTCGGACTCCAGCTTGGACACCCGCGACGCGATCGCAATGGAAGTGATCTTCCTGGCGAGATCGAGCTGGTCGTACGGATCGGTGGGGATGACCGAGAGTATCTCGTCCGGTAGGTTGAATTCGGGTCCGTTTCCGGTGGTGCTGGTGAGCGACATCCTCCCCAAATGTAGAGAGAGAAAGTAGTGGCGGAGAATTCAAGGAACATACACAATAATAATAGGATAGGATAGGAGTATCTCTCTGTCTGTCTCTGTATGTAGTAGTAAAACCCTAATTTAGGATAAATCTGCACAGGGGAAGAAATGCAGAGGGAGGGATAGGGATAGGGGTAGATGGAGAGAGAGACCTAAGCAGGCGTCGGACGATTTGAATTATGAAATGAGGATTATTATTATTAATAAGAGTACTAGTTCTGTACGGAGTATTATAGAATTCTTTTGTCTCGGTTTGTCTTTCTTTCTTTCTTTCTTTCTTTCTACGAGAGAGAATCACGAATGTTAATGTAGGTGGATTAGTATTTGGTCGTCTAATGTGTTTGGTCTCTGTCTAATGGTGGGGGGGTCTTTATCAATTAAAATCACGTGTGTGTGTTTTTGCGGTGGGTTTCTCTCAATATTTTCAAAACTTTCAAGTTTCCCTCCAAATGGACCATACTTGCTTTAGGTATTACTCCCAACTCTTCTCTTTGGTGAATTGTTTGGATGCAATGGAATTTTTTTTTTTTTTTATTTTTTTGTGGTTGTAAAGTTAGGCATCCTATTTTTTATTGGATAAGAGGAATTGAGCAACATCAAAGTAAAAACTTTAATATGTTAACCTTTGGTCTAACCCTCGTATTTACTACCTTCATAAGCTTCAATTTTCCTTCAAATTCCAACTCTAGATGGGTGTGTTCATGAGTTCCCTCATCTTCGTCTCCATCCTCGGAACAGTTCAAGTACTAGGTCATTAAGACTACTGCCTAAGGTCTTTTATTTTGAGATAACTCACTTTTTTATAAATGTGTATGTATGCTATAAGTTGATTTTTCAGAGACTATTTTAATTAGAAAAAAAAAAACTTCATTTAGGTGAAAGGCTGCCTAAAAATGGAATTTTTCCTTAATTAAGATTGATTTTTCATAAGATTAATTTCACTCATATTTAATTTCTACGTTTGCTTTGCTCTTCTTCTTCTCCTTCGAGCACCTTGGGCATGGTGCTAGACCCTATTTAGAGACGCATAATACAAGTACGATATACGTTAGAGATGTTTCATGAGTAAAAGCTTTATAATTTCTAAATAAAAATCAAAATATTATACTAAAATGTGTAATACTCCACCTATATTCCAACCTTTAAAGGGCCTCACATCCAGATCTTCTAATTTTGCTTATATCTTTGTTTCCCTTGCAAATGTCTATGTAACAATATGAATAAAGATGAGAGGAGATTTTGTAATTTATCCATTATTTTATATACTTTTTGGAGAATAATGGAGGGACACATTGTCCTTTTTAGAGATTTAATCTTCAAATTTGGTTTTGTTTCTCTGGAGACCATACTTTCATTTTGAAGATTAAAATCTTTAAAAAGGACAATAGGTCCCTCCAAGATTTCCAACCCATCTCTATTTCTCTAAAATGGATGATAGATATAACACATTAAGGGAAGATTTTGTAATTTATCCCTTCTTTCATTCATTTTTTTGTAACTTTTAGGAGAATCTTGGAGGAACTCGTCGTTCTTTTTAAAGATTTGGTACTTTAAGAATATTTTCTTCTAAATATAGAGGACCAAAAGTAAAATTGGAGACCAAATATGTAAAAAGGACGATGGTTCCTCCAAGATTCTTTAAAAAATACAAAAAATGAGAAAACAAATGAATAAATTACAAAATCTTTTATAGTGTCACATTCATCTTTCATTTTGGAGAGAGACAAGAGATGGATCGGAGATCCTTGTAAAACCGCTCTAAAATTAAAACCGGATTAACTAGCGGTTCAATCGGCTTACCGTTCAAGGGCTGCAGTCAACCGTCTGGTTTTATTGCAAAAAATACTTCCAAAAAAGAGAATAGGGCTCCTCGTACTCCTACTCCTACTCCTACAATTTCCTTCATTACATTCATCGGGCTCTGACCTCTCACTGCTCTCAGGTCACTGCCCCTCTCTCTCTCAGCCACAGGCGGACAGGCCGTAGTCTCTCTCTCTCTCTCTCCATCATACCAGGTTTGAAAAATAGCTGATTTCATTTCTTGAATGTGCTTATTTGTAAATCCAGCCTCAAATCGTAATAAATAAATAAAAAACTTGTTGAATTATGGCATCCTATTAAGGTGTTTACTAGCGGGTGTTAAATTTTTCCACCGAAATTGCGAAGGATCTCTGAGCAACGTAGTTGTTTATATTGCATAATTAGCTCTCCCAGGTGATTAATTTATCATCACATGACTTCACTGCATAAATTGGACTGAAGTTTCGAAATAAGATTCGTTGCATATTGAACCCACTTATCATTACATGATCTCTGTCTGTATATTTGTTACAAAAGTGGAATTTAGTCTCATGAATGTCCTCATATTGTAGTAGTAGTATTTTTCTGTTCGAAATTTACGATAGACCCTTGATGGATTGCATATTAACTGGTTGGGCAAACTGAACTTCTGGCCAGTGGCCTCTGTATACTCGCCTGTTGGGAATTGTTTTGTACTCCAGAAGGGAAAAGTTATCACGAGTTTAACCTCGTGAAGCTATCCATGAACCTCCTATTATTAGATCAATTAAAGGACAAATATTGAGAGAGAAGCATCCTATGGTGATCCCACAGACAACTATTCAGGTGAATTTGACCACTTCCTGTCAAGCGCGTAGTAAGAAATCCTGTGAGTCTGATCATATTTGGCCGGGGATGTTTTGGGTGTTTTCTTCCACATGCCATCTTCGTTAGAGATGGATCCTAATTGCTAACCTGGAATGTCTGAGGTGGTTCAATTAGAAGGAAAACTATTTAGAAGATCCATGAGCTCGATTTCATGGTAGACTTACAGTTGGAAAGAACTAAGAAGTCTAGACTCTCGGCAATAGTTTCTTTCTAAATTATTCATTTGATGCTTGGTATATGTATCCTTCATTTGGTGATATAAATCCGTCAGATTTGTTAGGTGATAATCCTTTGCACTTGTACACTTATCTAGAGGTATATGGTACTTATGGTGATATCTATGTGGCGCTTCAATGCAGGATTGGAGTAACAAACAACTGTCTAAATGTTGGTAAAGGGTAGGAAAGTCGCTGGTAGGGGAGAAGCAATGGCTGCACATTATGCTTTTGGTCCGCTTGAAGATGATATGATTATAAAACACCGGCTTCTCACCCGCACGACCACCACTAGGGGTGAACCTCCCTTGAAGAAACTTCAGAAGAAATTCACCTCTTTTGCCCTTGAGATTGAGAAGGATGCAGATAACTACAGTGACTGCGAAAGACTTGCCAAAGCCTTCTTACAGGAGTTGACGACGTTTGAGCTTCCGCTTCTTAAGAGCAAAGCAGTCATAGATGCAAATCTGAGAGAGAAGGAGAACTTCAACGAGTTGAAAGATGAGATAAACCGGCAGATTTTTCAGGCACAAGCAGACATAGAGGATCTGAAGAAGCAACTAGAGGAGAGCAAGATTGAAAGGCAGCACAAAGAAGAGTGTGAGGCAATCAGGAGGTTAGTCGGGATGCAACCTCCAAGATCAGAGACACAGAAGATCATAACAGATCTTGAGAAAGAGATTGCGATGTTGGAGGCAGAAAATACTGCTGGTTCAAGGACACTGGAGCTTCGCAAGAAACAATTTGCTCTCCTGTTATATGTGGTATGTAGCGAGATGCTTTTGCTTCTTATTTTTATTTCACTTTTGCTTTGTTGCCAGAGGACTACTGTTGTTTTCAAGAAAATCAAATAGCTCTGCAGTACACCAATGCCTTCCCTTATCTGTTGATTTTATTGCTTTGTCCTCATTTTTTCTAGAGTTAGGTTGGTAACATTTTCATTCTTCTCAAGAAGTCATTAATGTAAATTTTATTTTTGTTTTGATTTTTTCCTCTTCCATTCGTTCTTTCTGTCTTCTTGTTTGCCCTTCATAAATTCTTGGCCATCACTTATTTTCTTCCCATCCTTAAGGTCTCCCCTCGACTCCGGTCCTTTCCATTTCTAATTAGAAGCAATATTGTAAGTAAGATTAGAAGTATCAAGTAAAAAGGAAGATTTGTAAACAATGAATGTGGATATGATTTTAAAAGTAGTTCGATTAGATCAGATAGAAAGAACTCTCGATTAATCAGGTTACTTGGGATCCGGTTATGGATGATGATAGGGTCTCTCTTGATCCCATTGAATTTCAAGATAGAGGGGTGTACGAACTGGAGTGCTTATACTTATCAAAAAAAAAAAACCGAACTGGAGTGCTTATGGCCCCAATCCTTACTCGTCCTTGCTTAAGAGTCTTATTGGAATTTAGTTCTTCATTGTGATCTACTGTTGGCTGTGGTAATGATTCTGATTCCTTGTCAATATCTGGCCTCTGTTTATTCTTACAATGATAAAGCAGGTTTTATGGTGTTAACCAAGTGTGTTTTACTTTTACCCCTTTCTGCAGGTGGATGAGCTGCAGAACACCATAGAGGTAGAGCAAAGGAGTTTGATTGAGGAGATGAGAATAGCACTCGATGACCAAAAGCATGGTGTGGAGGATGCAAGCGGGGGTTCCGAAGCCATGGCCGTTGATTAGTGAAGACTGCTGCGACTGCTGCATCTCAGCCTTAAACATGTGAGGTGGTGGTTGATCCTAATTCTTGGGCTGCTAAATTCTAAGATTACACTGTAAACTGAACTCTATTTGTATCTTAGTAAGCTGAATTTTTGTATCCTATGACTTCAATTTCCTCTTTAGATACCCGGTTATGGGAGTAGTTTGAAAATTTTATTTTTTTGTTTGTTGTTTTTTTTTCCCCTGCACATCTCGGAAACAGCACATCGATGTTTGGGACAATAGACAATCCGGCGGATATAATGACTATGGTAATCACTAGGGTCAAGTTCCTACATTGCTTGGACTTGATCCACCTCTCGCAATATTGAGCACCTTTCGGTGCATGGCACCTTAGGGCGCACTGCAGGCAATGTTGATCAACAACTGTGTTTGGACGGAGAATCCTCGCCTATGCGGGGGTTAGTTGACTAATTGGCTCAATATCTCCCTCAACTCACAACAGCCAACTGCCAACCCTCCATTGAAGACCCCATTCTCAGCAAATCAACTCCAATCTGTTTTTTTTTTTTTTTAGCCTTCTCTTCCCTATGAATTGGGGGATACTAGATAGATAAACTCATCAGACAGAAGTGAGCAACATGTGTCCAGATTCGCTCGATGCATGTGGCTCCCTTGTTATTTTGATGAACTACATGCGTTGGACGATTTCAAACAAATCTGTATCCGTGCACATAAATGTGAGTTGACAGACTTTTCCTTTCTCAGAGAACTCAAAACACTACAAATACTCGAACATAATATCATTAAGTCCAAAATGCTTTCAAGAGATCAAAAAAGTGGAAACACAACTAAAATACCATTAAGTCCTCTGACCACCAATAATCACCATAGTTCCATTCATAAACTTCTCCCAACTAAGGGAAAACTGCATAAAGTAGTTAGACCAAACTATTCGCCTGGAAATAAAATCCATGTTCCATTCTGAATTAGACATCCCTCCTTCATCAAGCATTAATTAAGCACATCCCTTCACACATGATTTTCTTGTAAATGCCTTTTTTGATCCCTTTCCGAATAACCAAGTCGGCCCAACCTATTCCTATCTTCCGGAAATGCATGGTGATTATGGTGATGGGACCCAGGAACATAATCGTGACGCTGCTTTCCCTCCAACGGTCTTTCAAGTGGGCTCCCCGCCTTTCTCTTGCGATTACTTGACACTGGTGATCGAAATCCATGTCCAGCATCAACATCAACAGATGCTGCCAACTCCCCTTCTTCCACATTTCTTGAAGTTGTGGGCCAGCTTTGCCTCCTCTCATGCTTGTTCTTCTCACTATCGGAAGCCAATTCAATGCCATCTTCCAGTTCCCTTTCAATGAGATCATCATCGTCCAAGTCTTTCTTCCGAACCATGTCACCGCGGGACTTCCTTCGTTTTTCCAAAGCTGCCTTTACCTTGTCTTTGTCAATCTTCTTGATAGCTTCTTGGGGTGACTGGCCAAGCGTATCATCTCTGTACTCCACAGTTCGACCAGGAAATTTATCCTTCATAACCCCTGCTGCAAATCTTTCTTGATCTTCATCGCCAAACCTTGAACTGTTAGGGTCTTCCCCAATGTTTTCCTCATGAAATGATTGCTCTTCTGATTCATGGCGTTGTTTCTGGTCTGACATACCTTTTAACTCCATGCTCCCATAGTCAGTACTCCGATTTTGAGTGGTTTTCATAGTCCCACCATGATTATCCTGGTGTGGATGATCAGGGGCTGGCCGGGATGATGTTGGCCTCAACGTTCCAGGCTTTGAACTAGGACCCACACCCTGAGAATTGCTATTACTTGGTACATGTTCCTCGTTGCCCATAGGAGCTTTTGGAAGGGGGGGATGACTTACTGCAGTCCCAGCACTTCCTTCCGCTTCACTTGCCTGAGAACCTGGGACTCTGTTTTGTTCATACAGCTCTAGCATTTGATTGCTGACCTCTGCATTAACGAACAGTTGGGAGTTAGATGCAACATCCATTATCCAAACATTTATAAGAACTAGTCATGAAATCTCAACTGCCAAAATAAAAGAGGTATACTGAAGCATTAATTAGAATTACGCATCTAAAATTAACAATTAGGCAAATACAAACTAAATGCATTGGAATTTGCAGATTCCAAACAAAAAAACGAAATGTATTTGAAGTATCTCCAAAAAAAAACCACTACATACGGAACAATAAAATTGTTAAATGATCGGATGAAGTATTTAAAATCAATACAAGGTGATATTGATGCTTTACACGTATACATGCACACACGTGCGCGCACATGCACACAGAGTAAGAGGAACATTATGGACTAGGGAGCCCCTAAGTACCAGTTACCAACATATTTAAATTTTAAGCTATATTCATATAAATTTTACGAATAATAAAAGGGCATCAAAGAAGGCAGTACCAGTAAGACATTAATGGATAATTTGGAGCTTTTGGTGGAAGTATCATAATTGGTAAACTAGCCAAAGATAAAGTACAAATATGATTTATGTATGTGTAGCAAAATATATGAAGGATGATTATGGTCTATGGATACTCTGCATACAGTAATAAAAACAGATAACTGGTTTATTCCATATTCAATACCAGTTTTATCTCTTAGCTGACACACATATAGTCATCACTGCCAATTAAGAAGTACAAGTAAATAGGGTAGTGTTCTTTCCCAAACCTGAAGTGCACATAGAAAAAAGAGTAGTATAACGTAATTATAGAAGTGTCCACATGGCAGTGGTTTTGGGCACTAAATGCATAAAACGCATCAACTAGAAAATGAAGAATAGGCATTATAGGTGTGCGGCATTCTTTGCAAAGGTAGGCAAACTACCAACCCTCCAATTGGCGTGCGGTGACATCAAACTCCTGCCACCAATGAGAAACCTTCTCACCGTCAGATGGAAGCTTTACTTTAAGGAACTTGGCAGCAAGGAAAATGGCACCTGCTGCAATGTGGTGGGGCTTAAATTGCAAGCAAAGAGATGTCCGCAGCCTGCATGCCGCTTTCCCGGGTCAAAAAGAGAAAAGGAAGAATGACCACGGAGGGCATTATGTAAAGAACTAGAAATCTGTCATACCCATCATTGACAAAATTCCATGCAACTTGAGCAAGGGCATTTTGAGCAACCTTAAATTTCTTTATTGCCTCAACAAGGGGTTTGTATGGATGATGCACATTAAGATCGAAGCCAAGAGTTGCAAGTACAACCCTCTCTCCCAACAAAATTAGTTCTTTTTGTTGTTCATATACCTCCTGCATGATCGACCTCAATACGTTAAATAAGTTAATATGTATGAAGTCGAAAATAGTAATCAAAAGATTACCTTAATTGCTTCAATTTATGGGAAAGCCATGTTTAAGTGTGTACGGCATGCACCCCCTTGAATCGTTTTCAATTCATAACATTTTGTATGGAAATTCTTAACATTTTGTATGAGATCCGAAACATTTGTATAACAATTCACATTTGCATAGATACCCACAACATCAAGAAAAAAATTCATAACACACAAAGGTTATCAATTCAATTATAAGTCTATCCAAATGTTATGAACTGTTGTACAAAGAGAGCATAGGGGTGTGTAAGATATTATGAATTTGAGGCGATTCAAGGGGTGCATACCATACACACCAAACAAGGATGTGTATAGAAACATTTCCTTCAATTTTTTAAGCAATGAATGAAACTATGCCATATTCAAGAACCATCATGCTGTATTTCTAACTAAAAGTGGCATCAAGCTTTGTTGTTCACTTGTGCTATGTGCATGACAAAAAAAAGCATAGAAGATGGACTAATCATTACGAATCATGACTGAAAAACAAGTTCAAGTGGAGTATATGTGATGAGTGATGCTAATTAAAAATAAGATGAGTAGCATAAGCACTACCACCACAAACAGTACCTTTTGCTTGATCCTCTGTACTGCAGCGGGATCCTTTTTATGAATTATTTCATACGAAACAAGTATAACATCCTTAAGTGGGCGAGGAGTTTCTTCAACCTTCCCAGCAAGAAACATACATACTGTTGCAATGGTCTGCGATAAATTTTAGGACAACTTAGGTGCCAGGAATAATAATCCGTCAAAAGCCAGATGTGAATTGAACATCTTTCCTTCATCGTTATACTCCTCTTATGTGAATTGATCATTGAACATGAACATCGATACATTATGCAACAAGTAAGAATTCTGAAGGACCAAGAATTCGACACACACAAAGGAGTGAGGTATGGGTCAACTGACAAATTATAAACACCAATTAGCAACATACAACTGTCCTCAAATTGGACTTATCACGTGGAAGGAATCTGTCAACTTGGACATCCAAATGATAGAAGTTACACCTCAAAATGTAGTCATCTACGAAAAAAACAATAGACCTTCCAAAGTCCATCTTTTGGAAAAAGAAAGCTGTTTTTTCTTCTTCTATGGTTTGGACCTCTGAGTGTGTGCACATGCACACATGTTTGGGGGTATCAGTGGTCTGTTGTGGAGGAACCTAATGTGCCCAAGTAAGACAAGCACCAGCAGGTAAGACAAGCATCAGTAGAGCTCATGGAACCACCCCTGCCCGCAATGTGCATGGTCCAATACATAGAAAACGACAAAAAGGCCATGGTTTTCCTGTTTTCGAATTATGATCTCAAGTTCCTCATTTGGGATTGTAAAATCCCACAATTAGGGTTGTAAATAGCAAATAGCCAGCTGCTTCTACACTGCCCGCCTATCTGTCTGCTCAACTTGCTGGTCACCTAACATCCCTTATTCACATTGGGTCTTGTAAGGACACCATCGTTTACCCCACAACACAGTATTTATATAATCTTTTCCATTGCTTTTTTAGTAAAAAAAAATCTCACACGTGCTCTAACTACCTAGTAGATGTCTTTCACATTACATTTACTAAGTGACAACATCCTAATAATTTTGCCCACATCATAGATACACCATTAAGGCAAGTTTTCTAGTCAGCCACAAAAGCATAAGCTGTTAAATGCTCCAAAGTATCAATAACTCAACTCACCCTTCTGTCATTCTTCGCATGGGATTGACGAAGGAAGAAGCGATGACAGAAAATTATTGCAGTAGCAATTGTTACCTGAGGCCTGCATTTGTAACATACACTATCACATATCTTGTATAAAAGCCAAAATTCTTCAGCCACATTAGAACAAAATTATGAGATAAAAAGCAACACAGGCTCAAAATATCATCTCACATGCAGGCACAAAAAGGTCTTCGGCACAAAAGACAATGTCATCTTTCACCTAGATCCCAGATCAAGAACCTTAATGATTTTAACCTGTAAAATCCCTAACCAACTAATACCCATTCATGGGAAACTCAAAACATCATCTCACCTGACCGAGTCTATGACAGATAGGTGACCGTGTAAAACCCACTCACATATATATATCCAAAATTACTAAATAACTAAATACGACCTTGACTTTTAAATGCAAACAATCTAAGATCCAACAGCATAATAAAAAAAGAAGAGGAGAACTCTAGACTAAGTATGCCCAGTTTAGTACCCATTAAAAGGCGTCTAGGAGGGCTAGATTAGGAAGAAACCTAACCTTGGCATTAAATGCACAAAGTGGTTGTCCTCACTCGAACCCACAATCTCACGGTTAGTAGGCTGAGTTTTGACCACTGAACCAAGTGTCAAACCTACTTAAGCCCTAACCCATGGCCCTTGAAGAGCTTCTCAGCAGTATCTTTCCATTCTAAAAACTTTGCCCGTTTGTCAATGAGATAAGCTAACCCAACAAGCCTTAATGGCAACAGTTCTAACAGCTAGTCCGTTACACACAAATCCTCAATAAGGTGGAGCAATCCTTTAGATAGCATTTCTCTGTATGTTAGAAGGTGAAGGAATAGGGAACAGGGTTGTGGATGATTTGAACTTGACTGATAAACGTTTAGGGGGGAAATAGAGGATGTTTTATGGTAGTTAACATTAGAAGATGTGCTATTGACAATAGTGGAGGTATGTTGGATAAATCATGCCCTCACTAGACCTTGCTTTTGGCATTAACCTTGAGAACTAGGGCGCTCACTCTTCAATAAACAAACATCCTCGCACCAACTGTATAAATTGAAAGGGAATATGTTAACCATTGTTTGCGCTAACTGAGTCAGTGCATTCAGTGTGTCTTTCCATGAACTAAGGATAGCATAACGTGTTTGCCATTGCATTCACCAAATTCTTGTGCTCCCTTCAACTTAGTCTCTATTCTAGAGGAGTTTTCACTGATCTAACAGACAATACAACCTAAATGGCTATAACAGGTGAAGCTCTATCTCTCCTTCTCTGGTTCACTTTGTCCGTATTTCACCTGTCTTAGTTTTGCTCTGTCACGCACACACACGAAATGGGAAGAGAAAAACAAAACCAGCCATAAATGACTATCACATGTGAAGCGTCTCTGGCACCAAACAGCACCCAAATGCTATTGTCAGTGGGTTGCAGAGATGGCTCCTGGCCTCCGGGTCCCTCCACAGGTCTCCTCAAGTCATCACTCTCATGTGGGGGCCAAAGTCAACATAAGACTCATATTTCTCGAAAAAGTAATTAGATTGATGGGATTTTGGTCTGGTACTTAATAAATCGCTGATCAATGAGAAGGTTATTGAGAAGCATATTCCAGTATTTCTTATGGAAATGTATTGATTTGAACCATCACAGGACCCTCATCACCACTCAATAGCATGTCGTCTCTATCGATATCTATCAATCTAAATCTTCTTGTAACCGGAGCAATGCTCACTAAGGAAGATTATGCAATCAAATTGCAAGAAAGAGCCTTAGAAACTAGGTTTATTTTGAGTTGCTTGATTAACAATCTTTTACCACCAATTAGGTTCATAAATCTAGTGCTGTTCAAAAAAAACAGTTCATAAATCTAGTGTAATCAGCTGCTACTGAAACCCATTAACCAAGCTTGTAGAAGATTAGTACACTGTCCCACACCACTACCTATACATTTCAAGGCCAAATTGCTCAAGGACCATAAACAAGATGACTACGAACTAGACATCAACTTGTAAGGTTACTACAGACAGCTCAACCAATATAAGTAAATAGCAAGGCTTTGTTTGCTAATAGATACGTTGCAAGTACTAACATTTTTTTTCCTTTTCCGAAACAAAACTTGACAACTTCAAGCATTTATCAACATATATCATTGGATGCAACTTCCAACTATCACAGTTAGTTGCTTTTACTCATTTGAACTATACTAGCTACGAGACCAAAATGGCGTACAACAGCTCAAACACTCTATTCGTGTCAATGTGATCTCAGACATCTCAACGATCCAAGAAAATGCTTATGGCCATAAGAAAAGGATGAGAGGAAAAGAAATCAGACACTGAATTGTGGCAAAAAGGACTTACACTTTAAGCCTCATGCCCAAATCCTGTAAGAATGTACAATATGACTTGCGTAGATAAGCCTCTTTCTTCAAATCGATGCCATCTCGTCTGGATGGGGAATTTTCTTCAATTTCCTTCCTAGAGAAGTACCAACGTCCACCATCATCGGGGCTGTCCTGAGAAGTTTTATGCGGCCCACCTTCAAACATTCCATGATGTGAAGGATCACTAGTCAGCAGACCAGCCATGTGCCTCTCTTCCCACCAATAATATTCGTGACTTATGTGGAAGCCCGCCTTCTTTCTTGAACGGGAGGCCTAGGCTAGTGATTGTTTGCATCACCATCATCCAGTAGCATCCTGTGCATCCTGTCTATGAATCAACATAGCAAGTCAGAAAATTAGGTTCTAAGCAACCAAATAGCTTGCAATAGCTTCTAATGTAATCATAAAGATGCAAAGAATGAATAACTATGAGAAGGAAAAAAAACCATCCTAAACTCAGCTGCTACTGAGCTGGAACAACCACACACTACACCAACCTTACAGTTACAGTTGTGTCTCTTGCTTTTGAGTATGACTCAATGTTCTGTTATTTCTGGCCTACTAAATTATCAAGTTGAAAAACCTCACGATGTTTAGCCACAAACTGGCAACTTGCTTTCCATAACTAAATCAACAATTTAGAAAATGAGAGGACTACAAGATACACATAGCACACAACAGGGATCGACCAGCTAGTGCAGTAAACTGGAAAGCAGTGCCTAGCCTTAAACTATGTCAAAGCAATGCCCTATTTTACTTTCGTTATGAGGACGCAATTCAAGAAAACTATGCCATCATAACCATAAGATTCATATAACACCATCTTAATGAATGTTCCTTTCACATAACAGTTAAAGCTTCGTGGCTGCTATTGCAGATCTTAACTGACAACTAAAATAGGAATAACAAGAGGCTTGCATTCCCTGATAATTGAATCAGTAACAGAACACAATCGGTAATATGGAACAAAAATGTGAAGGTGGTAAAAGTATTAAAAGCTGATGTGTAATATTCTTAATGATTGTAGAGTTCTCCTGGATCGACTTAAAGGAGGAGTTCGGCATGTGTATCGGGAAGCAAATCGGAGTGCCGATGCGGTTGTTAAACTTCCTAGTAGTAGTAATACTAGTTCTTTTGTAGTTTTTCTTTCGTATCCAAACTGTCTTGAACTGTTTTTGTTAGATGATTCAAGGGGAGTTATGTTCCCCAGGACTATGTTCTAAGTTTTCTATGTATTCCAGTTTAATAATAAATAAAAAAAAAAGCATGTGAACCCCATTCTCTCCAAATAATTAAACCGACTAAACCTGTATCATCCATATGAAGGTATGCATCTGTTTGTGTTTTTTCAACTCCAAATAATTAAACCGACTAAACCAGTATAAACCCGTATCATCCATATGAAGGTATGCATCTGTTTGTGTTTTTTCAGCTATTGCACCTTCTCGTATAGCTACAACAAATGTGGCCGCAAAATGCCTGGGTATTTAGCTGACCCTTACAAATTCGAATGTTTTAAAGTCTGTCATCGGACAGTTTAGGAGCAGGCCAAGTACGACTTAAGAATCCTAAAAAACGAACATTAAATACATCCAAGGTCAGTGGAAGAAACCTGGTTGTCATAATTCAATCGATTTACAAGTGTTGTGCGGCCCGAATTGAAATTGTAAAAGCTGCTTGACCTACGCTCGCAAATTCTAAGCACGTACTATTTCTAAGAAACGAGTATTATCCATCAAACCCTGAACTTTTCTCTCGTAACTGGAGAGAGAGAGAGTGAAGATAGATTGAACAGATAGTTTGAGAGACCATATCTGCACCGTGATTATCAAATACAAATAACAAATACATAAAGAGAGATTGAGAGTAGAGATACATACCCGGTGAAGGAGCAAATGATCGTTCAACGATTCCCAATCGCAAGTTTTTGGGTTTGAAGTAAGGGATTTGGATAGTAGTATAATTTGGTCCAACTGTGGTTCCAAATCCAAACCCTAGACAGTGCATGTACATTTGACGGGTGCAATATGTAAAGGGCAGGTTGTCCGGTTCACCGTTATGTGGTCCTGGACCGGAGTCCCGAACAGGAAAGGGGGCCCGGGCCTTGACTTTAGTTGAGATCATGTCACGGTTCCACCGCTTTGCTTTGTTTGGTTTGATATTTGAAAAGTTTTTTGAAAAAATAGTAGGGGTAATAAGTGGGGAGAGATAGAGAAAGAAATGTTGAAAGTAGGAGGAATTATTTGAAAAATGCTTTTTATTATTGTTGTGTGTGTGTATAGAGCAACAATCATCCCTAATTTATATTATCTTCTTACTATTAGTATTAGTATAGTTTGTGGCTAAAGGTCCATTTAATACCGAACAAAATAAATGAATCCATTTTTAATTATAGGTGCACTCCAAATATTGTTGTGTGTGTGTAGAGAGCAACAATCATCCCTAATTTTCTATTTAAAGAGGAAGATAAAAGAGTTTAGCTCCTAATTTCTACATATATTTCATATATACACAAGATTGGTTTCGTCTTACTTTTTGAAAAACTAACATCAGTAGGTCACGTATTCAATATCATGTATCGAATCGAAAGTAAAAGTTATAATATGAGACCAAGTTTGGTAGCGAAAAAACAAAATACTATAATTGGAAGATATGTCATGGTCGATCATATTTTGGAGAAATTTTTGTTCTATAATCCGAAAAACCGAGAAAAATCAAACATAATTTTAATGGTGCCGTTTCCTTTATCTTTCTCTTTCTCGAGTATATCATTTAAGTAACATTTTGGTTCAAGTAAAATGGAGAGGATCGGAGAAACTAGAGTTGGGTGTGTTACTGTTTAGTGAAGTCGAAACACTCAGGAAAAAAATAAAGAAAACTACTCCTAGTCCTACACAGAGCATTATTTAAGTGATACTCCGTACGTATAAGAGTATCTCTCATCAAAACCTTAGGGCTCGTTTGATAACAGGGATAGATGGTTGGGATTCGTAAGGAGATGGGATTAGGATTGGGATTGGTAATGAGAAGGGATTGATAAGGAGATGGGATTGGTGATGAGTATGTTTGTTTGAGATGGA
Source organism: Rhododendron griersonianum (assembly GCA_018127125.1). NCBI lineage: Eukaryota > Viridiplantae > Streptophyta > Magnoliopsida > Ericales > Ericaceae > Rhododendron > Rhododendron griersonianum. The sequence goes on along the minus strand of CM030791.1, from coordinate 404,933 downwards.
ATTAGGTAATGGAATTGATAGTATACATTTCCATTTTTGCTTGAGACCTCTACTAATACCCCCTAATACCATGTGCTAGAGGCCTCTACAAATACCCCCTAATGCCAAGCTCTCAAGCCCATGGGATTGTTAATCCACACCCCTTTTTGGTTACCAAACATGTTATTATGAAACCCATGGGATTGGTAGTCCAATCCCAAGGCCTAGTATGGTTATCAAACGGGACCTAATAAGGCAAGGCAATAAATACTAGTAGATAGTAGTATGTAGCCGTGTAAACAAAGCTTTTAAATGGGCCGTGGGGGCCTGTTTATTGATTGGGAGACGAAAGTGATGAAATCTATTTGGGCTTCTTACTGCTTAATTAATGGACCATCAAATAGTATTATCCTAGCTTTCAGCCTGAAATGGGCCAAATAAATTGTGATACTCCGAATGTGAAACAGTAGCACAGATGCATGAGCATGACCTTGCCAGAAGTGAACAGCTAGCTAGCCTTTCTCCAGATGAGCAGCAGAGCTTCATCTGCTATTCCTAATCATCTTACTAGTAGTATTTTAGGGAAAATTTTAAAATGGCACCTGAACTTTAACCCAAATGTCGTATAAACACCTAAACTTCACTTTATTTCAATTAAACACCTGTACTATAAAAATCCCCAAATTTAAACACCTGCCGTCATTTTCCGTCTAACTTGTGGTTAAATGTGGTGATGTGGCCATATTTTGCCGTTAAGTGCCTATTGGAACATAAGAGTGAGCCCAAACAGTTGTAGCAAATCAAAAGCCCTCTAAATCTCTCTGCATATACGTATACATTTTGTGCGTGTTTGTGGTGGTGGTTTGTTGAAGTTGATCGATCTTCTTCTTGTTCTTTCATTGTATCCGTTTATAATTTATGGGAAATTGCATTTCGCCCTCATCACTCCACAAATCCAGACTAGCAGAAATCAAACCATAAACTATGTTCCATGAATGTAGAGGATCGTATACATTCCAAGGAAGAACTGAATGATTTTACAATATTTACATCTCCAGAGCATTTGTCGGGTTTTGAGAACCTGACTCGTTTTTTGGCGAGATAACCCATTTCTTCTCTCTCTCTCTCGTGCGCGCGCGCGACTGCGGTTGCAATCATGGTGGAGTCACTGTTCTTGGCTTGGAGTAATGCAAGACTTAATGGTTTGATTATTACCAGCTGTAGGAAAGATTTGAAGATGTTGGAGAAGAATCCGAGGTTTGCATGCGAAGAGAAGTGGGCATGGAGTGGGTTCCTGATTGGGGTTTGGCAATTAGGATTTATGATTGGGATTTGGGGAGAGAATTGAAAAGGGGTCGGTGATGGTGGTGGCTACGGAGAGGCGGAGATACAGTTCTTGTGCTTGAGGGAGAAAAGAGTTTTGATTGTCTACAATTTTGGGGGCTGTTGTTGTGTGCTAATTGGGCAATTAACAGAGAAAAATGACACATCACCGCACATTGGACGGAATATGACGGCAGGTGTTTAAATTTGGGGATTTTTATAGTACATGTGTCTAATTGAAATAAAGTGAAGTTTAGGTGTTTATGTGACATTTGGGTTAAAGTTCAGGTGCCATTTTGAAAATTTCCCAGTATTTTATTACATTTTTTGGTGGCCACGTACGGTCAAACAAAATGAAAAAAGAAATACTCCATACGAAAGCCAAGCTAGCTTTACATGAGTCTGAATATATAGTATATAAAAACCGCACCATGTACATATATATATATGAGTATTGCTTTTTTATCCTCTCACTATTTAAAATCATTTGTTTCGACATCTTTAGTAAGCGATATATCAACGAAAGATATTTGATCTTACTCCTTGTACGTAATATGTGGGGTTGTCCATCAAGATCGTTTAACCTCGCCTGAGCCTCTGGTTTAGATCAATGGTTCGCCTAACTCTTCATTTGACTTGAACGCACGATTAAGGGCCAGATCGGTCAGAGACTGGAAATTAAGGCCCTTCAATGGACTACATACTCAAAAAGTGCAGGAGGAAGATGAAAGCACTACGTTTTGAGAGGTGAATAGTGCGTACCATTCTACGGTTTCATCATTGCCTTTATATAGATCTCGTTGACTTGCTCTCCAAGCCCGTGCGTGCCAAGCACGCTTAGTTACCGCCTTCGGCCTACGTCACACCTGATGTATTGGATAAGGTAGTTAATTATCGGGCATGTGTGTGAGCTGTTACCCATGTGCGCTCGTGCCCAACTCATGCCATGACCATCCCACCTTGCGTTACTGGATAAGGCAGTTAAACATATGCGGGCAAGTTGGCACGTATGAGTTGGCCGAACCACAGAGAGGAGCATCAACCTCAGTATGAGTTGGCTGAACCATAGATAGGAGCGCCCACCTCAGTATGAGTTAGTCGAACCATAATGTCCAAACCAAATGAGGGTCAATCCTTAGAATCAGTTGGCCATTCAGATATGCTTCTCCGAACGCTGTTTGTGCCGAACCGATCGAGCCCGATCGAACCTAGCAGTCCTCTCAAGACCTCGATCAGATCAGACAGAATCAAGGGGTTTAACCTGGCCTTCTGCCAAACGTAATGACCGTGGCCGAACCAACATGTTCGGGCGCCCGGCCACTACATAATATTTGTTGAACTAGCTGGTTATAATATCTCATACAGTAGTAATTATTATACTTGGCCTTTGACTATCTCAAAGAATTAAGAAATGATCACGTCTGCATGCTTTTGGTTAAATTAGTGGTACAGTATTAATTTTGCTGAGAAAATATCCCATAAAAAACACTTTCATTTAGAATTTTACGAACTTCAAGGGGTGCGACTTTTCTTCAATCGTGTATCTTTTTAAAACAAAAGCTAGAAATTAAAAGCCTACCCTCACATTCGATCTGTGGCCAAAGTTAGAGGTTAGCTTTACAAGATAAGGAAGGCATGGGGACTGGCCGGGGAGGTCCATCAAAGCCCTCCAACTGAAATTAATTATAACTGTCATAACGTGACCTCCTAATTTGTTTTCAAAGTATACAGTACAGTACTACTTGTGTTTTCCAAGGACTACTCGTGACACACTACTTTCACAAAACCTAAATGACACAAATTAAGCAGGGGGACCGCCCCGGCCGGGGTCATGTTTTAGACTTTAATTTAACTAAAAACTAATCTTTCATTCCATGCCAAAATTCCCCAATCTACCCACTACATTTCACAAAATGTATTTTATATATATATATATATATATTGCCCCTACTCCATTATCATGTTAATTACTATATGCATATATATATATTTCTCATATTTGGTCTACCTACCCTTCTTTCCAGAGTACTACTGTCTTGTGTAATTTAATTAGTCTACCGACCTTTTAAGTTCAGGGCTCCAAATTAGTCATCTGGACTTATAGTTTACCAAACTTAAGAATCTTCCCCATGGCTTTTGTAAATCAAAAATTCAGTTTGGTCAAGATTTGGAAATTTTAAATATTTGGGTCTCCAAATATGGAGAACCCTACTCCCATTTTGAAGACAAAATCTCTAAAAAGTACGATGGGTCTCTTCTAGATTCTTTCATAAAATGCAAAATGTGAGAATAAATTACAAAATCTCCTTCCAATACGTCACATCCATTCTCCATTTTGGAGTTTTAAAGATTAATTGGAGATGCTCTAACCCACCTTCAATTCTGTTCCTAAATCTATCCTTTGTAATGACGTTTCTTGATATCAATGAATTTCTGTTCCCAAAATATATATATATATATATATATATATATATATATTACCAGTAGCTGCACTCGGTGGGTAAAGACTTTAAACCAAAAATATTACTCCCTCCGTTCCATATTGAGAGCCCACTATGAAAAGTCGTGTCATTTTTCAAACTAAAAAATCAACTACTTCTGTGTATAATTTTTTGAATTTTTTCGCACCAAATTAAAATATTAATCGAGATCTTTAATACGGTTCAAAAAATTTTGAAAAATTATGCACGGAAGTAATTGATTTTTTTGATTTGAAAAATGGTAGGAGAGAGAGAGTGGGACCCTCAATATGGAATGGAGGGAGTAGATGCCAAAGAAAATTAAGCTACTTCATAAATTATGATCTGATCGAATAATTAAGTTCTGGTAGTGGATAATTGATGAAATTACGTATATAACTTGCTCAAGATCACAGATCTCACGTCTCTATCTAACCTAACTCGCCCCATCTTGCTTCTACATGCATGTTCCAGTCCTGACCCACGAGAGGACCCCAATGTAGCCGTTTATTGCAATTTTGTGTAGTATGTTACGAAAAAGATGCATACTAAATCACACAAATATGGACGATGTGGAATCATCATCACCTACAAAAAAATGTCACCATTTTACTCAACTTTTGCATCTGACAAAAAAGTACTGAACAGAAAATGAGGATAGAAAGGAAGTACATACGTACATTGCATGGTAATTCACACAGGCATTCATCAATCGTTTTTGGCTAAAATCAAAATCTGCCTAATTCTCCAACAAAAAGTTAATGCTAGCTTTTCTGCAACTGATTGAGGAACTTCCTCTTTCCTTGCCAAACCGTTTGAAAGTAAAACATATATAAAACAGATACTACTCAAAAAGCCTTTGATGACTATGATGAAGCAAAAGTTTCAAACAAAATATCCAACTTATCTCTGTGGCTGGAAAAAAAAACGTTTATTTAACCAAAGGCCGACCATCATCCCAAGGCAACAAATCTCAAGGAAATATATCTTGATATTCGCTCTGTCCTATTTTTTTTTTGGGTATATTAATCAAGAGTTCCAATTTTTCGCAATTATTTTCTGGAATATTGAAGGAAAATTACCAAAACAATGTATTGACCAAGTCATATTACCGCTTTGATGGTCTCAAATATTGAAATTACCAAAAACTTGGCTCCACGTACCAAAACCAAATGACCAAAACATGGTGAGGCTATGTAAGATCGATTATGGTTTTATCCTTCTTCTTCCCCATAGAATCGGGGACAAAACCGGTGAATCCATAGGTAGGTGTTGAAGGCACGGGTTTTGAGACACTGGCAACAGCAATGGTAACCTGGGCAGTAGGAGGGAGTTTGCCGACAGTGAGGTTGGAGGAAGAGGTGGTCATCACCGTGAGAGAGAGAGAGAGAGAGAGAGAGAGAGAGAGAGAGAAGGGTAAAATGGTCTATAAATTATAAAAGTCATGGTTACCATGTCTTTGTTAGAGGAAAATCCGGTTTCCTAATTAGGCAACTAATTGATTGATTAAGGATCCGTAATTGTAGTATAGGAATATTTTATATTTATTCTTTCCTAGTTTAACTTCCTTCCTAGTTTAGCTTCTTTGTATATAAAGGGGTTTGTATCTTTGTAAAGAATTCATTCAGAAATAAACCAATATTCTCTCAATATTTCGCTCTCCTAAATTCAATATGGTATCAGAGTTAGGTCTTGGGTGGCCTTACATCGTGTGGTCAAGTCTCTATCGCCCGAGTCAATCACCTCACCTCATCAATTCATACCTCCATGTGCATCCGGGCTGCATGTGAGGGGTCGCCCGAGTAAAAATCTTCTAGTTTCCTCAATTCGTACCTCCACGTGCATCCAGGCTGCACGTGAGGGAGAGTGTTAAACTTGTCCCACATCGTTCATCTAAACCACCCAAACTTGGTTAATAAAATCTAGAGGCTACTCCACCTATTGCCAATTGGTTTTAAGTTGAAACCCTCCAAGAAATTTAACAGTCTTGGTCGATATTATGGAGTATATTGTAGATGCCATGTATTGGGAATATATTTTAGAACTTCACACCATCAAAGTGGTAAATATTTGGACTGATTGTCGGTTATTGGTAATTTTCCCGATATTGATTTCGACTTTAGGCTTTTATCTTGAACTTAATGGCATGGGTTTTTCATTAGCGATAGTTTTTGGTTTTTTTTTTAATTAGATAGATATAGACACTCTTTTTAAGACATCACAATATACTAGTGGGAATTAAAGATGAAAAGTAACGACAGGAAGAGGTTGGAAAGATGGGGATTCTAGTTGAATTGGGCATCTTTACTTTTCTACTTTTAGTGGAGTAGTTTTCTTCCTTGTCTACTTGTCTTTCATTTCATTTTCCCTTTTCAATTCCAAGTGATGATAAAAGTAAGTGTGTGCGTGTGTGGTGGGGGGAAGGTTTTGCCCACTCCATCTATTAGTATAATACTATGCAAATATGCCAAATAAGATCCAATTTCAATACGTATCTCATGAATATTAATATATATTCTTGAAATATAGATACACTTTTAGTATATAATATACTCCCTCCGTCCCGCTTAATTTGTTGTGTCTGTTTCGTTTTTGGTATCTCACAAAAAATTGTTTATATCTCACAATCTATAATAATTTTTATGATTTCAAAAACTTTGTTTAAAAGAATTAATTGAGACCTATCATTCATATTGAACATATAAAGGCACAATAAAATGGGACGGAAAGAGTAATATTCTTCACCCTTTAGGTTATCAACTTATCATTTTCCAAAGGGAAAAAATGGGAGAAGAAAGGAGCGTGAACAGCTGTAGGTCCATGATCCTTGTCTGTGGAGATCCATGTCATGCCCATGTGCTCTCTCTCTCTCTCTCTCTCTCTCTCCATATTTTCCGGTTTGAATGATTAGTACAGTAGTATTCAATTCTATGAGTACTTTAATCGAGTGGGTGGGCGGTTGGTGGTGTCCCAGTCCATGTACGACTCTGGCTGTACGGCAAATACGGGCAAAGTCCCCAAGTCCAACGTCGCACCGCACTGCTTTCCCCGTACTACTAACGCCCAACCAGATGCGGACGGCTACTGTGTATTGCCCTTTTAAACCCTAGTAGTAGTGGTAGTAGTCTATTCCCCACGAACCGGTATTTGTCCCCCTTAATTGGACTGCTAATTTCTTTTTCCATCTCATCTTACTAGTGGAGTTCTCCTATCTTTTTTCTACTCCTCTATTAATGATGGTTTAAAAACAACATTGAGGTTTTAGCTGACAATTTGCCCACAAAACTACTTTTATTTGTCTTTCAATACATTTATAAGTACAAATCTAGAAATACTCCATCGTTCCTAATTGAGAGTCCCTTTTAGAAATTTCAAATATTTAGGGGGACATGCAATGATTACATCTACATTCAAATTTAATGCATATCATTTCCACCATTACCTCTATATTCTACCTATTTTATAACATTTATATTCACTTGTGAGGGACACTTTAGAAAAATTATCAAATTTCTCCTTTCATTTTGGAAAAGGATCATCATTTTGGAACAACTCAAAATAGAATAATGGACTCTCAATTAGGAACGAATGAAGTATATTTTATGTTTTTAAAGACAATTTATGATGAAATCATGTAGATATATATACATGACCGGCATATCAATTACTAGTATTTTCCTGCATCTATATAATATGGAGCAGCGGTTTATGAATTTTTCATATTTTGTACCATCAGATTTGTACATATTTTTTTTAGGAAAATGATATTGGCACTCCAAAAATTGATGCAGGCACTCCAAAATCAGTGTAACTCCAAAGCCATTTTCCTTTGTTTTTTGGAGTGCCTGCATCAATTTTTGGAGTGCCAATATCATTTCCCTTTTTTTATGGTTGAGATTTACAGGTAGTAAGACTATAAATATATTTGAAAAGAATGAATATTTGGAAGAAGGATGAAACAAAAACTAAAATTGATGTTTCCTAATCTTGTTCTGATTCCTTATTTTCGATTTTTCCTTACTTTCTGAACAGTTATCATTCAAAAACGATTACCGTGATCTAGGGCTGTCTCTCTCTCCCTCACACGTTAATTCCAAAAGCGATTCCAATTTTGAATCCAAAACTGTTTTCTCTCTCACACATACGTTTAGCTCTCTCTCTCTCTCTCTCTATATATATATGTGTGGGCCTTGTCATTTTTTGAAATGTATTCAGATGGCTAAATATTTTAGTTGTTGAGTGATTGAGGGGAAAAAACTGATGGAAATTGATATTTGCGCTCCACTTTTTACTGATGGCGCTCTATTTTGTTCATGAAGTTATTAGTAACTTCACGTTAAAATTGGAGCGCCATCAGTAAAAAGTGGAGCGCGAAAATCAGTTTATAAAACTGATTAATTATATATTTGGTTATTTGATTCATTACTATATGTTAGTGGCAACAAATGTATTGATTTTGTTGCATCTTGATTCTAAGTCATAATTTCATCTTCGCCTTCATCGGGTTGAAAGTTGAAAGCCAACTAAAATATACATGTGCATGTGCCTGTGTTTCCGCATTGAAGTTAATTTTCTTATTTAACTTAATTTTCTATAGTACGAGTATATAACACAAGGGTGTAGGGCTCATCCATACTTAACAAAAGACAAGTTATTACAATGGATGATTACTTTAATCCAACGGTTTAGGCTCATTCTTCTCCTTTCACTAAAGTGCTCACACTTTTTACACATATTACACAATTGCCGTGTAGGTTTATTTACTCCTAACAATTGTACATTAATGTCTCTGTGATTTTTCAAAAAAGAAGAAGAGAAAAGTACCAAAATTTTTCGGATTCTGTGCTAATTTGAAGAATATATATATAGGAGAGCGTTTCGGGTACACAAAAAAATACTCTCCATCTCAACCATTGAAGCCAATATATGGCTGAGATTAGAAGTTTACAAAAAATTACTCCTAACCGCAAAAAATTACTCGTGTCAGCGAAGTATTACATTTGGCCGCGAAGTATTACTCCTAGCCTCAAAGAATTACTCTTGGCCGCAATGAAGTACTCGTGGCCGCAATGAATTACACTTGGCCAAGAATTACTTTTGGCCATATTGAATTGCACTTGACTGTGTCGAATTGCACTTGGTAGCTTCGAATTGCACTTGGCCGCATCGAATTACTTTTGGCCGCATCGAATTGCACTTGGCCGCTACGAAAAAGCAATTCGATGCGACCAAGTGCAATTCGTAGCGGCCAAGTGCAATTCGATGCAGTCAAGTGCAATTCGATATGGCCAAAAGTAATTCAATGCAGCCAAGTGTAATTCTTTGCGGCCAAGAATAATTCTGTGTGGCCAAGAGTAATTCTTCGCGGCCAGGAGTAATTTTTTGTGGCCAAAAATAATTCCTTACGGCCAATAGTAATTCTTCACGGCCAGAAGTAATTTTTCGCGGCAGGAGTAATTCTTCGCGGCTAGGAGTAAAATTTTGCCGCCAGAAGTAATTCTTTGCGGCCAATAGTAATTCTTCAAAGTCATGAGTAATTCTTCGTGGCAGGAGTAATTCGTCGCGCCAAAAGTAAAATTTTGCGGCCATGAGTAATTCTTCACCGCCAAGAGTAATTCTTTGCGACCAATAGTAATTCTTCGCATCATATTCTTTTTCTTTTTAACTAATAGGTAAGAGAACAAAATTGTTGTTCAATACAACTTGAGCTGTTGGTTTGGATGATTTGGAGTTTCATAATCTGTCTGAGATTGAAGATTGTAGATTTTTTGTTGGAGCCTTTTGGGTAGACAGAGTTTTAAACTCTACTCTTTATTTGGTATATGTAATCTTGGAACTATTTTGTTTTTCTATTTTTCTAGGTCAGTTAAATAAACAAGTGCGATATGGGTGTTACTTTTGAGTGAGTGGACGTTCAAAAAATTGAATTCGAGTTGGAATCCCGTATGATTATACATTCTTAATATCTCTAATGCTATCCCTGAATACAACTAACAAAATTAAACAGATTTGGTAACATTTATTGCGTTAGACTATTTTACGAAGTTGGTTAGATGGACCATGTTTGAAACTTATTCTTAAAATGAAAATTTCTAAGAAGTTGATTTTGTTGGGAGAAGGGAATTTTTTCTAATTCACGATTATTTGGACCATACACATATCCGAGACTCACCTCATGCGAGATGGCGTTAAAAAGAACCGTTGTATCCACACAAAAAACTTTGGAAAAGTGAGGTTTGATACTTCATTTAGACTATGTTTAGAAAGTATTGCGTCGTGCCTTTAGGCACAGACAATTACTAGTTATCTATATTATATACATGAACATCTGTATAAGATGCACAATTCAAATTACAATCAATATCTAATGTACCTAATTTGGCTGTAGAGATCCAAATTGAATTAGTCTTCCTCCACATAAAAGGAAAGAGCATTCAATTCCTCCAGGAAGATAAACCATGCATCTCAAGCTACTGAGTTTTGCCTTTTGTAAGATGTTGCTTAATTATATTGCTTGACAAGTGCTTTTTAGTTATTCAGATTGAGATATAATTAACTTTGTTTTCTTGTCTTCCAAATAGCTAGCTAGGTGCCTATTCTCTTGTTTGCAAGATGAGTGTTTTGTTCTAACTTAGCTAGCGTCTTTGATCATTATAGTAATGTCCTTTTTTTATTGTTAATAAAATTTTCTTACCAAAAAACTCCTAATTACTCCAAGCAGCAGTGTACTGGATATAGTTTTCTCTCCTCGAAAGGAATATTTGAGAGACACTTATACCACTTGACTTTTTTTTGTCAATCAATAGGAGAGATCACGTACATTCTTTTATGAATTACAAAGTATAAATTCGGGATACTACATCTATTGTGAGAGTTCACGAGATAACCAAGTCTCACAACTCAACTAATATAAAAAAATAAACCCAACACAGGGAAAAAACAAAGAAAGAAAAGAAATTACCCCAAAAAGAAAAAAGAAAGAAAAGAAAAGCCCACCCCTCTTAGGAAAGAATTAAAAGCCACACACAAATGAGGAGATTCAAACTCCTAACCGTCTAATAAAATGAAAAAGTCATGACCAACTGAATTAACTAACCCAAGTTAGTAACAATACCAATTGACTTGGTGACACACAATTATCCTCTATGACCTACTACAGCAATGGTAGTGTGGTTTGGTAAACATTTTGGGATACAGTTTTATATACGTGTTAGTTGTTACGTGTAGGAAGATTGACATGGCATTTTTCTTTGGGAAATGATTTTACCACACCCTTTTTTTGTTAACGCCACACCATGCAAGTGTATTTTTGCACCAAAAATACACTTACAGGGTGTGGCGTTAACAAAAAAGGGTGTGGCAAAATCACTAGCATTTTCTTTTAAGGTTCTGATGTACTTGTAACTTACTGGAGTGTGGAGTAATTAAATCAAATCGTAATTAAATTGATTTTGATGCTCCACTTTTATACGCAGACGCTCCACTTTTAACGTACTAACTCCACGTTAAAAATGGAACGGCCAAAATAAGAATCCTTGAACAAGTAGCATGCAATTAATCTCATTCAGTCATTCTTCTCCAGTTTTCAACGGATCGATATATATATTAGCTTAGCTAGCATATATCCAGTTTACTTTGGACTCCAATGCAGCACCAGAAAACGGTCGCGGACAGTCGACTGGCTCATTTCGCTAGCTGATCGACAGACTTCACAAAAAAGGACTGCATGTGGCGGGGGGCCAGCATTCTAGTCATACACTCTCACCACCGGCACCATATTACTGTAGCATATATTGATTGATTGATTGATTGACTGACTGGCTGACTACCGAGAGTACGTGGACTGTGGATTAATGAATCTCTAAATATACTCACAATTAAAGTCAACAATATTAATGAGCACTTGAGCAGTAGCCGTATTATATATTGCAGTAGTATTTTCTTGACGGAGAATATATCCGAAAGCAGACCAGACCAGACCAGACCAGACCACGTTCTTAGGAAAGTTGAACTAGTGCATGATGCGTGTGCATTGCTCAAACTTTTCTCTCATCCCTGTAATGATTCATTGAACTTTCAAATTTCTAAAAGTATCTTTCAGTTCAAATTAGACTTGTCACATCTCTTGAAGAGATAAACGTAAGAAGAAAAATTTATAGGATGTTGTTCAGATTAAAAAATCGTCACCGGTTAAACGGTTGGTAAAGTACATTTTCTAATCAAACACAACAAGGGATTAAATGAATTTTCCTCGTAACACTTAATCAAATTTTAAACTATGTTCCAAGAATAAAAATAGGGTAGTGATTTCCACACTTTTTATTATTATTATTATTATTATTATTATTTATAAAGCACGCTTCCTTTTTGTTTTTTTAGATGTAAATTTACAATGTTGTCTTTTCAAGTGTAAAAAAGTACTATAAAAATAAAAGGTTAATTTTGTAAATTCGTATTACCAAATGACAAAAAGGGAATATGGTTGTAAAATATAAAGTATGAAAATCAATTACCTAAAAATACTTTAACGATATCAGTGTAAGTATATTACGTATATTGTGTGTGTTCCAAAAGTACTTGAGCAAATTGTAGTTATCCACGCAATTAAAAGTTGAATCTCTTTATCTTTATAAAAAAAAATGTGGGAGGCATGAAGGGCAAGAATATGCATGGTGGGGACACAACTAAAGTGGCACGAAATTTAGGCACACTGCTAAAAGAAAAAAAAAGAAAAAAAAAACACCCTGGAAAAGAGAAGCAAACAAAGCCACATTTCTGATCGAGTACTACTTTAATTAATTTCATTGCTTAAAGGCATCCAGACTCATTCAATCGATCCTTTGGTGAACTTTTGTTAGTATGATTCCCATATTTTCCCTTTTTCAATTCATCTTTCTTGGCAGGAAAAATGTAAAAAGTTTTTTTTAAAAAAAGAGACCCAAATTAACCTTAAAAAAAAAAAAGTATATATATTAAAGACAAAAATATTATCATTTTTGAACTATTAGTATCATTTTTAAAACATTTTGAGGTTCACCTAAAATTTTTACTAACTGTTTATATGCATTCCAGAGGAAAAATTAGAATATTAAAATACTGTATTTGAGTAGAAAATTTTACTCCACTGGAGTAGTTTTTTGTGGTGGATTGTGAGTGCAAACTGGGGAGTGAAATTGACGCGCTAGTAGGAGGGTGGGAACAAAAAGCAGAGAGGGGTAGATTAGATAAAAGGCCGTTAAAGGGCGGCATTGGTTACGGAATCTGTACTGCAACGGACTACGGAATGGAAACAAACAAACAAACAAACGGACAAACTAGTAAAAGCAAAAAAGCAAAGAGAGCCGAAAAACACAAGACAAAAGTAAAGTAGTAGTAGGAGTAGTACTCCACGTGGGACCTACCCTAACCCCGGTCATCCACGCCCACAACCTTCCCGAAAGATGCTAGGGACACATCAATTTGTCACATTTCAGTCACACTCTTCTCACAAACATGTCCCTAGCGGGTCCCTGGTATATATTGTAAAATTTCCATACATGTATATAAGAAAGGTATGGTTAAAATATGACACATTGATATGTCCTTAACATTTCCCGCCCGTTCCTTCTTTCCGTATTCCATCCGGGAAAACTTTCTACTTTAACTTGAGGTTCACCTCATCTATCCACATTACCATTAGTAATATTAAAACAAAAGTTAAATAAAACACGGTTTGAAATGTTGGCAGACAATTTTTACAACGGAAAGGATTATATATACTCATTTTAAAAACACTATTACTTACTAGTACAAATAACAAATAAGGAATAGTTAAAAGGAAATTGATATTCACGATCCAATTTGCTCATGAAATTACTAGTAATTTCACGTTAAAATTAGAGCGTCATCAGTAAAAAATGGAGCGCGAAAATCAGTTTCCTAGTGAAAAACGCAAAAGAAAGACAAGTCTTTGAAGAGATAAACTTCTTTCCGGTTGAGGTGTAAACAAGGAGTTCACACCGCCGCCATGTGCGGGTCCCATCGACACTTTATCGCAATAATCTGAATCGTTCATTTTGTAGGGCCCACAGAGTAGTGTAAATATGCGAAAAATCAGCTTGAGCCTACATCGATAAGTATATCAAAAATTAAATTTTGGTTTATCAAATCAACAGCTTGAATCATTTCAACTTAAAAATTATTGACAGAATCCAGGTTGTTGATTTTATAAACCAAAATTTAATTTTTAATCACCTTGTTTGGATGAGCATTTTGAGAGTAACTTTTACTCTCGGCACAGTTTTCAATAAATTTCTCTCTCTATCTCTCTCCACTCATTACCACTCAACTCTCAAAAATAACTTTCTAAAAGTTCATCCAAACAAGGTAAATATAACTATCGATGTTGAGTCAAGCTGATTTTTTTGCACATGTATAATATTCTGTGGGCCCTACAAAATGAACAGTCAAAAATTATTGCGATAAAGTGTTGATGGGGCCCGCGCATGACGGCGGTGTAAACTCCTTGTTTGCACCTCAACCGGAAAGAAGTTTATCTCGTCTTTGAAACAGAAAATTTGTATGTGTACTGTATTTAATAAACATTGGCGTTGGCCACACTTTGTCCCTACCAATTAACTAGTATTATATATATGCTGTCATAATTAAGCATTTGCTAGTATAATTTTAATACTTAATTCAAAACAACCTGTACTCATTTTTAATTTTAGAGTAATTTGCCTTTATATCCCTTCTACTTATCCTGAAAGTTCAACTTAGTCCTTATAGTTTCAATTTCACCCAAATAAACCTTCGATTTGCAAATTTAATTCAATGTGATCCTTCCGTTGGCCCCCGTCTGTAATTTGGACGAAAAAGCACCATGTGCCCATCACGTGAGCCACCCCCGGGGCATATTTGCCCATTCCCCTTCTCCCTTCCTACTCCTTTACTCTCTCTCTCTGCAACAACACACCGACGAACTCGACGACGACAAAGACAAATTGCAAGAACTGGATGACCACGAACTCAACGACGACGAAGACAAATTGCATTAATCAATTCCTCTGTCCACCGTTTGACTGTGACTTTCAAGTGTGAGCGAATAAGAAAGGAGAAAGGGGTATGAGCGAATTAAACTCGGAAATGAATGATATTTGGGAGAATTACTTGTCGAGAAATGGGTTTGTCGAGAAATGGGACCAAAATCCCAGTCGTCACAGCACCCACCAAGCTCCGAACGCTCATAAACCCAACTCCATTTCCTTTCCAATTTCCAAATTTTCTCCAATTCAGTGAACACCCAGGCAAGAAAACCCGATTTACGGAGTTTACGTAAGCGTAAAACTGCAATTTTTTGCTGTATTGGTGGAAAAAATGGAGCCCAATTGAGGTTTTGAGTGGAGTATTTGGGGGATTTAGAGGAAACCCAGGTGGTGTGAATGAGTTGGAGTCGCACACTGGTGACTCCACGACCAAACCCAAATCTGAGAAGTCCCCAAATCTGAGAACTCCATTTTAGTGCAGGGCCTAAATAGTGTAGTTTTACCTTCTTGTTGGTGTTGTTGTTCTTCTTCTTAAGCTCGTTTCCAACTCCGCTGCCGGTGAAACCAATCGGAGTGGGAATATCGTTCCCAACACTCTAGAGTTCGAACGGCGGTTCGGTCGAAACGGCTTCGGTTACCAGTTCATAATCCATCGTTTCGTATTTCGGAGTTTTCAGTTTCTCGTCGATATAATCGACGGACTTCAGTTTCCAGTCCCCGACGACATCGTAAGGTAACCCAGGGGATCGACTGACGAAGCCACCGGTAAAGCTCTGCAACAGTATTTTGGCAGCGACTGCAGCAGGTACTTCTCGTCGCTGACACTCAGAAACGACGAGGGAGGTGCAAGGCGGGGGAGGTGAACCGTGGGAGGTGGCTCAAGGAGGAGAGGTGTGAATGGTGGGTGGGTTGTTGGCTGACATTGGGGCTGTGGGAGATGGCGTGGAGGAGGGTAATTGATTAGTGTTAGGGGAGGGAGGTGAATGGGCAAATATGCCCCTGGAGGAGGCTCACGTGATGGGCACATGGCCCTTTTCCGTCCAAATTACTGACGGGAGCCAACGGAAGGATGGCATTGAAATCAATTTGCAAATCGAAGGTTTAGTTGAGTGAAATTGAAACTGGAAGGATTAAGTTGAACTTTTCGGATAAGTCGAAGGGATATAAAGGTAATTTTCTCTTAATTTTAATATTCGATAATTGTAGATCAACACCGTGGTTGATACGCATGCACCAGTACCTCTGCATATTAAATTGCCGTACTACTATTGATATTGTGGGTCCCATAAAGATATAGCATCCTAATTTGGTCTACAATAATTTTACAAAGTCTGAGTTAAAACTATCAAGCTTTGAGCATATACTACTATAACGTACGTGACCGACCTTTTTCACCTCACCTTTTTCTTGAGAACGTTTTAGGTGGCCGATTTTCTTTAATTTGTACCCTTTTTCAAGCGTAACGCTAGGCTAAAATATAGGAGTATTACAGGTAAAATTTATACAGTAAAACACCCTCGGCCTTAGGGAAGACAAACCCCATGTGCTGGTGCCGGTGGTCCTCAATTTTGTACTAGTAGTGTTTTAGGGGTATCCCTATCCTAGAAGCTAGCTAGCTAGCCTTCCAGTACTAGTGATGCAGTAATTGAATTCGCCATTCATTTGTACTCCAGTACGGTATTTACTCCTATTTACCCAGCAAGATCATCTTTTTATTTTTCATCAAAATTTTCCCCCTTCAGTATCTTACGATTTCTGGTGGTTCGACGTTACATTAATAAACTGTTTTCCAAGCCCCAACCTATTTGAAGTCTAGCTAGCTAGCGTGATTTCTTCTGTGTTTGGTTTGGTATTTGAAAAGTTTTTTGAAAAATAGTAAGAGTAATAAGTGGAGAGAGATAGAGAGGGAAATGTTTGAAGTAGGTGGAATTTAGGGGGAATTTTTTGAAAAATGCTTTTTGAAAAGGGAAGAGAACAAGGCAGAGTCATTTGTTTGTTTGCAGAGTTGAGTTTCATTAGCCTTTTTTTGTCTATCTATCTATCCATCCAAACGGAGCCCCAAGTTAAAGGAAACGCTTAGAGCAAGTACATCAAACAATGTAAAATGCATTTTTCTCTATTTTGGAGAGAAAAATCACAAAAATTTGTTTGCACCAGATTAGGTAAAGGAAGAGGTAAAACTCATTTGTGAACAGTGCTTAGTCATTTTTACCTAAGCACTGTTCGTACTCTTTTCTTTTTTTATTGTTTCTTCTCTCTCTCCTTCCTCCTCTCTTTATTTTTAATATTGGAAAAAGGAAAAAAAAATATTTTAATAGATGATAGGTAAAATGGATTGTGTTGGTGTAGTTGTGAAAGAAAAATTGATAATTAAAGTAGAATTAAAAACTGTTCACAGGATATTTTTACCTTTACACTGGTAACTTGCTCTTAAGCATTTATGTTGGACGGTTACAAAATCCTACTCTAACTCTATATATATGTAGCTGTGTAGTTTGGTTGTTAAAAATAGGTTTGAAATTAATACTGTAGTAATAGATTCCAAGCTGCATGCATACCTAGTTGTTGATGTCCGTCCCCAGCCTATAAAGTAGTAGTATCACTTTTTGTTTGTTCCGTAGTAGCTACGGGTACCCATAGCTCTATTTTACCGATAAAACTATGCCTACACCTTGTCTTATACCAAATGTACATCACGTTCCATGGAACTCACTTCAGAATCCCACATAAAGGATTAGAGTTGCTCAATTTTTTAAAACATTTTTGAATGGTCACGTACTGTAAAAAAATCAGCTCAATCGAATATCGGTAAAGATTTGATCGATTTTACGTCCAATTTGTTGACCCCAAAGTCGGTCATACGAAACACGATGTAAATTACAGTACCATGGGGTACTGTAACGACCCGCGCCAGCTAACTTGCTAACCATTCGTCTAATCACGTGGCTCAAAAGGTTAATCTCGAGTTATACAGTAACTGATCGGCATTACAATTTTTTAAAACATTTTTGAATGGTCACGTACTGTAAAAAAATCAGCTCAATCGAATATCGGTAAAGGTTTGATCGATTTTACGTCCAATTTGTTGACCCCAAAGTCGGTCATACGAAACACGATGTAAATTACAGTACCATGGGGTACTGTAACGACCCGCGCCAGCTAACTTGCTAACCATTCGCCTAATCACGTGGCTCAAAAGGTTAATCTCGAGTTATACAGTAACTGATCGGCATTACAATTTTTTAAAACATTTTTGAATGGTCACGTACTGTAAAAAAATCAGCTCAATCGAATATCGGTAAAGGTTTGATCGATTTTACGTCCAATTTGTTGACCCCAAAGTCGGTCATACGAAACACGATGTACATTACAGTACAATGGGGTACTGTAACGACCCGCGCCAGCTAACCTGCTAATCATTCGCCTAACCACGTGGCTCAAAAGGTTAATCTCAAGTTATACAGTAACTGATCGGCATTACAATTTTTTAAAACATTTTTGAATGGTCACGTACTGTAAAAAAAATCAGCTCAATCGAATATCGGTAAAGGTTTGATTGATTTTACGTCCAATTTGTTGACCCCAAAGTCGGTCATACGAAACACGATGTAAATTACAGTACCATGGGGTACTGTAACGACCCGCGCCAGCTAACTTGCTAACCATTCGCCTAATCACGTGGCTCAAAAGGTTAATCTCGAGTTATACAGTAACTGATCGGCATTACAATTTTTTAAAACATTTTTGAATGGTCACGTACTGTAAAAAAAATCAGCTCAATCGAATATCGGTAAAGGTTTGATCGATTTTACGTCCAATTTGTTGACCCCAAAGTCGGTCATACGAAACACGATGTACATTACAGTACAATGGGGCACTGTAACGACCCGCGCCAGCTAACCTGCTAATCATTCGCCTAACCATGTGGCTCAAAAGGTTAATCTCGAGTTATACAGTAACTGATCGGCATTACAATTTTTTAAAACATTTTTGAATGGTCACGTACTGTAAAAAAAATCAGCTCAATCGAATATCGGTAAAGGTTTGATCGATTTTACGTCCAATTTGTTGACCCCAAAGTCGGTCATACGAAACACGATGTACATTACAGTACCATGGGGTACTGTAACGACCCGCGCCAGCTAACCTGCTAACCATTCGCCTAACCACGAGGCTCAAAAGGTTAATCTCGAGTTATACAGTAACTGATCGGCATTACAATATTATATACCATTCATGACTACTTTTTCAAGTAGCCGATGTAGGATCTAACAATCTCCCCCACTTGGACCGCAACGTTCCGGTTGCGCCCCAAGCTCCATCACTCCCACCCACCAAGCGATGTAGGACAAGTCCCCGATTAAGCACGACAAGCACCTCAAACTCCTCACTTGTCATGCCCACCCAAGTACGTCTCCTTGCGTGACCCGTCCTACACTTTCGGTTGGTGCAAGCTCTGATACCACCTGTAACGATCCGCGTCAGCTAACCTGCTAAGCATTCGCCTAACCACGTGGCTCAAAAAGTTAATTTCAAGTTATACAGTAGCTGATCGGCATTACATTATATACCATTCACTACTTCTTCAAGTAGCCAATGTGGGATCTAACAGGTACGTACCAGGTAAGTGTCATGTAACGTAGCAATTGATTGGTGATAACTCAAATAGAATTAAAGACAAACAAATACTAATCTGTAAGCAATTAAACAGTGTCATGTGTTTGGAGCATTCTTTTTTTTGGTCAAATTTTGGGGCATTCACATTAACTTTATCCAAAATAACTTGGTATACCTTGTTTAGTTTGAGTTTTATGAGAGGTTTTTGAGATAATGAGTGAAAAATAGATAGATAAAAACATAAAAGTAATAAATTGAGAGAGAAAATTTATTGAAAACCGTGTGTGCAAAGAGGATTTGGTTTAAGAGGCCCAAAACGAACATAGTCATGATTGGGCTGATGGTGGTCAAGATCTCAGATTTAGTGATTTGCTTTCTGTTGAGGTCTCATGTTCAAAATCTAATAGGTTATCATCTCTTTTGGACCTAGTACATACGGAAAATTCTCTCCGAATTTTATTGCAGTCTCACCAGCGAACGGTGAAATTGATTCTAAAAAATCAATAAAGTTGTATGTATGCTGACCCGAACACATGAGTTATAGCAATAGAAGTAGTAAACATTATTATATTCCAGGAAAGGCTCTCGAAATTTTTCAGTCGGTTATCCCATTGACAGCCAATAAAACAAGAATAATTTTAAAAAAAATACAATTTCCAACATACTTTTACGCTTTTTAAGACACATTAACACATATTTTTCCTGCCTTGATGAGAGCCCTAAATTGAAGTTTTATTAGCAATTTCCCTTTTCAATTAGGATGGGATACAAGGGATAAGAGATGGTGTTGTGTAGTGGTGTGCGCAGCATCTTCGAGTTGTCAGATCGTGCATTCGATAGCTCGAATCTTATCTCGCTAATGAACAACTCTCGATTGTTGATTGCCAAAATGAGATCCGAGCCGTTTCCGTCAGATGCACAATCTGACGACTCGGAAATGCGCACATCACTGCACAGTATCACCCCAAAATCCGGATACTAGCGTAGTTTATTAGCAGGAGGGAAGTTACTCCGTATTATTGATACTCCACTGTACCTGGCAAGTACGACTACTACCTGTACTGTCCTTTTATAATTCTGCTTTGTGTCTCTGGTACCCCCACTCCTTTTATCTACTCCTCCTTAATTACTACTGTAATATCTTCCCCTCCCTTCACTCCTCCTCCTACCACGCCGCCTAGCTTCATCTCCATCTTCATCTTCATCTTCATCTTCTTCTTCTTCTTCTTCTTCTTCTTCTCTCTCTCATCCCCCCACACACATAACACATAACACATAACACATTCCCCATCCCTCTTCTCCTCTCAAAACCTGTGATTCTGTTTCCCCATCCCTCCACACACACAGAGAGAGAGAGAGAGAGAGAGAGAGATAACCGAATATGAAGAAGCTCATCCGACGCCTCTCCCGCGTGTCCGACTCCTCCCACTACAGCCTCCTCCGATCCGACTCACCGGCGCCTCCTTCTCGATCTTTCCGCCTAGACTCCTTCCGCATCGGCAACCTCTCCCGTTCCAAATCCCGATCCGCCACCGTTCCCCAAGGCCACCTCCCCGTGTACGTCGGGGAAGCCATGGAACGCTTCGTCGTCAGCGCACAGCTCCTCAACCACCCCATCTTCGTCAAGCTCCTCAACAAATCGGCCCAAGAGTACGGCTACGACCAGAAAGGCGTGCTTCACATACCTTGCCACGTCCTCGTCTTCGAGCGTGTCCTTGAAGCTTTGCGCGTCGGCGATGGTTCCGTACAAGATCTTCTCGATTCCTTATCCGATGAGTTTGTTTAATTAATTAATTAATTTCAACCGGGCGCTCTGTTCTGCTTTCTTAATTGTGTAGTGAGATTCGGAGTGAGTTAGAGAACAGTAATCAGTTTTTCCTTTAGTCGATCGTTGTAAATAAATAGGGTCTATCAAATTAAGTGGAGGAGGAAAATTATATATGGCTTTCTGGATGGACACTACTAGTAGTAGTATTTTGTTATCGCGGAAATTAAGCTTCTCACTAAAACAGGCCAGGATGAATGAAGATTTACTTTCACCTTCTTACTAATTCAAAAAAAAAAAAGATCATTTATGTGCGATTTTTTTATTACTCCGTAGTATTTTCTTCTAGAGAAAAAATACTACTCCTACTAAGAAGTTCTCCTCAGTTTGGTTATAGCTATGAGATTCTTGTCTTCCGGTGACCAAATAAATCGCTGGTCGCCAAAACTGGTCAGAGAATGTGTACGTACGTCTCTCGCCGGGTTTGCCGTTTGTTTTTATTTTAATAAGATGGAATAAAATCTCGGTCTTCATTGGAGTATTTGTTCTTCCTCCAGGACCAGGAGTTAACACAAAAAATTCAGTTGAATTGGACCTGGTAATTAAGCTACATAATCCTAATATGTTGAGATAAGGAATTTCATTTTACTCCTACTAGGCTCGTTCAAGAATCATACGTCCGTACCAAAACAATCGCAACGTATATTTATCTTGCATTTTATGCTCAATCGAAATCTTTCTATATTTCTGATGTTTGATTTAAATCTGATTTTCTTGCATAGACGATATCATCGAGTAGTTCAACAAATGAACGGTTACGATCGAGTAATAAGCTCGGTGGTGAAAGTTTTTGAACACGTAAGTCATGGTATAACACGGACCACCAGGAAATCAAATTTGATGTAATCTGTGTGATTTTGTCGGCGATTCTTCCAAGGTTGGTCCCAGCCTGGGCTTATAGATTTAGGTGTAGGGTTATTCTCGTAATTTTGCATTGGAATAGGTCATGGGAATATGATATTACGTAGTATATGCTGTGTCGTGTCGTGTGAAAATAGTACTCCAGTAAGTACCATATATATCTCATTTTTCTCTTCCTTTCTTTTTCCAAAAAAGTAAACCTTTGAACCTTTGTGAAGCCCACACCACAATTAGCTTTACTCACCATTTTCTTAATTGGCGAATCGAAAGCAACTAGTGTGAACCAAAAAAAATACTGTAATATATATCAGGGCCACAGCTCTTAATCAGTTCCATTTGATTAATAGGAGAAAATCGAGAATATGAATAATCTTCTGCCAGCCATATTCAAGTTTGTTTCAGCTTTTAAGTTAAGTTGACATGACCATACCAGAACCTATGATGAATATGCTATATCATACGGCTGGTTAGGCTGTCTGTTTCTTTGATTTCTTGGTTGTCTGTTTCTTGATTTCTTTCATTAAATTATGCTCCATTATCCCCTCAACTTTCCAGGGTTCAACTCCTCTCCAACGCTTCAATTACGTACAAGAAAGAACTTCCGGTGATGATTGCAAAATCCATTTAACAATGAATCAAAAGTTATGAGAAAAGGAGAAGAAATTTGCCAAAAAGAGGAAATAGGGAACAATAGTACACTATGAATTAACCGCAACATTCAAAAAGCTTTTCAATAAACTCAAGACACATCCAAAATTTCACTGGAGACAGAAGAATCAATGAAGGCTAAGATCTTCTCATTTTCCTTGGTTTTGAGCCATCTTTCTTTGTTTCCTTTTGCTTCTTATACTGTTCGTATAATTTCAGGGACGAGGTTGCATGATCTAGCTCCCTCCTCAAACGCATCGTTTCACTTATTTCATGAACAAGCAAGAAATGCTCGGAAAGTTTCTTCTTCACCATGTCTTCATCAATCGTGCTTGATACATCATTATTTGTCAAGCTACTGTTAGGCATGGAAGACCCACTTCCTCTTTTCCTTTTGAGATTAGCTTTCTCTTTGTCGGTCTTCGGGTTGAACAACTCCTGTTCGAGCGATGACTGCATGAAAGCTTGTTGAGGGGTCACATTGGAGTGGTAAACCTGGTTCTGAGCAGAGCTTATGGTTGAAATGCTAGACGCTAGTGTTGAAACATCTGGATGGTAATGCTTAGAGAGAAGGTTGAGTTCCCAAAGAACCGAAGCAAGGGCACCACTAAGGTTTGGGTCCGAGGCATAAGGCTGATACTTCTGCATGCGATTAAAATGGTAAAAAATAAGAGCTTGGGAAATCAAAACAAAGGGCCACAACTCTAATGCAAGCATTTTAGGCACTTCAATTCAATACATACGTTCGGCCAGCCCAAGGCTGTGTTCTCATCATGGATGAATATGTCGGAGGAGTTTACCAAGAGAAAGGAAAGTGAGAGGCAACTAAAAAGTACGTTTAGCATCTTGTTCTTCCTCTTTTCTTTACACTCCAGAAATCACAAAACAATCCATCATGACCAAAACACAGGCTGAGTGAATCTCTACCTATTAAAACGTAGTATGAAAGCTTACCGCAATGGGGCCTGAAACCGAACCACCTCCAGCATCATTTTCTAACAGATTCCGGCACTTGACATTTTTTTGAAGAAGATGCTTTACAGTCACCAATGCTGCAAGAGTTCCAATAGAAACGGAAGGGGTGAAACAGAGAACACCCAGAAGGGAGTAATCAAATAGTTTAAGTATGAATTGCACGTTAGTAAAGATACCAGCCATGGACTCAGCACATCCAAAGCATAAAGCAAATGTAGCCAATCGCTTTATAAATGCAGCAGCCCGTTGCATATCATGTTGTCTATCATCACACAACATTATCTTCAGAGCCTCTGCCAACACTTCACCATGATCCCTGTTTCAACAACCGTGTAAAGGAAGTAACCATCTTGCACTTCACATTTAGAAATAAGGACATAATCTCTTTAAATATGTGCTAATGCAATAAGCTGCAGATCCTAAAAAATATCAGTTGCATCGTAAATATAAAATTTTGGGCTTTTCCATTGTCCAATGAAAATGAACTCCACATTTTCCCACCACCTTAACACCAGCAGTAGCAGCGGAAAAAGAATATATATATATAGAACCAAAAGAAAATCCGTATAAAAATAAGAGAGTGGGTGGCTACAATTTTATCGCGAAACTAAAAATGAGAGAAAGTGGGAACAAGTATAAGTTGGGGAAACTTAATGAGTTTAACCCTCGTGATAGAGAAAGTTAATGTCTTTTAGGAACTTCACGGGAAAGCAGATCGAACAGAAAATGTGCAAGATCTACGTTCATACTGATCCAATAAAGATCAAAAGGTTGGCAGACAACCCAGTAGTACGGGCAAAATTTGGTTGGATGCACTCCAATCAGGTATTAATGTTCATAACAAACTGTTTTAAATTACAAGGAAAATAACTAAGATTCATCCAACTTGTAGCTCCAAGCTACCTCTCTTCCGCTCTAAGAGAAGTCAGGTAATATTGTAAGAACATTTCAGAAGATACAGTAAGGACCTCATTAACAATTAGCTTGCCAACAGAATTCTAACAATTTCGCCATGGGGGAAGGATAGGAAATTAGGTTACTGAGAAACAAAACAGAGAGGAAGTTATCAGAAGAACTACAACAGTGTCAATCTCATCAGAGAGAGAGAGAGAGACTTCAGATAACCTAGGAGCAAGTAAAAAGATGGCCAATCAAAAAAACAATGTAAAAGGAACATGGATGCATAGATTTCAAGCCACAAAATATTAAGCAGCAAGTAAAATTCCACTACTACAAAAAATGCGATTTTGGAATGGACTGATACCAACCTTCCTGGCCTGTACTCAAGCATAATACTGTAAAGCTGAACAAAGAAGTCCTGTAAATCAACATTTAAGGCATCAAGATTGTTCTTCATCACTTTAAAGGCCACAATGCAACAGCGCAGGCGTTCAGTTACAGACAACTGTCTCGAAAACTTCTCTGGAGAACCATCTGAGTTGCTGCCTCCCCCAGCAAGCTTTCTCAAATGGTTTATGAGATCCCCCATAAAATCTAAGTCAATTAGATGAGAGAATTTTCCAATTCCGTTTAAACAAGGAGCAAGCAGTGGGTGACCCCCAGATGCACCAGCTGATGAATTTGAAATCCCTTCAGATCTGAACAAGAAAGGAAAATGAGCAGAAACAGAGAAACGATAAGTAACGAAAAAACTTGCCTTCTGTTAACAGAATGTGAAACATTGATTAATGAATAATCAAGATCCAAATGGAGCCCAAGGAGGCATATATAATTTCCTTCTTTCTTTCCATTTTCTCATCAACCCTCATTTGTTACGTTAACCTTACTTGAGTTTCTACTCAACTAACAAAGCTTACCTAGAAAGGAGCACAGCTACCTCCACATCTAAGGACACGTAGCTGGATACAGCTTAGCTAGAAGGCTAGAAAGGACACGTAGCAGAGAGCGAGACAGATTTGGAAGGGGCAAAAAGTTGCAGTGTGAGCCACAAAATTTGGACGCTGCGCAGCAACATATGGATTACTCCAAGAGTCGCAGAAGAGGGAAAGAAAGAAGAGGCTTCAGTGCTTTAAGCTGATTACACAATCTTTAACTTAGGGCTACTATATTCTAAACAAGCGCACGGCACGCCTATTTCTCCAATTTCTAAGACCCCATTTTTCATCAAGATACTCTGATTCCCTCTTTTTATTTGGAAAAAAAGAATTCGTAATGAAGAACAAGATTTAAGGAGGTGAACTCATTGGACCAATCATAGTTGCAAAGTATTGTGATTTTAGTGATTTTGTTGTCTTCCATAGGGTTATGGTTTATATTTTGCCTCCTGTACGTTAGTATGGAATGATCACCAATAATACAGATGGTAGGCCGGGGAAAAACTTAACTATAAGAAAAGTACTAGTATAGATAGTTAGGTATTGTAAACATGGTACTAGAACAAGTCACCCAAAAAGACAGTTGGCAGAGGAACAAGATATCCTTTTCCTCTTCTCTTCACTGTTGCATGTGAAATCCATTTGCACTCGTTTGGCCATCCCACGATTCGGGAACCTAAGCCAAGTGTCAACCAAATATGGTTGGAAATCTCCTTCACAGCACTCAGCTTCTCAAAACATTTGTTAATCTCAGTTCTGAGAATCTCGTCATTGGAACCAATTTAAACGAGCAATCCCAGCCCCTTTGCACTTCAAAACTACCAAAAGCCTACCATTAACACATTTGTACAACTAGACATTAAGTGCTTGGATTAGCGTAAATCATATTCCTCAGACTCGTGTGGTTTTCAAACTATTGCCCTTTGAGTTTTTACAAATTTACATGTTCACAACCATGAATAGTCATTCTGTTACCAAGTTCATGCTCTGCTCTTAAATGGAAAAGGAGCAAATGCCAAGGTTGGGAGATACCTGGCTGTGATTGTATGCATAGTGTGCTTCAAGATACGAAAGAATGTCTGAAATATAGCAGAAAGCGTCTCAGACTGCATCATTTTCCGCTCCCTAACATCTTGGGCAAATGTAGCTGCCTTAAAGTCAGCATCAACCTGTGCAAAACATTAGGAAATCTTTAAGCCACAGAATTAGTGAATTGAAGACTACTCAACATCAAGAAGATGAAACTTCAAAGGACGAGTCAATACCTCATTTCTTGTTTGTGACATTAGTTCCTTTCGACTTTTCTTTTTGTCATTCTCTTGCAATTGACTAGGCTCCTCAAATTTCTTTCCCTTTTTTTTGTTCTTTTTTTGTACCTTATTATTTGCACTCGACATTTCAGCCCTCCCAAGATCCTCATCAAAAGACAAAGACATTAAAACCTGAGAAAGCACAAAGAAAGATAAGTGAAGACAGCAATGACAAATAAATTATAAGTAAATGGCTTTGTCAAAGAATAAAACTCCTTTCTAGAATATGATTAAATAAACATTTGTACCAAAAGGCTTAAATTGTTTAAAAATGGCCTAACACAAATATCAAGCTAACACACAACACAACACGCAATCCCATCTCGCACGTGAAGAGGCTAACAGACTGAAGTAAACAAGTGCAATATTGCAAATAGAACAAAGTCTGCAACAAAAGGCATGATGGGACACCAAAGAAAATTAACAAGACCTGAATCTAGACGAACCATAACTCTGATACCAAGCTAGATCACCAAAATTACCTCTGGAAATAGGCTTAACAATGACTCCCAAGCTATTAGACTCAGAATATCATATTGACTTGCTAAACTTTTCTTTCTTGTCATCAAGAATGGATCAATGATCTACGTCAAATACAAAGGATTCATCTCTGAGTGATTGGACAATTTTTAAATGGATTAATGCCTCAACACAGGTTTCCTCTTGGTTGACCTATGGAATTCTCATTAACAGTACATACAAATTTGAAGTCATTTAATCCACGCATACAACTTGTGGTTCCGGTGAAGACATATATCACAACTTAAAGGACATAAATTCCACTGAGTCAAGAGAACAGAAAAGGAAGCAATTTTCTCACTACCCTTCAGCGTAGCGTGGCCCTTTCGTGCGTGAAAAAGTAATTAGGGACCAACAAATAGAAGAGCAGTTTCAGAACTACAAAATAATGACACCATAAAAAGGAATGCATATGGACAGGCAAGTGCGAAAAACTATTTCCCACAGAAAATAGCAAGTACAATATGTCTGGAACCAAACACAAGGATAAATACATTCAGTCTTCTCAACAGAAGAAAAAAAAAAAAAGAAACAAAGAAACAAAAAAAAACATAGAGAAAAAGAACCTAACACTTAAATGACAATCGGATATAATGTACTTCAACTCTTAGTTGCACGAAGTGGGAGCGGGAGCGGGAGCGGGTGTGGGAGTGGGGGAGCGAGGGAATACATAAGCTCCCAAGGTTGGGAGCATGAGAGTAGCGTGTACACATATTATAAAAATAATGTAGCATAGAGTATTCACTTTGAAAGTACAATCATTTTAAGAAGTAAAAATATGGGCCAAGTCCGCCATAAATGTAAGAAATGGGCTAGTGTTACAATATATGATTTTCTTTTCAAGATATCATGACTTGGGCTAGATATCATGTGTTCATTGAAGATCAATGAATAAAGCCAAGTGACAAATCCTTGTTTTCCTATACAAAGATCATACAAAAGCTCTCATCCCATCTTTGTAAGGACCGAGCTCCTATCTCAATGGGAGCGGGTTCCCGTCAAGCTCCTTAGTTGGGAGCGCAAAAGCGGGCTCCCAAGGAGAGAGCAGCTCCATTTTAGGAGTTTCCTGCAACTAAGCTTCAACTCTAAAGGTCCCTATTCAACTCAACACTTCAAATTTTTATTCCTCCAAGTCAAATTTAAATCATGCAAACCAAGCCAATTGTTTAAGTTACAGACAGAAACGGAGGCAAGAACATTAAAATACCAGCAACCGAATGGGAAATCCAATACCTCAATGGAATCAGGATGTAACTGGCAATCATGAGCTTTCACGTACTCTGCAATCAATTGCACAGCCTCCACTGTAGCCTCACCACCATGCTTTCCCTCATTGGTGAAAAGTGACTTCACAGTGGCACAACAGAGTTTCCTGTCACCAAATGGGAGACATCTTTACCCAGAAAAAGATTTGGTCATGCTGGAAATAAGTGCAACAATTCTACCGAGAAGAAGAAAGAACTTTAATCCACTATCACCCCAATATCTGACTTATTCACACCAGCCCCACCTCATAGAATACCCCACGAAAAATGACAGTTTCACCACATCATGCTACTTAAAATATCTAGTTTGTATACCATGCTGGATTCCACACTTGGAAGCTAGTGCAAACCAGTGACATCACTCTCATACATATCGTTCTATCAAAACATACATGAGAAAAGATGCTAAAACTCGGATGATGAAACAGAAACAACTTTCCATCATGTTTTCCCAATTAAGCCCTGATTATCAACGAAAAAATAAAGTATTAAAGATAAAAATATATCAGAACCTTACAACATCATCTGTGGAGCTTATGTTGTGAATGACTGCAGCTAACAAGCTCTCGCGATAGTTGAAATGGGGAACTGCATCTAGCAGAGTACATATACAACGAATAGCTACACGCTGAAATGAGGTCTTCTGTTTTAAGGCTATCAACCTCTGCAAGTATGCCTGCATACGTACATCAGGAAAAAATTCAAGACAAGGTACCAAATGCCAAAGCTAGAGTCCAAAGTTAAAATCAACATCAACACTCCATATTAACTACAAGAAGTGCCAAGTCGAACCTTGTATGCAGACAGAAGGGTGGAATCATAGAACCGCATTTTCTTAACAGCCTTTGAAACAACCATTTCCTGCTCCTTCTCAGTTGGCAGCCGAATACGATAGCTGTGGCATGCGTTAAAAAAAGTAAAGGACTTGGAGTGTCATGCAAAGAGGAATAATAACAATTTCAAAGAACACTGCACAAGAAACAGTGAGGAACTAAACGAAATTTACCCAGGAATAATGTCTTTGAAAACAGCCAGCAAAGACTTTAGCCCAAGGACTGCTACAGAATGGTCTTCATCTTTTGAGATTTGCAGCATCTCTTTAAGAGATTTAACGTTGGATTCTGGATCCATGAGCAGTGCTGTTCCAAGTTCTGCAAGTTTATACTTCTTTCTTTTATTGGCTTCTTCAGCTGTTAGCTCCTTTTCCACCTCAGCCTATTGAAAGTAACAGAACACTTACATGCCAGACCCAGTTACACAAAAAGGAAGTTCAGGAGAACTTCTTTGACTGCAAGCAAAGTACCCAAACCAAAAAGGACAATTCGCAACCAAGCTGGTAAGAACCAATTGTCGGATACAACCAAATAAAAAAGAAAAAGCTATGTTTCAAACAAAATCCTTATCATCAATATAAGGTTCCATGTGGCGAGAGTAAAAAACATTAAGCACATCCAATGCATGAGCAATAACGAAAAGTAATGTCCAGAGGAATTTCAAATCAAAGCTGGGAGAACTCAGTACTTTGAGACCACATCGTCATTCTCTATAAAGAAAAAGGCATAATTTTTAAAGCAAATATCAACAATGCATAAGCTTAGAAGCTGTCATAACCATCGTGAAACAGCCTAAATGTACGCAGTAATTGAAAATTGTGGAAACTAAGCATCGAACATGCATAGGGGAATAAGAATACTTCATGACACTTTCATAACCATCGTAGTATGAACGCCTTCCTAAACTTTTTGAATGTGGAAACGAAGCATCTAACATGCACATGCAAATATGAACACTTCAAGATACTTTCCTAACCATCGTATAACAGCCTAAATGCACGCAGCAATTCAAAGATGTGGAAACGAAGCATCTATGATGCATCTCTCCTTCTCTATCCACATTTCTTCTTCTCTATTTTCGTCTGCGTCTCTGCATGTGCACACGGCTGCATCAACATATTACAAATGTAGCAATTATAAGAATGATTAGCAACAAGCTAGGATAAGTACCAGCACTTCAGCTTGAGGGGTTTGTTCCACTTCCTCCACTTTAGCAACCTCCTTGGCCTGCTGCTTTTCCTCTTTTCTTGCTCTTTTTAGCTTTGCCCGCTTTTCAGCTTTCGTCAACTTGAAGAAACTTTTGTCCGCACCATCAGCTTCATTGTCACCGATGTCCTCTCCATTTGTTTCATTTTCAGACTTTTTTGACGTCTTTGGCACTGGGCAAATACCAAAAATAAAACATATGAGCCTTCACAACCAACTATAATCGACGCACTAGTGAAATGATGGAAAGAGTAAATAAAAGAGAACTAGAGCACACCTGTTTTGTAATAAAGTTTTCCATCCAAAGTCTTCACCGGAAGGGCATCCACACGATCAACTTCAAGCCCTTTTTCCTCCTTTTCCTTCTCGAATGAATTCTTCCTTGATCTCCTTTCATATAGAGCCTCCAAAGCATCTTCTTTTACATCAGCAACACGACTAACATGCCTTTCAAAGTACAAAACAAATTAATAAAATTTAATCCAAGTGTAAGCCCATAATGAGGTAACAACTCTTTTGACAGGAAGGAAAAAAAATTGATAACACGATAACCCCCATTCCATTAATGCATACATGAAGCATCAAGTTGCAATAATCTAAGTGGAATATTTACAAAAAGCATGGTTCTTAGAAACTAATAGTGAAATTACAGTAATTAAATGCACTAAATATACAACCTAATATACACAAATAAATAGTTTCCAATAGATCATGGAATGCCTACCTTAATTTGCTTAAATTATGGACTCCAAAGTATAATACTCTAAACCAATTGGAAACTATATTTCCAACCTCAGAAAGAGCAGACACTGTAAGTTCAGTTCCTGCATCAAATTAGTGCAAATGAGTATCCGCACTAAACGAACCTTCTTTTGCAATATACTTCCCTTTTTTTTTTTACTCCAACCAAGTTTAGGCAGATACATGTTTATTTCACTTTAAGCAAGCGACTTGAGGGTTAAATAAAGTAGCAATTGCAGAACTCTTCCACAACCACAAAATAAGTCGGATGAGAGTCGAGGTGAGCGTAAGCTTGCCCGAACACCCGATATCAAAAATAGTTTTATGGCTTTCGGTGGAACAACACACAACTTCACTCTACCTACCACCTTTCCTTCGAAGACCCTAACGGGCCTAACTTATGTGGAGTGGGACCTTTGAGCACTGGATACAAACATCATACAAACGAAGGCCGAACAAAAATGTCATTACAATATTGCGAAGCCATAGTCTATAACACTTTCCACCCGTTCCATCTCAATTGCAAATTTATTGTATTATCATGGTCGATGGCAGGATTGGAATAGGCACTGAAGAGTTATCCTTCGTACATTTTTGCTCACTAAACCCTATACGATTCCAATCCAAGTCTCCGTACAGAACACACACATTTGTTACTGTTGCAAGAACCGATTTTATGAACCAAAGCTAACCATAAAAAATACAGAACAAACAAACAAACAAACAGATACAAATACAGAAAAGACGAAGGATATGTGAAACTGAAGTTGAAAATATTGAAAACCTGGTA
Organism: Rhododendron griersonianum; assembly: GCA_018127125.1. NCBI lineage: Eukaryota > Viridiplantae > Streptophyta > Magnoliopsida > Ericales > Ericaceae > Rhododendron > Rhododendron griersonianum. The sequence continues at coordinate 372,723 of CM030791.1, read as the reverse complement.
ATGGAATGAGTGTCCAGATTGGAGACGAAGCCAGCGTAGTCCCGATTCTCGTTGACGAACTGCAAGTCCTCGTCGGATACTTCAACCTCATCATCAGAAATCTCCGGCGGCAGCTCAGGTGGAAGTACTATCTTCTGCTTTCTCCCCATTGTCTTTGCTCGATTCCAAAGCTGCTAGAGTTTGGGGTTTAAGCCTTTTCTTCGCACGATTCTCGTTCCTGTGCTTTCCATGTTTCCAGCCTTTCTTAGGGTTTAATCAATGGCCTGATGCCTTAAAACGGTTTCATCCGTTGGATACGTTAGAGCAATCTAGGCCATTTGTTTTCCACGTTTGGTTAAGCCGATGAAAATTGCAAAAGTGCCCCTGTACTATTACGAGTCAAAACTAGGAGTATCTGATATTTCGAAAACTGTTTGGTTTGGATTTGGAGGGAAAGTTTTTATTGTAATAAGTGGATTTGGAGGGAAAGTTTTTATTGTAATAAGTGGAGATAGATAGAAAAATAAAATTAATAGTTTTTGAAGAGAAAACTTACTGGAGACTAGTAGGGGTGTTAAAGGTTTGGTTCGGTTCAGTTTGGTTTTTGGGATTTTTTGAACCGAAACTGAAGTAATCGGTTTATGTAAATCCAAACCGAAACCAAACCGTTTAACTTCGGTTTGGACCGGTTCGGTTTCATTTGGTTTCGGCTAGTTTTTCCGATTTGAAACGGTTTAATGAATTGAATTTTTTAGGGTTTCAAAAATCTGACTTTCTGACATGCTTAAATTGAAACATATATACATATATACGGAGTATAACAGTATGGGGAAAAAACTCCTATAATTTCAAGTTATCTACCATTTTTATGTCGTGCGTTAAATTAATAATCGTTATGTGTATAGACACTCAGACCTACCAAATAACAAAATACATTTATGAATTAGTACAATTATTGTTGTCAACGTAGAAGTAACTTGTAAAGATTCGTAAATTATTTTAGATTTCGGGAATTGTTTAGTGCATAAAAGAGTCGATTTATTATTAAAGTAGTGCGTATGCTTGTGGGAGTGTACGGATATACGTACCCGGTTGTGTTTTGGACTCTCGGAGTGCGGTATAATGTATGTTTTGATGTTGTAATGTTGTCTGGAAGCATTGGTATCAAGTTGGGTTCGTTCCGGAGTCCGTTGCAAATTTTCTCATTTCTGCCTAGCCAGTACCGGTACTGGCTGTTGCCCAGTACTGGTACCTACTGTCCAGTCATTGTTCAATTTGGCATTTTGAAGGCTCTAGTACCAATACTGGGAGTCGCCCAGTACCGATACCTGCTGCACTTTTCAGCACGCTTTTTGGAACATTATAAATATCCCTTTTTGTCATTTCCCACACCCATTGGCCACGAAATCAGATCTCAAACCCTTCTCTCACCTACCCAACTCCAATCTCTCCCAAAACACTTGATTTCAAGTTCAAACCTTCAAGATCCAAGAGTTTTCTTCCTCCAAATCTCAAGAATCTTGCATTTGGAGATCAAGAGGTAAGTTTTGTGTTCTCCCTCTTGTCTTGGAGCTTCTACCCACGTTTTTCTCTCTCCCCTCTTGATTATTTGTTGATCTTGCTTGTTAATCATGTTTTGGGGCTTTATTTGCTCTAGATCTCTATATCCAAGCTTGGGTGAGGCTTGTCTTCGAAGATTTGGGCGTATTCCTTTCGGTAGACCTAGGGTTTTGCTCAAAACCCACTTTGGTAGGGATTTCTCTCTTCCTCCACATGTTTTGCGGTGATTATGTGCGATTTAGCTAGGTGTCTATATGCCATTCTTGGTTGATTAGAATGTTACTCCCTCCGTCCCACTTTGTTCCGCTCTTATTCCTTTTTGGGATGTCCCAAAATGATACACTTGTTTCAAAACTTTCTATTTTTGGATGTCAATTTTACCATTTTACCCCTTATTTTCTTTTACATTTAAAAGGGTTTGAATTTTAAACATGGTTTGAATTTAAAATTGATTGGGCGGGCTCCATCTCTCCTAACAATGACAGGAGAGTATTTTGGATTTGATGGGTTCAATTATTTTTTTAACAAAATTTTAGTACTCCAATACTATTTTCTGAAAGGGTAAAATGGGAAATTGATCAAAAGTCAATCTAATTGTAATATTTCCTTAAATTTCGTGCAAGTCAAACTAGGCGAAACAAAGTGGGATGGAGGGAGTATATGACATGAGGAAATGCATAATCATTGATATTGGTATTGTGGTAACTAGTGTTATGATCCGTGAGCTACATGTGTCGTGTTAGATATTTCGGTGTGTGTGAAACGAGTTCATGGCATTGAATTCCATTGTGACGGTAATGTGGTTGTTGTTGTTGTGAAGTGGAAATGGTGGATTTAGTGTGACGCAAGGGGTGGGAACACAATTACGCAAGGGGTGGTAACTTGTTGGGAGAAGTGTGTGTGTATGTTCGCATGGGTTCGAAATTGGAAATTGTTAGGACATTTGAATAAGGGTGTTGATGTGCATTCGCTAGAATTATTGCTCAATTTGATTTGCCTTTGTCATGCATACCATCTCATTGCATATAGATTTTGTAGAGAATTTCCTATTGGGCTAGTGTAGCTCAGCAAAATCCTTCTTTTCAGGTTCAAACATCTGGCAATAGATTCCATGTGTTGGGGTGCTCGAATACGAAGATTTTGGAAGCTAACCATATCTTAGTTACTTATTCATCTTTGTAATAGACTTCCTTTTGTTTGAAGATGGCTCTGTAACTAATTTCACTCTTGAACTATCCTTTGACAAGGGTTTGTAATATCTTAAACGTTCGTAATTGTATTTAATTAAATTTGGGCCTCGGTGCCAAGGATGTATAACTTATTGAACTTGGGGACTTCGTTTGTAATTAAACAGGTGGGAAAACTCATTTTGGGTATTATTAGTCGTACGTGAGGATTATTTATCAAATGGTTTATTTATTTATGTTGAAAATCGAGGGCGTGACATAACTATATATGGTTGGGCATGGTTGGGCGGGCCCTCTGCTAAGTACCAATCTTGCGTCCGCCACTGCTGAGCTGGCTCAATATTTTATGAGATGAACCTACAACCAATGAAAAAGAAAAGTGTTACTCTTCTGTGTATTCACGTCCCAAACACTAAGGATTTTAAAAAAAAAACGTCCCAAACACTATTTAAAATATTTATTCTCCCTGGCTAATAAATCCCTTTTATTTTTACCAAGTCTACAAATATATGGGAATGAGGGTCTGTTGTGCCCAACATTGCGAGCAATCCCAAGACCAAAACCGTAATTCAAATTCTTCACTTTGTGGAGATGCGTTGAACAACCAATACAGTTTTTCAGTGTAGTTATCGATTAATTATCAAAGTAAAATTATGGTGGGCTCCCTGGATTAACCAAGGTAATTTTTCATATTTTGGTTTACAATATATAGTTTAGGTTCGAAATTACATTGGCCCAACAGAGCCTTATCTTCGAGGTTAAAATTCGAAATGTAGGGACATAGAACATAACTAGAAAGATTGTAAACTGAGTTGAGTCAAATGATTATTCAAATTTAATTAAAAAAAATATTAACGAGCTTTATAAATAACGTTGCATTTGGTTAATTTAAATCAACTCTCGTGACTATCTACTTGAACTGAAATACCAAGCATATCAAAACACTAGCCTTAGCTCGCCAACAAGCTAGGGACTTTGGTACGTACGTACTATCACTTGCAATCGCAAAATGAGACATGCAATGTACGTAGTATGTGTGGCCCGTGATCCTTTAGTCCTCGATCCTTCGTTGGTGGTTCGATGATGGGTTAGCTTTCTTCTCCTAGCCTGCACAAGGAACGCACGACTAAGACCTGGCCGGGGGTTGTCCCGGCAAGGCCCTCCGGCGAGAGGATGAGTATAGTGCAGAGAGAGGAAGCAGAAAGCTAGAGAGAGTAAATGTGAGTATTGAGTAGCGTGTACCCGTTAGGGTTACCATCTCTAGGTCTTTATAGTGCCTTCCGACTTGCCCTCCAAGTACCATCGCGTGCCTTCCACGGGCCAAGTGACGTCATAGTGACGTCGAGGGATAGATCTGATAACCGTTTTCAGGGCTGACCTGGCACACCCATGTGCGCCCGTGATCATCTTCTGTTGTAACCGCTTCTGCACGTGGCGGGACGCGTGGCTTTACAGCCAGCCACCGCCGGCTGCACGCCGTGCTCTAAAGGTAGCCGATGAAAGAAGTGAAGTCGACGGGGACTCTGTCGACGGCACGATCCGAGCGTAAGCTTGTTCACCGCCGAGCCTGAAGCTAACCGAGCATACTTGACGAGTCATCGTCGGCTCGCCGTACATGAAGCCTTTGGTCGAATCATGGCAGATCAGGTCCGCACCGTGCGAACATCTGGGTTCGGCCCGCTACAATAGCCCCTCAATTTATGCCGATGCCGTATGCATGGTAGAGATTGAAGTTGAGCCTTAGGCCGAACATGTCGAATCGCCGAGCGTATATCTGTTCGATGAAGATGGATTCCAGCCGAGCCTCAATCATTCCATTCTCAGGAGAAGTCCCGACCGTCGCTGAAGTACCCCAATGGTTGGGCGCCAGATGTCACCCCGTGGATGGGTACGGCATACGAGGGGAAAGCTGACAAACTCTGCAAACCGTCCTATCAGTGCCACGTGTCATGCGCTGGGTGGCCAAAAGTTCGGCGGAGTAATGATGGCGGGAAACTCAAAACCCAAACCCTAGCTCTATAAAAGGACGTTCGCGAGGAGAGAGAAAGTCATCGTTACCTCTCTCTCTTTAAAACGCCATTGCCAGAGCTTCGAGAGGCAGCGGTTCGTCTTCTGGTCTTGACTCCCAGCGATTTGGCCACCAGATCTCGCTGAAAGTCACAGGTATGTGCTCGATTCTTGCCCCTCTCTACTTTTCTGCAGTTTTTCAGCATTTTCTAGTTTACTTTCTGGGTTTTTGGGGCGTTTTCTGTTCTGAGTGAATAGTGCACTGCTGGAGATGGACGGACTGTTCATCTCCATCTTCAGTGTGTTCTTCCGAGCACAGAACGTTCACGGTGTCAGGGTTTGGCCGACGATGGGGTTGGCCGAGCCCCAATTCTTGATGTTTCGCAGGATCAGGCCGAACACAGATTTGGCCAAACCTTTGTAAACGATGATGGGGTGGGCCAATTAGGATGCCGAGCGTAGTGAGATCCTTACTTTCTAGCAGACGCCGAGGACTCATGTTTTTGTTTCTGCCTTTGTTAGGTCTGGCTCACCCAATCATCATCATCTCATCCGACTCTGAAAGTTCAGGGGACGATTCTGCCAATCTTGTGATCCGAAAATACGTGGAGAGACGCAGAAGCCGACGTCAAGCTTCCTCCATTGACTCAAACATGTCAGATTCTGGCGACTCCAACGCCGAGCGCGACCACGAATATGATGGTGGGTACAACACTGCACCCGAGATAACTTTCACCACTAGCACGGAGTCCGAAGCCGAGCACGAACTAGGTCCTGAAGCCGAGTCCAGACTTCGTTCACAGGCCGAAGCCACGACTTCTTCCCGTTCTGCTCCCGCCGAGGCTTCGTCCGAGAATAGGGAGGTTGCCGACCTCTATGAGAGAGGCCAGGTTTGCCCTCATGCTCACTACTTCAGCGGGCATCCTGACGAATATGCAGATTTCTGCCGTACGTACAATATCCCTGATGACGTCGTCATCAGTAGGATTGCAAGTGATCGAATTAGGGACAAAAGGGTAGATCGTCCCGAGCACATAACCGTCCCCCTCATGGCTATTTGTGAGGCAGGGCTCCGCTTCCCCCTTCACCCATTTCTGAGGGAACTGCTGGCTAGGTTCGGCATAGTACCCCATTATTTTGCCATCAATAGCTATAGGATAGTGATGTCCGTGATCAAGCTGAAGGAGCTTCACAACCTCGAGTTTACGGTCGCCGATCTATTCCATACGTATATCATGTCTCGGCATGGCAAGACCGAGCGTAGGTACTTGTCAACACGTAGCCGTAAGGAGCCTCTGGTAGATGGATTGCCCGACACCGACAAAGTGGGCGAACCTCTATGTCGAGGTTAGTGGTAATTACGAATTCGGTGTTCAAACGATGCGATTGCATAGCGTGCCAAAGATCAAAGACTTCCGAGGTTGTTTTCTGTTTCTTGACTTGCCGAGCATGATTCGCTTTCTGTTGTATTTATATCGTTTATCTGATACTCTTGTCTTTCGCAGATCACCGATCAATTGCGAAGGTTCAACAGTCTCTGTCTGTTGAGAAGAATGTTGAAACATTGAGGGCTCAAATCTGTCGCGACGCGCCGACCCTGCTAGGCTACGAACCTTCATACAAGGGAAAATTGAGGAGAAAGAAGGAAGAGGCAGGGCCGAACACAAAGGCTGGGGGTAAGAAGAAGGTTGCTGAGAAACAGGCGGGAGGAGGTGAGCCGAGCAAGAAGGCGAAGGGACCTAGGTTGAAGTTTCCCACCTTCAAGAAGTCAGCCGACTTCTGGTTCCAGAACAGTCAACCAGCCGACTTCCACGGTATTGATATTCCTCCCATCCGAACTTTGATCCCTGAATCTGCCGACGACATGGGGAGAAGAAATGTCGGGAAGATCAATCTCAGGGATGGTGCAGCAGCTCGCCAGAAGGAGGCTGAACTGGCCGAGCCTGCCACTAAGAAGCAGAGGGTCACTCGGGATTTCTTCCCGGCGAGGCCGCCGACGCCACTTCTGAAGGAAAAAAACCAGACCGAGTCGTCGGCTGCTGGTGGATCCCAGGCCATGGAGAAGGCGGCCGGCTCGGGCGGTCAGTCGATGGTGCAAGAGTTCGCGCCATCTTTTGCGATGTCCGACGATAGGGTCGTCACCGTTGAGGACAGCGTCAAGCTCGAGCCCGGGCTCGCAGTTACCATGCTGCACGGTCTCGCGCTGCCGAGGGATATGGATAGGGTGCCGGCTGAGCTTCAACCGAGCCTGGTTCATACTAGTGCATACCTTGTTCAGGTAAGTTTTGTCCTCATGTTCAGTTCCCTTTTGGCGTTTGCCGAGGCTGATGACTTGTTTTGTGTAGGTCGGACAGGCTTTGCTGCATGCTTCCCAACAGGCCGAGCTCCTGGCTGCTGAGAGGACTCGCTATCGCGATAACGCTAAGGCCGAGCGTGAAAAAACAAAGGCTGTTAAGACTGCACTGAAGCAAGCTAAGGCAAAAGTTGCCGAGCTAGAGAAGGAGAGGGATGAGGCCCTTGAGAATGCAAAAATGGCCGAACGCGAGCTCGGTCAAGTTGTGAGGAGGGAGAAGAGGAAGATGAAGGAGGTAGACGCGAAGGCCTACCAGGCGGGGTACGATCGAGCAGGAGCTGAATATATGAGAGATGCTCGGTCGATGGTGAATGAGGAGGTTGAGAAGAGGGTTCCTGTTGCGTACCGAAAAGGGTACAAGGCTGGGGTGTTGGCTGCTTGTGCTGTTATGCAGCTGGAGCCCGACATGAACTTGATGAAGACCATCCCTGCGGCCGTAGTGCCCGAGCTCGTGCTGCCGTACACGGAGGAGGAATGTGCCCCACTTCCGCCGGAGGAGTTTTCTGAGAGCGAGGACGATGTTGATGATCTGACAATGGCCGACGCTGAAGGTGGAGTCGATGGTTCTGGTGAGGGGAAAGAGACCGAGGTTGAGAACGCCGAGCAGGATACCGAACAGGCTCAGAAAAATGATGAAGTCGTCGTTGAGGCCGAGGACGATGCTGCTCGTCTTACCGAAACTGCAGCCGGTGGTGATCCGCCCCAACCATAGAGCTTCAAGTTTCTTTTGTGTTTTTCTTTGAACTTCTTGAATTTTTGTTGGACTGGACGGCTCCGAACTTGGGAGTTTGCCGTGCCAGATGTAATGGTTTAAGGGGGGTCGGCACCGAACGATTTACTACGCCGTACCTCCTAGCTTAGGATCCTTCAAAACACTTGTCTTTATTTTGGAAGTTTTAGATGAATGCGTGGCTTCTTTCGCAACGTCTCTATTATTGCCGAGCTTGTCTGATTGCCTTCATGTCTTCACAGAATTCTTGTAGTTCTTGCATGTTTGTGAATGTGTAGTTGTCCGTAACCCCCACTTTTGGTTTGGGTTCGGCAGAATAGTTGAGAATATTTCATGGTCGAAATGGTTAAGTATAGAACTTGCAGCCGAGCCCAGACCATAATTAGTATGACCGTAGGGAGTGATTTGCCGAACATGGGTGGATTGTGATCTGATATGATCCAACCTTTGACTTAGTTTGAGAGTGTGAGTTGCCCCCTTGCCAGTGGATGGGGCTCGGCCCATGAGTCAGCCCCAGGCCATGGTAGAGGGACGTTTGAGAGTAGTGACTGTTTGTGGGTGGTTTGCTCGCCATATTGCGAGTGTAACCTTTCGGTGGCCGACCATAGTGTCTTGCCAATCCGAGCCGAAGCCCGAGTTCCAAAAAGTGTATTTCAGGCTCGGCGGACCATATGTCCAGTGATTGCTTCTTTGGGCGGTAAAATTGGCCGAAGCAATGGGCTTTTTAAGGAGCCGTTTGGAGGGTGTGACCGAAGTCATCGTTTGGTTGTGGCTTTTTAGCCGAGAGTGAAAGGAATGCATGAAACGTTGCTGAAGTCTTTTTGGATCAAAAAGGGATTGTCATTTCATTGATATTTCTTCGAAGTACAGGGAAAGTAATAAAAAGAGGAACAGTGGGTCGAAGCCCTTCTTTGAAATGCAAAAGATAAAATGTAGAGGAGTTATGCCGAAGCTGAAGAAATCAGAAACTTGTTATGCATGAAGTGTTGGCCGAAGTCTGATTGAAGCATCACATGTAAGCCTTCCTGAGGTTCTGTGCATTCCACGGGTTGGTGAGCACCTTGCCGTGCATGTCTTCGAGGGTGTAAGCCCCTTCACCAGCAACCTTTACAATACGAAATGGCCCTTCCCAATTGGGCATAAACTTTTTCTTTTTGCTTGCTTGGACGACTTTCCGCCAAACCAGGTCGTCGGGCTTGAACTTCTTGATTCTGACACTTCTGTTGTAGCCCTTGGCAACAGTCTGTTGGTACTCAGCAAGCTTTAGCCGAGCGTCGTCGCGTTTTTCCTTAGCCAAAATCAGTTCTTGCTCGACGGCTTCGTCATTGGACTGTGGGTTGAAGTTTTCTGTTCTGAGGGTTGGGAATCTTGATTCCAGTGGGATTACGGCCTCCATGCCGAACGCCATTGAAAAGGGTGTTTGGCCTGTAGAACGGCGGGGAGTGGAGCGGTAAGCCCATAAAACCCGGGGGAGTTCCTCTGCCCATTTTCCCCTCTTTGAATTCAATCGTCGTTTTATCCCTGCACAGACCGTCTTGTTTGAGGCCTCGGCTTGGCCGTTTCCTTGAGGGTAGGCTGGTGTTGAGTTGAAGAATCTGATGTCGAACTCCTCACAGAGGCTTGTGAGGTCGTCCCCGACAAATTGGGTGCCATTGTCGGAGACGATTGCGTAGGGTACGCCGAACCTTGTCACGATATTCCTCCATACGAATCGTCGGACGTCTGCTTCTGTGATGGTTACTAGGGCCTCGGCTTCTACCCACTTGGAGAAATAATCCGTTGCAGTGATCAAGAATTTGAAGCCCCCAGGTGCAGTTGGGAGTTTCCCGACGATGTCGAGCCCCCATTGTGCGAATGGCCATGGACTTGTGATGGGGGAGAGATTCTGAGCCGGCTGCCTGGGGATTGGGGAGAAAAGTTGGCATGGTCGGCACCTTCGAACAATTTCCTCGCAGTCTTTCTTCATGTTTTTCCAAAAGTATCCTTGACTCGTCGCGCGTTGGCATAACGAACGTCCACCAGAGTGGCAACCGCAGCTTCCGGAGTGCAGTTCTTCCAGGATCTCGGCAACTTGATTGGGGTGGATGACAAGAAGGTAGGGCCCAGAAATATATTTCCTGTAGAGTTAGCCGTTCTCAGAAAGCCAATAGTACGCGGCCTTGTTTCTGATACGGTAGGCTTCCTTCTTGTCATCGGGTAAAGTATCGGTTCTGAGGAAGGCAACTATTTCATCCATCCAGCTCGGACCAAGCTCAATGTTGAGCACTTCTGGGGTTGTGTCGAAACTCGGGTGGTCAATGTTTCCAAAATTTATTGTTCGGAACTCTGATGCCTTTGAAGCCGACGCGAGGCCAGCAAGTGCGTCGGCGTGTGCGTTGTGCTCGCGGTTGATCTGTTCGATGTTGAAGTTCTTGAAGTGGGTAATGAGTTCGGCTGCCATGGCTTGGTACTTCATCATCCGTGGATCCCTGGCTTCGTAGTCCCCCAGAACTTGATTGACTATGAGTTGAGAGTCGCAGAACACGGCTAAGTGGTCAACTTTCATTGCGATTGCCGAGTGTAAGCCGGCAAGCAGTGCTTCATATTCTGCCTCATTATTTGTGGCAGGAAAATCGATGGTGATAGCACTCTCGTGAAGTGTACCGCATGCTGAGACCAAAACAACTCCGGCACCGGCTCCGTTGTTGTTGGAGGCGCCGTCAACTTGCATCCGCCAAGTTTCTCCCTGAAAGAGGAGCCACCGGTTCTCTTTTGGTTGGTGTTTGGCAGAGGGTTGGGTGGGAGGATTGTGTAGGATCTCAGAGTCTTCTGGTGCGAGTTCAGCAATGAAGTCGGCGAGGACCTGCCCCTTCATTGCTGTCCTCGGTTCAAAACGGATAAGTTCGCTAGCTCGACCGCCCACTTTGAGACTCGGTTTGAAAGGTCGGCTTTTCGAAAAAGCGCTTTGAGAGGGTGCTCGGTCAACACTGTTATGGTGTGCGCCTGAAAGTATGGCAGAAGTTTCCTTGCCGCAGATACCAGGGCGAGTGCCAGTTTTTCCAGTGGAAGGTACCGAGTCTGGGCTGGAAGGAGTGTCTTGCTCGTGAAATACACTGGCATGTCGTCGGCCCCTTCTCGCCGAACGAGTGCTGAGCTAATTGCGTGGCTCGAGACTGCAAGGTAAAGATAGAGATTTTCGTATTCTTTGGGCTTTACCATTAGTGGTGAAGAACCCAGGTAATCTTTGAGCTCGGCCAACGCTCTGTCGCAGTCCGGCGTCCATTCAAAACTTCGTCGGCTTTTCCCTTTAAGAGCGTGAAAGAAGGAGTGGCACTTGTCGGACGATTTGCTGATGAAGCGGTTGAGAGCCGCTGCCATCCCAGTTAGTTTTTGTACCTCTCTGATTGATCTTGGTGGCCGAAGGTCTGCCACTGCTTTGATTTGGTTGGGGTCTGCTTCTATGCCGCGTAGGGTGACCAAATGGCCAAGGAATTTACCAGCACTTACGCCGAACGCGCACTTCTCCGGGTTTAAACGGAGTTTGTGAAATTTAAGGATCTCGAAGACCTCGGCCAGCTCCGTCAAATGGTTGTGCTCCTTTTGACTTTTGACGACGAGATCGTCAATGTATGCCTCCTGGATGTTGCCTATTTGTGCATAGAGCATCTTGAAGATCGCTCTGTTGAAAGTGGCTCCGGAGTTCTTTAGACCGAACGGCATCACCCTATAGCAGAAAATTCCATGTGGAGTTATGAATGCTGTTTTCTCCATGTCGGCCGGGTCCATAGCAATCTGGTGATAACCGCGGTAGGCGTCCAGAAAACTTAGTCGAGCATGGCCGGCTGTTGCATCTACGAGCTGGTCGATCTTCGGCAGTGGGAACCAGTCTTTGGGACAGGCGTCGTTAAGATTCGTGTAGTCGACGCAAACTCGCCACTTTCCATTCTTCTTCTTGACGACCACCGTGTTGGAGAGCCAGGTTGGGTATTGGACTTCCTGAATGGCGTTGGTGTCGAGAAGGCGGTCGACCTCTTCGATCACGGCGTCGGCGTGTTCGGGTGCCGAGCGTCGAGCCCGTTGAACCACTGGTTTGGCGTCCTTTTTTATGTTGAGGGAGTGGCAAATAAAGTTGGGATCCACCCCTGGCATCTCCTCCGGGGTCCATGCAAAGACTTCAAGATTGTCTTTGAGGAACAGGAACATCTCCTCTCGCTCGGCGTCAGATAGTGAGAAGCCAAGCAAGAAGAAGCGTGATCCGTCCTCGTTGATGGGCATTTTCACCAGGTCCTCTTCCGCTTTGTCCTCGGCTTTTTGACCGACGTCTTCGATGACGGCCATGTCTGGGACTTCAACCCATTGCACTTGTTTAGCTTTTGAGGAGCTGTGTACGGCAGAGACGTAGCATTTTTTGGATGCAATTTGGTCCCCTCGTAAGTCTTCTTGTCTCCCTGTTGCGCCGATGAAGCGGACAAGTTGGTGGTACGTGGAGGCGATGGCCTGCATTCCATGAAGCCAATTTCGTCCCAGGATGGCGTTGTATGGGCTTGGCACGTTGACGACGATAAATTCAACAGAGAGTGTCTTCGTGCCGACGACGACAGGGAGGAAGATTCAGCCGACTGGCCAAACAGGTGCTCCGCTGAAGCCGATGAGGGGTACTTCGGTTGGTAGTAGTGCCGATTCTGGTAGTTCAAGCTTTTTGAATAGATCGTAGTACATAACTTCGGCCGAGCTTCCTTGATCAATGAGGACGCGTTTGACATCGTGAACGCCGATCTGGATGGTTACGACGAGGGCGTCCGAATGCGGTGTTTGGACGTGTTCAAGGTCGCGTTCGGTGAAGCTGATCGTCCACTTTGGCACGTCTTGTGGTCGTTGACGCTTGGATCCGCAGCCGACGGAGAGTACTGCCTTTGAAGTTGAGGCGTGATCAATGTCGGCTTTGAGGGCAGTTCGGACGCTTTGGTTACTGGACCGTGGATGACGTGGATCAACGGTCGTTGTTCGTTGGGGTTGGGATTTGTCTGCCGGGCGGGTGTCTTTGTTCGATCGATGTATTGATCGAGATGGCCTTGAGCCGCAAGCTTTTCAAGGAGAGCCTTGTATGGTGCGCAGGCAGTCGTGTAGTGGCCGAGCTCGTTGTGGTAAGTACATTTCTTCCTTGGGTTTTCGTCCGGTTGGCCAGTGTCGGTTCCGAGCTTACCCGTCGGCCATTCAAACCACGGTTGTCTCATTATTTCCTTCAGAAAGGACCAGATTGGTTCTTTGAAGTGAGTGGTTTCGGCCACGTGGTCGTGCTCCTTTGGCGGACGCTCCTTCTCCTTCTTGATATTGTGAACTTGTTTCTTCGGCTGCACTTGTTGGGTTGCCGTTTGTGCCGGCAGCTGGTGTACGGTTGAGGAGAATGGATTGTTAGAGCTTGGGATTCCCTGTGCGGCCCTGTCTGCGTAAAGCTCCTCGAGAGCACAAAATCTTTCCACGACCCTCATTAGTTCACCCATGTCGTGTGGTGGACGGATGGCGAGTTCGTCTAAGATCTTGCTCCCGGTTTCCAGGCCGTTCTTGAAAGTGCGTGCAGCCCAGTATTCATCGATTCCAGGGATCTCGTTGAATAGCTGCCAGTAGCGCTCGGCATATTGCCTGAGGGTTTCCGACGGTAGTTTTCTCATCTGAGACAGCGATTCAGGCTCCTTAGCCGTTTTGTTACTTGTGATGAAACGAGTGTTGAAGGCGCGTTCAAGGTCGGCCAGGGTCCTTACGGATCCAGCGGGCAATTTGTTGAACCACTGGAGCCCTAGGGATCCGAGGCTGGACGGAAACGCCTTGCATTTTACCTCATCTTTAAGCGTACAGAGTTCAATGGTTTGTCTGAAGTGAATGAGGTGAGTGTAGGCCTCACATGTCGACGGATCGAACTTCGTGAATTTGGGTAGGTGGAAGGTGGGCTCTGGGGGTGTGTTGATTATGTGGGAGGTAAATGGGGAAACGCCGAGGTCTTTTAGCTGCCTTTCAAATCCTGGGCGCGGCGGTTTGCCGTGTTCGTCCGTTTTTGTTCTCTTTGAATCCCTGTCTTTGTGTTCTTTTGCCGACATCTTCTCCGCTTCCCTCCGCCGAAGCTTATCTCGCAGATCCTTCTCCATTCGGCGTGGGCCGTCAACGGTTTTGTCGTTGTGGCGACAGGTTTTGTTCTCGTCGTTCGCGCACTCAACGCGTACGTCTTTCCCGTTGCGCCGAGCGTAGTGCTCATCATCTTTGTTTTCCATTGGGATGTTCCCCAGGCGCTCAGAGACATGGGGTCTGGTTCGGGCAGATTCTCGGCTACGGTGCGAGGCCGTTGTGCGAGAGAATTCTGCGCGACCAGTCGAGTACGTACTTGTAAACGACTCGGTGTCCCTTGTTCTGGTTCCATCATGATGGCTTCTAGAACGATGTGTCCCGGATACAGCGGGTTGCTTATAGAGAATGATTCCCCTGGCGTCGTCTGGTGCTGGAGTGAAACCTAGGCGGTCCTTCACGGATCCGCGCTGGCCTCCTTCGTTCTGACGCCCTTGCGGTGGTGGAGGTGGAGGCGGAGGCGGTGTTTGGCCTCCTCTACCCCTGTCTCCGCCAGATCTTGATGCGGCAGGGGTGGCGTCCTGCTGCATGCGTTGCTTCATTCGGGCCACCTCTGCCCTTAGCGCGGCCAGTTCATTGTCGCGTTCATCGTCGCGACGCTGCAACAGGCGGATGTACGCCGAAGTTACGTCGTCTGAGACGGGCGAGAGCCCGGACCCAGGGGCGAGGGAGAGGGACATGTGCCTTTCGAGGGTTGGCGTGGAATTGACGTTTCCACTTGCGTCTTTGGCCCCCGAAACGGTTGCGGCTGCTAGATCTCCGCCCATGGTAGGTGATTTGGTGGTTGTTTTACGAAGGAGTGAGGGGGGTATGGAGGATGAGAGAGCCGTTTAGATCAGAAGTAGTTCACGTCGGGTTCACCAATTGTGTGGCCCGTGATCCTTTAGTCCTCGGTCCTTCGTTGGTGGTTCGATGTTGGGTTAGCTTTCTTCTCCTAGCCTGCACAAGGAACGCACGACTAAGACCTGGCCGGGGGTTGTCCCGGCAAGGCCCTCCGGCGAGAGGATGAGTATAGTGCAGAGAGAGGAAGCAGAAAGCTAGAGAGAGTAAATGTGAGTATTGAGTAGCGTGTACCCGTTAGGGTTACCATCTCTAGGTCTTTATAGTGCCTTCCGACTTGCCCTCCAAGTACCATCGCGTGCCTTCCACGGGCCAAGTGACGTCATAGTGACGTCGAGGGATAGATCTGATAACCATTTTCAGGGCTGACCTGGCACACCCATGTGCGCCTGTGATCATCTTCTGTTGTAACCGCTTCTACACGTGGCGGGACGCGTGGCTTTACAGCCAGCCACCGCCGGTTGCACGCCGTGCTCTGAAGGTAGCCGAACGTGGGCAATGCCGAGCACGGCCACACGTTACGATGAAAGAAGTGAAGTCGACGGGGACTCTGCCGACGGCACGATCCGAGCGTAAGCTTGTTCACCGCCGAGCCTGAAGCTAACCGAGCATACTTGACGAGTCATCGTCGGCTCGCCGTACATGAAGCCTTTGGTCGAATCACGGCAGATCAGGTCCGCACCGTGCGAACATCTGGATTCGGCCCGCTACATAGTAGTTCCAAATTAAAACAAATGCTGTACTCATAATTTGCTACTTGTTAGTTTTGGCAAGGCCGGGTTGCTACAAACCGCCAATCAACGTTGCCTTTATAGAGGAACAATAATCATCCATTTAATTCCTCTCTTTCAACAACTACTAATTAATATTTTGAATAAAAATGTTTTATCAATGGTCATTCTATATTTTTTGGTGGTACAACTTTTTATCTAACCTTCTTTACGAAGTGCAAAAATCTTGATCATTATTCAGGGATTTGCTTCCACCCTAGAGGCATGAGTTTGATTATCGACAATATATCAACTAGTTGAGAGCTGAAGTCCATGTGTATAGTCTCGTTGGTGCGACCAGTTATCCCCTTCCTACAATTGTGTACGTCCGTGGTAGCCTGGTGGGCGTCGCTCGCTCCCTCCCTCACCAATCCTAATTCTATTTTGATTGAACGTCAATCCTACAGTATTGTTTTCTCTTTGCTTGATCGCCACGCCAATCCTAATTCAGAAGGGAATCGATATTCTCACAGTATATATATATATATATATATATATTCGGTGGAGTTGAGAATTGAGATACTCCAAAAAGAAAAGCTCGATCGGCTCTTTTGTCCCCCAAAAGGAAAAGAAGGCAACTCTTTTCACAAAGTGTCTACGATTGAACAAACATGCAGATCTTCGTGAAAACCCTGACTGGGAAGACAATCACTCTCGAAGTCGAATCAAGCGATACCATCGACAATGTTAAGGCCAAGATTCAGGTCTCTTCCTCCCTCCCTCCCTGTGTGTCAGTGTGTGCGCGCGCGCGTTTTTAGTGTGTACGTTCCTAATAGGAACACTGCTGGTTACCGCTTTTATTCTTCTGCGTAACCCTAAGGTTACTACTAATTTTGGTAGTATATGTTAGGTTTCTAATAGTGAATCTGATCAGAATCAAACCGCAGTAATCTAGAATCCCAATCACACTAATCACGGTAATTGCAAGTGTTTCTTCGGCGTTTAAGCCCAGCTAGGAGCCAAAGGTCGTTTTTTTGGTCTGATAAGTTTTTCCCCTTCTGTAATTGCCAACTGGATACGACCTTAGCCCTCTCTGCTAGACTGCTCGTAAGTTCGTGGTTAATCAATTAGAATGAATCCACTTAGCTAACTGGGCCAAAGGCTTGTCGAGCAGATTGAGCTAGTAAAATCGTAGTTCCAGGAAATTTCATGCGTCTTTTTTACTCTCTTTTTTCAGTTATCTTGTAGTAATACGAAACTGTGCGAGAGTGACCCACTTGCCTGTCTTCCTTCTCTGATTTTCCTATGTTAATCCTATTTGAGAAGACACTCTTGCTATGTCTTCCAATTTAGCTAAGTAACACGTGAAATCAAACTAATTTATGGTTACGAACTCCTGCTGATCTTCCTTACAAACACTACCAATGAACTACTTCCGAAAAGTTGTTAACTCACATAAACAGAACCGTCTTTATCACAATGAACTGCATAACCCTGCATTATAAGTGCATAATTACAATGACCAGTATTCAGGACTCTCAACTTAACTAACCATGGTTATCTGTGTTGCGTGGGTAATCATAAGTAGTAGTAGTCTTTCTGTTCAACTTGATCAGTGTGGGAGACAAGCTATTGAAATCTGCTAAATGATCTGTTTGTGACCTTTGCCATCCGAGGCCAATTGTTTTTGCAATACCTATCGGTCTGTTGGTTATACATAATTAAGTCAGGTGCAGGTAGGGAACAATCTTTACCACTCCCACCTCCAACCCCATGGAGGGATTTTGCCGTGCAGCCGTGCCTGTAATTTTCAAAGCTTGTGATGCTAGCAAGTTAAACAAGCCACTGATCTGCTAGGGTATTGTTCAAAGTCGGTTTGGTTTTCTTCTGATGAGGCAAAAACTAACTCAAGCTCTA
The DNA here is from genome assembly GCA_018127125.1 of Rhododendron griersonianum. NCBI lineage: Eukaryota > Viridiplantae > Streptophyta > Magnoliopsida > Ericales > Ericaceae > Rhododendron > Rhododendron griersonianum. Next base: position 355,347 of record CM030791.1, on the reverse strand, counting down.
CAGACTTGACTTGCTCACAAATTGTGCAATTCATGCTTGGGTTCTTTTAATTAAGCAACTTATCTCCTTATCTTGAGATAATGAGAATGAGTGAGAATGGGAAGAAAGAAAAGTAAGGGGCGCCTTAGCACTTGGGAATGATTGCAAGGCCTTTAATCTTTACATGATTATAACCTCTGTAATACCTAGTTTTTGTTCCCTATGCCTCCCTTCCTTCCCTGCTGTAGGGAGTTAGAGTCTGGAACTGTACATCATTTTATGGTCTTCCATTAGTTGCTGCATTCGTGTTTAGCTAAAGACTAAAATTGTGTGTTTACCAGGACAAGGAAGGCATTCCACCTGATCAACAGAGATTGATTTTCGCTGGCAAACAATTGGAAGATGGCCGAACTCTTGCGGACTACAACATCCAGAAGGAGTCAACACTTCATTTGGTTTTGAGGCTCAGGGGAGGAACCGTGATTAAGGTGAAGACTCTTACTGGAAAAGAAATCTTAATTGATGTTGAGCCAACTGATACCATTGATCAAATCAAGGAAAGGGTTGAGGAGCAAGAAGGAATTCCCCAGCAAAGGTCTGTTTACCTCTTATACGAACTTTTTTTTCTTCAGCAAACACCTCTTATACAAACTTATTCTGACTTTTTCAGTCTTTAGTTTGTGAGATCCATATTCCACCTAATTAACCATGCAGCTGGCTCGCAACATGGCCTGTGCTTTTTGTTTGAAATAGCCAAGCTATTTTAGGCTTATTTCTTATTTACGTGACATGGCAATGGATTATCTGCTGGATTAGTAAATTCCTGAGAAACTCTGATTGAGAATTAAGGGGAGGAGCTACTGTAAAATGGTACCATCATAATCGTATGTCTGCATGTTCTGCATATGGTTTGAGAAGATTTCATTTTAATTGATTTGAATGATTTCTTTATCTCACGGTCTTCATGCATTTAGATCGACTGTCAAGGCTCATGCACATAGAAATTTGCGGTTGATTTCTCGTGGTTCCCTGTTTGTATGTGTTTATTCTGCATATTGAAACTTTTTGTCTTTCTTTCTAACTTTTGAATATGAACTGCTTTGTGCAGGCTCATTTATGCTGGAAAACAGCTTGCAGATGACAAAACAGCCAAAGATTATAACCTAGAGGGTGGCTCTGTAATTCATCTGGTGCTTGCGCTTAGGGGTGGTTGTCTCTAAATATTGCTTTTGTCATGTTAGGAAAATGAACTTGCTGAGCTTTGATTCTATACTGGTTTTGCGATGAATGATTGAAATTCATGTACAGTCTCAATAGACCAGAAAACTTTTGGTATACCAAATATGAATCAGTTGCTCTTCATTAGCCATTGAGTACCCTTGCCATGGTCCATTAGTTCTAAAGCAGCTTTCCTCATTCTTTATTAGTATCTTCTTGTGCGGAACCAGGTCTATTCAACTGTTCTGCTAATGTTGTGAATTCAGCTCATTGTCTATACTTTTTCCAGGTATACTTGTGACCTATGAGCTAGTTTAAATAAGTCTTTTGACTAATGAAAGATAGGTATACTAAAGCACTTATTTCAAATGGCCTTCCATCTTTTACCGTGGCTATCTAGTCATTGACCCATTTGCTTACGAAGCGAATCATGGCTTCGTGCTGTGCCCTTATGCATTGAAGATTACTGATTCAAAGTGCTTTTGTTGATTTTTAGACACATTCAGGGCCGGCCCAACCCCAAGGCCCAAGAGGCCTGGGCCTTGGGCATCCCAAAAAGGGCAAATTTTAGGGGCACTCTACTAATTTTGCTATTTGGGCTTGAGTAGAAGTCTTTTTGGGCTCAAAAGATGGGAAAAAATGGCCCATTCTAAATTAAATCCACCGGCGGCCCACACAAAGCTAATGAGGCCCAAAAAACACACGGTGGCATTTTTGCAAATAAGTGATCCAAATGGTCCTTTTAATTAAATCACTTCTCAGCTTTCTCAATTCTCACCTCTCGGCTCTCACATTCGTTTTGCCCAATAGAAAACAAAAACAAAAAACGAAGAAAAGAAGAATGAATCGAAATTTCGAAAACCAAAATCGGCATCCAGTTGATTCAAAAGGAGAACCCAAACCGAAGAATCGAACACTGCAGCAACTTCCTCCCCCACGGTCCCACCTATCGCCGGCTTCGGCGACGAATGATACCATTGATACGATTACGAACAGGTACCTCTCCCTCCCTCCCTCTCTCTCTCTTAAATATGCACACAGAGTGGGTGCCGGAGAAGAAGGAGAGGCCCAAATGCCCAATTCCTTGGAGGAGGAATGGCTGGTTCAGTGGTTGACTGGTTGCGATTAGGGATTTAGGGGTTTTAAAATTTGTTAGGGCTTTTGAAAAAATTTACACTGCCAAATCAGGACCACATAAGTTTAAGCATTTGAGTGGTATGTTCTTGGGCCTCTCACCATCGACGAATCGTAGTTCTTCGAAAGTTCGGAGCTTTCAACAGACAACATGCCTAAACGTGATTTTATATTGCTTAAATGTTGAAGTCTGTAATTTAATACAGTATTGCTTATGAGAAGTGAGATTTTCTTTAATTAATAATTTTACAGGTTTTTTTTTTATTTCTAAGTTCAATTGAGCAGTGATAGTGATATTAGGGTTTTTTTTTATTCTCCACTTAATTTATGTTTAAGCTTATTGGAAATTGAAATGCAGGACCAATATATACTAGTATACTACACATTGCGTAGTCTTAGAGTATCTCTCTCCCATTCGCTTGCGACTTGTGAGACTTCAAATCGGTAAGTATTCTCTTCTTATGCAGAGGCCTGGCTGGTGGTGCTTAGATTTGTACGTATGTTGTTAAATGCAGAGCCCTGGCTGGTGGTGCTTAGATTTGTGTTGATTTAGTTGACATTAGTTGGTGTGCTTAAATTTAAAAATATCTGATTATCGGTTAGTGCATCATTAATAATAATGTTATAAGCCTCTTTTTTTAATTCTTACTTAGGTGCATCATGCCTAAACGTCAACTATCTTTATATTCGTTTGGCTTTCTTGTATTGTGATTGTTGCTGTAAAAATTGTTAAGTATTAACTCTTTAAGGGCACACTTTTTTTTATTGGCCTTGGGCACTTAAAACCCTTGGGCCGGCCCTGGACACATTCATGATCGACCACATGCAAAACCAAGTGAAAGAACAGATTAGGCATGGCTTATTGTTCTTTGCATTTAAAATGAAAAGGTTTTGACAAATCAAGTATTTTGTTTAGCTTTTATATTTTTAACCTCATCCTCAAATTTCAGTTATGATAATTGTCTAATTAACTAAACCATGCCTATTTCTCGTACTGTGCTTTGATCAGCATGAAGTAAAGATCTCCTACTAATTAAACCCTTGCCTGATTGCGTGGCTTTTTTCTGTTGTATAGCTGGTTAATTGACATGTTTAATTAGTCCCCGTTCCCAAATCCTTATGCTTAGCTTGAATGGAAGCTATTGGTTTGGTCTTTGGTGGTACTTATCCTCAGTTGGGATCAGCTTTTCTCGAAATGTTGCAATATTTTTTTACTAAGAAATCCTTCCAACTAGTTGTTATATGGATTATCATCTCTTTAATAGGGGACGTATTCATGCCGTTTTCACTAATTCAACTTGATTAGCTAGCTCAATTATAACACGCTCGGGTACTTGTCTTGATAATCCAAAACAACCCTTAGCTAACCCACAGGAGCCTGGCTATGTAGCCGAACTTGAAGAGAATGATAATTCGGAAGGACCGGAATTTGAGAAAAATGCTGATCCTAAAGACATCATGATGATGATGGATCCGCCAAAAAAAGAAGAAAAAAAAGACATGATGGAGGATCCGGGAAGTGGACGAAGATGCGGAAGAGACGGAGTTGATCTATTGAAAATATGAGGATGTGTTATTCAAGAACTCTTTGTCTATTGTGGATGTTTATAGTTGGAAAGTTGCTAATCTAGGATTTTTTCAATCTTTATTTCAAAAAGAATACCCAATGCGTTTCATCCTATTTTTTTCTGTTTTGTTTGGATTTTGCATATATCAGTGTAGCATTTTCATGGGGCATTGAATTTGTGAACAAATTATGCATCGCGATAAAATGGGCCCACGTTGCGCGCAAACTACTCGCTAGTTGACTGCTTAACCATTCATACAAAAATATTAAAACAATATTGAAACGATGCATGCTCTTTGAATTTTCCAACCCTTTGGTGTCCAAAAAAACACACACAAAAATGAAAGCTAAAGTAAATATAACAAACAGAAATAAACAAAATCGCCTAAACCTTTTCAATAACCACTTATTACTATTTTAAGCAACATCAATCTCAACTCTCAAGTTTCTATAGTCAGGCCTGCTCAATCGGTGTCTTACTAGTGGAAAACAAATCATAGATCAGGAGGATGAAGCAGGATAAGCAAAGAAAGCGTCGGTGGACATAGCAAACAAAGTCCCTGTATGGGGATTCATACTACTACAGGCAGCGAAGAAGCAAGGGTAGCATAGTTAAAACTAGATAAGTACCAGAGCCTCCGGAAGCTATAGTTGCAGCACCTTCTTTCCTTGCATCCAGAACATCATCAACACGAGGGATCAACTTCGAATAAGAAACACCCGCGCCAGGTGCACAATTTTTTTATTTTTTATTTATACGTAGGAAGTCAGGAAACAACCTACAACAGTGCTGGTATAAGTGCACACACACATTCATACATGAATAAAATTGTAACATTTCATCCGGTAAAACACTAACTGTAATTGTAGAAACATCATTTTACCTTAAAATTACGAGAAGGGTTTAAAGAATAATAAATCTAACTGTACATAACAAGAAGATATAACCAATATCGAATACCTAAGACCCTTGTGCACACGACAACTGAGTCCGTGTAACATAGCTTTTAAACTAAATCAAAAAATACAAACGGAGGGTAGGACAGGATGTAAGATGCGTAAAAGAGATTCATCCCACCTTTGATGGGAAGGTTTCTGTGGTTTACAACCATTACAAAACAAGGGAAATCAGAGATAACCATAGCTCACATAACTGTGAAACACTCATACGGGTTTTTCTAATGTATCCGAATTCTTCACAGGCTTATTTCCAAAAAAAAACTTGTGAAAGCTGGCTTTTATATCAAATCCTAACAACATAGTTGAAGAAATTAGGTATTGGGGATGTGAATGACTGTTGGATGAAATGACAAATGCAACTCAAAAAAATTGGTGAACAAATTTACAAAGATGGAGGTCGCAACGTCGGTTTGCCTACACCAGCACAGCTCATCTCAACTCCACATTCAACTTGGTCTGCACCTGGTCTCTTACACTCCACTGCAACCATAATAAAACAGAAGAAAAGTAGGGTTATGATACCTCAGAGTAAACAAGAGCCGAAAACAGGTTGCTATGTTTGGAATGGAATATCGCCCCAAAAGTGTTCTCGTTAGTGTAATGTGTTTTGTTTTGATGTTGAGTCTGAGTTTAGGCTTCTGTTTTGTGGCAGAGTTTAGCCCAGGAGTTGTTAGGCTGTTCAATGTTCATGGTGTGGCTGTGTTGTTTTTGTTTTTGTTTTCTGGGGTATGCTCGTTAGCACCTGTAGTTAGTTTCGGTATAAAATGTGATCTAATTTACCCCCAAAAAGGAGCCAAATGCAGAGATCCAAGAAAATACCTGCAAATCATTAATTTCTTCGTCTGTAAGTGAACGCTCCATGGATCGATATGCTATCCTGTAACAATGACTGGTCCTTCCTTTTTTATTGGTAAAATTGTCAATCAGTCGCACCTGGCATGGACAGATGAACTTGCCTGTTTTAGTCAACCCGAAATTATATATTATTGACTCTAGGTTTCAGCTTTTTTCACCCCCTTTCTAATAGTAACAAGTACTAACAATTACGGGCCATGTCCTGCTCTGCATTCAGCTAAGCATAAAAAAACAGTTACTTTGAGTACAAAGTTCCAGACTTGAAGAAAGCACTAATTTATCAATCATTCAACGAGGAACTCAAATTTCTGGATATAATGAATCTTCTAATTAGTTAGAAAAATCTGATTATTGAAGCACCAAACAGTTTCACTGCTCTGGGAGAAGTCATATGTACACAATCCAAGCACGTACCTCCTCCACTAGATCTCCAGCAATTCCACGAACAACTTCGCAAAGATTGTTTTCAGTGAATGAACCATTAATCCAGAAACTCACGTCCTTGTAACAAGGAGGGTACTGAAACAGAAATATCTTCTATTTTTAGGGACAGAGAAGCAGGCATTAAAAGGTGTAATAAGTAACTGAAGTTTAAATTCAACAAAATAGAACAAACGTATGTCGAGGATTTTTGCCAAGAGCATACAAGGGCATCTAGGCCCACAAGCAGTGTTCTAAAACAAGGAATTAATTGGCGATTAATCACTGCGGGGTCTATCCGATTAGGTCAGACTAACGATTAATCGCCGATTAATCGATCAAAGATGGCCGACCGCCCGACTAGCTCCTAGCGACTTTTAGAACATTGCCCACAAGAGAGACACTTCAGCTGGAAATCATATAATATTTTGAAATGTTGGAGCCAAACAATGAACTACTCATTCGGAAAATCATCTGCTATCATTCATTTAAAAAATGCCATCCATACCTTCGAAAACGACTTGAACTTTACCCCAAGCTGGCCTTTCGAGAACTACGTAATGACAAATAGTACAATCAATGATGACAGTGACAACAATAGAAGCAACAACAATCACAAATCCGGTTACGAAAAGGTTAGAGTTAACAGCCCTTGGAAGTCAGAATTTCCTACCGAATTCTCTTAAAAGAAATTTAAGAATGCCTCCCTCCCCACTTGTTTGTCCTTTTGGCAGTCGTGCCTTTTAACTAGGTCAATAGATATATCATTCGTGAAAAACATTTCCATATCAAAAATTATCTTAAAAAATATCAAACTAGAAAATCTAGTTGATTTTTGGAGATGTCGGGAATAATGACAATGGCAAACAAATTCTGACAGAGGGAGTATCAGTAGAAATGCAAGCAAGTAGGAAAGAACGAAGCAAAGTAGTTTTAATCAACTCAGAAATTACTTGAGAGGTAAACCGCTCATCTGTTGTCCAGAAAAGTCGAATATCTGGAATGTCAAAGAGGACCATGGCTAAACGCTCCAAGCCAAGTCCAAAAGCCCAAGCAACATTATTCGTTCTACCGTTTCTCCTCAGTATTTCCTGCTCTGTCACTCCACAGCCCAGAACTTCTAACCACTTTTCCTATCAAAGACTCAACCAGTTTATTATAAGTTACATAAGGTGTTAATAATAAAATAAGCCAATATTTCGAATAACCGACTTAGAATCAAAAGCAGTCACAGCTTGAAGTCATTCCAACCATTTACGCACACTTGGAAATGAAGGCCAACGTTACTCCAGCAAAAGTGAAGGCAAGGCAAGGATAACTCAAACGTTCTAAAGAGATGCTTTCATGTATGGGCCGTGGGTATCATACACACATAATCATGACCAATGATGTGGTTACCGAAGGAGTTCAGTGGTTTCAACACATTGCGCAGGTAGTGGTTTCTGGAAGGTATGTGAATGGTGTGTTCACCATTTATACAACTTTTGAACTAATGGGGGTAAAAAATGCTTAGATCAAGTGAATCAAGGGAGTGCCCGGGGAAGTATCTGGCAGCAAGAACATAGTTCAAGACTCTCAAATGTAGAAAACAAAACATGTTAAAAAATGCACAAACAAATGAATAAGCGACCATACGCAATGGACAAATAAAAAAATATAACGGCTAAGGCAAACCTGAAAATAAATCTCAAGTTCAAATGACGGATTGGTAAATGGAAAGTAAGTATCAATCCAGCGCATTTCCACAGCACCTGAAAACTTTAAAAGATTTTAGGCCGGGGGGGATTCAACAGATAATAGCTCCAGCAGTCTAAGTCATGCTATTTTAAGTGTACAAGTCATGCTTCAATTTCAACCCTACCAAATAAGTGGCGTGCCAGACCCTCAAGGCACTTCTTTAAGTCTTCAGCTGCATAAGACGTGTCATCCATACCAGATGGTTCCCAGTCTTCTGGATTAAAAACTCGAAACCCTTCCATCTGCACTGTCAGCACACATATCACTTGACAGATAAAGAGTAAAACTGAAGACGTTATGAGTTGAAAACCATGATTGCCGATATGAAGGATCAGGAACCTGATGGAATACGGGATAATGAGTTGAGTCGATAGAATCTCTACGATAAACATCTCCTGTGACGAGAAAATGGGTGTGCCCCTTCCTCAATAGCTCAGCTTGATGTGCACTTGTGTGGCACCTTAAGACCGTATGGGAGTCCACATAATATGTATCATTGTAGCTCCTACTCACGTGATCTTCAGGCACCAAGACATCATCAAAATTCTGCAAGAAGGATACCTTCTGTCACAAGACTCACAACACTGTACAGAAAATGCTTGACAAAAAACCTAATTGCCAATAAAATCGAATATGAAATCGCGCCAAAAGTACTCTCATCTTGCCTATAATTTGATAGCTCCAGTATCTAGTCGTGGGGCTTTAACATCTCCTCGGTACTTTGGGCTTGAAGATAAGATTTATGCAATCCATAGGCAAAACAATGAAAAAGAAAGAAAGGAAAGGGATACACATGCAAGAATATACGTTCAACTGCAACAAACACCATCAATTAATAATGATACAACACAATAAGTGAGAGTCCGGATCACAATAGATTCAAATAATTTTGAAAAAGAAACATTACTTGACCAAAATGGAGAAGTAATTTCAGTCTGCTATGAACCTATGGTGCCAACATCAAGTCCCCAAGTTTTACATGGCAACCATTGAACGTGACAAGATGTTCCAACTTTAGTTTGGAAATAGTTTTTCGCACTTTGGCTGCTTCCAAGTGTTTCCCCAGGATGAACAAATAAACAGATGGTGGGAATATAAGCAAGTTGAGCTCCATTAGTAGAACCAATGGTGGTTGTGCTATATTTTCGCTTCAGAATTTCCCTGAAGAAGCCCCCTTGGCTATATTTTCGCTTCAGATTTTCTAAGTTATGCTACAAGTAAGATATTTCTAGAATATATGAAACAAGTTCTAGTTCAAGACTATCCCCCTTATTTCATGTGTAAGGTTTCTCCACACAGGATGCCAACCTTAGTAGATAACTTCTTCAAAGAACAATAAAGAAACAAATTCAAGGAAAAGCGTATGCAAATTACATCAAATGTTGCTACAGGTAAGGTCGGTGGATATCTATGGAAATCCATGTCAGATAGTGGAGAAAGCACCTTTCATGAAGTCGGCTAAATTTTGCTGAATTTTTTGTTTAGGTGTGGTGGGCTTTGGGTGGTGGTTGATTTCTACCTTTTCGTTATCTGTCTCCGCTCTCTCTTTCCATTCTTCCACTGTATTTGATTTTATTTGGGTTGTGCCCACCCAACACTTTCCTCTATTGCATTCATTTTTCTTGCAGCCAATCAAATGCATAAAGAAGAAAAAGGGATTTCCGCCTTATCGACAGTTGGCTTGAAAATTTATCATGTCTTAGTTTACAGTGCTGCATTCACTTGCCTAACTTATCAAACCAAAAAACCTGTTTTCTTAATTTTCCCGTGCTTTCCTTTTTGATACTTCTACATGATACTCTGAGAACCATCCAACATTATTTACTTTGGATAGTTCACACTTCTCAGATTAGCATTACAATGATGACATTAGAGTAATTTCCATTTTTTTAAGCTAAACCTAAAACTCCTTAGTGTCTTGCAATGATTGTGTCAAATGTTGGACTAGCAGACTATGTTCCTGTTCTCAATCCACATAGCACAAGAAGCCACATTGACATTGACCATGGTGGAATGCAAATTGTTCCAAGTCACCAACGAACTTATGGTTCAAGAAAAAAAGACTGGCATTTAAGAATGCCACCAATATGTAGGAAGTATATGATTCCACATTGCAAATGATTTCATATTTCTTCCAAAGAATAAACTCAAAGAGGAATCATCATTGATATGTTTAATCTGGTTCCTCATGCTTCTTAATTGATCTCGGCCGCCCGTATCTGTATAGAAGAGCCATCTCAACCATTTGCAGGACGAATATTAAATCACTTATATTTTGTGACTAATTTGCTTTGATAAGTATGCCTGTCATGGTTCTACTTGATGGAAGTTAGGTCATGGTTCCATTATGCATACCTATCTTCTGCTTCCAACACATTACTGATATAAAGTGCATTATTAGTAGTAAGGATATAAAGAGAAGTACATACTAATCTTTCTTTACAAGTAAAGGTTAAAAGGTAAAGGCCCTACTAAGGTTGTGGCACCCGCACAGCTAAAGTTATTCTCTCTTCAACTTGGAACTCAGACCACAATCATCAAAACCATCTTGTACTAAATATTGGTAGCCAAATAACAACATAGGTAATATCAAACATGACCTTAGCAAATTGAAGAATAAAGAGAAACACAAGGTCTCCAAGGAATAATACAAGTAAAAGGGAGAGGTTTTTTTATTGAAGTTCCTTAGTTAATCATAGGTGGTACCTGTTTAACAGAAACAATTGGGCAGAGATTATCAAACTTGTCAAATTTGTTCGAGTAAGTGGCGTCAAAGTAGCTGTATATTGCATTCTTCAAAATTCCAATTGGATGATGGTCCCTCCTATGAAGTTGCATTCCAAGTTTGGTAAATATCGAATCTGGAACATTGTTTGTCGGGTCATCCCTCACCACATCTGCACATTCAATTGCCAAAAAAAAATTAGCAGAAGAAAAGACTCATTCGGATACCAACTCCAATTACTCCAGTGACCAAACACTTCAATTCAAACATGCAACTGATGAAATATCTAGAACTAAAGGAAATTGGAGTACATACCCATTTACAGGAGTACTGGCAACTAAACATTATTTCTTTGAAGTATGAAATAAACTGCAACTCAATACGATGTAAAAGGAAAAAGATGAATCTGATCAGAAAATACCCGTAACTGATACCAATTTAGCTAAAGAGGAAGTGGTATACTAAATTAGTACAAAATATGCGTCCAACCCAGATAGCCAAATTGCCAAAAAAACAAAACAAACAAAATTTAACCAGCGAAGCACTGTCTACTAAAATACAAAATTTGCGTCTAAACCAGATAGCCGGGAAAAAAAAATACACTACAGGCTATGCACACAGCTGAGGTCCACGTGGCAGCTCATAACAAAGGCAAGGCCAGCTCAACCAATGAAGCATGTGAAGCAAGTGGCAGTTTAGGACGGAATTCTGTTACCTTGGAGTTGTTATTAACAGCTGAGTTTCATTTCTTCTTCTCATTCATGAAAATTGTAGTAAGAAATTAAGGGGACGAGAGTTCCCTTGTTGCTGTTCTTGTTCTGTTCTTCATTCCGAATTTCTAATAAAATTCCCCCAATTCTCCATTAGATTTCCTTAAATATCAGTTCTCGTATTAAAAAAAAAAACTCAAAATTTAACCAACCAAGGACTGGCTACTAAAATATAAAATTTCCGTCCAACCCAGATAGCCAAATTCCAAAACAAAACAAAAAAAAAAAAAATCAAAATTTAACAAACCAAGAGGGTAAAAATTGAAATCCATCACTAACATGATTCTCACTGCATACGGTTTTGCAAAAATAAAAATGGAAAATTCAGCAGAAATATGTCACGAAAATACAATTTTGGAAGGTGGGTAAGTTACCTTCTTTAGCAATCTTAACTCCACCGAGCTCAAGAACTGAAGCCACAACTGGTTGCCTCCACTTGTGATGGGGAATCTTGCCCGAATATACAACGGCAGAAGTAGAAAAACAAGGGGAGAAAGAAAGGGAAAAGGCAAAGCTTCTGAAGCCATTTTTATGGAGGAAAAGAGAGGGCTTTGAGAAGAAGGTGGATTGAGCAAACGAGAAGGCCATCGACAGGGTCAGATTAGAAGCAGTGGGCGGAGACAAATCCGACCTGTTTGGATTACCCTTTTGATTTCAGCAAGTAATATAACGGACTCGGATCCTCTGTCCCATTTTCCCTGACCCTGACCCTGACCCAGCTCTCTATAGGTTAAATATAGATAATTAGATATCCTCCTCATGTAAAAGAATAACTTCTAATTTATAATCCCCACAAAAAATTCCTATTGAGATGGAGTATTAAAACTTAAGGCTCTGTTTGGAACCATGGAAAGGAAAGGAAAATTAAAAAAAATTCTCTTTCATTGTTTGGTTGGAAGAGAAAGAGCAAAGAAAATACGAATTTCAAGTGTAGTGAATAGTAAATTTTTCCTCCCACTTTCCTTTTCTTTTATTTTCCTTTCCATGAATTCCAAACAGAGTCTAAAATATTCGAAATATCTTGTGGCAAGAACTTGAAATTTCTCTATAGGTTCGAATCTCAAGAGATGAATCAGATTATGTTTTTCCCTCTTTATATTTGATTGATTAGTCGAGAGAAAAGTTATGGGCATCCCCATCACTTAAATTTGTTGGGAAAAATACATTCGGCATGAATCCAGAATACAATTTCACTACATGATAATAGGAATTTCAGATAACAATCGAATTGAAACAAGATACATAACTCGAACCTAATCATGTGTTTTCACTCAATATTCTTAAAATAGATTCGCCGCCTAACAAAGGGTGTTAAGGTTGAATCGACGTCTGTCTCCTATGATAATCCGGTTAGAACCACGAATCACGAAACACAACTGTGAACGGTCTTGGCACACTGACTGATCTATGTCTGCCTCTCTCTCATTCAAAAACAATACTATCATACTGTAATACAGTATGAGATTTCGTGAACTTGTGAAGAAACCTGAAATAGGATCGACGGCTTTATATATAGCCAGAAATATACACTTCACCTGCTGCCTAGACTTGAATTCGTGGAATGAAACGATGGATAGGGGAAATTGACGAGGCTTGGGACAGCCAAGAGCCTTGGAGGCCAATGGTCACCCAAGTTCATTCACAATTATCCAATAATTTGTACGTATATGATCAGTTACCAAAAAAAAATTTGTATATGATCAGTTTCCATGTCCAAAAAATTTGTGGACCGCAGGAGGCATGGGAATTATATTCCAGGTCTTCATAATTTTACCCTCCATAAGGAATTGAGGCTCCGTTCGTTTTGAGGTAAAATATTTTCCAGTAAATTAAATATATATCTTCCTCACTTTCTGTTGTTTGGTTGGACAAAAGCAAGTAAAACATTTTTCAAAGTAATATATTTTGGTTGGGCAAAAGCAAGTAAAACATTTTTCAAAGTTATATATTTTTCATCATATGGGCACAAATGATTTCCTCTTGAATTGCCCGTAAGTTGTTTTACCCCGGGATCTCGACCCTTTGATAGATAGCCAATCCTTCCCATTTTCAACACAATGGGCCCGGAGAGTATTTTCTCCCTGATCGAACCCAAAACACGAGTTCAAACTTTGAGTTGAGTTTTGTTCACCCTCCACTTAAGAGAGTGAATATTACCCTCTTTTTTATTGGTTTAAATGGTGTGGACCCCACCACAAAGTGATGTCATGCTTACCAAAAAGTGTATTGCATGGTAAGTATGACATCACTTTGTGATGGGGTCCACACCATTTCAACCAATAAGAGAAAGGGTAATGTTCACCCTCTTGTAAGGAGGGTGAACAAAATTGCACTCTCAAATTAAGTTCTCTCTCCCCCTCTCTTTCACACGAGTTCAAACATATATATGCATATGTTTGCATACAGCCTACTGTATTGTTATAAATATATTTTCATATAATGCATTCGATAATCGGTATTTGTCTTAGACTGTGTTCTAGGATTTTTTTTGTTATGTAAAATATTTTCCAACTACTAACCAAACACAAGAAAAAAAAAATATTTCACATGAAAAATATTTTACGTCGAAAGAAATGGAGCCGAAATTTCATATTGAATGGTGCGACTTTTTGTGTTATTTTCATTGCATATTAAAACACCTACTATTTGGCTCACAAATTATGTCATAATGTCGCAATCCTATATTCGGCAAGAGAATTTGCTCATAAAGTTTTATTTATGAAAGCACAAGAAAATCCATTCGCTTGTTGGATTTTCATCGTATGACGCATGTGGCGTCACGTTATTTTTCCTCCTTTCATTGAGGAGAAATCAGCGAATCGAGAGGCAAAGCGATAAGAGTACTGTACGTCGTCGTGGTGATCTATATTACCCTCGTCAAAGTTGTGAGCATAGCTTTTGGGGTCATAGCTGAAAGAGTACTGACGATCTCCTGCCTTGAGTTTTTTGGATTTGTTAGTACTAATGGCGGCCTCTGCAACGTCATCGCATGTAGGTGGATTAATACAGCACCTGGAGGAGTACCCTAATTTTCCTCTACCTCGGGTTGCATCTCTGGTCTTCTTTTTGGTGGTTTCTTGAGGAGCAATACTCCTATTATGATCATGAGTACCCTTCCCTTCTTCTGTTTTTTCTACACCTAATTTGAGGCCCATGGGATCGACAATTTTGAAATTTCTTCTACATATATCACATGGAATATTTGCAACTTTTTCCGTTACAGAGATTATTATAGTATAGCTACTCTGTCTCACTCGCGTGTTTTCCTTAAATTAATTTGTTTCGGAAAAGGAAGAAATGTATTGGATGAAATATTGCTACTTGTTGCATAATTTATACTACTAGCTATCAGATCAAATAGATTTGGTTGATAATAGATTACGAGAAGTAGGTGCATATTGTTACAGAATTAATGCTGAGCATGAGGGTACGTGGCAGAAACAAGCATTTAGTAGGCTTGGTCACAATAGCGTATATAGAAATTAAGGAATTAGCAGACTTCACTGATCGAGCTGATAGATAAAATTTGAATAGGAAAATTTTTTCCCAACAAAAATAATTACTGTAATTTGTAAGCATCTATCTATGGGATTGAGTACTTCTGTACTTCTATCTTATCATTGGTGCTTATGAATGTAATTTAATTTTTTGACGTAATATTTTTTAAATCAGCTGTAACCTTTCCTTTTCATTTTGAGAATCGGTTTCTCAACCTACAGATTAAAGCACATACTCATATAATTCAGTATCTCTCTACCTAAATCTCTCAGCTTAATTTGAGTTGTTAATATCTATATAAGAGCATCCAATTGCTAATAATGACAAGGGATATACTGATGCATTACGAGGTTTTCCTAGCTAGTACTCCAAAAATCTTATACATGCGTTTCTTGGAAAATAAGTAGTAAATATATTTTGGCATGTCACATTTAAATATATTCACTCCGTCTTGAACTTTTAATTCAATAAATATAGATTTTCCTATCTAATAAATATAGATAAATCGTGCACCTAAAACATACATAATCCATATAATACTCCACATTTATTTGTAGTTTATACGACTCATATACCAGTTTATGATACTTTGTAGTTTGTTTGCTTGGTTAATAAAAAGTAGTACTTATTGGAATATGTAGTTTGATAAACATTGGTTACCCTCTCACTAGAGTTTGGTCTCCGTCTCACAAGAGTTGATTTAAAACAAATTCCCCAAAACTTAGATAGTAGTACAAAGAAATAGAGAACTAACTGTCATTCAAAAGAAAGAGAATTGAAACTTTATGTGGCTAGCAACTAATCAACTAAACAACCAAGTGGAAAAGAACAAGTACAGGCAAGTGGAGTGATAGCCAAGTGTTATGCACCCTGTACTCACATGTATTGAAAAAGGGTTCGAATCTCACTAAATGCAACTAACAACATCGGAAAAATATAAGGAGGAGCATGAATCTTTTTTTTTTTTTGTTGGTTTGCTATGAGCTACGGCCTGAGGCCCAAGCAATCACGACAATGACTTGAACCTTTTTATTGGGGAAAATGACGGCTAAGGACATGTTTTGATAATTAATACCCGTTAAAGACATTTTCAGTATTAACAAATGTTCTCAGCATATCCTTGGTGGGTATTAATTATCAAAACACGTCCTAGACCGTCATTTTCCTTTTTATTGCTGCATGGGCCCAGGTTTGGCAAAGAAGCCCATCACCCCGAGCCCATTGCCGCAGAATTTGTATCCAATCCCCAAGCCGAAAGAACCCGTTCAGTTCCTTTTCTCTCTCACCCTGTCGTACGTGTTCGAGGAGGAGAGAGGAGACCGAAAATCGAAGGCAAGGCGGGGAGTGGTGATGGGCAGCGAGAGGAAGTCCAAGGGGGAGGTGGAGGAGAAGAGAAAAAATACCAAGAAAAGAAGTTCCTTTGACGATTCTCAAGGTCGGTCCATTACATCTATTATCCTACCGATTTAATACGTGTATTTATCTTAAACTTTGTACGCAGCTGCTGCCTTTTTGCTTATCTGAATCACGGTTTGTTTTTGTGATTCACAAGATGA
Source organism: Rhododendron griersonianum (assembly GCA_018127125.1). Classification (NCBI taxonomy): domain Eukaryota; kingdom Viridiplantae; phylum Streptophyta; class Magnoliopsida; order Ericales; family Ericaceae; genus Rhododendron; species Rhododendron griersonianum. The sequence continues at coordinate 338,928 of CM030791.1, read as the reverse complement.
AGGCAAAAGCAAGCGGCGTAGAAGTGTGAAAGATGAGGATGCCAAGAGCACTAAGAGCGAAAGAAAAGACCCGTCGAAGAAGAAATCAAAATCCCATAAATCTTCGAAGCACCACTCTGATAAAGGTATAAAATTTAGGGTTTTTTTTTTTTCCCTGAATGGTATTTGGTAATTGCTTATTAGGGGCCAACATGTAACAAATCTACAGTCAATAGTTTGGGACTCAGTTGCTCGATTTTGAATATCATGCTAACCCTTGCATGAATCTCAATTAGCAAAACATGTCATGTATCTGGCCCAGCTGCCCCAGGGCTGTGAATGACTTAGTTTGATTTGTCAGATTGGTGATTGGCTCCGACATATAGGGTTTGAGATTATACTGATCTGCTGATTTTGCTCCAGAGAAGAAGTCCAAGGAGAAGCACAAGAGCAAACGTCACAAGCATGATGGTCAATCCGTAAGTGTTCTTTTGTTTAGTCCAATTCATGTCATATTCTTGAAAACTGTAATTTGTTCCTATACGATATAGCCTGATCAAAGTTTGTGCCCTTTCCTGTTTTTCGATTATCTTATCACTTCATATAGCTCGTGACTCGTTTCTGGTCCTTAAACTTAGAGCTGTGAACTTCGTGTATATTTGAAAATGAACTTGTGATTCCTATGAAACTGAGTTGTTTTGCGGTCTAGGATGTGCAAAGTAACTTATGATAGTGGCTGCAATTTGAGTCAAGGTGATATAGATGATTGATAGGGTGAGAGATTATATAATAACTATATAACGGGAGAGCAAAATTGGAGATGCCGAAGAGGTAAAACAAATTCTTCTGTTTCAACACCCCACTAAGAAATTTGCAAATACGTTACATTAAGTTGTTGCAATATTCGAACCACGTTAACATTGCTCTTGTTCCATGTAGTTTAATTTGCTGACGTTAACATTGCTCTTGTTCCACATTTACCACGTTACTTACTACATCCTTGCATCTTTCCAAGTTCCAGCTTTGACATAGACATGCTTTGTTCAGTTAAATATTTGATGTAACTGAGTACGAGTATTTTTGTAGAAAAATTTGGTTGCTCTAAAACCAAGAAAAATGCTTGATAGGAATTGATGCTATACTTTGAACTATTGCCCTGTGGGAAACAAAATAATGTTCTCCAGGTAGTTCTAGGTGTATTTGCCTTCAACGGACTGAAAGGAAAAGATTTCTGGTTTTTTGTTTTTACCTTAGGTTAGGACTGCCGTGATTAAGATGGGGTACCAAATGTGATGGAACACACTCATCCATGGTTTAACTTACGAGAGTTTGTTTGTATTTAGCATTTTGATTACTGTAATCAAGACATCTAGCCCTATAATTGCACTGTTAAAGGAGACATTATGTTGGTGTATTTCCTTGTTTCCACTCTTGTTTGTCTATGCTACTGGAAACTTTTTGGGTTGTGAGAGTATTTTTCCTAAGGGCAGATTTACTGTGTGGATATGCATGTTGTTTCTCTAGTTCTCACGCTATTCCTGTTTTTTGTTTTGAATATTCTCAGAAAGTAAAGTTCCAAGAGCTGTCAAATGATGACTACTTCTCCAAGAACAACGAATTTGCAACATGGCTGAAAGAAGAGAAGAATGTGTTTTTTTCAGATCTTTCAACGGGAACTGCACATGATCTTTTTTCTCAATTTGTGAAGGCCTGGAATTGCCAGCAGCTTGAATCCCGATATTATGAGGGCATTGAGGCTGGCCCTCGGACAGCGCATAAGTGGAGAATTAAGCAGTAGACTTCCTGAACCGGTGGTTATGGTTTCTGTTGTTTTCCTTGGCATTTCTATTTGCAGTCTTGTTATTAAAGGTAAAGATATGCGTTCTGTGAGTTTGTCTTTAGTTCATAATTGTTAGAACAAAATTCCAGAAAACAATGTGCTTGACTGAGACAGTTTTTTAAAATGGCAAACAGGTCAAGCTCTGTGTCATAAAAAGTCCATATAAACCATTCTTGCGAAATATTGAAATGAGAATTTGACTAAACCAAGGACTTGTTATCATACTACTATTTTTTTTCTTCTAGACTCTGTTACTATTAAAGGTGATCTTGGCAAATCTAAATAGAGTGTGAATATTCTTGGAGACCACATGCTTTCTTTGTTTCTATACTACTACTAATTTACCTTAAAAAATTATGTAAATCGAAATAGTTTTCTTCTTTCAAGACCTTGGAAATATCCAATTTTAAGTCAAAAAGGTAAATTTTTTTGAGTGCTGATAATGTTTTTTTTTATTTTTATCAAAATTATTTAAAGTTGTTAATGTTGTTTTTTGGGGGGTTCTTAGAAAGGTGGTGTTGTTTTCCCTTTCTTCTAATATATGTTGCTGCTTGCCGTTCGACAAAAGAAATTTTTTGCTGCTTCTACTATGGTGGAATGGATTATGAATGCTAAGGCTACTATTATTCTATTTCTGATCATTGGCTGGTTGTATTCATGAGAACTGATGTAGGGGTTTGTGAGGTCTGTAGCAGTTGTGTTTTCTTCGCAAATGGTACCGAGTTTGAGATTGCTGTATATTTCTTTGACCAAAGCAATTACTCTCTTTTATTAGTTTGTTTTTTACCTTGTGTGGTTTTGTGTCATAACATCGGCCAAAAGCTTTTCTCCTGCGGGATTTGGAAACTATATTTAGCCATGTGCTAGAATAGTAAAATTTGCTTGTAACACTGGATTGGACAACTTGTGTAATGTGTTGTTGAGAAAAGGCGCGGATTACATCTTTTTTGTTTATTTGTTTTTGGTTTTTAGAAATGGCACAGGTTGCATCACGTGTAACCATTATAGTAGATTGAGTAGAAGGCCTAATCGGTTTCATTGTCCTAAACACACCAATATTGGCACTGATGATACGTAAATGTAATTCAATGTCCAAACAACTATTCAGAGGTTATTTGGGAATTAAATGGGCAGAGGAATTAAGTTGTCGAAACACCAAACTGGCATAGATAAGCTCATTCCATGCATCAGGGACACCCGGGAGACACCAATGGCTGCAATCTTGGCGGCGGCGGCGTCTGGTGGAGGAGACCACCTTCAGCTTATTTCCCCCATCATCGATTTTCTTGCCGTACATAGATGGGTGCCCATCCTTGCGGAAATTGGTCAACCCGGTCACGTTCAATAATATTACCGGAACCCGCATTTCCCGGATCACCTCCTCCACTATCTTCATTTTCAATGGATACTCATTAAGGAAGGCCCCCCTTAATATAGGTTCAGTCTCCCCATTACATGATCCACCTGAATCCCAATCTCCACCTCTTTTTTCGATTGTCCATTATACGAAAAATTAATCAGAAGTTAATACAAAATAATGTCGAATGAAACGGGAATGAACGCCAGGCAATAAAAAGAATTTACAATTGTTCTCCAGTCCTAGTCATGTGTGACAAATGCACTCCCAAATGTATTAACAATGTATTTATTTCGGCAAAATGTACTGCCATTTGTAAATGACATTTTTGAAGACTTGACATGGACATATGCACCCCTTCAAGTGATAAAATTGAACACTTTGACAAACAAATTTAGGGAATGGAAGCTTTCATCAAAACCATGAGTATAAATCACGTTTCTAAATCTTTTCCCTCCCTGGAATAAAGAGTCAAATAAAACAATGATCTCTTTGAGTTCCATATGTAAATTCGTACGGAGTAACCATTCTGTATAGCGACTATTTCATTCCAGCATTTAAGCCATTAACTGCCTAAAGCATAGTTCATTTGGATAACTCCTTTGTCCTTTCTTTTGAGCCTTTGTTCTATTCCACTACCCACATGATGATGTACCTGAAACTCTTATGTGTAGTTTGTTTGATGAAATCAAATGAGTTATATGACCGAACACCATTTTTATTTTCATTTCTTAAAAAGGGATCAAACACATCGAAACTGAAAGATAACAATGCAACAGAAAATACCTGAAATGGGCGGATGAGTAACCTCGATAGAAGACCAACTTCTTTTCTGGATTTACATTCCTATCGACCCACTCCGCCCAGGTCTTCAGGGCCCTCCTATAAGCTTCCACTGCATCAAAATGAGGATATATATAATCACCTTCTTTATAGTAATTTCTCCTGTACCAAACAGCCCCTCAGTTAGTTTCTACACGCCTTTGTTTATTTAGATGTAAGCGGCAACCCGGAAAAGGGACTGCTCGGACACATCTAAAGAGAATTCAATTTCTTACTAAAACAACAATGAATGTAAATCTGGAAATTAGAATTACGCAGTAATTGAGGTTTGAGTAAGTTTGTCTCTTGCACTGCAGTTAGAAAAGAAGCTCTTCATAAGCTATCTGTAATAAATTCATGGGGGCAACAAGGAAAAAAGAAACGGATATTGTGCCCCAAGAGGAATTTTTGCTTTTGATGATAGCAAAATTTGTAGCTAGAGGTGGTTGAATGGTTTACCAAAGGTGGTCGTCGGCAATAGTGGTAATTGGAGGGTCGTAACAGTTGGCCAACTGTCAGGGGTAGTCGATAGGCAGGCATAGATGGAGGAGAGTCTGAAAAGATGTTCTCAAGAATACTGGAACATTATCTTTCTTACTTTCCCAAAGGATAATTAAACATTATCTTTCTTAGTTGCCCCAAATTTGATTTTTCTTAACAGCGTTATCATTTTTCTGAAGCGAAAACAGTTACCAAACATACTGCTGTTTACAACATTCAGAAGGTCTGAAAACGGAACATAAAACTTACCCAAAATAGCGTGAGTGTCTTATACCATTTTTTTATCGTTTAGAAACTCCACAGACTTTAAAGCATGACTGAGACATCCTAGGACACTCACGAAACACTTGCATTACACGCCGGAAATGTCAAAAGAAGTGGTAGACTCTGAATAAAGTCTAAGAAAATCTCTTCTGTATGATAACAACTGTTGATAAATTCTAAAGACACATGTGAAAGAGATGATTGTTGAGTGGCTACATAGTGCATACCCCCTAGCAGTTTTTCCATGAGTCCACCAGTGCCCAGTATTGAAGACTAGAATATCTGCTCGCTTCCATCTTCCCGCTGACTTGTCCACACGGTCCAGAGAGAGAGTCGGATTTGAGTTTCCTCGTGCATTAATACGAATTCCCTCCTTGACAAGGAAATGTGACCGCACAAATTCGACCGTGCAGTCATAATCCTACACACAAGCAAAAGATGAATATGAAAAAATTACAGAGGGTACGCTTCCATATTACCATCTATATGAAGGCTCGGCTAATAAGGATGGTGGTACAAAGTTAATGAGACGCTCTTCTAAACAAGTAGCAATAACTCCAATATTATAGGTGCAAAACATCCCTAGCCCAATAAATTTACTGTCATAATGGGTAATCAACTGTCTACAGAGTAACCACCATGCCATTTCCTCCTTCCCATCACAAAGCTCTCCTAAAATTTTCAGAAAATCAGGTGATTCACAATTAAACATGCAGGTGATAAAAAATGGAAAAAGTTTATAGCTACCTCAAATTTGAAGATGTAATAACCTCTTCCCTTGGTTATTCTATAGCCATGGACTTCATACATCCTGCTCTTCTCAGGTAAGCCCTCACGAAGAAGGCATAACAGTGATTCAAACTGGTTCCGGTTCATAGAATCTCCAACCAGCATCAATCTTTTTCCTCTCAATCTCACCAAGAAGTCTGTTGCATTGAACCTGTAAATAACAAGGCACAAAACCAGTAGTGGTTCAAAATGTACAGTAAATAGAAACTATAATCTACACATCATGGGAACGCTTACAACATTTCCATTGCTTTACCCTTCATTGGGAGGATCAGAGATTTCATATGATCAAGTGCCAATTAGGGGCCAGTATTATGGGTTTCATGACTTGGGAAACATGCTGATTTCCACATATATGCAACCAACTTCATAGGAGAAACATTAAACTTACCACTGTCTAATCTTACCCCTTACAAGATTTTTTGGACCTAATGTGGATGGGGTTCTTGCAGGAGTATATTGATTGAGCTAATGTGTCTTGGCACTCTAATATGGATCTTGCCGGTGAGAGGGAGACTTGTCACAAGGTGATGTAGCTATTCGCGTTATCCTTGTAGAGAACCTTTGTAGATGTTACTATGAGAGAATGACTAACGTCACAATGTTAGGATGACAAGAGAGAAACTGGCCTGAGAAGTAAGAGCAAGGTAAACAATAGCAAGCATTTTAGTTTTGGATAATCTTTCATGCCTCTAATTAGACTATTAGATTAAGTTATATGCCATCTTTTAGGCCTTTGACCTAGAATAGTGGATTATGAGTCGTTTTACATACCTTTTATATATGTTCCTGTTAAGTTACGAATTGTCCCAAAAGCTTAAGTTGTTAGGAAATGGCCCAACAATGTATATCAAGCCATTCAACACCCTCCCTCACGTGCAACCTCGTTTTCACGTGCAAATGAAAATATTCATAGATTGCTCGAAGCAAAATACAAAGGACAGAAGCAGAATGCAAACAAGGAACAAATGCAAACGGAGAGACTCGAAACAAGACATCTCCCATCCTGAGCTCTGATACCATGTAAAGTTACCAATTGTCCCATAAGCTTAAGTTGTTAGGAAATGGGCCCTCCAATATACATCAAGTTATAAGTACTAGAGTATCTTTAGGCCTCAAACTTGGTTCAGAAGATGCTATGGAGTCCTATGGAAAGTATGGGCAACATACTCCCGTCGCAAGTGATGAAATCTCACATGGTGCGCCTCTTATGAGATATGGATAATCCAGGTCATGATGATTGATGAGCAACACAATCGTATACGTAGTCTATGAACTCATTACAAGCAATATACCTTGGGAACATGCAATAGTCTTCGGTGTGCAAGATAGGCAATATAGCCTTAGCAAGCAAAGGCAAGTCAGTCTTCTCGATTTAAACACTTTTTCATTGGACTATTATTATCTGTTGTTTCATATATCTTCTTTTTCCTTCATGCAAAGGGAAGGAAAAAAGGTATTCTTACATAGACTATAGTCCAAACATTGATTGTCGTGGTTTACTGAACCAAAAGTTGGTCAAATGAAATGCAAATGATGTCTTGAATCGGTAATTGACATTTGCCCAGCACACGTCGACAACAAACGAAATCAAGTGAAGAGTTGTTTTGAAGTTCAACACACGCTTTGATAGGTGCTGAGAGATTATTGGGTGGAAGTCATGTCCGAAATCAAGTGAAGAGTTGTTTTGAAGTTTGACACACATTATAAGCTGGTTTCATCGATGAACTACTATGCTTTATTTGATTAACTCACTTCAAGCAGTTTTAAGCCATAGCCAATTAAATTGGTAACCATAGAGTCATAGACAACATTATTTCAGAATTGGTGGCTTTGTATGGTGCAAAGATTCTTCTTATAATGCATGTGCTCACATGTGTGTATTCAGTCTTTTAAAAGGCACTAGGCACACCGAGGCGCCATGGCCCCCTGGAGGCTAGGCGCAAGGCACAAGGCAAGGCACATGCCTCATCAGAGCGAGGCACAAGTTATAGAAAATAATTAGCATACTAATATAAGCAAATTTGCAAAATAAATAAATGCTTATACTATTTCAAATACCATACACTTATTAATCCCTGATTGTTTATTTGAGGAATGAAGACAAATAGCATTACAAGTACTTGGTGAGTGGTGACAATAAGACTCTATTTGTTTTGACTGTAAACAAGAAAAAACGAAAACAGAGGCAAAGGAGGAGGAGTAGGAGGAGGAAGAAGAAAACACAACAGATCGAGTTCTCTTCAAGACTTCAAGAGTTAGCAACTGTGCTTGTGAGGCCCCATGGGCACAATCAGTCCCACATTGGTGTTTAGATTGTAAATCAATCAGTATATAACCAATCGCGACAAGCTACTGCATAACTTGAGGTTAACCTTTTGAGCCACGTGGTTAGGCTAAGGGTTAGCAGGTTAACCTTCGTGTGAGTGTTATTCCCTTGGTCTTTGTTGTCATTATTTCTCCCCTTAATGGAGTTGTTAAAGCATCCAACTCAAAACCAATTGGCTTTGAGTTGGACGCTTTAACATGGTATCAGAGCTAGGGTTTCAGAAAATTTTTCCCCTATGCCATTGTTTATTGTGATCCATGTGGTATGGATCGTTTATTTACCTCCCCACGTGCGAGTCAGGCGTCGCACGTGGGGGGAATGTTGAAGGTTGTCCCACGTTGGTTAATTATCTCCTCCAAAACTAGTCTATGAGCCTGGGCAGCATCTCCACTTATTGCCAATTAGTTCTAAGTTGGATACTTTAACAGGGGTTATTAGTTGGGTTGGGCTTATAGTGATTGTGGACTTGTTTCCAACATTGATGTAATTCTGATACTTGTATTCTCCCACCGCTTGTAATAAACAATTAGTAATTTCTTAAAAGTGACTTATGCCATCATCGTTAGGACTTTGTAAAATATGAAAAGGACAAACAGACAGGATTAAGAGAATGCGTGATAAAAAGAGGAGAGTCTAAAAAGATAGCAAGAGAGAAGATAGACAAAGTAAGAAACACGAGGACATGCAATGGAGGAAAGAGAATGAGGGATAAAAAGAGGAGAGTCTAAAAAGATAGCAAGAGAGAAGATAGACAAAGTAGGAAACATGAGGACATGCAATGGGGGAAACAGGCAATATAAGAGATGACCTTGTGAAATAAGAAAAGGACAAATAGACAGGATTAAGAGAATAAACCAAACCAAACCAATCCGAGCCTTATGTCCCAATCACTTGGGGAAAGGATTAAGAGAATGAGTGATAAAAAGATAGCAAGAGAGAAGATAGACAAAGTAAGAAACATGAGGACATGCAATGCAGGAAATAGGCAATCCAAAGGATAGAGGTATGTCTAGGAAGAATTATTCCAAGAGAGAGCATGATTTGCTATAAATCTATCCACCTTGTCAACAAATCATTCTTCTAACCACAATACAAGACTATAGAAACAAGAAGAGTTCCAAGAGGGAAATAAGAGAAGAATACTGTATGGAGATGAAAGAAAGGAAAGAGCATTACGAGTAGAGCAAAACTAAAGGAATAGATATCAAAAGATAGAGATAAAAGGCCATACAAAAAGTAAAAGAAACGAGACACAAGGAGAGGGGGTAGGAATCGAAGAAGAGAGAATTAGCTCAACGATAAAAGAGAGAACAAAAATAAGGAAACAACAGAAGGAGGCAGGATGACAGTAAGAGGGTACGGCAATCGGTTCTTGTCGTCTTGTGTCTTTGTCCTCCTCACTCTAAGATAGGTCAAGGTAAGGGCACCTCTGCGAGTGACGGGTGCCGCCATGCCAAGCCAAGCCTCCATTCTAGCCTCTAGAGCTAAGAAGCAAGGATATAGATACGCAACACATACACAAAAATAGCACATCTTGGTGGCTGCAGAGAGAGCAAAAAGGATCATCAAGCATTCCCCAGCTATGAAGCTTTGTCTTTTGTTCTGAGACTACCCTAAGAGCCATCCAAAGGATAGAGCTATGTCTAGGGATACATTTTGAGAACCAAGCAAGCTTATGCCAAGTGACAACATGTTAATGAATCCTTAGGGCATCCCAAGTATAAGAGACTAGGTACTTGGATGAAAGGAACCAATCCAAATGACAGAATCAAGAATATTTGGATTTGGAGAATAAAGGGAGAGAGAACAACGGCAAGTCCACTTTTCATAATAGATGATGCAAGACACCTTAGCTGTCAAAGGGATGCCAAAAACCATAACAAACCGAAACCAACAGTGATCCAAAAGAGGCCTAGCAGGGTGCCAGTCATCATGCCAAAAGAATGTAGAAGAGCACTCACCAATTATTCTTTTGATAAAAGGCTTAGATTGAGTTCTCAGGGTTAAAAGCTTTCTCCACGTCCATGGGCCATGAGCAAGAGGAAGGAATTTTCATAGTCCGAAGACTGTGGTGTTTGATGATGTACTAATAACTCCATTTAACCCAGAGGCATTGTCATGGAACAATTAGCCCATAGATGTCTTAGCATGACAGCAAAATTCCAATCCAAAACCCTTCTAATTACAAGGCCTCCTTCATTTTTAGGGCACTAGACATAAGGAAGTTCCTTAGTAGCTATTCAATGTGCTTGCAAACTGACTTATGAAGAACAAAATGCGTGGACCAGAATACCTTCATATTGAATAAGACCTAATACTTTGAAGCCTACCGACATAATAGAGTTCTATTAGCCCAGTGAGTGGTCTTAGAAGAGATTTTATAAATGATGTAAATGAGAGGAGTACGGTCTGAGGCTGAGAGCTCAGTGGAAATGAGGCGAACCCCAGGATATCTAACTGCTTAAGTGCCTGACTGGAATCCCACAATTCCACAAAGGCTTAGCTTTCCTGATCTAAAACCCCTGCAATGATTAATTTACTCTTGCTTCTATTGGGCTGAAGACTAGAGAACTTATAGAACTCCAAAAGAGCATTGTGTACTACTTGAAAAGACGGCTCATTAGGATAACAGACAATAAACTGATCCGCAAAACATATGTGGTTTATACCCAAGTATTGACTATTTATCCGGGTTTGCCATTGAAATTCATTGGTATATGGTAAGAAGTTCACTAATACCCAGCCATAGTAAACCACGAACTCAATTACTCTAACACCCAGCTCAGCTGAGATTTTGGATAAGTTAAACAAAAGCAGTAGAATTGTTTGTTGTCGACAAGAGGCATAATGCAAGGGAACCCATACCTGGGGAGCTCACAACCATGGGGCTTCCATCTCCATTTCAGATAATCGGAGTCGCGCCTTCCATTCCTTTGGCAGTCAAAAGCCTCATCAACGTATGGGCAAGACCCTGGTTTGTAAATCGGGTAGGCCTCCTTCTCCTCCTCATCTGTGACTCTCACCCAATTGCCCACATACAGATCGCAGGAGGGCCATTTCTCATTCTCTAAAATTTCCACAACTGAGGAGGAGGACGTGGGGGATATATTATTTAAATTGTCTCCGCCAAACCCATCAGTTGTACTCTCGTTACCACCAGCTCTACCATCGTCAACCATAATAGTGTCTGCGCTGACAGATCCGGAATCCCTCTCGGGAATGCGGAAATTATTATTATTCTGGCTAAGCTGTCCAGGATAAACAGACTCAGACGATGAATTGGGTATCCGAAGGAATGATGATGGTGATGATGCTTCTGGGTGGCTAAGCTGTCCGGGATAAACAGACTCAGACGATGAATTGGGTATCCGAAGGAATGATGATGATGATGGTGATGGTGGTGATGCTTCTGGGTGGCTAAACTGTCCGGGATAAACAGACTCAGACGATGAATTGGGTATCCGAAGGAATGATGATGATGATGGTGATGATGCTTCTGGGTGGGAATCGGCCAATGGAGGAGAAGGGAAGAGGAGAGAAGAAGAGGTAGTAAGATTGGTTGTTGAGTAGTAGAGATATCTGTAGAGAGAGCGAGTGGGATCAAGAGATCGTTTGCTCAAGGCGATTAGTATTACAGAAATGCTCAAAACAAGAAACAAGCAGAAAAGCAACCGCAATGCATCATAACGGCTCTTCTTCCTCTGGCTTGTGCTTCCTCTGCTACCTGCCATTTCCAGATGAGATTGGGGATCGCATGCTATGCTCTATGGTTGGAAATTAGTAAATTCTTTCACTTATTCTTTTCTTCTGAAGACTGTCGGTAGGCCCCGCTTTCTTCTTCTAGCCGAAAATGGAATTGCCACAACATGGGCGTAGATTATGGGATTTTTCGAGGCCGACATGTTTAGCATTAACGTTTTCATTATATATACGTGAGACTCGGATGCCCCCGTGCACTCTAACTGTACAAAGACACTTGGATTCAGTTGAATTTTTAACTATTAATAATGCATATAAATCTTCTCTCTCTCTCTTCTTTTTTTTTTTTCTAGTGTGAGTGATTATTCAGTTCTCCTGTACCACCACCCCATTATGCTCTGAAGTTTTTTCCATCACAGATTTGTGTGAAAACTAGGGGTGTTATCGGTTCGGGGTCGGTCGGTTCGGTCCACCGGGATTGAAGACCGATCGGGTTCGGGGAAAAAAATGTCAGGACCGATCCCGACCGAAATTTCAATCGGTCCAATTCGGTTCGGGGTGGATTCGGTCCGGTCGGGGAATTCGGGGAATTCGGGCTGCCCGAATTGGGCCTAGTTGGGCCAAAGATAAAAAATAAAAAATGGGCCAATTAAAAAAGAAATTGATAGTGGGCCAAAAATTGGCCCATTGCACCTAATTTTTTTGATAAAAGCTATTTTTTTGATAGTGTCAATTTCACCTGTTTTTTTTTTTTGAATGGCAAAAGAAGAAATTTGGCCCACATGGCCCAATCAACCACAAATACAAAAAAGCCTTCACAATATAATAACAGTAGCTAGCAAGCCTAGCATACTTGCATCAAAAATGCAAAATCACACCCAGAATTGAAAAGAAAAAGACTTCTTGAAACCAACTGCTTAACTTTCACAATACAATAGCAGTAGCATACTTGCATAAAAAAATATACACATCACCCAGAATCCTTTGAACCAAATTAGCAGTAGGCAGTAGCATACTTGGCTACTTGCATCAAAATTCTACTACTTGCATCAATAGCAGTAGTACTGTAGTAGAATTTGGTTTCCTTTGAACCAAATTTCAAATCACCAGAATACTAACTTATACACATCTTCTTGGAACCAAATTTCAAAAAACATAAGCAGCCATCACAAAAACACAGTTTAAGTGTCCGTCAGAATACAGTTTAAGCAGCCAACAATCTAGCAGAATACAGTTTAAGTGTCCGTCAGAAAACACCACCACAATACTTAAAGTTAAAGTCTACCAAATTCAAAACACTAATGCCAACCAAATCCCATGGAATCCCAGTCATTATCATTACAAAATGTTACCAAATGCAAATTGTAGAATGCAGAACCAGCAACTTGCAGATTGCAGAACCAGCAAAATCAGCAGAATATAGAACCATCCCCAGCTTGAAAACTGCATCACCATACTTCGAAATACTATGCCAAGTTGCCAACAATCTAGCCCTCATTTTGAACATAAAAAATAGTAAACACTAAGAAAAACGAAAAGTAGTAAAAAAATTTACAACAAACAGAAAAAAGATGTGTATGTGATTAGGATTTACCTCAACCATGAAAAAACAATTGCTCCATGCCACGGTTGCCACCAACTCCTTAATCGTTATCAGTTGATTCCAAGACAACTACAAACATAAGAAGAAAAAAACAAACAAAAAAACAACTAAGACATTTAACATAAAAGATATTTAAGAACCACATAACATAAAGAAATCAAGACCTAAAAAGAGTAGTACCCGAATCTAATTGCTCCAACTCATCAAGTTGTTCTTTTATATTGATTTTAGTTGGTTTCCTTATCCATTGTTGCGTGCAAATAAGAGCTTCCACGGTCTTCGGAGAGAGAGAACTTCGATAGGGATCAATCACACGTCCGCCCGTGCTAAAAGCGGATTCGGAGGCAACCGTGGACACGGGGATAGCTAGCACATCTCGTGCCATTTGAGAAACAATTGGATACTTAGAGGAGTTTAACTTCCACCAACGCAATACATCAAATTTGTCACTATCATCCTCACTTGCTTCCGCAAGATACTTTTCCAATTCCGATTTGCATGCCATGTTGGTTTCCTTTTGCATGTGCATCTTAAATTGAGATTTCAAAGACTTATGACTACCAATCTCCATTTCAAATCCATCCAAATCTCCTTTGTCCGATGATCCCCCAACTTCTTGGCTACGCACATTCGAGTTTGCATTATTCTTCACATACCATTCAAATAAACGGGTAATTCCATTTGTTATATTATCCGTCAACTCACCAACCACCGTCTTATCATAGCCCAAAGTATTTCGAAAACAATATGCAAAGAACCCAATTTTGCATCGAGGGTCAAGAACAACCGCAAACATCAACATTTGATTAATCTTATCAAAATCTCCCCAATACTTATCAAACTTCTCACGCATACCAAGTGCCATATCATGCAATTCACTATCATCGGTTTCACACAACTTCACAATATCTTGTTGAATCAACACCATTTCATCAAAAAAAACATTGCAAGTGACATATAAAGAACCCGAAAATTTCAAAGTTGCAATGTAAAACACTCGAAGAAACTTAACATACAACTTGATTTTTTCCCAATCACTTGAAGTTGGAGGCCCAACACTTTCCTTCCGCCCTCTCCCTCTCCTTTTCTTTCTTTTCTCAATTTCAATTATCCTACCCATACCCTCAAAACCATCAACATCATCAAATGCCTCATCAATCTCCTCCTCTCTTACATTTAATTTGAAGGACGGGTCATCACATAATCGATCAAAAGCCTTTTGATAAGTTAAAGCCCTCTCCAACATAAAATATGTATAGTTCCAACGAGTAGACACATCCAAACAAGGTTTAAGCCTACATGTAATGCCCTCCTTTTCAACACATGACCAAAACTCCGTCATTCTAGAAGGGGAAGACCTCACATATCTCACAATATTTCGCACCCTTCCAATTGGGACATCAATCTCTTGCAATCCCTCACGTACGATTAGATTTAGGATATGTGCCGAACATCTCACATGCAAGAACTCGTGATTTAAAATGGTGGTCTTCCTATGTTTGGTCTTTCTCTCCAAGTAACCAATCAAAAGACTATTCGATGATGCATTATCAACTGTAACAGTTAAAAACTTATCAATCCCCCAATCCAACAAGCATGATTCAACCATCCTACCAAGAGTATCACCCTTATGATTAGGAACGACACAAAAATTCAGAATTTTCTTTTGATATTTCCAATTGTCATCAATAAAATGTCCCGTAAGACACATGTAATTCAAATTTTGGACTGAAGTCCAAGTGTCCGTTGTAAGACACAACCTTTGATGCTTAACTATTTGTTTCAATGCCATTTTCTCCTCCCCATAAACAAGCATGCAGTTCTTGGCCATCACAAGCCTACCAGGAGGCTTCCACATTGGTTGAACAGCAAATATATTGACGGTCAAGATTAAACAGCAAATAGATTGACGGTTAAGATTAAAACGATTTATATAATTATATATAATATATGTTGTTTGATCGGTTCGGTTCGGTCGGTTCGGTCCAATATAGGTTCGGTCGGTTCGGTCGGTTCGGTCCGCATTCGGTTCGGTTCGGTTCGGTCCATATAAATTTTCAGAAAACCGAGACCGAACCGAACCTAGGTCGGTTCGGTTCGGTCCACCCCGAACCGCAAAAAAATGCCCCTGGACCGACCGAAGACCGAACCGATCAGTCGGTTTTTTCGGGTTTTTTCGGTCCGGTCGGGTTCGTAACAGCCCTAGTGAAAACTATACAATTGGTGATAGAACTCACACCAAATGTATGATGGAAAAGACCTCCGAAGCATATGGTGATGCTCGAAGAGAATGTAAGTAATTTTTCCGTAAAGTCAAGTTTCAAAAGTGCGTAATTGTAGATAGGCTAATTGCTTCAATCTGCAAAGTCTATAGGATTTGCAAAGCTTCTCTCGCCAATCTCTAGAAATTAACGATTTAGGGTTTTCCTTGGCCGTGGTTTCAAAGTCTCTCTCGCCACTCTCGTTATTGGGTGCCAGGGTGCCACGGTTTTTGCCTAATGGTATGGGTGAGCATTTGCGGCAACTTTCGTTGGTTTTGTGATTCATGAAGTCTCTCCGGTGGGGTGTCTTGTGGCGGAGTGGTGGTTGCCGGGGCGGCTGATCGATGGGTCCCGGTGTTGCTGTTTATTTGGTGGGCGGTGGTGGTGGGGCGACAGGGGCTGAAGTTTTTCAAAAATTTAGGATTTTATTTTGGGTTTTCTTGGGCGGGGTCTAGCCTGACTTTTTTTTTTTATGCTTAATGTATAATCTGTGCATTTTAGGACTGTGGGCACACGCCCCAAAAATCCCCGCGTTTTTGGTGTGGAAAATTCCGGGTGCGCCCTTTTTGGAAAGCGCGGCGAAACGCTTCGCAAATCAGAGAGTCGCCACTCGGGTTTTGCGGTTAGTGCCCAAGAAACCACTCTTTTGAAAACGTTTGGACCACGTTTGTTTGATTTTGAAAAAGGCTTTTGTAGACTGGACCGTCGTCACCTTTGATCTTGAGGTTCGGGAGCCAGATTACGAGAGGGGAAGGGTTTTATTGCACCCCCCTCGCCCAGTCCGGAGACCGGTCTCTACTCAGGCATTTTTATAAGACATTTGCATTTCTCTCTTTATTTGATCATTCTTTTAACCATTTAGGGCGGGGGAACAGTTAATAGGGATTAAAACTGTAAACAAGTTGCATTTATGTACAAAAATGTGACAAAATGTTTATGGATGTTGATGTTTGATCTAAGCAAATATAATAGATTGAGAACAAGCTTTTGTGGATATTTTAAGCAGACTGGAGCACACTGACTGTGAGATAGTGCACACAGGAACAAGCCTGCATGCACTGGCCAAGCCATTGCATGCAGTCATAACCTGCGTGCGCCACACCACAACTGGCGTGCGCCGGTAAGCCTAAGACCACAGCCTCTGTTGTCAACCCTCTGGGCTCCGGAAAGGACCAGTGCACATCCAGGACAAACCACGCAGTTGAATATGGATTACTAAGCTATTATAGACAATGTAAATGGCTTGAAAGCCACAAAATGGACAGAAAACCCCTTAAACAGTGAGGGGAAGATGATCAAAGGCCTGGATGGAAGATCCATGCAAGGGCCAAGCCACTGGAAACTAGACCACTACCGTACGCCACAAATGGAGAGTCGTACGCCGGTTGTCGTTTGGTTCCAATGCTTTGGCTTTGCAGCATCTGGGCTCTGGAACATGACCAGAAGGCTCCCAGAGGCCAAACTAGACTAAGATACAGATGGAAGAGAAAGCAGTTCTAAATACAGAAAGCTGTAAACTGTTTTTTTAGCATGCATCAGGGTGATCAGAACTAATAGAAAACAAGAAAACAATGATCCATGATCCCCACGCCAGTTTTGCACGTACTACCATTACTGGCGTACGGCACTAACTACTGGCGCGCGCCACTGATCATTGTGCACGGTTTTTGAAACCTTGCCAGCATTAGGGCCAGGACTGGTATAGATTACCAGCCTTGACCCTGCTAGCCCCCCTCAGGGGTCAGAACAGAAAACAGAAACAAGAGGTTTTATACCTTTTGTTGTGAGTTTGAAAGTGAGTATGAGCTTGAACTTGGGATTTTGAGGGTTGGAGGATGAGTGTTTGGGAGGGGCTGCTTGCTTACTCTTTCAAGTGGTGGAAGAAGAGAAAGCAAGAAACCAAGAGAGAGAGATAGAGAAAGAGACTTAGGAACTCTTTTTTTTTTGTAACCCTTTGCAAGAGTGGGAGAGGGGAGTATAAATAGGCAAAGGGGGCTGAGATCAGTTTTGGGCATTAAGGCTTGTTTGGCTTTAAGAAGCCTCCCATGCATTGAATGCATGGGACAAGGCTTGAAAGGTGGTGTAGGGATGGAGGGAGCAGCTCTGGACGAAGTCATCATCAGGAGACTGTGGACGACGTCAGGGTGGCCACCAAAGTCCCGCGCTTCTGGCCGAATAAAGGTTGATTTGACTGGCATTGATTGGCGTGCGCCACTTTGTGAGTGGCGTGCGCCAGTAATCGGCGATGACTGACACGTGGCAATGTTTCCTGCGCACGCTAGTCAAGAACCAGCGTACTCTAGTAGGGTTTTGTTGTGGCCATTTGGTTCTGGCTCGAGGGTTCGACAAGGGTTTGAGATGGGTTCGGATGAGGTTCGGGACGCTCAAAACTCAAACTCATGCACGAACTCGGGATGTTCTTGACCATAATCATCATCGGGGAATCAAAAGACCGTAAATAAACTATTCCGGAAAGTCCAAAATAGGGTGTCTACAAGGCCCTCAGGTATTTAGGCTTCGCCTTTTAAGTGTGTTTGGGTTTTCCCAACTAGATATACTTTCCGTTGGAATCCCCTCCCCCATTTCCTCTTAATAAAATGTTATTTTTGCCCATAAAAAAAAAACTATCGTTTCAAACAATATGTGTGTACACATTTTAATTTCCTTATCAGTTTTACTAGCTGGGATCCGGTGTTGTGCAAGCTGTTACGTCCTCGATTTTCAACATAAATATAAAAGATTTTCATAAATAAAGCCTTACAATAATCCGTACAATACCCCCAAAAGAGTTTAACATTATCATTTCCATAATTATACTTCCAAGTCCAAGGATTTTCCAAATAGTACATCATCGGCTCAACGGCCCCCAAACCAACTAAAATTTTAAGTGTTCAAGAGTTAAGGTTTACAATATTCTCAAATCAAAGTAGTATCAAATGAAGTTACAAATACATCTTTCAAAAAGTGATTTACAAAGATGACTAAGTAACTTCTTTAAATTAGCTTTCAAAATCATGTCCACGCCCAAGCACTCCAAGCATGCAACTACTGCCCCGAGTTAGTACCTGAAAATGATGTAAGGTTTGAGCTACACTAGCCTAGTAGGAAACTCTAATCTAACAATATATGCAAATGAAATGCAGGGATGATCATATGATGAACAATAGCAACAAAGTTCGATGAATGGACAATAATAGCAATCCAAAATCCAACATTTCATTTTCAGAACCAATTGTGTGTCTCAATAAATAACCTTTTCAAGTACCACATGTCCAACCGTGTCTCGTATAAGTGTCTTGAGCCGAAGCTTCTGCTGGGCCAATTAAAGGACCACGATGTCCTCTGCCAGGCACCTTGCCCATTGGGAGGTCCTGAAGTATCCAATACGAGCATATAACTCCTGCCGGGCCAATTAAAGGACCACGATGTCCTCTGCCAGGCACCTTGCCCATTGGGAGGTCCTGAAGTATCCAATACGAGCATATAGCTCCTGCCAGGCCAATTAAAGGACCCCGATGTCCTCTGCCAGGCACTCACCCGTCGATGAGTCCTGAATGTTCTCGTTATGTCCATAAAGTTTCAAAATCTTTAAACCGTCATGTTCACACCGTTCAAACCCAACTTTGATATATAAGGTGATTTTCGAGAAATCATGTCCAAATGAGCGTTAAAGTTATGGAAACGTTCAATGAAGTCATTAAGTACGAGTAATCAAGTTAAGAGTCATTCGGGAGATATTTGAGTAGGTTAGAAATGATCGGAACCCAAAATAGTGGAGTATGGATCAAGATCGGCAAAACTGTCCCAAGGCATGATGGTATCGATACCATGGAAGGGAGGTATCGATACCTTTTGGTCACGATCAGTCCAAACACAAGGGTATCGATACCAATGAATGATGGTATCGATACCAGTGTGTTTTCTGGGTTTGGTAACGCAAGGGTATCGATACCCAAGGAAAATGGTATCGATACCAAGGCTGTTCGAGCAAATTTCCTGCAGATTTTCATGGGTTTCTTAACTACATTCATCTCAACAACGATCAATGGCATGATTCAAGCTACAAAAAGCAAATCATAAACATATATTGAGAGTTAGAACTCCCTACCTCAAAGATTAAAAAACAAAATCAAATGATTTTCTAAGCCCTAGCTCCAAAGCTTGCAATCAGATGGGATACGCTTCTTCCGAGCTCAAACCAGCGAAATACAGACTGAAATACGCGAGGGATCGAAGGATTTGAGGTTGTTTTGAGTGGATTTTGAGTGATTTTGGGTGAGAGCAAGAGAGAGCAGTAAAGCCGAGAGGAGGGAGGGAGTGAGGGGTGTGAGTGTGTTTCTCACACTTCTCCCTATATATAGTATATACCCACACAATTACATATTACACATTCACCCAAGTCTTTCAAACTCTAGCACATTGAACCCCTCAAACAATTATTCCTTATTAAACGATTTAAATTTATTAAACGAAATTACGGGTCTCTACAGCAACCGTTGGCGCGGCCTTGCCGGCATCGGTCCGACGATTGGAGACGTCCACCACGTAGAGCTCGTTGAGTACTACAAGTGTACCAAAAATCAACTCAATCAAATATCGTTAAGTGCCTCATCAGAATACATATAACTTGAAAAAAAAATGAATCCTAATGGATACAAAACACTTGATCAAAACCACTGAATCCATTTTTTTTTCAAGTTATATGTGTTCCGATGAGGCACTTAACGATATTTGATCGAGCTAATTTTTGGTACACATGTAGAACTCGCCGAGCTCTACGCGGTGAACGTCTCTGATTGTCGCCGGATTCTACTAGTTGGAGGCCATCCAAGTCACTTATATTTCTTTTAGTACTCAAACGCATAATTAAAAGACAAAACAAAACAACAAGGGAGATCAAGCTCGACTCTTTCAAGCTCTCATGCTCAACTCCTTCCATATCCGCAGCAAAGGAGGCTGCACATGAGCGATATCCAAGGGTATTCCTGGTCGACATGCAGGTTCCATTGGCTAGCCTATCCATAACTTTATAATTCCCTTAATCCTGAGTGTGCTTGATTTCAGTGAGGGAAATGGATTTCAATCAAGGACATGCCAACTACTGCAGGTAAGGAGAAGTTATTGGACGGTCATCGGGGAAAAAATAAGTTCAAGTGGCCGGTACTCCAACTTAATAGTAGAAAACTGCTTCGCAAGTTTAAACTTAGTAGTGGCAGAGTATATAATCTTGTTATTGTCCTGCAATTTGCATTGACTAATTAAGATCAGCTATTGATTTGTTTCTACATAGTAGAAGTTGGTTAGCGCTCTCTGTTGGATGGTTTCCAAGCATTTTCGTAGGCAATTTGGTTGCACATTTTCCCCTAGCTTTGAATTTAATTTCCACATATACCCAACCTCTCATGATATTGCAGTTGATTGATATGTCGCTTATTTATTAACGAATTGGACTTCAAGATTCATGTCAACTAATTAACCCCAAAAAATTATAGCATATGCTAATATGCGCATTCAAAGTAGAGAAAACATAGTTTAATTTCTACAAATGTACTCGGCATATGAAAAAAGTTTCAAACACACCATGCCTTTAACTAAAAATTAGCGATAGTTGTCCGAGTACACAATTAGAGATAGTGGAATGAGACTTTAAAAATCTTGCGTCAACACTAGCTAGCTAGCTTACTTAGAAAACTTCAAAACATCTGTTTCACAACCAATGTAATCAAATGGGAATCCATATATTTGAGATGAAGGACCCGCATCAATAGCCTGGGAGGAAGGGTGGCATTTATTCTGATCCTCCAGTTGATTTTGGTTTTGGTTTTGGTGGGAAGCAAGTAGCTTGTCCAAGAACGACCAATCAGTACCATTAAAGGTTGTCCTCTCCTGCTTATATTGTTGTTGCAGGATTTCTCTTCCATTAGTAGAATTACCACCCGCTGATGTAAGCCTTAACAAATTTTGAGAGCATTCGATATCCATGTTGTTGAAGGAGGAGATAGCAGCAGGCGATATAAAAGAGCCATTCATGTTGACAAAACACGTCGATTGATGATGATGATGATCAGGACTCAGCAACTGTGGGAGATGTATGGAAGATGAGGAGGAATAGCCACCAAAGTTACTATCATATAGCGCTTGTTGCAAATTCTGTTTAGGCTCCAATATCAAAGTGGATGGTCCTGTAGTAGATGTACTTGCTTTGATCATATGAGCATCAGCACCAAAGTAGTGTTCTTCTTGATCATCTTGAGGGGCATATTGATCTGGTAGGTGACCAATCCCCCTGTTATGACTTGTACTCTTCTTTTCAAACACCCTGCAGACGACCCATCCATCTTCCTGCATGGATTTTGATGAAATCAGCCTCTAACTAGCTTTGAATAGTGAACCCAATAACCTAAACAAACGACTGATCACATGGCCAGGCTAATGTATGGATAGCAACTAAGATATAAATACCTGATGAAGTAGTTGAGATGCATTGTTGTCGTGATAATCGTCTAGGCGGTACTCATGCATAATCCAGTCAGTCTTGTGGCCATGGGGGGCACGTCCCGTGTAGAAGACTAGAGTTTTTCTCATGCCAATCCTCTTGGCCATGGAGGAGTTGCATTTACTGCTGAGGTGAATGGCCTTGTCTCTGCCCGTCGCCTTCCAAAAACCAGCTGTGGTGGCCCTATTCGTTCGAGTTCCTGTTGGATATTTCTTGTCCTTGTGGCTGAAAAAGTACCACTCGTTCTGAGGACCTGATCCAATTCTACATTTGTCTGCAACAAAATGATTTTCACAAAAAATGAGAAAAGAACTCTACATCTTAAAGACAATAGTACGAAATCGACGAGTAATTCACGTTTCTCCATTTTGTACAAGCAACAATCACATGGGTACAAAGTTATATATATGTGCTATAATCGATTTAGCCAACATAATGGGATATATATATTTTTATTTTTTGACACTCCTCTAGCCTACTCCTAAGGGGATGGTCCGGATGGGGATGGGGTATCGCTAAGCGGCATAAGGATGGGGCAAGCTCTAAGGATATCATCCACCACGTAAACTAAACACCCGCGCTCCTTGCAAAAATCAAACCCTCACCTTCCATGTAGAAGAGGTGAGGAAGTGTCATTGGGCTACAAACCCGTTGATAAATGGGATATAAACATAAGTCGATAACCTTTTGATAAATGAGGTGACTGGTGAGGAGATTAAAACTAGAGGTGGAATACTAGACGTCTGCAAAGACCATGACGAGTCAAGAGACAATTTCTTAGCATTGAAAAAAAACTCGATCTGCTCACTATATATAGTAGGAGTAATATAGTGAGGAGAACCATCTAGCTCTGCCCAGTGCATGCACATTACAGATCAAAGACATTTGAAGAAGAAGAAGAAGAAGAAGCTAGGCAATTAATAATATTCTGACCTTTGAGGTCCCATGGCTCGAGTTTGTTGAGATCCACTTCCCGGATAACGTCAAGATCGATGGCTTCGTACGAGACCTTCTTCCTCAGATAATAATAGAGTAACTCCTCATCGGTGGGATGGAATCGAAAGCCCGGCGGAACAGAAAGCTGTCCATTTCCTAGCATCATTATCCTCCTCTGCGTTCTTTTTAATTAACTATACTGTTGCCCTGAAAATTGAAATTAAAGTTTAAACTAGCTGGCTAATTAACACTGTAAAAGAACTTAGCTAAATGCATGAACTTAGCTATGTATATACTCAGGATTCAACAATGCTAGGTTGGAGAAAATAACCCTGCTGGTTGATCCATAAATTTAGATTGGAGCTAGGGACACATATATACTAGTTACATGCAATGCATGATAAAAACAAATTCTCTTTACAAAAAACGCAGTGAAGCATTCATCATTTACCCTGAGTACGTACCTTCGATCTCACAGACCGGTTTGAGTCATGTCTTGAGTTGATCCAAACGCATTAAAACAAATATAATTAACCCCATGCATCCATCAAACTCTTTTACCTTCTTAACATGCATGCCTCTACATCGATATAGTTTGATGAGTTTACTTTTGCTTCCTCTAGATTTAGAAGAAGATATGTACGTATAGGGTAGGATATATATATATATATGTATGTATATGGGATCAAAATTGATACAAAAGAATTTAAGCTTTCGGATTGTTTTTTTGGTCAACAGTACGTTTAAAGAGAGCAACAACAAAGAAAGAAAGAAAGAAAGCAGACCTCTAGCCAGATCTGTTAATGAAATTAATACTACTACACGTATTAGTTCCACAGTGACTTACAAATTAAAGAGAGACGATTCGGGTGAGTTAACGTAGATAGCAGGTGGGCCACTTTCTGCTCTTGAACAGTGCCAGAGCTAGAGAGAGAGAGAGAGAGCAATATTTGAGTAGTATAATTAGTAGAAGATGATGGCCATGGAGCCGCAACAATAACCAAGGGGGGATGTGGAACAGAAATAAAGGAAAAATATTAGTATAGTATTGGACAGAGAAGAGAAGGAAAGGGATCGTGGTCAAATGGTAACAATAATTATAAAAAAAAAATGGTAACAATAATAATAATGAGGGGGTACGATGAGACCTGGGAAACTGTCCTTTGAATGGGAGACCCCAATCCCCAAATTCGCCTCATAACAATGAAGGAAACCTGCCGCTAACTAATACTACTAATCAAAATCAAATACTACTGTACTATATTAGTAATATTATTAACACTACTCCTGCCTGCATGCATGCATATATGTCAAACTGGACTACACTATTACTACTAGCACGTGCATGCCTAATAATGACACTGAAACTCATAATTTTATGCTAATTAATTTTATACTACTAATCGAGTTTTAATTTGTATACTTATACTAGTATATATATTATAATATATTAATTGTGACCTCTTTTTTTTGGTAAGTAATTGTGACCTCTTTTGTACTTCCGTTTCAAGTAAAACATACTACCATTACTGTAGTAGCATTTTCGATGAAATTTTGTACAAGTATTTTGTTTGCGCGTACAATTTGAAGTAATTACCCCCCATATATACTACGGTTTCACGCATGAGAACCATCCATTCTCTCTTCCATCTTCAAACATATTTCTCATCATCGATCTGCTCACTTAAAGGATTACTAGCTAGCTAGGGTCATTGACGACGGAACTATAATTTGAATTTTGGGAGACCCAAGTGAGAAAGAAATTTCAATCACCACCATTATATATCCTATTACATACATGTCGAATTAGTACGACAAAAACATTACTGAGAAAGTCTAATAATGTGTATAAATTTCAACCAACTACAAACAAAGAAATTCGATCAGTTTCATAGCCAACTATGGAAAACCCTAACTCAACATCTGGGTTAATTAACATTTAACAATAGATAGTGATAAGCCCTAATTAATTGAAAGGTAGGTAAGTAGATTCAACCAAAACCTTACAAGTAATAGATTCATCAAGTGCACAAATTTAATTAACATGAAAACAGCACAAGAAAATTTATAATCGAAAGTACCCCTAATCATATAAAGAACCTAATCAGATTTTGATAAAATTTCTATGGGTTGTTTTGTAAAGGCTTGTCATAATCGCGGTTCAATTTTCTTCGAGTCAAACTGAGGCTTGTGAGATCAAGTATACTTTCAGTTTAATCTCTTTATCATATTGTTGTAGTTATCAGCACTTATTTTGGTTTGTTTTTACATGTAAATCATACTATCACACATTGTACTCATTACTAAGTTTAAATTCATGAATAGCTCTCACTTGGTTGGTTATCGATCGGTCGATTTTTGTGAAACTGCTTGCTTTTAGTAGAACCACTGTTACAACCGTTTCTCTTGATTTTGCCTTTACAACTCCGACATGATGTATCCTTTGGTTTTTGTCGTGTTGTTGGTGTTCATGAGGCCTTTTCTCCTTGTTGTAATATCTTCACACAGTGGTTGTAACTTTGATGTTAATAATGAATTTCTTTTATTCTTCCACCCAAAAAAAGGTCCAAATTAAACATGAATAAATCGAGAGCTGTCTAATGAAGTTTGGTGCGACAAAATTGATGGATTGTCGATGGTTGAAACGAAAAGAATGAGCTTTATTTTAGCGTCTTCTTAGAGTGCTTTAAGGTACGACCCATACACGAGCCAAAATCGAGTTCAAGCTCTAGTGAAAAACTTAACAAATTTCAAAAATGTATCCAAACTTGTTTAATTATCAAGAGAGCTAATTTCAAATAAACTTTAATCTAGTCGATCTCAAAAAGTTTGAATTTTTTAATGACCCAAGTAACAAACCGTTCGATTTTTCTTTAAAAGTTCAATAAAAGCCAAACATGAGTTTGAATTTGGGTATCTTGATTCGTTAATCAACCCCTACTTCTAGAATATTCGTTAGACTTAGATAAGCTTGAAAGAATTGTATATTCTGCGTAACAAGAGATTATTCCATACTCAATAAGTAATGTTCCTTCTTCTCACAAAAGTGTGTAATATCTGCACACTTAGAAGCAGGACCCACACACTCATGAGAGAAGAGGAGGAGCATTGCTCTTGGAGCACAAAATAATTTTAATGTGTAATGTAAAACTTTGAAAAGAACTAGCAAAAAAAAAGCTTTGAAAATATTTTTTTTTTCGCTTTTCAAAAAAAAAAACTAGCAAATTGTCCCTCAATGTCTATTTGTTGGTCGCTCGTTCTATTCTAACCATATAGAAAATGTGGCTATTATTTTTTAAAATTGATAATACTTTTTCATATGGGATTTGGATCTTGTTTCATAAATCTCAATTAATTATGTTAAACAATATTTTTAATATTACATAAAACAACATAAATTTTAAAAAATAACACAAATTTCAAAAAAAAATGACTAACAAATTGGGACGGACGAATAATGCATGCTCTTTCAACAAATGCCGTAAAGACTTTGTATTAAAAATATATATATTCGTTTTATATATCAATGGGGTAAAATAGGGTGAGTGGGAGGTTGTGCAGGCGATAAAATAAAGCAAATTCCTGAAACTCCGTGGGGGTATTAGGGAAGCAGCTAGCTGGCGTGACAGATCCAACACATTTTGGTCCAAAATCCAATGAAGTTCGTTCTCGGAGAGGAGAAAGAGGGGAACGGATAGATACGCCTTTATTTCAGAGTCTTCAGACCCAAAGGAAAGGAAAGGAAAGGGATTCCCACGCAACCTGCCCAGATCCCCATGCTAATTACTACGTACTACTATATACTATACTCCACACACACACAAAAAAGAGAGAGCTTCCCGGTCAAACACGGAGAATAAACGGACGGCACCCTTATGCATGTACTAGTGCTAGTCCGTGCCTACGGCACTACGCATTCCGGTTGGAAGGAGATGGCAATTGTGTGATTTGGGTGAAAATCATGGGCACTTAACCGGGGAGTGAAAGGATGCACTACAGCCTTTGAATCAAATGAATCTAAACCGTTCCAACAACTTGTCCCCACACCCTTCTGTTTTATAATAGAGATGTATGTACCCATTTACCCTTCGTACCTTCCCCAAATTGCACTACTAGTTCGAAGGAACACCAACTAAACTACTACTACTTCTTCTCAACTGGTACCGAGCCATGCCGTTGCCTTCACGAACACTTCTTTTCTTTTGGCCCATTACTACTATTCGCACTCATTAGGAGTATTACTTTACTACTCCTACTTACTAGTAGTAGTACTTTGTACTGAATGCTTGACGAAGCAAGAGCAATCCCTATACTCGTATTTCAAACCAGAAAAAACCACCTAGAAAATGGAAATGAATGATACCATAATTGCACCACAATCAATTTGAACTTTTTCTTTTTACATTCGGTCACATACAGATATGCTACTATCTACCCCGTCCCTCTCCATATCAGACGTGGCGGCATGCATGTAACGAACAAAAGATACATTAACATTTTGCACATTCTTGTACAAGGAAATAGTTCGAGGCCATGATCACACTTCGTCACAACAACCATCTTCCTCCCATCCTATTGGTGTTTGTTACTACTATTTGGACTTGCTATGCTATTCTTGCATGGATGAACCACAATTTTCTGCATTAGAGAACTCATCCCAGTATAAGAGAAAAAGCCCAATTCCTGGACTACTGCTTAATTCTTCCTCCTGCGATCGACAACACCCACCTGAGAAAGAGAGGCAGCAAAGTTTGCCGCTTTACACGTACACTTTGCTACCTTGATAAATTGTACGGGCTGTCTTGGTTGATGGACTCTATGTACCAATTGCGCTGGTTATTGAGAGGATCCATGGTTGTGATATGTAGACTCTTTTTATGGTACTGATAAAGGGTTCTTCGATGGCCAATGCTTATATACGTAATCCCTGCCGCTTCAATCTTCTGATATAGATGGGCCTGTTGAAAAAAGTAAGAGACGAGAACAGATAGTTGAGAGATCTTATATCATCGAATTCCCTCAAAGACAATAGAAAGTCATGGCCGATTTCAAATCAATTGTTCCAATGTCAACAAACTGCCGATCACCTATGTCCGCCCCTTTCCCAAATTGACGTCCTGAACAATGTGGATGCTAAAGTATAATTACAACCATACCCAAATAATCCAATCCTTGTTTGATAGAATTTCAAACTCGATTCTCACTGCTTCTAATCAAATAAAAGGACATGCAACCTGAAGTAGGAGATCAAATGACTGGTCATTCTCTTAAAGTTTAATTCTCCAAACACTTAATAAAACGGAAAGCTGTATTTTACCACCACAGTTATCTCCTAACACAAACAATTGCATTGGATAATCCGTGTTGGATGTGCCTTTTGGGTGCATGAATCAAACAGATATTTGGAGTATTAAGCTAATAAGTAATAATTAATAAAACATTAAATATCACGAGAAACCCTTAATTAAACACTACATTTTACTCTACATATTTCACAATAAATTTATGTTGGCATGGTCAATTATGTCAGCCAGCTGTTTAACAAGAGGCTGGAGCTGGGAAACCCACCCCTATGACCCAGCCAATGTCCGGTATGCCACCAAGTGACTTGATAAGTGAGGAACTACTTGTTTCTTAAGCTAGCTCAGAATCAAGGGTTCATCAGGAAGTTAAAACACCTAATCTTTCTCGGTGAAAGAATATTAGTAAGCAGTAATAAATTTATTGGATTGTTATGTTTACTATTTGTTTGTTATTAATTTCGTCTAAGAGACAATGCGGTATCCTTCTACCGTCGTAGAAATACATGCAGGTGTAGAAGCTAATTAACTTTCTTACCCTATTGTCTTAACGTTTTCTCTGCCTCTCCTCTTCTTTTTCTTCAGTAAACTTAACCACAATTTCAAATCACCAAGTCAACTAGGTAAAAGAGCCTAAATCAATCCACATTGAAACTTCCCGGGCTAAACCTTGTAGAAACTATTTGAGCATCGTGGAGGAAGAAAACAAAGGTGTTTTGCCTGCTGACAGCAGCAACCAAGGAACACCTTACTTGGTCCGGTTCTTCGAGATAAGATTTGTGGTATTTTTTCACCACTTCTTGAAGACATCTGGTACACTTGTTGAATTTTTGAATGTTCGAACTTCGAACATAATTTCTACAATCTGGAATCTGAGCAAGTTTCTGCTGGATTTAATGGACTGTGTAGCTGTTTTCCTTCATCCTAGGAAGTCGTAACCTTGTTCTTTGTTATTCCAAGCTTTCTTTGTGCGGATGGTCTGTTTGCCTCTATTTTTCACTATTCATCAGTTACAAGCAAGGGCATATCGAGGAGCATTTGTTGTTTGTGTGGGCTGTCTGATTCCTTCTTGTTACTGTCTTTGTATCGTTATACGAATCCATGTCACTATAAAGGTCACACGTAAGCTTTTTACCCTGTTCTCCCATATCATCAATTCGACCAGATCTTTGTAGTTGCATATGACCCACAAGAAGCATGAAGTGAGATGGCTATGGCCCCAAAAATAAGCACCAACTAGTAAAGATAGAGAAAAAACAAGAGATTTTCACAAAGGAAATGCATAAAAAATTGGATAGAAGTACAAGATTAAACACCCATAAAATACCTCATTGGCTTCATCTAAAGCACTTGTGGATTCATCCAACAGAACCAAACGTGGTTTTGAAAGCAAGAGCCGCGCAAAAGCAAGGCGTTGTTGCTCCCCAAGGGAAAGAACACAAGACCACTCGCATGTCGAATCCAGACCATTAAAACGAGATAGAACATAGCCAAGGCGAACATCTTCCAAAACTTGGAGTAGATCATCAGTTGTAGGCTTTTGAGAATTCAGACAAACATCTTTTGAGTTCAATCCCGGCATCAAGAAAGGCAGCACACCTGTTACACCATCAAGAACCAAATGAAAAAGAATAATGTACACGCCCGCTCAGGGAGGGTGGTGCTTGTGGCAAAAGTTGAGTAGCCACCGAAGTCTGGCACGTCATGTCTTGGAAAAGATAAAAGCCACTATGGCCTAATGAACTGCTCTGCTAGGAGATTGCAATGGTTTAAACTTTTCTTTTTTTTTTGAAAGGCAAAAAAATTTCATTAATCTCTGAGGTTTAAACTTTTGTTGCTACAATAAGTTGCAAAAAGCACATTCTATATTGAAAATTGTTTCACCTTTCCTCATTCTCCAGAAATCAGAAAACAAGTTTAAGGTAGCTGAGTCTCCCATAGATCTAACACAATAGATTGAAGTTACTAATCACAAGACGCTTTCCATTTCCTGCTAATCATGTATAATGGCATTCCATTAAAGGAAGGTTTGAAGGAGACACCAAAACCCAAGGAGGCAACTAGCATGTCTGATGCAATAGACTCTATAAATCTTTCACTTTATATTCCCAATTTCGCCATTCCTTTCCAACCATATCACCCACATCACCACCCAGTCTACGGACCTCCATATAATCCATACCTTCTTGTTAAGATCAAAGGCCCTATCTGTACAGAAGAAAATGAAACAGGCCAATCACCCTCCGCAAGCCAAAACAATCTTCGCCAAAAGCCACATGACAATGCAAGGATAGGTGGTCAATCTTCTCCTCCCTCTCCTCACCCCTCCCATCCTACACATAACACACCACCGCGGAAGTAAATAGCAGTTGGGCCTCTTTCTCTAAACTATGTCATTGGTACTTAAGTGTTTCATGAGCCATTAACGTAGCAAAAACTGTACCAATAAGTGTGACATTTGTGTTCTATACTGCCTTATAAGGACATTAGCCCTGTACCGATAAGCGTGAAAATACAAGGCTAATGTTGATCCTTGAAATAAACTAATCGTAATCACACTTGTTTCTTTCTTCTTGAACCTCTCCCAAGTCATGGGCCCCATCTTCCCCTTACAAAAATGTACAAGATTAAATCTTTATGTGTAGCTGGAATTTAACTTAAGATAAAGATCATCATAAGCCTTCAGTTTAACCTCCCTAACTGTTTCTTAAGCTTCCGTTTAACTACATTAACTCTATCTACAACTTTGTTACTCTGATGCGTACAGAGAGTTTGGTGTCAATCTCTTTTTGTGTTGATTGCGTTATGAACATATTCATTCCGTAAACAAGTTTCTTTAATTGTAGTCCACCTCACTTGGAATCTTAGATTCGCCAACAAATTTTTTTTGCTCCTTTTTTTTCCCTGCAACTAGCATCAACACCATATAAATTAGATCCCTCATTTGAAGTCAATGTTCCTAATCCATTCTACTCCTAAAGGGAGCTAAATTTCCACCTTTCAGACCCACCCTGACCTTCATGAGACAGCTGGAGCTAGAGCAGTGGCACAACCCTTATACAACCAAGAAAAAGAAAGAAGCGTAAAAAGGATACAACCAACACGCCGATACTTGACCATAGCTTCAATATAAACCCAATCACAGGAAAGGAGCTTTCTCATCTTCTCACATCCATTTCCATTTGTCTCCCTTAGTTTTACAAAAAAAAAACAACACCCAATGTGACCTGTTGCATCTCCTTCAATTGCTTCCTAAATTCTTCCATACACAAAAAAGCACTAACCAAGCAAACAATACTGAGACTCTCATCTACTGTTACTTTAAAGTCCTAAAATGTTCCTGTAACAACTCTCCCAGTAAGAAAATAACTATGAGGCGAATACTCGTTCCACTATCAAAAGATAGTGAGTGTTCATCTGGTGACAAGCATGGAAAGAAGAAATCCTGTATCATGATTGGGTAAGTTCTAATTCTAATTTCAAATCAGTTCTAGATTAGAGGCACTTTGGTAATTCATAAATCCTTCAACGTGGACTTTGGGGTCGTCCACGGATCACCCTAGAAGTCAAACGATATTATTGGGTCCTCTACGGAGTCTAGTTGGTCAAATTTTCAATAACTTCTTAGTTATGGCTCCTAACCTTATAGCAATGGCTCCTAACCTTGTAGCAATAGGAAAAGTCTACTAGCTTAAGTAATATGTAAAACATTCTTTTCAAGATAACTTGAGTTATGAGGATTGGACATTGTGTTTATGAGAATTTGGGCATGAATTAACATTCACTTGCACAAACAACCAAGAATGCCCTTCTCTTTCCCTCTCCTTTTCTTCTTTCCGCACATGCTAAAGTTCTTGAATTCACAGACCAGCCCAAAAACCAAAGAATTTACTAAGCTTAATCTCCTGAGTCCTGACATGTTGACAAATAACGAAATAACCACTGCAGTTTTTGTGTATAGGCTTCCAATGACATTGAACAAATGTGGTAAAACAAATAACAATTCTATTTTGCAGATAAGGTTGTAGAAAGGTAGGTCAGTTATATAGTCAACAGAAAAAGGGGATCCGGTAAGTCTGGTGACGGTTCAAAACTTTGTACCAGCTGGTTTATTGTTGTCGGAGATAGAGACTAAATCTTCAGTCCACGTAGGATAAAGCAGTTGTTGACGAAGAGTTCCCAAAACCATGTATGGTCTTTGAGGAAGGAAAAATACACCTCTTGAATTTCTACAACCAAATCTCCCAAGATTCCCATGTATATCATGTGAACTACTGCCATCGAGAGGGGCCACATCTGGAGAAAGGGGTGGCTGAGGATCTCTGGTATCCTTCACATAAAACCTGATTTCCCCCCTTCCAGTGTTCCAAAGACCAGCAATGGCCCTCAGCAACGAAGTTTTACCACTCCCACTTGGTCCTGTTACCTGTGAACACGATTATATACGAGTGAATATCTCAACATAAAATAGCCACCCAGCTTAGCATGTTAAAGACACAAACAGATTCCCAACCAGCAGATGGTCCTTCTCATATATCTTCAATGACAAGTCCCTAATGAGTGTAGCATTACTTGATGGCGTCTGTAGAGTTAAGTTCTCAATATCAAGCAACTCTTGATGGTTTTCTAGAAGCATGGACCCATTAGACTGCACGGAGGAGGTTAAACTTTTAACGTCGCAGTACAGAAGATGAATCTCTGCTAAAGGATCAGAGAGATGTTTGGAACTGCTGCTATCCAAAACATCATCAAATTCACCTGCACGAATGAAAGCTATCAAAGTTTGTATAAAGTTAAATTGCATCCAACTCAGAAAAGATATCCTCAGCCCACTCCTTTGCTTTCTTCATTTGGTCTTTTAAAAGAGAAAAAAAAAAATAGTATTAAACATCAGAAAATTCTTAAAACATTGCCCAAACTACGAAAGAACTTAACCTAGACAGAATCTGCAATAATACAGATCACTACCCAGAAATTCATCTTCCTCCCAGCCAAGGAGATCTCCTTTGGTCTTAATCTAGTGATGTCGTTCATTATGAAATTAGCAAGTTTCCTTAGAAAAAATTTCTTCACTTGGAGTCATGAAAGAGAGACGACCAAACACATGGAGAAGGTAAGTCAAAGTACCAAGTCTGTCGATAACAGCTGAAAAGGCACTGATTGCCTGAAATTGGTACACAATGAGAGAGAAATCTCCAAGAATATGGTTAAAAGCAGAGACAGACTGATTTATCACACCAAACTCGATTTTTCCTGAGAAGTACATGGGTGCAACTACTGCAGCAGGAAGAACCTGAATCAGGTATCGATAGCCATTGGTGAAGAACTCCAGATTTCTAGAAGATATCAACAATTGCTGCAAAAGTAACAATGAACTTAACACTGTAAGACATAATAAGGTGACATGTATCCATGAGAATGAACTAGAATGATGCCCACCCACCATAGAACTACGTAAGATTTTCAGCTTTTTTACACATAAATACATACCATTTGGTGATATCTACAAATCAGAAAGAACTAGAAAGATTCTCAACCTTTTGTTATCATTGATGGACCGCTACATGCAAATACAAGTCACAAGAACTAAGGTTCAACATATATATTTAAAGGACAGACAACTCGTTCCCCATATAAAGTCTCTTTTTCTTCGACCTTTCTGGTTTAAACTCCTTCTGGGGAGATACAGTTGATTGTTTGTCATTAGTATTTTTATTTTCGGCATCAGACATGGGTTTTTTCTGGTTAGGAAATCACAAGATACATGCTATGGTCATACTATCTACTAATCTTATATTGCTTTCCATAACATTCCGCACTTCTTTATTCCATCATGTGAAGTTTTTACAAAATAAATAAATTAGCTCTCCAGTTTTGCAAGCATCTGGCACATGTTGACCCCTTCAAGTAGCTCAATCCAGTTTTGCACGATGGAACAGAATGCAACAAGGTTGTCGATCTTTTTCTTAGGGAATTGGTTTGGTTTGCCACAAGTTTAACTCCTAAACCAAATGCAAGTTTGAACGGATACCATTAGAATCCCTAGGCTCTCTCTAACAAAGAAATGCACAAAAAGAATAGAAAATCCTTCATAGTATTCTTTGTAACAGCGGCAAAAGAAATTTCTTCAGGATTAAAAGAGGAGCCAAATAGTTCTAGGAGGACAAGTTGCCGAGCAAGAGAAAATGAACGGATAAAAAATCAATTGAAAATCACATACAGCTCTACAATTCTAGAGGTCAAAATAAGAAACCTCAACAGAAGGAGACGGCTCGAAAGCCCAAACAGACAAATAGCATTATAACATAAGCATCAATTTTTAAACAAGTCTACCACATTTTGTCATTTCTTAACAAATTACCTAGAGCACGGCACAAATTACACAGCTGTAAAGTACTTGGGCCTTCTTATTGGCACCAAAACCATTTTATTCAACTTCGAGCATCTGAAAACAAGAGACTAGAACTTCCTAATCAACCTCCACCAACATTGACTGTTTTTTCAATAATGCTATGACATGAGGCACCATGCCAGAGTAAATACTATGTTTTCCTCATTCCTCATACGTATTATACATCACTGGGGACGTAAATGGAAACTAGGCATGTCACTTGTACAGTGGTACTGAAAAGTACCTTTAAGTTAGCCCGTCATATAGTCAATAAATGTCCAATCTAAGGACTTTTCCCCTTAGCTAGCCTGTTATGATGTATTTTATAGCATATACAGCTGGAATTAAATCATAACGCATGACTAGCCAAAAAATTCGGATTCACACTTTCAATGACTTTTTGGCAGTGTAATTTTCACTTTTGAAGCATTGATCCTACAGTACGTCTACATGAAATGTTCTTTCAATCTCTTTGTGTGTGAGCAGCCAACCATCTATGTTCCCCAATCCCAACCCCTAGTTTTGTCAAAGTTCCATGTATTACATTCTTCAACTTTTTCCTACCAAAAAAAGACCATCTCTCAGTCTCACTACTTACCCACACTCAAATTTTGTGAGCAAACACTACCTATATAAAATTATAACCAATGGTTTGCTCTTTGTCTGGCAAAAAAATACGACACATTTGTAGTACTTTTTCATTTAGCGCAAGTGTGGCATGGTAAACATAATGTGAACCTATAAAAAAATTCAAATATCACTGTTTTCTTGACATGGTCTCAGTCCTCTAAAACTTCTTTTGGTACAACTCCTCATTATAAGACCAACAAAATAAACACTACAGGACAGCTTTCAAATAGCTTCCATGATCTTAAAAATACAATGATTCCATGGTATGATTATGGAATCCATCAGGACCATACCGAGTGTAAGGAAAATGAATTAAACAAGGAGTGGGAAAACAAGAAATCTTCTATACAAAGGTGCTTACCCAAGCAAAACACAAAAATCTGTTTAAGTAAAGAAACAATCAATGAGTAAAATGTGACCCATACAGTTAAATTTTCGAAAGCACTTCTGAAGCGCAGCAGGAGTAGTTGCATTTCATTTTCCTCGCCGCCATAGAATGCAATTGATTCAGCATTTTCTCGAACACGTACAAGTCCAAAACGAAAATCTGCTTCTTTTTTCTCTTGCAAAAAATTTAGTGTTACTAGTCCCTGAAATTGCATATCGAAAAGTTCCGATCAATTGGAGCAAATACCACCAATTATTGCAATCAGTGCCATGTCAAAACTAATCGTAGAAGATAGGGAACTTACCCTTCCCAGGAAAACACTAACTGC
Organism: Rhododendron griersonianum; assembly: GCA_018127125.1. Lineage (NCBI taxonomy): Eukaryota > Viridiplantae > Streptophyta > Magnoliopsida > Ericales > Ericaceae > Rhododendron > Rhododendron griersonianum. Next base: position 303,015 of record CM030791.1, on the reverse strand, counting down.
TGTTCCTCCAAGTGAATAAACAAGAAGTACAATGAACAATGGTGGATATATACCATAAAGGATGTTGCTAAATGACACCAAGTCTACCACTGCATTGAAAAGTGTCAAAGAGAATGAAAGTGCTGTCTCAGTGAAGGAACTCAGATCATCCACAATCCGCTGATCAGGATTGTCAATCATTGATTGGGACTGAATTTTGTAGAATGTTTGATTCTTTAGATAGCGATCTAGGTAATAGCTTGTCATCCAAGACCTCCACCTCAAAGAAAGAGTTTCTCTTGCATAGTCTCTCAACACAAAAAACTGCAAAATAACTGTATTACTAGGATTGGCAGCACAAACTATCTATACGTTCCAAGCAAGCAACAATCCAAGCAAAAAAACATCCGCAGCACCAAGAATTAAGAAAGAAGGAACACCAGTGTTTTCCATGTACTAACTTTTATCATCGATTGTTAGGTGATACTTTACTGTGCTAGGAATCCAAACAAATCAAGTAGAGATTACCTAAGCTCTTTTAAGATTGGAATCCTACAGTGAAACACCCGAGTGTAGTTGCAAAAGCAAGCTAAAGAAACTCGTAATTGATATGGTGGTCATGTAACTAAATCAAATATGGTTGGATAATACCAATGATGAAATGGGCAGGACATTGGACTGTATAAGGAAATGAATATCTTTACAGTTGTGAAACCAATTTTTTATTTTGACCAACATTTGTGGATTTTCATCATCTGTGTTAACACCTTTGTCATCTAAGCATATTAGCTGTATAACAATGCAATATACTGTATTCCGTACAATTCATGATACAAGAATCACGGTAGCGTTCAGCATAACAACTGTGTTTTTTTTTTTTTTTTGGTAAGTAAACATAACAACTGTGTTGCTTTCCAAGAACTGCAAAGAGAAATACTAAGCCAGCAGTACCTAAGGAAGTGCAGCAATGTGCTCACCGGAATTCCACCAGCAAAACTAGCCAGGTAGTACAACAGTTGCTTGGTGAACTGTTCTTGGTCCTTGTCTTTCCATGGATTAAAATAGATACAAAGACCAGTTAAAAAGCATGTTTTGCCAGGACAATCCAAAGATATCCATATATTTACATATAGATAGATGGATGTATATGTAAGTGTGTGTGTGTGTGTGTGAAGGTAAAGAGATAACCCATATTGATAACATGGAATGGAATGGAATGGAATGAATAAAGGGTTAGAAAAGGAGGACAAAATGACGCTAGTGTTTTCTTACTAGCAAGGGCGTTGTAGAAGTCACGGCCAAGGAAACTAAACCCAACACTGATTCCTGTAGTTCCTAAAGTGAGGGCAAAAACAGCAGCCAATTGCAACCTGGCTTGAACTTTATCGTCTGACGACCAATACGGAGCAGCAACTTTCCAGAACCTCCTCGCAAGCGTTGGAAGATCGGGGCCCTTTCTTTGTGCATCCTGATTTTATTTATTGAAGAAAGCATAGTTGGAAGTTCAGGCGGAGAGAAACACATCAACTACTAGGAAGTGATTACATGATGGAGATTTGTATACAGACAGTCTGTGTGTATCATCGGCACACATGACACGCGTTCCTCTTAGTACATCATATCATATCTTTAAGGAAGGAAAATGTGAAGTCAAAGAAAAATACTCCAAAACAAGAGGGAGTGACCTCGTCTGGTTGTTGAGAAGGGGACCCAGTGGCAGCAGATGCAGAAAATGTGGATTTGTCTCTCTCACTACTACTCCGACTCCGACTCCGAGTCCTCTTCCTCGTCCTTGGAGGATTGCCGGTGGATAGGAAGGTCATTTTCGATGAAAACTTGTCATAATTTGGGAACAAAAACAATATGGATTTCTTGGGTGGTGTGCTGGTGAAGATGCACATAGTACTACACCCATGGCGATGATTACGAGAAGGACCAGTATTACTGAGAGCCTGTGCTTGAATGTGTACCATTTTTTGGTCACCCCCGACGACTGCAAGCCCCTCTATGGAGTATTAGAAGAAGATTAATCGGAAAATTTTGGTTGGTGGTGGTGGTGGTGGTGGTGGTCGTAGTAGTATTCCTTCCAGTTCCTGATGGGGCAGCTCAGCTGATAAGGGTTACTTTTGAGTGGTAGCACACTGATCACCCTGGTCAGTGGTCACCTGACTCACCTCAACTCTTTTTACTACTACTTCCTACTCCATCTTTTTCCAACCTCTAATGTAGTAATATGAAAGATTTCCGAATTTTATGCCTTGTTTGTTTCAAATTTTGAAAAGCTTTTTTCAAAAAATAACTTTACTTTCAATTATGAAAAAATTTCAAAATAACACCTGACCTTTTAATATTATAAAAAAACACCTGACCTATTAAAAAACTCATCAATTTTTCACCCGCCGTTAACTTTCCATCTTAAAACAGACGGAAATATTGAAATGGCTTACATCTGGCCATTTGGAAGAAAATCAATATGCATTTTGAGGGAAAAAACACAACACTCTACTGATTTCTCCCACCAAAACGCGCCTATGGGGCCATGGAGTTCCAATAACAACTATTTTTACTTTTTCTATAACTTTTAGTTTTGTTTTTCTTTTTTTTTCTTTTTTTTCGCGTTTGTTAGTTTTGCACCAACCTTTTGTGATTTATTAATTCGTTTCGACAAGATGAATCGGAAAAGTATTTTTTTTTTACTTTTACCCAAATATTTTAGGAAATAACCACATTTAAGTAGAAAAAAAAGAAGACTATTTTCCAAAAATATTTGGGCAAATATATATATATTTTTTACTTTTCTGATTTGTCTTGACCAGATGAATTAGAAAACAAAAAAAGTGAGGCGCAAAACTAAGAAACACGAACAAAAATTGAAATAAGAACAAAACTAAAAGTTTTAGAAAAAGTTAAGTGGAATGGGGATGTCCCAAAATCCCCAAACATTTTCTTCTTCTCCTTCATTTACCTCACACCATCTCAAGCTCTACTGAAAAAAATGACACATAAATTTGATCATCAAAATGTGCAATAACTAGTTCAACAAAAACAAACAGTTACAATAACCGAGATGAAGTCTTATAAGCATTATTCTCATAATAAACCATTGGAACTCCATGGCCCCTCAGGTGGGTTTTGGCAGAAGAAATTAGTAGAATACTGTGTTTTTCCTCCAAAATGTATATTGATTTCCCTCCAAATGGCCAGATGTAGACCATTTCAGCATTTTCGTCTGTTTTTGGATGGAAAATTAACGGGAGGTGGAAAATTGAAGGGTTTTTAAATAGATTAGGTGTTATTTTGATGATATTAAAATGTCAGGTACCTATGGGTGATTTGTGTGAAAGGTCAGGTGCTATTTTGAAATTTCCCTCCACTTATTACCCATATCTTCGATCATTATTCTCATTTATCTTTCTATCTCTCTCCACTTATTACCCCTACTTTTAATTATTACTCTCATAAAAAATTTCTTAAAAACTCATTCAAATACAGTATTAGCAACCTCTAATCTACTTTAGGCATCATTAATGCTCAACTCTTAGGGCGTCTCCAATCCACCTCTATTCCTCCAAAATAGAGGATAGATGTGACATATTGAGGAATTTTTTTATAATTTATTCTTTATTTTTTGTACTTTTTGGGAGAATTTTTTAGGGGCCCACCATTTTTTTTAGAGTTTGGATGGATTTTATACTCCAAATTTAACCAAATTTACCTTTGAAGGACCAAACTCTAAGAAGGACGGTGAATGTAATTTATTCTCTTTTCTTTCATTTTTGTACTTTTTGGAAGAATCTTTGAGACTCACCGCCATTTTTTGAGTTTGGTCCTCCAAAAATAAATTTAGAGGTGGATTGGTGATGAACTTAGAACACAGGTACAATAAAACTATATTGTGTTTTTTTAGGCAAAGTACCAATATCAATAAAGCACAGTTACAACAAGAGTTTGATATGGTGAGTGTTAAGAAAATAACTATGTAAACTAAAAAGTATGGATGCTCTAATTTTGCTACAATTCCTCTAGAAATCTAGCGAGGGGACTCTTCACTAGCTAGTACTACGCGCATAAGTAACATTGTGGAATTTAAGGATAAAAAAGAAGAAGTAACATTGTGGAATGCATGCGCAGCAAACACACCAGTTCATTTTTCAAAAAATTCCTCCTAGATCCCCCTACTTCTAACATTTATCTATTTCCATTTATTACCCCTACTATTTTTCAAAAAAAATCCCAAAATACAAACCAAACACAACATTACAAATTACAACTACTTCTAGTCATTAGTTACACTTTTTAAGCATGTGTCAAATTAACAATTAGATGATTCAAACCACGCATCTTGTAAGTGTCGCTGACAAGATGATTGATGAAAAAATTCATATTGATTGGATTGTGATAAGTATCAAACAACATCATATAGTTTTACGTTATTTTATTGTATTGTTTAGATAGCTCTGAATTGAGAGAAACAACAAAAAAAATCATGGCTGATGCTATATGAATTGTACATTGCTGATGCTGTTGAGTAAGGCCGTTTTGCTAATATTTTTATTTTTTGTCTTACGAGACAATTAATTCTCTTAGAACATCTCCATTTCTTACTCAAATTTTTACCCAAAGTTGAGTACAAATTTGGATAAAAACTTGATTTGGTATGAAGCAATCCAATGGGAAAATACAAATTTAGACATAAATTTGAGTAAATGTTTCGTTAATGACATAGTTGTAAATTTGAGGGGGAGAAAATAGCCTTCAAAATTTGAGTAAGGATTTGGTTCAAACCAAATTTGGGGAGAAATCTGACTAAAACTCAAATTTGGTAATATGAGTTTGAGTAAGGAGTGAAGTGGTGTTTTGGGTCAAAATCAAATTTGAATAAAAAAAAAAAAGGAGTGGAGATGCTCTAAAAAAAACAATACATCACATTTAATTCAAAAAATAAATATTTATTTAAATTATCAGAACGGGCCCAAGTCACCAATGTGGTGACAGAAGCACCTAATAATCTTTTCCTATTTTAGCCGGAATAAGGTCTAAAGGGAGAGAAATTTATCCGTACGCCGCTTAGTTAGGGTTTCAGTGGAGGGTTTCAATGGCGAATCAGCTGCACGGATACAACCCTAGCAGCTACGGTGGAGGAGCGGCGGGATTGTATTCCTCAAGATCCATAGCCGATTCTTACCTATCGGGCGAATCGTCTTTCCTCGGTTCTTCCCGGTACATGGGTGCCGATCCTTCTAGTTATTCAGACAGAGGATCATCCATGCTCTTCAGCCAGAGCGATGCCCTCAGATTTTCCGCTGCGGACATCGGAAGCAGGAGTTACGGAGGAGGCATTGGCGTTTCGCAGGCGTCATGGCCCGGTCTTGACATTGGCTCCGCTGCCGACCCTCTTGGTGCGGGATTCAAGAGGCCTTCTGAATGTAAGTGTCTCCTCCTGGGTTTCTCGTACATCCCTTCCCTTTATGATTGTTCTTCCATATTCGCATCGCCATGTAGGTTTCTGCCTATTTGGCTATTTCAACCTCTAGTTTTGTCATTGCGCAGTAAAGAAAGTAAGAAATCGAAAGTGAAAGGAAAATATTCTAATTTCAGTGTTATGTTCGATAGTTACAATGCTCAATTACAACTGGTATTCATACACCTAAAGAGACCAAGTGCCTTGTTGGGCTAGAGCCTGGTATTCCTCATCCAAATAGCTTCCGAGTAGGCTCAGTTGGAGTAGTTGAGAACTGTAGGAAGAGGAATAAAGGCACATGGTCCATGTGACGTGGAATGGATTTGGGATGAAGTTTGTGAGAAAATATAGTTTTAGCCAAGGAAAGCAATCACAACTAAATGTTTTGAGAATGATACAATTTGGGCTTGTGTTGTTCAATAAAGTGTAACGAACCTGAAAATTCAGAGTTGTATTAGCCAAATACACTGATGTTAGGAAAGCCTCCGACCAAAACTCCGATAAGCCTGGCGAAGTAAAGTGATTGTGGTTTCAATGAGGCGAATATGTTTCCTTTCAACAGTCCCATTTTGCTGAGTCTGGGCTATGTGGACAAGTAGTTTGATTAACAATGCCATCAAAGTGAAACAAGGAAGACAAATTAGTGTTAACAAACTCCCCGCAATTGTGTGATCTAACAGTCTTAACTTGACTTTTAACTTGAGTAGAAACAAAAGCTTGGAATTGAGTCAATTTGTCCTTTAAGCTCTTATTTTTGGTGTTGAGGAAGAAGCCAGGAAAATCTGGTAAAATTAAATATCACGAAGAGATAGTATCTGAACCCTTTTAAAAGTGAGGAACAAGACTTGTCCCCTTACATCAATGAGAACAAGTTCAAAAGTTATAGAAGTACACACATAGGAAACTGAAGTTGGTGACTCTTATCAACAATTCAATGTTCTTAAAGTCAGACGCTACTTGGGCGGTCGGGCACATTTTAGCGCCTAAGCCGATTGATCCTTTTCTTTTATTTTAAAAAAAAATTCTCCTGCCTCCCCAAGTTTTGAGTAAGTAGAACAAAACATTAAATAACATCAAAACAGAGGACATAGAGTCTACATATGCATAATTTCACTTTATTTTCACAACAAAGAGATGGAAAAAAAAATAGTGACTACATACAAACAGAGCCGAAAGAGAGCGAGAGACGAGAGAGGACCGTTGGTTCGATTGCATCAACAACGAGCAAAAAAGACGAGGTTTAGATTTATCTTTCTCCTCCAAATCTTCTATTTCTAGGAGGTCCTCGCCAGTGTAGATTACCATTATTATTAATTGATTAAGAAAAATAAGCCTTTCTTCATCAAAAAGTACATCAACTACTCTTTTAGATAAGCCGAATTTGCGGACAGGCATATATCGTGGATCCCCTTTTTCGAACAAAAGAAGACGGCAAACTTTTTTCTTTATTGCAACCCACTTTATATGGAAAAAACAGAAACAAGCCACCTAGTCCTCTAATTTTTCGGTTAATCCTGCCCAGCCGCCAAGTCAATTAGTCACCTAGCAGCAGACTAATTGTCTCGCCGCCTAATTCAGCACCTAGGCCCTTAATTGAGGATGCAGACCACCGCCTAGGCCGATTTTTAGAACAATGAGCAACATTACAGCTAGAACAATTCACATGAACATGTTTTAGCAATTCACTTGAACATTGAACAACAACTCCACCTCCCCCCCTATTAGACCTCACTCATTATTTCATGCTGTTGGTTTTCAATGTTATTTTGCGAGTTTAAAAATGAGTTTTAAAAAGTTTTTGCATTTAGATCAATTTTCATCAATTTTATTTGTTGGAAACCTGACTCGTATTTCACAACTTTCCAGCCAACCCCTTTATTTTCACTACAGATGAAACTATAGATTTGTCCTTAAATTGAACTCATGACCAAATTTATTCCCCTCATTTATTTCAGCTATCTGATAAAATGTTCCAATCAATGTTGCTCCTATGTGTTCCTTCAGTTGAAGGTTGTCAGCTATAACACTATTGACTTTGTTATTGAAAATTTATTTTTCAATTGTCAGCCAGCACCGGGAAATGAAATGAGAAAAACCAAACCAAGCCTTAAAGTCTGAATCGATTGGGGGCGCTGCACGAATATGGTTTTCTCATTAAGCTCTGTTGAGGCATTGTGTTCCATAGTATTCACAAAAATTTAAATTTGAACTACCGCCTCTGATGTCATTTTGTACCCTCTACCGTAGCTATATGAGTCCTCTCTATGTTAGACATGTACAAACAACATTAATCTATTTTGTCTGATCTTATCTTCTATCGATGTTACCCCTACGATTCCACGATTTTTTCCGTTTCTAATTCTATCTCACAAATTCTTAACACATCCATCTCGACATTTTCATTTCAGCTACTCATTTTACTTGCATGTTGTTTCTTTGTAGGCCAACACTTCATACCCATATAAATGAAATAAGAAAAGTTGTTTTGTGAAAATTGTTTTACATAGAAAATGTTTTCCCATGTAAAATGTTTTATGTCGAAACAAATATAGCCGTTGTGTTTCACCTTACAATGGAAGGGAATTCATTTGTCATCTGCTCTCTTTTTTATTTTGTTCTTATGTCTATAATGAACGTTTGTAAGAGAGTAGGAAAATTGCTACGAAGACAGTTGTAAGAGAAGTTTGATTTTAGATTAATCTTTGGAGGGAGAGAAAAGAAAAGAATTAGCTTTGGTTCGTGATAGAACTGACTCAACTTGAGGCTTCCAAATTGGCAGCTTTATGAACTGCTTTAGGAGCATATCTTATTGAATTTCATCTCCCCTTGATGCTTTCTGGATTGATAAACTAGAGGACATGAAAGTGCTCGAGTTTTCATTTGGTCCTTAAAAAACAAATGAGGTCCTCTTTCAAAGTCTCAAAATTTTCTCTAGTGCGTTATGACTGCTGCTGTTCAAACCCTTCTGTCTTTTGTCATGCGTCATTTGTAATTTATGAAAGAGTAATGTCCCTCTTTTCTTTTAGAGAATTATGAACTCGTGGGTTTTATTATAATGAGCATTGTGCTGTATTTTCATTTTCTTTTGATACCCCCGATTCCTCCACACAATATTTGGTTACTCATGGCGATTGAATGAGTTGGATGGTAGATGTTGTATGGAGAACAAGAGGGGGGTTTTGTAACCCTTATATTCAGGTGTTGCCTGGCTCACTGGTACCCTTTGTGGTGGAACAATGTTGTAAAGTTGTCTTCCCTGGCAGTTATCTTATTCAATCTTCTTGTGATTGTTTATCTATCTTTTGCATTACACTTGAAGATTAGAACAGAGTGTATCATCCTGTGGAGGAACTTGAAGCATAGAAAGAATGATTTTTACAATATGAATGATCTTTATGTTCTCTAAGCATGTCAGTGAGTAAGGCTACAGTTGCTTGGTTCGTAGTATATTCAGTAAAATGAGGGCTTTAAAGAAATGCCACCCGTATACAAAAGAGAGGCCAAAAACAGAAGGGCCATACATGCACTCCAGTGTACAAAATGATCCACATTTTTGCAATACTGTCCAACTGTCTGATTACTGCATTCAGTAAACATTCCATGGTGTACTCTACCTAACTCTTGTCTACAGGACAAGAAAAGACAAGGTGCTCCCAGTAATCTTCTTAGCTTGATTATGACCGCACTCATCTGAACCTTTTGTTACGTTACCAATAATACCAAAAGCTTAAGCTGTTAGGAAATGGGCCCAACAATGTATATCAAGCTATCTAACACCCTCCCTCACGGGCAACCCTGTCCAGCACGTGGAGATGCAAATTTTCATAGATAGAACGAAGCAGAATACGAAATGGAGAACAAATGCAAACAGAGAGACTAGAACCCCAAGACCTCTTGCAACCAGAGGTCTGATACCATGTTAAGTTACTAGTAGTCCCAAAAGCTTAAGCTGTTAGGAAATGGGCCTAACAATGTATATCAAGCTATCTAACACCTTTCAGAGCATAGAATGGACAATACTGTAGCTAAACCTCTTGGTGTATTACCCCTGTATACGCAGAAACATTAGAAATGTGAAGTTGTTTCATTGCCTCAATGTAAGGTACATACAATGTTGCACGATTGTGAGCTGGTTCCTTAAAAAGTCTGTGGCTTATAAGGATGATTACTTATTGTCCAGATCTTTAAAATGTCCGTGGCTTATAAGGATGATTACTAATTGTCCAGATCTTTAAAAAGTCCGTGGCTTATATTAAGAGTTCCGGTCGCTAATAAACAACGCATACCTATCATCTTTTGAACGTGTGGGGTCATCAAGGAGCCCCTATGTCAACCTTTCATATGCGAGCAATCTTATACTCAAAACACGTCCCCTTCCAAATTAATATATTCTCTATAAGATCGTATTTCTACTAGGCGTATTATGTTTGGTAGGTAAATTTCCTCAGCGTTGGATATGAGGGTATATCATTTCCATATATTCCATCAACCCTAGAAGGTTAATTTAGCTATTGTTGGTTAGAAATCTTGTGGTGCGTTATATCTGTTCTACAAATAGTATATTATATTTGTTGCACTATGTACTGTATTCATATGTTTCTTGTAATTTTCTCCAAAGAGTACTTATATAATAACATATATTTTCTCTTGTTTATACGTGTCTACTATCTATCATAGCGCTCTATCATCAGACTCTTCTGGGTGCCCATAATGCGATTGGGCAGAGTGATGCTTGGTTTTCTTCCAACCCTTTAGCCAAGCGCCCTAGATTTGAGAGTACAAGCAATTTGCCTATTTATCCACAGAGGCCAGGAGAGAAGGACTGTTCTCATTATATGCTCACAAGAACCTGTAAGTTTGGAGATAGCTGCAAGTTTGACCATCCTATTTGGGTTCCAGAAGGTGGAATCCCAGATTGGAAAGAGGTGACTATTTACTGCTGTTGTGCTGTATTATAATGGTAACTTATCAAATTACATATTCGCATTACTATTTATTTTTAAATTCGGCATTACAGTATAGTAAATAGTTATACCTTCTAGTTGCTGGAATGGTTTATTTGTATGTGTAAATAGCTTTCTACAATTGTTTTTCTAGACGTGTAAAGAGTTTTGTATGTGAGAACTTCACGTACCCTTGTAGTATACCTATATTTTCCAAGATTTTTTCGTACACAAGACTTCACTTGTCTTCTAATTTCTTGGATGGACTAAGAACGACTTGGTTGGTTTGTATGATGCCCTGATATGGAAGGAAAAGTAGCTTACAAGGCTCGTACGGGGTGAGGAATATAGTTACAAACCACTTATGTGATCTTTACCTCCCTTATTGTGATTGTTAATTAGTAGGGTTACCTGATTCTGGTACTGTGTTGGTCGTTCATATAGTTGTATTTTATCTTCATTTCTTGTATGTAACAAACTAATGTCTTGGTGGTTTCACCCAAGGGCTTCTTATATATGTGAATATATTTCTTTACTTAGCTACATCTATGCTGTTTGTCATGCTTTAGTTGAATTTTCTGCTATAACTATTCAAATTGAAGGAGACAATGCATTACAAAAACGGGCAGAGTAATTTGTTGGAAATGTCAGTTTGTATGTAATGATTGACATTTGGGATGAACCCAGTCGAACTCATCCTAACTTCATTTTTTGTTGGCAAACAATCTGTCGATTTGGTTTTTTCTTGGTGATAAAGCTATGCTAGCTAAGATTCTGTTCAAATTTGCGTTGAGCCTTCTTGGGGCCTTATCCATTGAGTCAAGATTGAATTTCTTTTTACATAAGGTTTGTTTTTCTCCAGTGATTGCCTAGCTTCATTTATGTATTCTACTATCAGTGTGCAAGTAGAGGGTTTACCTGTTATACTTCATCTCATGGTGGTAGTCCTCGAGTTGTTTTTTTGTGCCTGCTGTCTAGTGATTGTATTGAGTCTTCACATCAGCCCTTTCAAGGATCTTACTAGTCCAACAATGAAGTTTTGAACTTGTAATTCTACTTGTACAAGTGGATGTCCGGCAGTACATGTCCTCAAGATGTTGAAAGATTTGGTAACAAACTGATGGTGACTGGCTTGAATATACGGGCAATATGGACATCCCAGGCTGTCTTGGCCTAGATCTGGGAGTGATTTGGGAGGCTATAAATAGGGTAGAGGGTTGCATACAGGGATATAGAGCGGAGGATAAACAGAGAAGTAAACTTTTCTTGGAGTGGGGTGACACTTTTTTTTTTTTAGAAGTCCTACGTCGGCCTAGCTTATGGGTAAAAGTCCTGCACCAGCCTATTACGATTTTAAACCAATTTTTTAAACTGTTTCTTGTCTGATATTGAATGATAAAATGCAATTTGACACTAACACACACAAACATACTATTGAATCATTGATGAGAAACAATGAAGTCTTTTTGAGGTGCAATACATAGGTGGAATAAGAGTTGTTGAGGGAAAGAGAGAAAGCATTACAAATCTGCTATCTCTATTTATCTTAAACAAAAGGAGCTCCCTTAAAAGTTGATGGTACCAAAACCCAGGAAGAAATCTCGTACCCTCTTGATGTCTTAGAACTTATTAAAAGTTTCAACATTTTTTCCCAACTAAATTACCCTTAAGCATCCAATAAATTGCACTTTTCCAATGTTGAACTTTTCTGTTTGGACCAAACCCCTTGAAATGAATCACTAGGTTTGAGAACAAGAGATAATAACTTCCCATTCCATGCGCGCCAAATCATAAAACCTCCATCATAAAGTATCGCCATGGCCATCAGACAATACTACACAATAACAACAATAACGGTACCCATGTAATCCCCAAGTGATGGGGGTATGGGTCGGGGATGACCGGAGACAGACCTAACCTTCCACGCATCCTCCAAAAACAAACAGAGTTACCAGTTCCAACAACAAACGAACAGAAAAGAAGGGCATTTTCATAGATGACTGAAACTATCATATGTTGCAATGTGAATAATGAGGGGGATGCGTTATGATGGGAGCCTTTCCCCTTGGGTACCTGGGTCTTAATCCCTACTGTTTGGTGTGGGCCTGACCTGAGTACGAAGTGCGGAGGGTGAAGCTTTATGTAGTTTTTAGATGTACTATTTAGATGTTTATGTTTTTGAGTGTTGATCTACGCACTGCTGAATGCTTTTTGTGAGCTAGACTCGGTCGTCTTAATATTGTTTTGCTGCCACACCCTTCTCGTACACCCTTAAACCTGGAAGCAGCCTCCAAGTGCTTACCCTATCATTCAATGTCTGAATGAAACAGGAGTTCCATTGGCTTTCTGATGTAATTCCAGTACCATGCTGATCTAGTCCAAGTTCAATTTACGTTAGTATTTTATTCTATGTATTAGGTGTGTATTTTACGTTCTTTCTATCCTATAAATTGGTAGCTTTTACTCTACCTTTACAACGTAGACCATTACGATGCTTGTTAAAATTTACCACCAAATAATTGTGTTAAATGGCACTACCATAAACTTAACTTGAAACAAACTAAGCATTGAATGTTATCCAAGATCTTGCGATCTTCACTGATCTTTTCTTAGTTGTTTTGTTATCTAGTTTCTCATTTCTTCATTTTCTCTTCCTTCATGTTTGCTTCTAATGCCACTCATTCATTTTGACTTTCATATTGCCTGCCCTCACTTCTCTGTCACAGACTTTAGCAAGTTGCTAGGCCGCACTAGGTAGCATTTCTTAATATGAGTTCTCCCCATCTTATAACATATTTGAGCTTAACTCCCAAGTGAACACTTATTTAGACAGTACTCCCTTTTGCGATTTCCGTTTTAACATCATCAGAGTGTCATGATTCATACTTGACTGAACCAAGACAGAGTTGCCAATTTTGGTGTAGAGCCCTCATTTCGTATTCAAAATTTAAGCTACAAACTTACATACTTTATCGCTGGCATAGTTATCCCAAAGTTTAGTAACTGGAAATGCAACCATGTTGAATACTGTTAAAACTTAAAAGAACTCACCCCCACTGACTTCCTATCTTAGCCTTAGGTACTAATTATTCTAGACTAGAAACAATTGACATATGTGGAGTGGTTTTTCCCAGAGGACTGATCCCTTTTTTTTTTTTTTAGCTGATGGAGTTGTACTGGTGAGAATTTTACTCCACGCAAAGTTGAACAGAAAGCTGCTGAATTGGCCTACTTCTTGCGTGTACTAATTAAAGTTTTTTGATGAAAATGAACTAAAGTGCAGTTTCCAAATTCGTGAAATCATTCCATCAAGCACTTCAAATGAACAAAAACTGCCAGGCTTTTAGATACTCGGGTTCTGTGGTTCAGGACCATAGAAGTGGTTTAATCTCCAATATTGAACTGCGAGTACTTTAGTGCATATTAGTTTGGCTGGAATGCACTGTATTTTTCTTGTGAGGCTTCAGAATTTCTCTCTCTTAATGGTCTATGTCTATATTTTCCAGTTGCTGTTGTGTATGTTTTCTGCATGCGGATTCTGCATAGTATTTGAATCCTTATGACACACTAGGGTTACTTGTGCATGATGGATGCAGGTACCACTTATTCCCACTAGTGAATGCCTTCCTGAGAGACCGGGAGAGCCAGATTGTCCTGTAAGCAAGCTTCAAAATGCTTTTATTCTGCATGTTTGTTTAGTGAAAAGTGCAAACGTATTCTTTACTCAACTGTTCCCTGGATGTGTCTCAGTACTTCCTGAAGACTCAGAGATGCAAGTTCGGTGTTAAATGCAAATTTAACCATCCGAAAGACATACTGTTATCTTCGGTAGGTGCTTCTATCATGGTGGATGCCATTCCTGTAAGCGGTTGTGCTCTAATTGTCTTGCTTCTATATAATTTATCCATTATTACTTGACTCGGCTGCAGGATGCTCAGGAGAGCGCTGGCATTAATGTCTTACCAGAGAGGCCATCTGAGCCCCCTTGTGCGGTATGCTATTTCGCTTTGCTGGTGGAAGAAGTACCTACTTGTTTTTGCAGACGTCTACTTGATCCTGTTTGCTGTGTCATACTGTCATGAATGTAGTTCTATGTGAAGACTGGAAAATGTAAATTTGGTGCTACTTGCAAATTTCACCACCCGAAAGATATCCAATTACCATCAGCTGCAGAAGATAATGGTAGTGATGGGCATGCTGTCACAACTGTCAGTAATGAGGGAGCAACTGGAGAGGTGAAGCCCATGAAGCCACTCTTTACCCCGGCATTATTGCAGAACTCCAAAGGGCTTCCTGTCAGGCTGGTAATTTATACCTCCAATATGGTTACTGAATAAATGAAACTATTTTTTGCTTTCTTTGTGTTTTCCATTTTCACATGCACATTACAGTTCAGGTAATCCATGGTCAATCATGGCCTGTGAAATAAAAGTCTAAAACTTTCTTTCGATTATGTATGCATCCTCTTAAATAAAGTTCAGATTCTTCTACCCTGGGCAAATTGTTGATGGTAAGGGCTAGAAGAGTTTGGGAAAAAGAACAGGAAAAAAGTGAAGAATTGCTGTAACAGTTGAGATTCTTCTACCTTAAGCCTCACCTGGACCTCCTCCAGGCACCAAGAGCGAGCCTTGATGCACCTTGCACCTAGGCTCGCCTTTTACAACTATGAAATGAAATGAACTAAATAGACTAAAAACTAAATTAAGTAAATGAAAAGGAAAATCTTCCTTTTTATTCGGAAATGTACTGTCTTTATCTCTTTTCAAATTGTGTCTGCTTATCGATTTCCAGTTGTAAAGACTAAAGATATGTGAGATGTAAACTAAGTGAAAAGCAAATTTAGTTTTTCCTGAAAATTGACGTCAAATTGGGTTACTAGCCATTTTTTCTCTGTTATTGCTTTGGCAATATCCCTTTTGTTTAATAACTTAACACAAGGCTACCAATCGCCTTATCCTTCTCATTTATATGGTTCTTCTATGACAGGGTGAGGTGGATTGTCCATTCTACTTGAAAACTGGCAGGTGACTTTCATCTTATCAATGCAGAATGAACCTATCTATGTACCCTTTTTGTTTTTTCCCTTGAGGCAGGGGTCTTATAGGTTTTTTTTGTGTGTCCGTTCTTTACCCATCAGTTGCAAGTATGGAGTCACTTGCCGTTACAATCATCCAGAAAGATATGGTAAGTATACACTAAGTTCATCTAGTTAGATGCATGATGAGAAAATTTCCAATAATTTATTGTTTAGTATTTTCATTCGTTTAAAATTTACCCACTTTTGAGTTTGTGCAGCTATTAATCCACCTGCTGCTGCAATAGGCCCTGCCATAATGGCTTCTCCTGCAGCGCATTTGAGCATTGGAGTAGTTAACCCAGCAGCCTCCTTTCTGCAAACCATTGACCCGAGGCTGACTCAGACAACGGTAAGTAGAGATTGCAGAGATTGCTGTTAAGTCACTAGTATTCCCAAAAGCTTAAGTTGTTAGGAAATGGGGCCAACAACGTATATCATCCTATCTAACACCTTCCCTCATGTGCAACCCCATCTAGCACGTGGAGATGCAAAATTTTCATAGACAGAGAGAAACAGAATACGAAGGGGAGAAGCAGAATGCAAATGGAGAACAAATGCAAACACAGAGACTTGAACCCAAGACCTCTCACAACCCGAGCTTTGATACCATTTTAAGTTATCAGTAGTCCCAAAAGCTTAAGCTGTTCGGAAATGGGCTCAACAATGTATATCAAGCTATTTAACAATTGCAATAGTTATTCTCTATGGAAGGCTGAATTGAACAGATGCCACATCGTCTCATGATGTGCCTAATGTGCATAAGAGCAAGAAGAAACTGTTCTTTGGTTTGATATTGAATCTATTGGAAATGTGTTCTTTTTTTATTCCAAATAACTATTGGTTGTCAGCATTTTCTGGTGATAGTGAACGTCTTGGAGTTGTTTTAAACGAAGTTGCGTTCTCAGCATGAATTGAAATTTATCTTGTGCTTGTCTATTATTCGGTTTGCCTCACGGGTTCGTGAAAAGTGTTACATTTGTTCCTACAATCATTTATGCCTCTTGGTACAACCGTACAATGCATAACCATATTTTCCTGGGTAATATGCCACTTTATTTATTCACATTCCCCCTTCAGTTTTCATATGGTCATTGTGAAGCGCAAATGCTGGATTTTTTTTTAGCTTAAGTACTTACATATGTGTGTTTTCCTGCTGCAGCTCGGACTGGCCCCAACCATTTATCCTCAGCGCCCTGGGCAGATTGAATGTGATGTGCGCATCTTCTTAATTTCATGTTGTAGTCATAAATTATTCTTTTGATATAAGGCATGGGCTGTAGGGCACATCATCTTTCAGTGGGTTGCTAATATTATTATCTGTTAGCCTTCTCGTCTATTTTACTAGAATCAGGAGGATTTACTGAAGGAGTTCTGAAATCTGTTTTGATTTAACATGTATCTCCAATTTTTTTCTTATCATCCTCAAATTATTGAATCATCTCTGAGATGATTTTGGCTAAGTAGATAACATTTGACTCTTTGTGGAGCAAGGTTTTAATGTGTTTGTTGTTTTTCTGCTGTAATGACCCAGTTTGGGTTTACTTTGAGAATTATCTGTTTTCAAGCATGAAATAAAAAGCAATGCATTTATTTACTCCAGTCTTTTTTGTTCTTCAATTTCTTATCTTGTCATTGTAGTTCTACATGAAAACTGGTGAGTGCAAGTTCGGGGAGAAGTGCAAGTTTCATCACCCCATAGATCGGTCAGCACCCACTCTGTCAACAGTGGAATCCCAACAACAAACAGTTAAGCTCACTCTCGCAGGCCTACCTAGGAGAGAGGTAATGCACTATATGTTTGGTATCCTGCATTCATATGTGCAATCAATCTCTGTTGGAAATTAAAAGAATTGACATCGAAGTGGTTTGTTGCTTTCCTGGCCTTCTGGGTGTGCCATACACCTTTCTGTCTTGTCTTGGACTCATGGCAAAGAGTGGAGTCACTTTTCTTCTCTCTGGGATCTGAAACACTTAAAAGTTGTGAAAATGTCTTCTATGGATATGTAGACCTTAGTTGCAGGAAGTGGGCGTGGGAAGGAGTCATAGAAGCTCTTCGTTTAGGCAATCCCTGCAACTAAGGGAGTAACTGCAAATGCTTTTTTTCCAAAATCTAAGTGAATCTTATGTTTGTATTAAGTACTTGAGTAAATTTGAGTAGTAAATGGTTTTCTAATATCTTGTCGAAGTAAAATGTTTTCCTAGTATCTTATCAGTACTTCATATCTTCTCCTACTTAGTAGCTCCTCTTATTTCTTTTGGGATTCATATGCTTTAGAGGCTCTATACTAGGTGGGAACGTACTCTTTCTATGGGAGCGAGGTTCCTAGGAGGTTCTAAGTTTGGAGCACGGGAACAAGTTCTGGGTGAATTTGGAGGATCCTGCAGCTTAGATGTAGACTAAGTGAATTCACTACTTTGTGTCAGCCTCAGGGTTTGCTTTGGGTTTGGGATCAAAGGCGTCGTTGCTTTGAATGTGGTTCTGTCCCTGTTATTGGTGTAAGCTTTTATAAAGAGGACTTCAGGGAGTGAAATTAAGAATCAAGGATCCTTTGAGTGGAAAATGGTTCATATTGTACCCCATAGCTGGGAATCCCTTGAACTTGGTGCCAATCTGAGCTTATATTCGACAACCTATGTAGAATTGTTCTGTCCTCCATTTTCAACCTTGTGGATCACAATTAATCAATTATGTGTTTAAGAACGCTACATACACAGAGTTTAAATTCTTGTGACTTAAAAGCTCTTGTTTAGACTTTAGATGATAGTTAGCATTTATCATAAACCAAACACTTGTTTCCTTTTTGACATTTTGCATCAATCTTTTTTTCAATTTTATAAATTATGTTGTAAACGTAGAATTCAGGAAAAAAGAGAGCATAACCTGCAACAAGCACAAAGCTCCTACCACGTAGCTGCCACTCCATTTTCACACTAACCTATTAATTATTGCCATGCTGATAAAAGAAAGAAGGTAGAATTCTAAAAAAAGAGGAAAAAAAGAAGAAGAAACCATAGGGCTTTGTGCCAATTTGTCACTCCTGTCGTTAAATTAATACTGATTAGTAGTTCCAGTTCCCCAACTTAGTTGTGGCAATGACACAAAACTCCTCACTTACTAGCACTGCTGTTTAAAGTTGTAAATGCTTTATGGTCTTTTTTTACTTGCATAGAGATAAGCATAAGCAGGAGCAAAGGTAAAAGCGAAGAGATTGGGGGGCTTTATTTTACGAAAATTCTCTCAAGTGTGAGTGTATGATTAGTTTGAACTTGGTTATTTTTTTCCTGGGGAGTTGAATTTCTCACAGCCTTGTAAAAAAATTGAAAAGGTTTTCTGGGTCCTGAAAATATGCCTTAAAGCACATCATTTTCAGGATTTTTGAGTGCTCGTATTGCTTGCTTCAATGTTATGAGGGAAATACTCAAGGAACATGGAGTGTTTTCTTCACATCTTGAAGAGCTTCTTCAGTTGTTTCCATTTTATGGGGAACCATGGGTTTTGGCTCCTGTTGTATTCCAATTTTGTGTGGATGTATGACTTTTATCTTGAGTACATTGGTGCAAAATTCACACCCGTGGACCAAGATTTATGTGCATCTCTTTGTGCGTTTGTTGGCTTTATCATGTCCTTCATACCAGAGCCTTTTGACATGTTGGAGGGTGTATTTTTGCTAAAATCTAGGAAGGAGTTTTGGGCACCAACAAAATATGGTACACCATTTGGTAGACATCTACTTTACACCATATTTGTGGGACCCTCCTTGGGGTCTCACACAAATGATTGGAGCCTTTCAATTTGTTTAAAACATGTTTTTAAGAGTTCTTGTAAAAAAATTCCTCATTCAGATATTGGTAAGGACAAAAAATGAACGAATTGATTAAGCCCTTACCAATATTCGAATAAGCTGATTTTTTGGAGAGACCCTTAAAATAATGTTTTAAAAATCTTGAACGGCTCCGACCATTAGTGTGGGACCCTGAAATGGGTTGCACACGATTTGATGTACACCAAAGGCTGTACCCATAGTTGGGCACTTGCTTAGCTGATTCAATTTTTTGCTCTCTCTGATTCCGTGTTTGACGAGCAACTTCATGTGCATGTAATATAGTTGGTCCTATGATCCTTTACTTAGGATGGATCTTGTTGACAGGGTGCGGTTCACTGTCCTTACTATATGAAGACTGGCACATGCAAGTATGGTGCAACGTGCAAATTTGATCACCCGCCTCCAGGAGAGGTCATGGCTATGGCAACATCACAAGTTACATCCACATCAGTTGGAGGGGAAGGAAAAGAGGATGAAACCGTTAAAGAACAGCAGCAGTGAATGGCTGGGAGCTATCTGTGGGCCTTTTCCACCGTGGTGTCCTTGTGACAGTTTCCTCGTAACTTAATTTTCACATCGCAGATTCCTCTCCAACTTTTGTTGTATCTCTTTGATGAGCAAGTACTAAGATGGCTATTGTATGTTTGGGTGTCCTGCAATTTACTTGTTGAATTTGTTGCCGTTATTTGCGTAAACTTTAGAAAAAGTACTTTGGCTGATGGTTCAATAGTGTAGTTTAACGCATAATGCATGTCATTGGGACTTGGGAGTATTTCTTGATATTCGCTTGGGGTTGCATTGTAGCTGGCAGTTTGGTTCCAAGCTTTTGTTTGGAATTCAAAAATGCTAGGAACACAACACCAAATACAACCTCTCACATATATGTGCCCTCCATGTATGTGAGAGGTTGTATTTGGTGTTGTGTTTGGATTGTTGCATTGTAGCTGGCTGTTTGGTTCCAAGCTTTTGTTTGGAATTCAAAAATGCTAGGAACACAACAATCCAAACAAAACACCAAATACTTCTTCTCACATACATGTGCCCCCATGTATGTGAGAGGTTGTATTTGGTGTTGTGTATGTAGCACTTTTGTATTTACGGCAACATAAGCAGGATAAGGTGAATTTGATTGTAGTTCAAGTGGATCTACTCTTTGATATCAAGGGGAGGTTTGGGATTCGTTTTAGCTTGTGGAGAGGCATTGAATCTCAAAAGAATCCTAAGTCGGTGTAATGCATGAAGTGTAACATGAAAAACATATATGCCTTCACCATTATCAACGTTGATTTATCCTCAAACTTGATCGTGAGAAGCGTCCTCGTCAAAGGCTAGAGTTTCCATAGGCATCCACAACTTCAATTTTATTTTATTTGTTGCTTTCCAGATTTGCCTACGAAGGATGATGATGCTCCAGGAGATGCTAGAATAATCAGTGCAGCTGTGCTAGTAATAGTCCCAAGATTGGTTGAGGATCCAATACTTCAACCATTGCTTGGCTGGCTCAAGACATGATCTCTACCTGTTCAAAAAGTTAGACTAAATACCATCAAGATGAGTTCTAGTAACCTCCGAAAAGATAGCTTGTACACACTTCTATACATCTCCCATGGCAAGCAATCAATCACCTAGGATTCACCTCACTATCAGTTAATAGGTTTTAAGCAATGTTGATACTGGTACTCACTTTTCAAAATCTGCCACAATCCCTGCTGTTAGAACATGTGTGAATGTTGAGTCCCACGTCACGTAAACAGAAAAAAAATTGGACCTTAATATACAATTGGATGACTCACCACTTACAAGGTTTAGCCTTTTAAGTGAATATGGGTCATTCAATGTATATTGGGCCCAAGTGATGTGGTGGACTCTTTGCCGTTATTCCAATACAAATTGGGCCTTGAGCACGTAGTGGCAAGTCGATGCATGAGAACACTCGTGGAGCGGTATAAAATCCAAGGTGACTCTTAATGAAGCAAGGTGGCTCGATGTTGGAGTGCTGTAATGGATGGCTCATTATCGATGGAGTTGACTCGTCAGGGAGCATGGTGCTGGTGAATGAGCACATTGGCTCTCAATGGAGTTCTCGGAGTTGACTCGTCGGGGAGCACAGTGCCGGTGACTAGACATGTTGGCTTCCAATTGAGATGACTCTGAATCGATGGAGTGGGTGTAGAATAAGCCTAGTTCAGGAGATTGGGTTGAGAGTTGTAGATCAGAATCAAGGAGGAACTTGGATACAGAGAGTGATTAAGGCCCAATGTTCGGTTCACACGAGGGGGAGATTTGTTAAAACATGTGTGAACGTTGAGTCCCACATCAGGTAAACAGAAAAAGAGTTGAACCTTAATATACAATTGGATGACTCACCATTTACAAGGCTTAGCCTTTTAAGTGGATATGGGTCATTCAATATAAATTTGGGCCCAAGTAATATAGTAGACTCTTTGCCGTTACTCCCATACAAATTGGGCCCCACTCCTGCTGTGTTGTATGTGGGTTTAGAACTCCATCCTCAAAAATTCCCCCTTTAAAGCTCAGTTTAAACAATGGATGGTCACCATCCACGCCGCATTTTCATTCCACCCTACTTGGTGCAAAGAGACCGTATACATTTTCAAGTCAGGAAAACAGCACATCGTAGCAAGTTACATACATCGGTTTTTACAACACATAATAACTGATGAAGCCAAACTAAAAAGATGGCTAGTCCTTGAATGCTTTGGCTACACTAATTTAAGCTAATCACAACAAAAAGAAATCAGGTGATGTTATAGACTACAAAGCATACAAATAATCCCAACAAGGCACCTGCTATGACTTCAAACTCATTGTGGCCAACAGATTCTTTTAAGACAGGCACATCCCATCGATTAACTTTTTCTGTTTCTCCTTCAGCATCAGATGATGGGCTAGATGAGCTCAGCTTACCAATTTGACCCTTTCTATTCTCCGATCCAAGTAATATTTTAGCATTTCTATGTTTCAAACTAAAAGAATCTGCTTCCTCCAAGGACATAGGCTCAAAGTTTTCTCGTTTAGAGAATGATATTCTAGGTCGAGAATCTATCGTATCGTCAACATCTTTCGAAGGAATAAAATTCTGGACCAGCACCCTGTTTAGTGCCTTTGCATGAATACCCACTTCCCTTCTCACTCCCTGCAAAATCAAGATTCAACTGAAAGAGATTTAAATTTGAATATAAAAAATATATATATATTGTTCATCCCACAGTGGGTTGCATATCTAGCAACGTGTTTTGGTCTCCTGATGCAACAACTCAACAAGCATCAGTTTACTTACCCAAAAAGATTTTAACTTACCCAAAAAAAAACAAGCATCAGTTTAATCCTATGGGGCATAGACCTCCCCAAAAGGTAGCGGATTCACTGCTATTACTGTAGGGATGATAGAGTGGCACTTTTGATCCCTAATTCGATAGTTATTTATTGATTAACATAGCCTCTACCAGTATAAATTTCAGCTTGCTCATACCACCCAAATGAGGAAGCAGAGTACTTGAATGTAGTATACGATTTGATAGTAAGATCTCGAGCAGAACTTTGATTAAGTCAATGGCAGCAGACCGCACACAAAGGGGCCCCAAAATCTATACACAAAAGGTTCACTATTTGCACGTACTAACAAACCATTTGGATGACTGTAATCTTGGGAGGATTGAGAATGTGATGATGCATTTTCATGATTTCTACATTTGGTGCTGACTGGAATAGGAATTTGATTCTTGATGACATATTCAACCAGAAATCACATTCTCAAACTAAGTAGAAATTGATCCCTCTCATCCCCCATGGGAATCCTAGATCCCTGGTTCAATCCATGAAAAAGGAAACGTTTGACTCTAGTAAATTTTCAAATTTGCTGATTACCAAATAAGATTATTGCATTAATCCAAGTACTGGAATAGAATTACTCCATGTATTGAATTACTAGAAATTGGAATTTGATTACTAGTAATCAAATTCCTGATCCTAACAGAAGATTACTGGTATCCAAACATAGTCTTGGGTTGTCAAAGTATCTCCAACCAAGGATGTAAAATTTGGAATGGCATGCCAAGTGGGTGAATTAGCATTTAAATAACTCCAACCAAAATGGCAATTGCTTAGGTGTTTTTTGACATCTCTCCTCTCATGTCAAATGTCTTTGATTATTTACTCCTCAAAACTTAAAATTAAAGTGAAAACATACTTAAATAAGAAATTTGGCATATTGGTTGGAGTGGGTAAATCTAACATGCAGATTGCCACATTAAGCTTTTAAAAAATTTTGACATCCCCATATTTGAAGCCAAGGTTGGAGATGCTCTAAGAGATGCCAGGGCCTTCTACCTAAGTAATATCCAGAGAAGGAAGGAAAACAAAACACAAAACATTCAAATGGTGAAGCGGACTATAAAAGAAATTATTCTTTGGTAAGATTGAGGGTTCAATCCCTCAAGATAAATGGTACGTGCCCAGTAACTTGGGTCAAGCTACATTGATATTTTTTGCTCCAGTTGGCTCTGTATGTCAATTAAGTTCCAGGCGATCATGTCATTCCTGACTGCCTCAACCTATTCGGCACTTCAAGTTCTTTTAGCATCATCAAGATGGATCACACGACTCTCCCTTAGAAACTAGCTCTATATTGCAAGCAAGCGTAACACCTCAAACAACCTTATCTCATTCAATTTTCAACTGGTGCGACTTCTGATTTCCCTTGATGCATTCATTGGTGATTTTATCTTGATTTTGATTGTTGGTGCTGTTATAATTACCGTCAATACACTGCAATTTATCCTTACACCTAGAACCTGTAGTGTCTGTCCGATATTCTTGCTTAGAGTTCACTGAACCTCTTATTTCATCAACCAAAACCATATTGTCTTGAATAAACCAAATATTTTCCTGATTACATCATCCATAAGACATGCAACAAGGTTGAGGACTTAATTCATTTATATTCTATATTTGGTTACATTTATTTTCGTCTCTTAGAGCTCTTCACAAGACCTCTCCAACCTCATTATATTTTTCCCCAAAGTGAAACAAATACCAATACACTATATTGATATGTATAGTATTATGATCTTCTATAGAAGGGATAGAATCATAGAATACCTGAGCGTCATACATGACGAGGCTTGCATAAACAACTGCTAAACCAAAAATGGCATCCGAGAAGCCTCTGCAACCATAAGATCCACATCAGATGATGTATCTTTAATCTTCCCGAGAAATTCAACAAGGACATACAAACCCGTCAATCAAACTGCAGTTTCCAATGATAATAAAATACACAATGGGAAAGAATCCGCCTCAAGGAGTACCGGGCCAATGGAAAGACAGCTTTTTTACAAACCTTTCAATGCCAAGAGACATAGCGGTGGCCACAGCTGCCTGTGAAAACAGAAGAAGGATAATAAACTATAAAGAATCTTATGTAGCACTGATAGCTACTTGAGGGGAAAAAAATCAAATTAATGGTTACAGAAGAGTGAATTAAGGGTGGGTGTTAAAAGGGCATTGTGAAAATATACCGAGGAATGAGATGAAGGGAAGCCTCCAGCCTGAAAGGCAGCCTTAACAAAGTCGAAATTTTTAGTGTTTCTGTTTCGATAAAGGAAGGTCGAAGTGAAAGGCTTTGACAGCTGCCCAATTGCTGCCGAAGCAGCTGCTGCAATCAGAACCTAGACAAACAAACGATGATAAAATTAATGTCGTCGCGAGGATAACTAATACTGCAAGATGGGGCTCTTTTCAAAACCTAAGATTTATTTCCGCGTTTACAATGACAAAATACTATGTGGTCTGATGGGAGGCAGATAGAGATAATAAGCAATAGTGGAGTGGAGTAGGGTAGGGTAGGGTAGTAGTGTACACACCTTGTTGTGGACGATTTCTGCGAATTCATTAATTCCAACACTGGCACATACGACTTGTACAGTTGTTGCTGCTTTTGAAGAAGAAGGAGAAGAAGAAAAAGTTGTTTTGGAAGGGTAGGAAATGAAATTCCCGCAGCAGTATGTCGAGTGAGAGGAGCTACGAGAAAGCAGTACACCACTGGAAAAGCTCCAACCTTGCAATAACATGTTCCCTCTCTCTCTCTCTCAACAAAACAAAAACCAAGAAATGAGTTTTACTTATCAAAAAAAATTTTGAGCTTTTTTTTTTTTTCCCCACACCTCTCACATATTAGGGGAGTTAATTACTAAAGTCCACGTTAAGTTCAAAAGCTGTGGGGGCTGAAAAAATCCTTTTAACCCCTTCATCCTTGCTGTTGTACGGTGAAAGGGTTGAACGGTGTATTGGATACCTGAAAATCGAAGGGGATGTACCTCCGGGAAGACGTTCCGACGAGCAAGTTAGTAAGAGCTTGAGAGGAATGCTTTTAGTGAAATTTGTAAGAATGAGAGATATTAGATTCTTTATCTTGTGGTATCACCTCTTATTTATAGGCAATGCTTTGAGTGTTGGATAAGTAGATGATGTTACTTTTGGCTATAAGTAGAAAGCTTCTAGATCTAGCCATAAGTAAAAATCTTCTAGATTTGGCCATAAGTAGAAAGCTTCTAGATGACCCTTTGATTCCCACTTGCAAGCACTATTCCTGAGATCTTTTCCCGAATGATAACGTACCTTTCGAACGAAAGCTTTACACTGCCGAACGAGCTAAGATCTTACCGAGCGACCATAAATCCCCGAACGTCAACTCACCCCATCGAGCACAACCACATGCCACCGAGTGAAAGAATGACACAACGAACGCTAACCTGATGAAGACACTAGAAGATTGCTGACGCTCGGCAACGACGCTGGGAGAACTCTGACGTTCGGCGGATCAGTGTGGTATCTTTCCATGACTTGTAATGAGATTACAGATGAACTGAGACAATTGTTGGTGAACCCTTTGACTCTTCCGAACCATGGATATTTCGGCCCACTACAAAAATTGTTCATAGCCCTTAACCCACAAACGCCCACGAGCCCACAACAGAGCTCGAACCCTAATCTCTCACAAGAGAGGACTAGGAAATACCATCCGGCTACAAAGTGCTTTGGAAATACTAATTTGAGCTTTCACTTGTTTAAAAATTACTCCAAAATTCCAAATCCCATCCATATACAGCAATTATTTTTGCACATACATGTGGTGTATTACAGAATTACTACTCGGTAAACCTTCTTTTCTTCTTTAATTCAACAGTATTTCAATTTCTTTTCGGAGGTTTTTTAACGAATTCAACTAATAAACAGCATATCTAAATGCATTCTTCGACTCTTTATCTTTTGTTGTTCTTATTTTTAATGAATAATCAAAACATGCTTTGGCATTTTATATTATGCGAAAAAAATCTAAATGCCCCAAATGCATATTCTAAAAGAGAACGATGACAGATACATGAACAGACACACTAGCTAGCTCCGCTCAGCTGGTCATTACATACAACCAAATAATTGTGTAGCTTAGCTACCCCAGCAGAGCAGTACACAACGAATGGTTATGGAATGATGGCACCAGACAGAAAAACAGTGATTCATAAAACAAAATAGTGGAGTACTAATGATTCATAAAGGCATCCGTTGGAGATCTCCAACTTTTAGAAGCACTGAAAGCAACAAGCTCAACAGGAATATTAATTTGCAACAACAAGATATGGCTTCTTGCTACTCGCTAGCAAACCAGTAGTAACTTGTAGTACAACATTCCTTCAATCGCCTTATTATTCATCCAAATAATTCCTAAAAGTACTCAAACTCAACATACGAAGAATCATGGGAACTATTCTTGTTTCTATGATCAGCCCCCATTTCTGCCATTTTCTTGTCTGATTGGGCTGTTGTCTCTTTACTAGCAAACTGCCCAAAGTCTACAGGCTCGGGTATGTGGGGAGGGATGGCACTCCTCACCAAAGCCCAGTTCACACCCTCAAAGAATGGGTGTTGCTTTATTTCTGTTGCACCCCTTTTATATGCGATTCGCTTATGCGGTTCCTTAACCAAGAGCCCACGTATAAGATCACGTGCCATAGAACTCACTTGCGGAGTTTCTGGAAACCGTAATGGCTGGCCTACAACATTGAAAAGCGTAGCCCGATTTCCAGCGCCCTTGAAAGGGGTTGTCCCGTGCAATAGCTCATACAAGAAGACGCCAAATGTCCACCAGTCCACTGCACTACCATGGCCCTCTCCTCGTATAATCTCTGGGGCTAGATATTCGTGGGTCCCGACAAATGACATTGAGCGCACGTTAGTGGGCTCTGCCATTAGTTCTGGGAGAGAACCTCCAACAAAGAGGCCAAAATCTGACTTGGATTTGCGATTCTTCTTCGTAGGCAGAATGCGAGGAAGAAAATGTGATGGTTGGATACAACTTTGTACTGCATACTTGTCATCCAAAATGCCACCAGCACTGCCACTGCCGCCAACATGTACGGAAGAAGACTTGACAAGAGTTGGACTGACAGAGCAACGAAGTGATAGATCAAAGTCAGAGAGCATGATATGACCCTCATCTCTTACTAGCACATTTTCTGGCTTCAGATCCCTGTATACAATGCCCAGCATGTGCAGATACTCTAGTGCCAACAACACCTCTGATGCAAAAAACCTGGTGAATTAAATAACATGGATGTCATTTCAAAGCTATATACTAACCATAAGGTCTGCTATTTGCATGAGTTCTTAGATCCAGTTAACGTGCTTGAACCTCGAAAATCATGCACAGGGCAAAACGGGACACCATATAAATACATGAAGATTCAACTACAAGAACCACTCTTAGTACTGAAAAAACTATCCTATGGGAACACAATGGTAAAGTGAATAGCTTATCAATCAACTCAATAATCACTTGCACTTGACAAGACAAGGACCAGTCTCTGCTGCACCACACCAAGGAGCAGCCAGGGAATAATACCATGATAAAATCCTTGGGATGTTCTGTATTGGAACTTGGAGTACATGACAATGTACTGAGGGTTCAATAAATTTCACATCTTCCAACTCTGTATTGGAATGACACAGCATATGAGCAAAGACCATAAGTATAAACTTCCTGAGATGCTGAATATACAAGATATGTGGGGACTAATTTCTTAGTATTTTCTCCCTCTGTCCCCTGTCAAACAATATGAGACAGGAGCATTATCATCATTCATCTAAATATCTAATTCAAATGTTCTAATTCTCAGAGAATTTAGAAATCTAGTGCTTTCAACAGATGGAAGATAATCGATGCTCCTGTTATGGTGTTCACGCATGATTTAGAGACTAAACGATTCGCAACAAGATATAACTAGTTTCTTTGAAGCTCAGTTAAGGACAAAATTGTGAGTGAGCAAGTTTGCCGTGTGGGGTTCAAAGTATAGAATAAAATGGAGTGGGTGTAAGCCATAACTAATACACCTATATTTACTACACCAAAAAGTTACCAGGATCTTCGATCCCCAGGTGATGAGGTGACGCCACGACAGAAAGCAGTAAAACCATTCCGCTCATAAAATTACAGTGGCTGGCCCTGGATTTGTAGGCTGAGCCCGGATTCAAAACAGAACCGTAATTCTCAGTCTAACATTACAACGCATCAGGATCCGTGTCTTTAATAAGCAGAATTAAACAAAAAACCGTTTTTGGTTTAAACCACAAAACCAAACACAGACTGGAGTAAAAAGGTGTGGACTAAATGTGATCGTGTGGGTCAATCTGCAAAATGTCAAAAGAAGTTATGGTGTTGGTAAAAAAACAGGTGGATTGGTGTTGATAGAGGTGGACAATGACAATGGTTGGATCTCTTCACGGTAGTCTAAGTCGTTAAAGGTTGTTGCAGAAAAAGTAAAGGTTAGGAAATAGAGAATATTGTACCTTAGGATGGTAACCAATTTTATCTAAATCAAGACAGACACAAGAAAAGGATGAACCACATGACTAACTAAGGAATAATCAAGAGAGTGTAAAGTCTAAGGTTTCGAAACTTCGAGACACTTTTGAAGCATTGAATTTGGTTTCTCATACTGTAAATGTTTCACTGACCAATAAGTTGAGGCAACAAAGAGGTGGCTATGTTCCCAATTCAGTGGGGACAAAAACTGGAAGAATAGTGAACCCTTCTATTCAACTTCAAGAACTGAGAATAACTAGCGCTCATAGGAGATAATTACCAAAAAAGGAAGCTAAGAGCACAAGACTTTTTCATTTCAATTGAAATTGAGATAAGATAATTTTCCCTACTGCAGACAATGTATGAACAACAATATGTCAAATATTACATGAAAGCCGAAAGTATGTTACCCAGTGCTGGTCTCCATTTATCCTTCTAAATTCTTTCCTTCTACTTAACAGCAGTACCACAAAATTCAGAAGGCACAATGGCACATACAATACAGAACCCTTTTACCAAACATCAGACATGCTAATTTTTTATCCAGTAATAACTAAAATTTTCTAATCCATGAAAACTCTTGTGAACAGCTATACAATAATCAACAGCTGTACTCGTTTAAGTATTTGAGGAGAATTTTTTTTTAAATTCTGCTCCTTTCAATGGAGGGAGGAGAGAGGGAGGATGGCGAGGTGTAAACGACCATCCTTTCACCGCTCACAACCATCAAGACCCACTTTGGTTAGTTAAAGCATGAAATAAAAAACCCTTGACCAATATTAGAACCATAAATACAGATGTCAGGAGTATTCGACCAGGTAAGAAAAGGCCCCAAATCCAATATAAATTCGACATTGCTAAGATAAAGCCGACAAAGAAAGGTTTAGAGTGATTAAAATGAAGAGATACAAGAATTTGATCAAAGGAAGATGATAGGTACTAACCTAGAAGCTTCCTCTGTGAAGTACTTGTTTGGTTGCTTTTGTCTAAGAGTGTGCAGATTACCTCCACTGCAGAACTCCATGACCAAGCAATAAAATTTATCTGTCTCAAAATAGGTATACAAAGTAGGCAGAAATGGGTGGTCAAGAAGACCAAGAATCTCCCTCTCTGTCTGAGCACGTAGAAGCTTGTTTCTACTTGCAAGAGACCCCTTGTCCATGACTTTCATAGCAAAGTAGGTATTGGTTCCCCTGAGCTCAACAAGATAGACACTTCCTATGTCTCCGTATCCGATCCGCTTCAGTAGCCTAAAGTGGCTAAGACCAAGAGGGGAATCTTTGGAAGAAGCCAAGCTAATGGCATCCCATCGACCATCTCCCCCAGTGTGGGGCTTAAGGGGTGCACTGGAGCTCTCTAAGCTGTCACTACGGGTGCCATTGCCGCCTCCCCGGCCAAAATTGGTAAACTGTTGGCTACCCTTAGCATCACCTGCCTTTGCATTTAATGGTAGTGTTGTTGTTGCTGCTGCCCCTGTTGAGGTCGATATAAGGAGTTCGGTATTTGTTGCCATCCTTGGACTTGGTAAAGGGCATGGATTAGTCACAGAATTTCCTGTCTTTGTAAATAGGTCCGCTTTGGAATCTGGATTGCTATCTGCATCAGGTATCTTTGGACTTGCCAATGGACATGGATCGCCATCTGAATTTGGCGAAGTTTTGGAAAGTGGATCATCCACATGTCCAAGACCAGATGGAAAATTATGGCTTATATTGACCATTGTTTTAGGTATTTGCTCTCTTTGGTTAGGATCATCTTGTGGGTTCGAGGATGAACTGGTGGTACTCTTGACAACCTGATCCATTTTCCTTGGTTCACATGGTCCTTTTGATGACATGTAGCTTATCTGTATCAAATGAGGAAAACATTATCCCGTTGTTCTAATTGTACGGGCAATCATGCTGTAACTTTTACCCATAATCTCATGCTGCAGGAATTGCTCGTTATGGAAAATGTGCGCAGATATGGATAACACAATGTTGGCAGCGGAGAACAAAATAGTGGCTGGCAATTAGTGGCAACAGTGAGTGTTATCAGATTAAAAAGCTTGTTAACTTTCAAAGATTCTGTGAGTAAGGTGCAATGACTTTAGTACCACAAAAAGAGGAAGAAGAAGAAGAAGAAAAATCCACACTGACCAAAATTTTCAACATCCACACAGCTCAATTCCCTTGAACGAGCAGGACCTAGATGCTCATTAGCCCTTTAGAAAACAGCACAAAACCACCCCCATCAATTAGCTGGTAGGCCTCCAATAAAAAAAGAATAAAAAAAATTAGCTGGTAGGTCGCACAGCAGATGAAAATTACCAGAGACTTCTTTAGTGGATTGGGTTGAATTGAGTTAGTATTTCTTAATGCAACTAAACAGGTTACTTGAGAAAAAGAGGAAGAAATCAAATACGAACACTGACCTCATATGCGTTTTGGCTCTCTGTTTTCTACAACATGAAATGACACATACCCTGATTAGATTCACGAAGGTACCCCATTGGTTTTAAACCTGTAATGCGCATAAATGCTTCAACACACACACACACAAACTCATGCGCTCTAAAGAGAGATGACATTATGGCATTAAAAGTAAAATGCAGGCAATGATATGAAAGTACTGATCATTGTCATCCAAAAGCTCAAAGTTTAACTATTGGAGACGACCTCAGAATGCATGTATTAAATCAAACCGACAGGGCAAATATTTGGGTGGAATAAGGATTAAATCTCGAGTCACATGGAAACTGAAGTAACATTTCCCATTTGTTGTAGCCAACCCAAAAAAAAAATAATAATTAATAGAGATAGGACAGAGACAAAGAAGTAGCCATAATGTATTATCGAAGAAAGGGCAAATATAAATTTTCATACTTATTCAGAAAGTAAATAGCAAAGGAGATAGATGAAATCTGACAATGTAGCAACAACAAACAAACAAAAAAATTGAAAACTACAAACACATAAAGAAAGGGATAAAAAAAAAAAAATGGACTTGAGGAGATGATTACTTGTCATACAGATGAGCAGTTGTCTGCCAAAATTTAGGTCCAACTGCAATTGTGTTTTCCCCTCGCCTGTCTGATTGATAAAGTTAGAGTTTCATACGTTAAACGATCCTATCTGCGTATTCAAGGTAAAAATTGGTTCATCCATTCCCCATTGTTGGTGGTGGTGGTGTTGTTCCATAAAAGGTAAATGATATCAAAAGGAGAGGAATGAAGGGAAGAGAAAGGAAGTTGCAAAAAGGATATGAGAAGGAGGTGGCCTTTGATTGAAGCCATGGCCCATACAGGTGGAGTGGATTGTCGTTATTACCATTATTATTATTGTTGGTTTCGAAGATATTTGAGGAGAGAATTTTGTGGGAACAAGGAGGGGGAATAACACAACCATCAGGAAAATCCATGCATGTATATAGGGGGGCTTGTATATGTGCGCGAGCATATGTGCATCCAAGTCCAACCATCATACATCCATCCATCCATCCATCCATCCATCCATCCATCCACAAAATGAGAGAGAGAGAGAGAGAGAGAGAGAGAGAGGAGGAACCGGTCACCGTTCTGCCATTCAGGAAGATGTATGGATCGCCGTTAAATTCTGTCCAAAGGTGTTGGACTTTGGGTGGAGCACCTAAACATAACATAAAGAGACAGACAGACAGAAAGGAAATCAATCCTCTGTGCTCGCGTCTGTATGTACTCCTAACAATCGCAAAACCACGGAAAATGACTTTACCACCTCCTAACTGTCGATCAAACATAACTTCAACGGCTACCAACATGGACTAAATGACTATTGGGTTGGGGAAGTTTCCAAATACTCGGTATGTACACTCTTAGCTAACTAAGTTCCGTTATATTGATAAAGTTCCAAAGACTCAGTATGTACAAGTTTGCTCCCTCTTAGGTAATATTTTCTTGCTAAATGTTCTAGAAATGCTAAAAGTTGGGGGATATAAAGAAGTAGTGACATCCCTTAATTGAAAATGGTGTATATGGTACATTTCCATCGGCCCAATTTATTTTTTCATTTTTAAAAAGCAAACTTATTAAGATAACATAAACACTATACTTTGCAAAATTCAAATTGTTTTAAAAAAGCCCTTCAATTCAAATTGTTCTTATCATAGATTTTTTTGTTGTTTGTGTTTTCAAATTGAACAAACGGTTTGAAGTATCGAAAAGCTCAAAAGGTATACAAACAATAAAAAGTACTCCTTTACTTGGTTAAAATTTCATATACGAAACTAGACCTCCTTTACTTGGGTGCGTAAAATTACCCAACGATGGTTATCTCATCTAACCAAAGGGTTTGTTCCCACCCTAGAGGTGTGAGTTCAATTATTTGGGTGAGGTGGGGGGGAGGCTAACCAGGTAGGAGGCAAAAGTTTATGTGGGTAGCTTTATCGGCGCATCCAGTGATCCCCCTCCTATCTGCTTCTCACTACTTTCCGTTAGTGTTGATTCTCTACAGCCGGCCTGTAAGGATCCGCGCCAGCTGACCTACTAACCTTTAGCATAACCACGTAGCTCAAAAGGTTAACATCGAGTTATACATGTTGGAAATTGAATAGAATTCCTGTATTAAGTAGGTTTAGGCTTAATTTGACTAGAATTTATATTCTAAGTCGATTTAGGTTTATTAGTGCTTCCTTATAAATAGGGGCCTCCTAGGGTTTGTCCCTTTTGGGTCCATTAAGGAGATACTCATTTGGGTATTATTGTGGAGTTCTTCGTTCTTTTTGTTGTTGGGACTTGATATTAGGATTTTCGAATATCTCATTGGATTCCACCAAGGTTTTGTGTCTCCCTTTCGGGTTTCACCAGAAATTTGTTCTTGAATATCGTTTGATGCTTCGTTAAGAGTTACGGGTATAGCCGACTCTCTGTAATATCTCCTCGTTCACAGTGAATCCTCTCTAGCTCTTCTCCCGTGGAATACGTTCTTACTTTGTATTTGAGCAGAATCACGCATATCTTTATGTCTTTATTTTGATTGCTTGTTGGTTTGTTTAGGCTGCTGATTTTGTCACTCCTTTTTTTTGTTAACGTCACCCCCCTACAAGTGTATTTTTGGTAGTCTCATTCTTTTTGGGCATGGGGATACCTCTAATATTGTTTTAAAAAAACTTCTGTGTATAATTTAGTAGTTATAAATATTGTATGGATGGTCAGTATAAATTCCAGAGTCTTGGGGAGGCATGTGTATTTGTGAGTAGAAATTTCGACAAGACAGGGGCGACTATTCGCAGCCCCGTATTTTCTCCCGTAGCCCGATAAAAAATTTCGAAGATTATATTTCGCTAACTACATGTCAAAAATATGTTCAACCTTCAGAAAACAACTGTCGAACATACATTTCGGTAAAATAGCTGTTGAAAACAAGATTATATTTCGGTAACTACATGTCGGAAATGCATACAACAAAAACAAGAAACATATATTTCGGTATTTAGATGCTGAAAATATATTTCAATTTCGGTAACTAACTGTCGAAACATATGAAAATTTTTAATGGGCTAAGAGAGAAAATACGGAGCTGCGAATAGCCTCGCCCCCATAATATTATTGTAATACTGTATAGGGATTGTAACATTATATAGTAGTAATAATAGTATTAATTTATGAGAAATGAAAGGAAAAGAAAAACAAGGGGAAAGGAACCGACAAGATCAAGACTGTCTGTCTGTGTGGAGGGGTGAGGTGAGGTAGATTAGATCGATCGATCGATCGAGTGAGTGTAAATGGGGAAGAAAGCGGTGTTGATAGGGTGCAACTACCCAGGGACGAAGGCAGAACTGAAGGGATGCGTAAACGACGTCAGGAAGATGTACAGTTGCCTCGTGGACAAGTACGGCTTCTCGGAGGAGGACATAACGGTGCTCATCGACAACGACGATTCTTACACCCAGCCCACCGGCCGCAACCTCCGTCGAGCCCTCTCCGATCTCCTCCGATCCGCTGAGCCCGGTGACTTCCTCTTCGTCCACTACAGCGGCCACGGCACTCGTCTCCCCGCCGAGACTGGCGAAGACGACGACACCGGCTACGACGAGTGCATCGTCCCTACTGACATGAATCTCATCACCGGTCTCTCTCTCTCTCTCTCTTGATTTTTCTACCTAATCTAGGAGCAAGTTTTACTTTACCCATGATAGATAGGTACTTTATCCATGATAGATAGGTGCTTATTAGTATGATCGACTATTAAGCGTTACGTGATATGCACACACAGAGACACCGCCTTGGAGTGTGAACTAGTAACTTTTTAACTTCTGCAACTGTTCTTTAAGACCAGTACTCTTCCCGCTGGCCAAAATCCAACTTTAAAAGCATTGTAGGTGACATAATGCTTATTCTATTCCCTTTTTTGTCTTTCTGGTTGGCGTATGCATAAATTTGGTTGCTGTACTACAGATCTGGGCTCTGTTATCTCTGGGCTCGAGAATAAAATTATTGACCTATAATAAGATTTTGTGTAGTGATCAAGGGCAATGCTAGGCGACTCTATTAAGTTTCGGAGAATCTCTTCCGATATCTTGAAGAACCAAATAATTTTCTCTCTCAATTCTCATGTCTTTTTGCTCCTTGGGTAGTTTTGTTGTGGATTAGCAAGGTGTATAGCTCTGGCTCTTTTCGGGTGGGATATGTGGGGTGTGCTATAGCATCAGTCATAAGCTTTGCTTTGGTCACATGGAAGTTGAGTGGGAAAAATGTTTCAAAAAGTGATGCTGCAATTTAAGTATCCATGATCCTTTATAACTCTCTTAGCTCACTTCCGGTCGTTGTTTGTACTATCTGTTTTGTTCAACCTCAGCTTGTTTCACTCCTGAAATTGTCCCTTGGGTATCTTTTACATATTTTCTTATGTTTTCCAGCATTTACAAACTTATTAGCAAATAAAATACTTCCCCTGAAAATGGTTTACTTGACATAAAAACATAAATATTTTCTACCGTTTTCAGCTCCTCCCTGACATTAGACTACTTTCAGCTGCAACTGACTGATCACGTCAATAGATATTTTGGCGGCACTCCATCATTTTCTGATGCCCAGCAGGCATTTGTTGATGCTCGTTTATTGCTCAGGGGATAACAAATTATGGGAAAATTCAATTGGACAAGAACTTAATACTATATTTTATTAACTGTTCTGGGTTCAGTATTCTTGTTTAAGTACGTATTTTTCGCTTTCAATTAGCTGCGTGTGATTCCACAAATGATTGTTCCAGTTTGATTTGATCTTTGCAACTAGTTGTTGGGTGATGTTGAGGAATCTAGTAGTAATTCACTTGTTTTCTCTCTTGAACTTCATTTGTTCTGGTTTTTAAAGTTCTGGTTGCATAATAGTTACCATTTGCATCATCTTGAAGTCTGTCAGTTGAGAACCACTTCTAGTGAAGTTGGTATCTCATCTCCCTCCCCCCAGTGGTGACCAAGGTTCGAGTCCCACGAGGGGCGGGGCTTTGGTGGCTAGGGCTATAGATAGCCTCTGGACCCCCTGTTCTAACTCTAACACTCCCACTAACTCCGCTAATGTATACAACATTGGCCAAAAAAAAAAGTCTGTCAGCTAAGAAGCACATACAAAGACACTAACAGAGATATGGGCACAAGACACTGTAAAAAGCATGTATACATTTTATAATGGCTATACAGTTGTATTCATGCGACCATTTCATCTGGAAATAACCAAAATAGTATCTTTACAAATTTTGTTGTTTTCGTTTTGAATTTACTCCTACAATTTCAATGAGGATTTTGTGGTCAATTTTGTTTATTCGTACCGCTTTTTCCTCATATTTTTGGAATATCGTACACCGTACACCTGAAATAAGCTTCCAATACTGTAAATTGATCCCTGCCATGTTTTCCTATGTGTCCAAGTTGGGACGCATGTATCCCTGATGTGTTGCCTGCTTAAAAACAGTTAAATTTATAGGACACGCCACCTCCCATACGCGTTCCTGTGTAGTTCATATGATTAAGGTAAGTTGGCTTAAGTGGATGGGTGCTCCTGGCATATTACGCGATCGACAGGAACCTACAAAACTAATTAGTGGTCTAATTCAAGGACAAATACAAGAAAGTAGGTATTTTGCCTTTCTTTCATATTCATGTAGATGCGCGCGCACACGCATCAGCTGAGGGGGAGGGAGAGATTTTAACTGTTTTGCTGGTGTGTGTGTATGCACAGATGATGATTTCCGGGAGTTTGTAGACAATGTACCGGAAGGTTGCCGCCTTACTATTGTATCTGACTCTTGCCATAGTGGCGGCCTTATTGATGAGGCCAAAGAGCAAATTGGGGAGAGTTCCAAGCATTCTCGTGAGGGACAGGAATCTGAATCTGAATCTGGCTTTGGATTTAAAAGCTTCTTGCATAAAACTGTGGAGGATGCATTTGAGTCCCGTGGAATAAACCTACCTTCAAGATTGCGCCACCACCACAATCGGCACCAGGAAGAAAATTTTGAGGATAGAGAGGTTGAAGGAGGAGGATACGGGGATTGGGGGTATTTCAAGAACAAATCTTTGCCTCTCTCAACTCTGATCGAGATACTCAAGCAGAAAACTGGTAAGGATGACATTGACGTTGGCAAGCTGAGGCCAACTCTTTTTGACGTCTTTGGTGAAGATGCCAGCCCCAAGGTTAAGAAGTTTATGAAGGTGATCATGAACAAACTCCAGGAACATGGCAGCGGTGGGGGCAACAGTGAAGGTGGTGGATTGATGGGGATGGTTGGAAATCTGGCTCAGGAGTTCCTCAAGCAAAAGCTAGATGCAAACGATGAAGACTATGCAAAACCTGCTCTAGAAACACAAGTGAGCAGAAAGCAAGAGGTTTATGCGGGAGCAAGTGGGCGGGCTCTTCCCGACAATGGTATTCTGATCAGTGGCTGCCAAACTGATCAAACTTCTGCAGATGCTAGCCCGTCTGGCAATGCTGATGAAGCTTATGGGGCTCTTAGCAATGCAATTCAGACCATAATTGCTGAAACTGATGGCACAGTTACTAATCAGGAGCTTGTATTGAAGGCAAGGGAGATGTTGAAGAGCCAGGGTTTCACACAGCGTCCAGGCCTCTATTGCAGTGACAATCATGTTGAAACTTCTTTTGTGTGCTGATGACGGCTAGTCTACTAATAATGCAAGGCAGATGAGTGATTCGGAAATATCCAGTTACTTCCGGGCTTTGTGTGGTGTGGTGGTGTAAACTCTCTTTTTTTTCTTCCTCTTTGATTGGATCGTGTGTTTGTATAATTGCTTTATGTTTGGTGTATGAGCAACAATTTCTGAACCAAAGTCTGCTGTCATGTATTTCAGCGATACTTGACCGTGATGTTGTGTTGTGATTTCAGTACTGCGATTGTGGCAAGAGTTCTACGTTGTAAACTGCATCCTGTGCAGCCACCTATAGGATTATTGTTTGCCTTTGGTGTTCATGGTCATAATCATGGAATTAATACGCATAATATACATCTCTCTTCTAAAACTATTGATCCAGAAAATTACCTACTTACATTTGCAAGATTCCTCAATTCAATTTCACCGTACGGAATTGGCAACACCAGATCATATCATGTGTCAAAGCTTTCCGTCATCCCTAAAACTCTGAGGCCATATCGCAAAATGCGGCATGGCATGTGGGACTTGATCAGTGTCTAGGTTTGTATCAGAACTGCGGCGCCTAAGAACATGTCCTACCTAGGAAATTGGTAATTATGTTGCTTAAAGGCCAAAAAAGGTGGAGAATTTTATCTGCCTACAGAATTTCACATTCTCGAATATATACAGTTTAGAAAAATGCAGCTAAAGGACAACTGCCCAAGATTTACTTTCACCAAATCAAAGAAGTCGTAATAAACAAGTTATTGGTGAAAACCCCACAGTAGACAACACAAAGTCATCACAGACAAAAAACAAGAAAAAGAAAAGACCAGAAACCAGCCAGATCTGTTGATCAAGCCTAGACACCAGGGAGAACCACAACTTGGATCCCAAGATCAAGCTTAAATCTTGAAGTTTCAAAACCCAATCAGTAGATCTAATCATTTCGAACAAGATTACAACTGTAAAGCATATAGTAATATTAAATGTCACCTAGATGCGTCTAGGATGCCAGCAAAGAAGAAAAATGGTGTAAATTATGACCCAGACCATTTCAAAATTAGGACTCCGCACACCATCAGTTGACCAACCCATCTACTTCTGCTGTTGTTTGTTACTCTCGGAGTTGCTTTCCTTTGGCACAGGTTGAATCCTCACATACGGCTTCCTGGTCAATGTCTCCCCTCTTAAAGCAGCAACATATCGGTCGTTTGTATCCTCTTTCCTCTGTAGTTCACCAAGGTATTCTGCCAGACGGTCTTTGTTTACTTTCCCCATCATCTAATTCACAAGTCAAATAGTACATCAGGACCAAAAGAAGAACGAGAAGAAAGAACTATGTCTAGACACCACTCTATGCCGGAGTAGGAACTATACAGTAATCCAAGAGTAAGTTAAGGAAGATAAATAGAAGCAGAAAAACAGAGAGCGCTATATCTTCAAGTTCAAAGAAAGTGATCAAAGAGAAGAAAGCAAGAAAATCAAGAACCAAACTAGTACTGTCATCACGAGTCAAGTGCAAACTATGAAAGAGGCCAAGAGATTAGATTTATCCACCAATTGCCCCTGCTATCAACTGTTTTCTGTAATTGCGCTGACCATACGGTCATAATACTTGCACATGCTTTTTACGCTTATGGAAGAAAGCTTACATGGCGGTTTTTAAGGCATGCAGGTCATCATCTAAAATCATACTCTAGAAGCTACTAGATGCTGGACTTCAACAGCGGCCTGATGACACATCTGTCCAGACATTGATACCAAAACAACTAGGGCTTGTTCGTTTGGGGGACTCAAAACCCCTGCGCACGGTCCCCAATAAATTTTCTATCTATCTCTCCACTCATTACACTTTAAAACCTCCCTCAAAACCCAAACAGAACATGGTCCTAAAGATTTAAGACAACAGAAACTAGAGGCCAATTATCTTGAATCTAAACAAGGAAAGAGACAAAACGCAAAGTCAGAAACCTTGCACATTTTGATAATGAAGCAGACATGAACATAGATCAAGGGAAACAATTTGATGGTGTTTGGAGTTGGGTTTGTGTATGCACCTTGCTTTACCTCACCTAAGGTATTAACTTTCTTGCATATGTTGCACAATAGTATGGTGGAATTTCACCGGATGAACACTCAAGCAGTACATCCTTAAACCAATGAATACTGACAACGAATTTTACAATCACCGGGAACTGGCAAGTATGCGTAAAACTCAAAATGACTTGCCAACTTCTCTTCCTCACAACTATACTCCATTAAATATCAAAGGCTGAAAATAGCTAATGAGGAAAAGGTCTACGGATGATTACACAGAGCAGTTATATGACCTGGTTCTTTCAAGTATGTAAAAGCCTAAAAGGTAAGTGAAGCACGAAAGGTGGGAACGTATAACATAATACAAGGAATTGCCGGTAAGTTTGGGAGATGTTTAATAACAAATATGGAAAAATTCCAAATCTTATCAGCATGTTGGGGCTTCTGAAATTTTTAGCAAGCAAAAGCAATAAACAAGGTATGTCCTGTTTGGAATGACTCTACCAATGTGCAAAAAAGATGGTGGGAAAATGACAAGCTGTGGTTTAATCCCTGGGAAGTTTTTTCTCTAGGAACTCTTTGACTTTTGTATTGTTTATTGTAGTAGTCTTTTTGGCTTGTCCAGTTGTAAGTTTACCTAGTTTTCTAATTTGCTTTGTCTGAGGGTGATGCCCCATGTTTCTGTATATATAGCTCATTTTTCAAGGATTTTCGTTTAGCATAGGAAATATTTATCTGCATAAGTGGACTTGGTAGCGATGGGGTGGAAGTATATATCCAAACTCCAAAAGTGTTAGGATGGTTGGAAATCCCCAATGTTGTTGGTTGAAGTTCCAACTTCTGGAACATTATTCGCTTTTGTTACTCATTCATGTTGTACGATGGTTAATTACACTGGTCGATTCTTGATGTTCTATATCCTCTTATGAGGTTTATAAGGGAGAGTAACACGTGCTGAATGTGTGGGGTGTATTGGTGCAAGTGCCAAGTCTAAGCTTGGGCAAGATAGTGTGGTCTTCACAGTTGTGAGAGGGGGTGCCTTTAAGTATTTGTGTCTTCAAACTCAAGGGTGTTCTAGCAAGATTTACGACTTGTAGTAGTAAATAACATATTGGTCTCACGGACATTGGTCGAATTTGGCCAAACTAGTACGTAACTATTTCATGTCTGATCGTCTTTATTACTTTTTCATTGTTACTTTTTAGTTGTTGCGTTGTAGTATATTATTTTTTGAATCTTCAATTAATTTGTGAGGAACAATAGAACCACCACAAAAATAAATAAACCAAAAGAAGAGCAGGCAAACAAAAGAAGCCCTTAATAGTAGTAATAATCTGATCTGATAACTAAATAGTGGAGTAGTAACTGAGAATAAACAATTTTTGGCATGGAAATGGAGTAACAGAAGAAAGAAGCAGGCCAGGGAATAATTAATCATCGATTAGAGAAAGATGCGTACAAGGGAATCGGGTGGAGCGTTGTGGCGGAGGTGGGATTCGAGTTGTTGGTTGCGGGAGTTGGTGATCTGCATAACTCCATAGCCGATAACACCAGGTACCACTCCACAAATGGTGGCGAATGCTAGGAAGAAGGGCTTCGACTCTTTCGTCTGCCTCACTATCCACCTCCACGTCCCGCTCTTCTCCCACAGTATCGACATAATCGGATCCTCTTCTCTTCTCTTCTCTGTCTGTTTTGGGGCTTCTTTTATCTGTCCTTTTTCTTTTTCTTGGAGCGACTATTCGTAGTCCCGTATTTTCTTAAAATTGAGATATATTTTCAGCATCTAATTATCGAAATATATGTTTCTTGTACATTTTCGACATGTAGTTACCGAAATATAATATTATTTTCAACATCTATTTACCGAAATGTATGTTCGGCAGTTGTTTACCGAAGGTTGAACCTATTTTCGACATGTAATTACTGAAATATAATCTTTGAAAATTTTAAACAGGCTATGGAAGAAAATACAGGGTTGCGAATAGTCGTCCCCTTTTTCTTTTGGAAAATTTTTAAAATGACACATGAAAGTTTCACCCAAATGTCACATAAACGCTTGAACTTAAATTTATTTCAATTAAACACCTATACTTACAAAACCTCCTCTAATTAAGGCTCCTGACGTTATACTTCCTCCAATTTGTGGTGACATGGCATTTTTGTCTGTTAAATGCCCCATTGGCACACAATAGTAGCCCAAAAAGTTGCAGACAATCAAAACTCTCTTCTCCCCAAATAAAAAACCTATTCTCCCCACATGGGACGGAGTCCGTTAAATGACCGATCAGACTCCGCCCATGTGCCTCCGGCGGCCACCGTAAGCCCCACTGGAAAAGTCTTCACCGCCGTGAATGTGAGAAGGCTCCGGCTAATGACGACCGACACGGCTTCGTTTCACGACGCCATGTACCACTCCGCCATGCCTTGCCTCGGCGTTCTCCCACCAGTCTGAATGCTCGATCCGTGATTGATTTTTCGTCGATGGTGATGCTTTCTCTCTTTTAACAAAAAGCCTATGGAAAATCCCAATACAACTACTTAGTGGATAATGTAAGTGGTGTGCAGGGGTATATTACATACACAAATTAATATGTATAATGTCAAGAGGAATAAAGAGAGAACGACAAACAATAAACATTGAAGAATGAAGAGGAAGAAACGTTCTCCTATTAGTCTACTAGTAAAAGTGTGTATTAATCAGTCTACCAACCTAGTGTCATTCAGCCATGGGTGAGGAGGAGAAAGATAAAATTGGGGAAGGAAGAGAAAGAGGGGTGGAGTGAGAAACAGTTCTGGTGTGGCAGTGGCAGTGGGTGAAGGAGATATGTGGCTGGGTTGCTTAAGTAAAGGTAAGGGTTTTGATTGTGTGCATCCCTTGTGCTTGACCGACCGGGTGAATTAAAATAAAGACGCATCCCAAGCGTAGGACTCTCGACCGGTGTAGCACAATATCCGGAAGTACCGGAGTCGAACCACAGAGACGGACGGACGATGGTGACTCAAAAGTATTGAATTTTAGTTTAACTTGGCTCTTAGGTAGCCACCCTTTGTTCAATGAGGTTGATTTACTAACTAAATTACCAAACTGAATTAATTAAATATGGATTTAAAAAGGAGAGTACAGCCGTGGGAACTCAGCGTCCGCAACTAGCCTAACCAATGTTTACTCGGGCCACAATTATTCACTTTGTTGATTTTAGAATAGGAAAAAGATCCCTAACAAATGCGCACCACCTGTCACCAGTTTTCGTGCGCATTCGAATTCCGGCGATGCCTGGGTTTTGTTTGTTAGAAGAGTTTTCGTCTTCTAAAACTGCTTACAGATTAAATTAATTCGAACCCGAGGTAAAAACATTAATTAAACTAGCCACGGGACGCCTTCGTCCCGCGGCCGCACTCTACGAAATTACTCACTC
The DNA here is from genome assembly GCA_018127125.1 of Rhododendron griersonianum. Lineage (NCBI taxonomy): Eukaryota > Viridiplantae > Streptophyta > Magnoliopsida > Ericales > Ericaceae > Rhododendron > Rhododendron griersonianum. Next base: position 259,290 of record CM030791.1, on the reverse strand, counting down.
ATGACTTTATTAAACGCAGCAATAATTTTAACCCTAGATCTAAACATGTTTCAAACAATCGAAATAGAAATAAAAACACGATACCACAGACTTACGGAAAAGTAACGGATTCGATTACCAAAGAAGAACAAGAATTTAAAGCTGGAAAATTTGAAGAACTGAGATTAAAACTTGAATCTGCAATTAAAAACTCAGAAAACAGCAGCCAAAAGTTAAACGAAAACGTAAGTTATGGAATGTGTTGCCCTAATTTCGAGTTAAAACGGGGTTTTTTTATAGTAATCCCTTTTAATAAACAATTAAAATCCTAAAATAAATCGGAATTGGACCCGCAACGACCCAAAACGATGCCGTTTCATATGCCTGATAACCCCTCGGTAGCGCTACACCAAAAAAGGGTGTAACGCTCGCGATCTCCCTTGAGGTGTTGACTCCGTTGACCGATGCCTTGGCCGTTGCTCCCTTAAGCTCTAGGTAGCGCTACACCAAAAAGGGTGTAGCGCTCGCGACAATTCTGGTCGTTTCGTGTTACACATTATGCCACCTTTGAGCGCTATACCCATTCCCTTGTAGCGCTCACGAAGATTCTGTTCACTTTCTCGCGAATTCCACTTCAACACTTAGTCTCCACAGCCCTCCTCCTCAAGCTCCATCACGGCCTTTCCAGATACCTCTCATTAGCGCCAAAACATCTGAATTTCCTGCAAATTAAGCACAAACTGTTAGGATCGAAACACACACGCACACGATTTACGAGTATAAACAGTAAAGAAATCAACACAGCAATATACGTGGTTCCCCAAAACCGGGTACGTCCACGGGAGCGGCTACTGTTCTTATTATCACAGTTTCAGTACATTAGGGTTTTACAATAGAGAGCCTTATATACCCGCTCTATACAAACCCTAACCCGAAGCAAACCGGTAGCGCTACACATAAACCTATGTAGCGCTACCCACAGCTCTGTTATGGCCCGAAGCAAACCGCTAGCGCTACACATAAAACCATGTAGCGCTAGCTACACCTCTGTTCCCATCTCCAAATAATGAGCCACACTTCCAACAATCTCCACCTTGGCGAATACACACTCGCCCCTTCAGGAGATGACCCCCCCACTCCAATCCAGTCAACTCGTGGAGGGGCGTCTCCGTTTGTCTAGCACCTGGAGACATTAACCAAGTCCAAGCAATGCTCGAACTTGTCTACAGTAACCATCTTTGTCAACATATCAGCTGCATTCTCAGAAGTATGCACCTTTTCCAGTATCAAATCACCTGCATCAATCAACTCTCTCACCTTGTGAAACCTCACGTCGATATGCTTAGTTCGAGCATGATACACCTGATGCTTTGCCAAATAAATGGCACTTTGACTATCACAATGCAACTGTACTCCACCTTGATCTATGCCAAGCTCCTTCACAAACCCTTTCAACCACAATGCTTCCTTAGCTGCCTCAGTCACCGCCATATACTCAGACTCAGTAGTAGATAAAGCCACCAGAGGTTGTACCATGGATCTCCAACAAATAGGCCCACCCACAAGTGTAAACACATAACCAGTTGTAGACCTTCTGTCATCCAAACCCCCAGCATAATCCGCATCCACATACCCAACAACTGAAATCTGATCCCGTTGCCTACCAAACATAATCCCACGATCCGAAGTACCTCTCAAGTATCTGAACATCCACTTGACTGCCTTCCAATGCTCTCTGCCTGGTTTGGCCATGTACTTACTGACTGTGCTAACTGCATGTGCCAAATCGGGCCTCGTACAAACCATTGCATACATTAAGCAACCCACTGCACTCGCATAAGGAACCCTTGACATATCCTCAATTTCTTCATCTGACACCGGACACTGAGCTGAAGATAATCTGAAATGACTTGCCAATGGAGTGCTGACCGGTTTGGCATTATCCATACTAAACCTCTCCAACACTTTCACCACATAATTCATTTGAGATAACCACAACTTACCAGCTGACCTATCTCTTCGAATTTCCATCCCAAGTATCTTTCTAGCTGCTCCCAAGTCCTTCATGTCAAACTCTTTACCCAATAAAGATTTCAACCTGTTAACCTCAACCATACTCCTTGCAGCAATCAGCATATCATCCACATAAAGAAGCAAGAAAATATAGGAACCATCATCAAGACTCTTAACATAAACTCTGTCACGACCCGGATTTTCAACATAAAATAAAGAATATGTCTCAAAAGAAAGTGCTACACTTGCCTTCGTAAACCCAAAATAAAGTTCCACCTGTTTAATTACAGACAAGTCCTCCATTCAGAAGAAAGTATACTTTGGCATCACACCCCAAATCAACTTAGTACAGTTATAGTTCTAGTCAAAAGATAGTTCATGAATCCTTAGTTACAAAGCCATCTTGACCCAAAAACTTAACTATTACAAGATGAAAAAGTAACTAAGTGCATTAGGCTTCCAAAATCTGTCCACAATCCAAGCATGTAACACATGAGGCTAAAGTCCGGCATTGGTACCTGAAAAGAAGGATTTTGTTGAGCTACAAAGCCCAGTAGGAAAATCTTAACCAAAATTATATGTACACATGTCGACTGATGCAATGGAAAGAAAGGTATGGAAACAAAGCTCAGTTCTCAAGATCAATCAATCCACAATCTAAACCTTGACTCTGACTACGGGCACTAATTACGAGACTCAACAATTCAAGTGCCCCAACTCAACTCAACACCATAAACCCAGGGTTACCGTATTACCACCCCTCGCGTACGAAACCCTTCTGTGTCACCGTATTACCACCCCTTGCGTACGGGACTCCCTAAATCACCATCCGACCTCAAACGACCCAATTCTCAACTAACATGCGAGCTATGACTTCCCGAGATCACATTCTCAAACGTAATGTCGTATGATATGCCAATACTATCACAAATGCATCACAAACGGTCACATACTCCAATTTACAACCAATAAGCAATTAACAACGTTTAACCATGTAGTTCCATGTTCAATTGTGTCAACGGAAGACCAACGGGCAAGGAATGCATTGAAAAGTCGCAAGAAGCCAAAAGAACGAGCTTGAGATCAATTAGGAGGTGTTTCAAGGAGTTTAGAAGTAGTCGGAAGCCAAAACAATCAACAAAGGATCAACAGGAACAAAACCTGGAGATAGGCCCCCCGTATCGATACGGGAAAAATCCGTATCGATACGGAACAAACTGTCCGAAATCAAAGGCTTACCGTATCGATACGGCGAGAAATCCGTATCGATACGGAGAGGTCTCGAGAGGCGATTTCTGCAGATTTTCAGAACAAGCTAGATAACCAAAACACAACATTGCAAGGCTCGATTCTACACCAAAACAACAAGCAAACATATAAAAGAGGTCAAGAAGTTCCTACCTCGAGACAATGGATGAGATCCTCGCGTTATTGGACGAGCCCTAGACTTTCGAGCTTTGAAACTTCGATTCGAACTCAACCCAAAGATTTCCGAGCTTAGGAACGCGATTGCAAGGCTTGAATGTAGTTGTTTCTCGAAGATTTCGGGGTGTGAGGTGGAGTTTTGAGTGTGAGATGAGGAGAGAGAGAGAGATCGGTGGGGGGGAGTGGAGAGCCGGTGGAGAGGAGAGAGGAAAGGGAGATGAAATTATCTCCTACTCCTCACCCACCCCTATTTATACTCACAAATCACACAATCACACATTTCTCCCTCAAACTTCAATTCTATCACTATGGTCCTCGAATCAATTATTCACCAATAATCCATATTTTCTCAATTAAGCATTTAGTCGATATTTCAAACATTAAAATTATTCGGGTCTCTACAAACGCAACAATCATACTCACAGCGTGTGTACCCAATCCGTATCATGAAAGAGTCAAACCTCTTGTACCATTGTCTTGGAGACTGTTTCAGCCCATAAAGTGACTTCTTCAACTTACAAACAAGATGCTCAGTCTCTGGCTGCTTGAACCCCTCAGGCTGCTCCATGTAAATGACTTCCTCCAATTCACCATGGAGGAATGCCGTTTTCACGTCCATCTGCTCTAACTCAAGATCATAACCAACCACCAATGCCAAGATAATCCTGATTGACGTATGCCTCACCACTGGAGAAAAGACCTCATCGAAATCAATCCCCTTCCTCTGTGAATACCCCTTTGCCACTAACCGAGCCTTGAACTTTTCCCTCTCCTTTTCTGTTGCTGCTTCTTTCCGCTTGTATACCCACTTACAACCCACTGGCTTCTTTCCCATGGGCAGTTCTTTCAACTCCCAAGTCTTATTCTTATGCAAAGACTCCATTTCCTCCACCATGGCTTCCATCCATCTGTCCCTTTCAGAACTCGTGATAGCATCCTGAAAAGTAGATGGATCCCCACTGGTAGTAGTCAATGCATAAGAAACCAAGTCTTCAAACCCATACCTCACTGGTGGCTTGATAGTGCGCTTGGTTCTCCCAGCGGCCAAGCTTTGCTGCTGCTCCTGCTGCTGCTGTTGATCAAGTTGTTCATCCGGTTGAGTATCACCCTTATCAATGCTTTCCAACTCAATATCTACACCCTGCTGTCTGCTGCTCACTTCCTCTGACTCAGAATTTTGAACCTTCTGATGTGCCTTGATCATAGAGTCCTCATCAAATACCACATCCCTACTGATCACCACCTTCTTTGTCTCTGGATCCCAAAGCTTGTACCCTTTGACCCATTTCTCATAACCAAGAAAGATACACTGTCTAGACTTCGCATCAAGCTTTGACCTCTCATCACTGGGAACATGAACATAGGCCGAACACCCAAAGATTCTCAACCCAAAGATTCTCAACCCTGAGTAGTCAACCTTTTTGGGCAGAAGCACTCGGTGACCTGTTTATAACAAAGCATGCCAAACTCACTGCTTCTGCCCAAAAAACCTTCGGAAGTCCCGCATTCAATCTCAAACACCGTGCCCTTTCTGCTATAGTTCTGTTCATCCTTTCTGCCACCCCATTCTGCTGTGGTGTCTTTCGAACAGTAAAGTGCCTCTTAATCCCATGTTCCTCACAAAACTTCAGAAAAGGCCCATTCTTGAATTCCGTCCCATTATCTGTCCTGAGGCACTTAACCTTTTTCCCTGTCTGGTTTTCCACTTCAGCTTTCCACACTCTGAACTTAGCAAAGACTTCAGACTTGTGCTTCATGAAGTACACCCAAACTTTCCTCGAAAAATCATCGATAAAGGTCAAGAAATACAGAGATCCTCCTTTCGAAGCTACCCTCACTGGCCCCCAAACATCTGAATGAACGTAGTCAAGAATTCCCTTTGTTCTGTGAATTGCATTCCTAAACTGCACCTTACATTGTTTCCCCAGAACACAAAACTTGCAGAAATCCAGTTTACATGATTTAACCCCTTTCAGCAGATTCCTCTTATGCAGCTCTAACATCCCACGCTCTCCCATATGTCCTAACCGCATATGCCAAAGCATGGTATCATCAGTATCCTCAGTTGTGGTAGCAGCAGCAACTCCACCTACAACTGTAGTTCCTATCAAACGATAGATATTACCAGCAATCTTAATACCCTTCATAATCACCAAAGCACCCTTCATTACCTTCATGACTCCACCTCCTGTTTTATACTCACAGCCATTAGAGTCTAAGGTTCCCAACGAAATCAGATTTTTCCTCAAATCTGGAACATGCCTAACTTCACTTAAGGTTCTTACAACACCATCAAACATCCTGATCTTAATTGTGCCTATTCCAATGACTTCACATGATACATCATTACCCATTCGAACATTACCACAATTTACTGACCTGTAGGTGTCAAACCACTCCCTGTTAGGCGTCACATGAAACGAGCATGCTGAATCCAGAATCCATGAGTCTGCCAGGTGATCCGAAGTTGCTGAAACCGAAAGCATGTCACCGTCATCTGATTCCTGCTCTACAAGATTCGCAGAACTTGATGACCCATCTTTCCTCTCTCCTGCCTTTCCTTTCTTCTTCCAGTCAGTTCCCTTTCCTTTCTGCGGACAGTCTTTCTTCATGTGCCCCTGTTCGTGACACCTGTAACACTTGAACTCAAACGTGCCCTCGGACCTGTTCTTTGACTGAGACCTCCCACGCCCCGAAACTGATTTACCCCTATCCTTCTTCCTGCCACGATCCTCGTACCCCTTAACCACCAGACCTTCACTCTGTAGCGACTCTGTTTGTTGCTTGCGTTGATTATACGCCAGAAGGGCTGCAGTGACTTCCTCCAGTTCTAGGGTTTCTTTCCCCCAGAGTAAGGTTGTAACAAGAGTTTCGAGAGAAATCGGTAGTGAACACAGTAACATTAGCGCTTGGTCTTCCTCCTCAAACTTTACATCAATCCGTTGTAAGTCGCTCAGAATCTGATTGAACATGTTGATATGCTGAACCAGATCTGTACCCTCGGCCATCTTCAACCCAAACAGTTTCTGCTTCAGAAACAGTTTGTTCGTCAACGATTTTGCTTTCCAGTTTAGTCCAGACCCCAGCCGGCGATTCATCACCCAACACGTGATACATGACTTCGTCTGCTAGACACAAACGAATCGTACTCACCGCCTTCATCTGGAGTTCTTCCCAATCGTCATTTGACATGGCCTCTGGTTTCGCCTTCAGCCTCTTGTATAAACCCTGCTGCACCAACAGATCCTTTACCCGCTGTTGCCACAATCCGAAATTTGAAGTTCCATCGAACTTCATAACGTCGAACTTCGTAACAGACGAACTCGATGACATCGTTCTTCGCGTGACTAGAAACAGCCTGAAGCTCTGATACCACTTGTTAGGATCGAAACACACACACACACGATTTACGAGTATAAACAGTAAAGAAATCAACACAGCAATATACGTGGTTCCCCAAAATCGGGTACGTCCACGGGAGCGGCTACTGTTCTTATTATCACAGTTTCAGTACATTAGGGTTTTACAATAAAGAGCCTTATATACCCGCTCTATACAAACCCTAACCCGAAGCAAACCGGTAGCGCTACACATAAACCTATGTAGCGCTACCCACAGCTCTGTTATGGCCCGAAGCAAACCGCTAGCGCTACACATAAAACCATGTAGCGCTAGCTACACCTCTGTTCCCATCTCCAAATAATGAGCCACACTTCCAACACAAACACAAAATCCAACCACGTGCACGCATTAAATGGAAAATGAGAATTAAATGCACGTCTAACGCGCTAATTTCCCTACTTAGGCGCTTAAATTCATGAATTCCGCTCACCTATCACCTTGACTTCATACCATGTGTCGTGGGGCCACTTAACGGGTAAAAGCTGCCACGTCATCACTTTTGTGGAGAAATTGGACGGAGTATAACTGCAGGGGCCTTAATTAAGGGATTTTGTAAGTACAAATGTTTAATTAAAAGGACAATTCTAAAATCAGCCTAATGGGCTGATAATACTAAGTGTGTAAATATGTATTAAATGGTGTAAAAGGTACACAAAAATATGTGTTTTCCTTATCTTCTAGTGTACTTATCGTCAGTCCAGTGAGCTGACAATAGCAAGACCGTAATTAAAATAAACTTAAGTTCAGATGTTCATGTAACAACTCCGATTTTTAGCAAATAAAAATCTCGTTTAAATATTTGAAAATTCTTTAATTTATTTAAAAGTTTCTTTTAACCTTAATAATCCGTCATAATTAGATTTAAGACAATCAAAATAAAATCTTTTAGCATCGGACATTCTAGTCCTTTTCCAAAGACAAGTATGCTTGTAAAAGCACTTGTATATTTTCCTATCAAGTAAATAAAGCCTTTAAATTATATAATTCTTTGCTATAAATCCTACTTGGCAAGTAGAATTAGTTTCCAACCAAATGGTTAACCAAACCTAGTTACCATTCAACTTAGTTACCATTCCCTAACATTTAAGAACCATTGGACAAAGGTAGTAATCATGATGCTTCCAAAAGTAACACCCATAGCCAATTATAAGCATGCCTAATTGCCCATATGTAAGGACCCGTATTTTTAGAAATTAATAAAAGGTTCATTCGGTATTATAACCAAGGAAAATAAGGGATATATTGAGTTTAAATGAATTGGGGTGAATGTGATGAAATTGTTTGTAGGAGGGTATTTGTGCAATATATGTTTAAGTGAATATATGTAGGTGTGGGTGTGAGCATAGAGGAGTATTTTCACTCCTCACTCCCTCTCTCCATCTCCCGACCTCTCTCTCTCTCTCCCTCCACACCAAAAATCCCACTCAATCACTCAAAACCCATGGCAAATAACCTTCAATCCTTCATCTATTTGCGTTATTGAGCACGTATTATGTTCGGTCTAGCTCGGGGAGGAGTGTTCTTGCTCGATTTGAACTTTGGAGTTCTAGGGCTTGATCAATCTCTTGGGTTTCGGCTTTGGTAATCGAGGTAGGGAGTTATTACTCTCTCTACATGTTTATGAGTTGATTGTATGCCAAAAAATCGTGCTTTATTTGGTTGGAATCGAAGCTATGCTCATTCTTGAATTTTCTGCAAATCGCCCACTGTAAGGCAGTGGTACCAATACCTTGTTTTTGAGGTACCGATACCCTGATTTTTGTTTGCTCTCTGGATTGGTTTGGTACCGATACCTTGTTTTTGAGGTACCGGTACCTATGACTCATAAAAACAGTATTGAACTTTGTTGATTCTTCGATTGTTTCGAACTCCGATCACTCCTAACAACCTCCTATCACGTTCTAATCACTTCTAAACTTGATCATTCACGTTCCAAGGATTTGTTGTTCGTCCCCACTCCTTTGGCTCCCGTTATAACAAAGAAAAGTGTAAAACTAAATGAATATGAAACTTGTGCGTTTGTCTATGCACTTGGGTTATGACGTGAATATTGTGACATGTTTTAAGAATGATATGGATTTGTCATATGCCATGCTTATGGTAGTGAGGCTTGTGGAACAAAAAATCACAATTTAGAACGATAGAACGAAACGAAGAAAGCCACGGATCCACTAAAAGGTGTGATGCCGAAAATGGGACGCACGGGGTCCCAAATGCCCGGAAGTGCACAAGAAAGCCACGGATCCACTGAATGGTGCGATGCCGGAATGAAATCGGGATGCACGGGGTCCTAAATGCCCGGAATGGAAACCGAGAACACTTGAGATGATGAAAACGGAGATTTTAGAGATTACTAAGTAACATGAATGTGAACGGTGTTGGAAGTCAAGTATTATCCTCTTGCTCTTGTTTATGTGGGAAACTTTCTTATATCAATGTTCATCTCGGTGCATAGTCCATCTCATATGCATATAGTTTGAGCAGAGATTTCTCTACTGGGCTAGTGTAGCTCAATCTATTATTATTTTTCAGGTACACCGCAAAGGTCTTGACTTTGAAGTGCATGGAGTGCTTGTGTGGCATCAAATCTTTTGAAAGCTGACATTGAAGAGTTATTCTAGTATCTTTTGTACATTCCTTTTGAAAAGATGTAATTGTAACTCATATGAACTCTTTTGACATTGGAAATCATCTGATTGCTAATCCTACAGTCTTTGATTAAATTCCGAAATTTGGGGCCGGAGAGCCAATGTTGTAAACTTTTAGACTTGTTGGTCAACTCGGATGGACTATGGGAAATATATTTTGGGGCTGTATGAAGTATTATTATGATGGACTATTATCGAAAAATGTTTTTAGTATTATGATTGAAAATGTAGGACGTGACACCATAGGTTTACTTTCTAGGAATTCCTTATCCATTGGTCAATAGATTACCCTTGGAAGCCTAACCTTAATCATTACCTTCCATAAGACCTATTAGGGCTACCTAGACCTAAGTATACCTAGTTATATATATATATATATATATATATATATATATATATATATATGTATGTGTGTGTGTGTTTGTTAGGAGAAACATTATCCATTGGGTATTGTATAGGCATTAAAGCCTTAACCACCATCATTACTCTTTCCTAGCCTCATAAGGCTACATTAGCCTAACCCCTTAGTCTTACACACACACATATATATAAACACATGGGAAAAAGAAGAGAGAGAGAGGCCGAGAAAGGAGAGAGAGGCCGAGAGAGAGGGAGGAGAGAAAGGTCGAGAGAGAAAGGAAAGAGAGAGAGAGAAAGGTGCATGTGTGTGCTTTTGTTTGTACACGTGCACAAGCTACCTCCTTAGCCCTTAAGCCTATTTGCAACTTGACAACCCATTTCTAGTCCACTTTAGACATAAAATCTTAGCCTTAATCATCCTAGATTTGCTTCCAAACTAGCCTTCAATAAACCTAGAAATTGACTTACAACCTAGACCTAGGAATGACTAAACATGGAAGGCTAACATCCTAGATTTGTAAGACTTTCAACCTAGACTATAATCACCTAGATTTACCTAGAAAGCTTAAGATCCTACTTGCCTTTTATAGCCTTAAGCCTATTTATGGAAGTGACTAGTCTTGGCATGCTTTCAAGCATGATTGGACAAGACAATGGAGCAAATCCATGGGAGAGATAGAGAGAGAGAGAGAGGGCCGGCCATATGAGGGAGGAGAGAGAGCCAATGTTTTGCTATAAATAGGACCCCTCACTTGCCATTCAACTTACACCTCCAACCTTTCAACTTCTCTCTCTAGAAATTATTGTGTTCTTGCTTGTTCTTCATTGTTCTTGAGTTCTTCTTAAGTTCTTCAAGAAACTCATCCAAGGCCGCTACTAAACCACCACTCGATCCAAAAAGTTTAGTAGTTTAGTCAAGATTTAGTTTTGAGAGAAGCCTTTCTCTTTCGAAGCTACCGTAAGCTTTCCGTATGAAGTTACTCCGTCCGATAGCCGACTTACCTTCCGTAGCCGCCCTACCGCCAAGAAGAACGGTAGAATACCTCTACTTACTTACTCTAAGTATACGTAGTTTATCCTTGTACTCTAATTCTAAGTATAATAGAAATGTGCATTTTGTTTGTATGTTGAAATGCATGAGGAATTGAAAAGTATTTTACTAAAGTTTTGAAAAGGAAAGGGAGTATGTTGAATATTCCGACTTGATTTTCTGGAAAAAACATATGTTGTTTTGAATTTCCCAAAAAGAAAGAAACAACGGATTTTCGAAATATAAACTTGATGGAAAAATATTCGTATTTTGATCTTAGGATGGTTATGAGCATGTATATGTGATTACTTGAATTACTTGTATGATGTGTGATAAAGCATAAGTGGTTTTCCACTCCAAAGGTGTTCGTCCATGTGACACTATACTTATTATTGTGTGCTAAATGTTGGAGCATGACTATGTGAAAATACGAAGTTATGACATGGTGTCAAGGATATAGAGTTGGATGATCTTGCTAATTTAGTTTACAGATTACAATGAATGATTTATGTGTACGTACATGAAAAGTTCTACCGCGGAGTTTAGGCATGTAACGAGACACGAAAATTGAGAAAGTAGAAACATGACACCCAGGGTGTGTTAAAAACAATGTGTGTTTTAAAAAAAAAAGGAAAGTGTTTTGAAAATCGCAATGTGACCGGACATGGTAGCCCATTGTGTGGTGTATGTGTGTGTGTGTATTCTAATGGGAACCCGGAACGGCGGAGCTATTGTGAGGATACTCGGGTATCCGGAGCGGCGGAACCGAGATATGAATTATGGCTTGGTTATCTGTGGAGAAAAGCCAATGCAAATTGTGTGCCAATGGGAACCTGGAACGGCAGAACCATTGTGAGGATACTCGAGAACCTGGAGCGGCGGAGCCGAGGTTGGGTGTGTAAAACGATTTTCGAAATGTTGATTTGGCGAATGAAAAGTGATAATGGTGACACGGTCTACAAAATATCACGTAGGAGAAACACAGATAACACAAGACACCAACGTTAGAATAGAGAATGTGGATGTATCATTGTTGATTGTTGTTGAATACGCATGTGCTAGTTAGACATCTTTGAATAGCTAAGACTTGTTATGTGTAAGTTATGGGTTAGCGGGTATTAGATTATTCTGCTGAGCCTTTAAAGCTCACGGTGTTACTTTGGCGACCCTGACATATTATACCGCGGGCGACACTGGTATAATGTGTCAGACCTTGTAGATGAGCAGGGTGAACTCTACACCTTGGAGGCTTTCGGAGCGAGGAGCTGGCTAGAATGGAGGAGCAAACAGAGCAATAGTTATGAACCCTAGTTTTCCCTACCTTTGTTTAAATGAATGTACTCTTGAGAGAATTATGCTGTAATAATGAGCCAGACTCTATTTAGAAGTTCAATAAAATTGTTTATTTAACGTTTCCAAAAATCGGGGCGTTACAGTTCATGTTACATTTGGGTGAAAGTTCATGTGTTATTTTGAAAATTTTCTCTTTTCTTTTTTTGGCCAATTGATTTGACCACGCCTTCCCTGCAAGGCTTCAACCAATCCGTGTGAAATTACAAAGAACCAAAAATGGAAAAATCATCACATCGCTAGATGCATTTGAGAGAGTCAGAGACAACATGGTGATTTTTGAAAAGTCAACCACTGTAATTTTCAACGGCCTACTCGGAATTGGAGAAAAACCAAGGAAATGAAAACGAAAGTAATTAAAAGTGAAAATTTTACGAAAAATGTGGAAAAGAATTTAGGTAATTAATTTTGTTATTTTCTTTACGTTTTTCTCTCAAACCAAACGGGAAAAATTTTGATTTTCTCTTTCTTTTATTTTCTCCATGTTCCAAACAAACCCCAGATTAAAGCACGGATTACGAAAGTAAGATTAGATGAACAATCTCTAGATGGACCGGGTCCAGAAAACCGCGTTGTTATTGTTTGACCTTTTTTTTTTTTCCTGGTCTTGGTTATTCTCTTTGTCTCGCGCGTTCAATTGTTGAAGTTGATCCTCCTAGGCGAAGGGAGGGAAGCGTGGCTACCTTGTCCGAGGGGGAAGAGAGAGAGAGAGATTATACTAGTAGTAGTACTAGTTTCCTTTTGTTTACTTGCTCTCCCTTTACCTTTCAAAGTCAAAACCAAACCCCCCCTCCTGCCGTCCCTCTAGTACTCCTATATGTTTTGAAACAAGTTCTGTTTCATTTCTTGATCGCCTAGATTCTCATCATCCTCTTTATACCGCTCGGGATTTGATCAATCCTCCTCTATTTCTTGTTGAGCTTTCTTCCATCAGTTATTCTTCGTATATAAAAAAAACTAGTAGTATGATGAATTCAAACGCTCCGTCTTCAAGCTCCGGAGGCGCTGGATCCACCGATTCTTCAACACCCAGAAGAAATTCCAAGCGACCCAAATGTTTGTTTCTCTTCCTGAATCATATTATGAGTATCTATATTGTTTCTCTTCTTTCTGCTCTCGTGTCTGAGTAACCTAGTGCCCAGATGTAGTTCTTACAAATTTGGTCAACTAGATTTAAATTGTAAAGTCATGTTCTTTTGTACTTCTGGGGAGTTGTTCCATCCCCAAGCATCCTGGTTATCTATCGTCAACTGTCGGAATTGGTTCCTTGTGCAATTGCTCTGTTTTCCTGTTTTGATGCATATGCTCGATCAATTAGCCGGTTTTCCCAATATTTGATCATGTATAAATTATACTCCATGCGTTTTGCTCAAATTTCGGGTAGATGTTTTTGGCTTTTTTACATTGAGTACTACTATTTGCACTGACGGTTTCCGCAGGGAAACCGTACCGACGGCCGCGCCGGGCCATCTCCGGCCACCGGACGGCCGATCCGAGCTGTCCAAAAATGTTAAAAAAAAAGAGGGGGTCCGCGCGGGAATCAACGGTATCCGATGTGTGTAGGGTGCTTGATCTAAATACCCTTTTTTCGTGTATTCCCGCACGGACCCCCTTGGTTTTTTTTAAAATTTTTTTTGAACAGCTCGGATCGGCCGTCCGGTGGCCAGAGATGGCCCGGCGCGGCCGTCGGTACGGTTTCCCTACGGAAACCGTCGGTGCAAATATCATTTTTGAAAACATTTACCACTAGTTGTTCCAGGTCCTACTTTTGATCTGTCATAAGTTAATCCTCTGGATTTTACTTGGGATGTTTGCTTGTGTAACTCGAAGGGAGAACCTTAACTGTACTTGTGCTTACCTACTGGTAAAATGGTTTTTAGAGTAGAACAACTAAAATTAATGAGAAGCACGTAAGTGATGTAACACGGCTAATAATCTGGCGTGCTTTTTGGAATATGTGTAGTTTGTTTTCTCGATTCTTCAGTTATGTATGTGTCACTGATGCTCTGAGATATGGGGAAAGCACTGAAGCGGCATTCCTTTAAAGCAATGTCAAGTTTCCCTGCCTAAGAAAGCCACGTAATTTGATGTTAAAATACTTTCATATTTGCCTATTAGCAAAAGGGCTACTACATTTGTCTCGCCCCTTTTAAAACAACCTATCCAATCAGTGGTGGATCCAGTGTTATTCAATATTATATACATAATGAGACAAAGATGAAGGACAATAACCCACTCTTGTTCAGATTCGAGGTTTACTCAACAGGAACTTCCAGCTTGCAAACCGATTCTTACACCACGATGGGTGCGTACTTGGTTCGCTTGTTCTGTAACTTCTTATGCTCATTTAGTTACTCTGGAAACCTTGTAGACCTTTTTTTGTCTTAGATTTCTTTCTTTGTTTTGTGCAGGTGATTTCAGCATTCATGCTTGTCAGCATTGTCTTTATTCCCATTGGAGTAGCGTCCTTGTTTGCTTCCCGAGATGTATGCTCAAGACTGATGTAGCTCTTAGCAATCTTTCTTCATTTGACTTTCTTATTTATTTGCCTATGATTCTCTTTCCTTGAATTAGGTGGTTGAAATTATTGATCGGTATGAAACTGACTGCATACCACAAAACATAAGTGACAAGGTCCAATACATTCAAAGCCCTGGGGATAAATCCTGCAACAGAACACTGACGGTATATTTCCTTCGCATGTGCTGAAGATCATGTTTAATCTGAGAATGATCTTAAATGTTGGGGTTATGGAATCGATTGGTACAATAATTATTATTCAATATGTCAGGTGCCGAAGAATATGAAGCATCCTATTTATGTCTATTACCAGCTTGACAACTTCTACCAGAATCATCGCAGGTATCTATAACCTGTCTTTGCTTTGATAAAAGAATCTTTCAGTAATATTATTAACTTCCACTACATACATGTGTTATCGATTGTTCAATCTTTGACCACCTGAAATGTAGGACAATTGTACAGAAAAAATGTGATTTATGAAGCAGAAGTTCCCAACTTTTTCTTTTGTTTATGTTTTTTTTTTTTTTTGGCGGGAAAAGCTGTCTAATAAAGAAAAAGGAATCTAAAAAACTTGTTTCATTCAACCAATTTTCTGTTTAGAGTAAACAGTTTTGTTGTTAGCTTCTTTAATTGGAAGAAAACATCATTGGGTGTGTGCAAGCCACTTGTGAGTTTTTAGCAAGTTTTTTTATTGAGGCCGTTGCATGTTAGCAGCTTCTCCCTGAATCCCTGCTGCAGTGGTTGTATGTAGGATGCATGCCAATATGTGTCTGCATCCAAAACCATGTGTCACTTACGAGTCAGTGGCCACTAGTTTGTTGTGGCAGCATATTTGGCACTTGCTGCCTTCTTGTTATTTTTTCATTTTTCTTGTTAGGTACTTAAGAATGACATACCTCCTTAGATACATATAGATTGGGTTGTAGAATGAAGCAACTCCTTAGATACCTCTATCTTCTGTTGAAGTGTTTAAAGGTATTTAGGAAGTGAAGTTTTATATTTTAGTATGTTGTTGTAGGTCTCTCTTCTACCTCTTAAGAGATTGATATTGAGCTCAAAAGCTTGTGGATATCGTGTCTTACTTGCTGGGTGTTGTAGAAATAAGTGCAAAACAGCGTTTTGCATTCTTTAGGCCTTGGCCTGACCCTTTTTCAAGTCCACTTTTGGTTGTCGTTATTGGAATGCACATCCGACTAATCCAGAATTGAGGTGGATCTTTGACCATTGTGGTGATTTGATTAGATTGTTACTTGGTGTTGGAAGGAAATATTTCTAATTTCTCCCCCACCTTCTTTGGACAATACTGGACTGCTGTGATCTGAAATCTGTCTCTTTCCAATACATTCTCCTGACTTTTGATGGTGTGTGGGGGTGCAAGTGTTGTGTATATTTTGTTTTACTAGGGTGAGGTTTATGTGGGAACATATTGTATTGTGATTCACCTCCGAATCAATGTATAGTTAATACTGTAATCCCTTTGATTGTCCTTATCATAAGCTGTCGAGGAAGTGCAGAGTCTGCAGACCAATTTGAACAGGTTGCTTTTTTTTTTTTCTTTCTTTCTTTGGTTGGGTAACTGGTCAAGTTATTCTATATGACGGTGGTCGTTTTAGTGGGTTCATACTTTGTTTTGGCTCCAGTTGGTTCTACTGGAAAGTAAATCAGGGGACCGGATATGGAAAATTCTCATCACTTTTGTGTTTATATCACAAAACTCTAACTTTCATCTCGGAGCTATTTGAAGCAATGTAATACTATTCTCCCTTTTAACTTGCTTTTAGAACAAAAGATGCTATTTTTTGTTTGCAAATATATATTTGATTGTTTTGAGTGGGATGATTCTGAAGAACCTGATCAATACACCAAAAGTCGAAGTTTTTGATGGAACAATTTACATCTAAGCCTTTAATCCCTTAGTTTGTAGCATGCCACTATGCTTTTGCAATAGTTGTCCTTGTCAGCTCTCACTCTAGGTACTATTGGTCGGTGGCTGGTAGTGTAATTTACCTTTTGAGATGGTCTCACTCTTGTCTAGGCAACACTATCCCTATTCCTGGCAGCATCTCTCGTTGTCTGGTTCCCTAAAAGCTTCTCTAGACATAGAGTAATCTCATGGAATGACTATTGGAGTTGATGATGCTATTTGCTCGTTCATTTCATCATCTTGATGAAACTTTGCCCCATCTACTTTTTGGTTTGACTGTTCTTTTCCAAGAGCAATCAGACTTCCTATTCTCTGACATTAAGCCCTAACATCAAGCTGTTATTTAAAAAGAAAAAGAAAAAAGAAGCCGTTAAAAAGAAATTCCTACCATCAAAAGGTGTTTTGGCTTCTTGATTTACAGTGATGTTTGGAAGTTAAGCTTGGGCGGCCATGGTATATACCTTGTGTGGCAAGAAAGAAATAACAAGGTTCTCAAGGGAAATCAAATGGCTCCTGGTTTATGGTTGATCAGATTAAAGTCATTAAATATGAAGTTAGAGTGAAGGCTTCTCAAATTAATTAGTTCAATCCTTTTGTTATCAAAACCATATGATGGCACTATACGTATCTATGGGGTGACTTGTTGGAAGCCAAAATCATGCGATTCACATAGATACAGTTGGATTCACGAAATCATACGATTAGAGATACGTATCGTACTATTCTGTTCGATGGACCTAAAAGTTGGTTCACTTCAACATATTTCACTTGCAAAATAAGCAATTTAAAGTCATCAAGTGAGATATTTTAAAATAGTGTGACGAATTGGGTATCTAAAGCCTTATGAGGTGATGAGTATTAGGACTATATGAAGTTATGAACTGTAAAAGTTGAATTCATCGAATCCATATCTCTTGCAAATTAGACCATGCGAGGGACTTAGTAGGCTTCCATTGATTGTGCCCCCTATATCAAGTGAAATTCCGTCAGGTGGGCCTCAATTCATCACTTAAGACACCCTTCTTATTGATTTAAGACTAACATAATCACTTTATTGTATATCTTTCTACTCCAAATGTATAAATGTATAGTTCAATATATTCTAGGAAGCATGACTGAATCGGAACAGTTCATGATTCTATTGGGAAAAGGACCATTTTGTTTCTTGGTTTGATTCACGATTCGGAAAGGACCATTTCGATTCTCGGTTCGACGCACGGTTTGACAACTACGGTTTAAACATGCTTAAGTTCGATCTCTTGTTCCAAAAACCTGGCGTATGTACAGTTTTGATGATCTTTTTCCTTCTGTTTTTCATTTGTAGTTTGGAAGGTATGCACCCTTTGAACTTGTTCTCAACAATGCTCATTTACAAACAAAATAGAAAAAAACATAAAATGTGATTTTAGTGCATTTTAGTAGGAAAGTCAAGGCCTTCCTTGATTTATTTATCGCCATAACAATGTGAGGCTATCTTAATTTGTGGCTGAGAGACTTGGGATATCTTTTGCCAATAAGTGCCCGAAGTACATTTTTAGTTTCTATACCTCTCTTTTTTCAGTTTCATGTGATGAACTTCTTTCCAGGTATGTGAAGAGCCGGAGTGATCAGCAGTTGAAATACCCTGATAGTGTGAATGAAACAAGCGATTGCAAACCTGAAGATATTGCCAACGGAGTGTCGATTGTGCCTTGCGGTCTTATAGCTTGGAGCTTGTTCAATGATACTTACAACTTCACCCTTAACAACGAGAATTTGAAAATAAACAAGAACGGCATCTCATGGAAGAGCGATAGGGATAATAAGTTCGGAAAAGATGTCTACCCTAAAAACTTTCAGAGTGGAGCTCTTATAGGGGGCAAAAATCTCAGTTCGTCCATACCAGTAAGGCTTTACCTATAAACTCTCTTTTAAAAAGTCAAGGGTTGGAGTTTATGTTCAGGTCATCACATGTGAAAAGTTGGGCTCTCAACATGATAAAAAACAATGCCCTTCCTCTCTCTTTTCCCCCTCTTTTTCCGTAAAGTTGATCTTGCACCCTTCATTAGAAAGTTCCTACTTATGTTGGTGTGGATATGCCTTGGTATATTAGCAGTTCTTCCTGTGTTCCACTTTTCATCATACTTAATTTCGACATCTTTGACAATGTACCGTAACGTATTGAGTATACTTGTTAAAATTGGGATATATGAAAGTCTAATATTAATCTACGATCCTGTTATTAGGATGGAATAATAAAATATTGCTCTGTTAAAGAACATTAGTGGTTGCTGTAATGTGGCATTTTATTGCTACCATGTGACCAAATTGGCAAGCCACTTAACTTTTGGGTGTAAAGTCTGAAAACCAGTTGAAAAATATAGTATATATATAGTCAAGTAAGGAATTATGTTTTAGGTGGTTGAGGATTGTCATCTGCGAGGAGCTTTTAATAATTTGTATTGTGTCTGACATATACAATGGTCATGTTCTACTTGTCTCCGAGAATGGGAACAGTTTCTTTTGGGAATCACTTGAGAAGTGACATGGCATCATATCATAGTCAATCCTCTTATATTCAGGAATGTATTTGGACAAAAAAATTAGTAGAATCAGTAAGGATGAAGTTTGTCGTCGATCTTCAGTGAAGACAAAACTATTGGCAATGTTAAATAACTTGCACTGCAAAAATAGGAAAGCATCTTCGAAAATGTAAGGTTATTCTTTATTTCTTTCTTTCTCTCTTTCATTCGTTCTTTTTTTCCTCTGCCTACATGATTTTGTAAATGTTTTTTCTGATTTGAGTTCCTGGGAAGCCCGTCGAATCGTCGATAAATCTATCTAATATAAGCTCATTGACACGCGTTTTTTTCTTCTGACGTTTTCCTGCCCTTTTTTGTAATCATGTGGAAATGAGCCATCCAAGTTCATTGCAATGGCCTTTGGATATATAGAAAAAGATCTTACAAAAGATTTACTGATTATAATCTTGTTATGACAGTTGAGTGAGCAGGAGGACCTCATTGTTTGGATGAGAACTGCAGCTCTGCCGACTTTTAGGAAGTTGTATGGAAAGATAGAGGTAGATCTGAAGGAAAATGACACCATTGAGGTGATGTTGCAGAACAATTACAACACCTACAGTTTCAATGGAAAGAAGAAGCTTGTCCTTTCTACCACCACCTGGCTTGGTGGGAAGAATGACTTTCTTGGCATTGCTTACCTCACTGTCGGCGGATTGTGCTTCTTTCTGGCTATGGCTTTCACTGTTGTGTACCTAGTTAAGCCAAGGTGATTTCCTTACTCCACCCTCCTTTACCGTACATTATTCTCATTCTTGTGACCTTTATGCGAGTAATTCTATAAGTTGTGGCATTGCCGACTTTTATTTGACTTTTATGCATTGTGCTTCTCTCTCTCTCAGGCGACTTGGCGATCCATCCTATTTGTCATGGAACCGGAACCCAGGAGGTCACTGAACAAGATTGTACACATTCTCAAGGGGCTTGGCTTGGTACTCTCACTAGTGGATGTATAATTTCATGTATATGAAACCGTGGAGTGATGACAATATCACGTCCATTTGAAGTATTGTAGTTGTGTGGAATTTTGGAAAGTTAACTGGAGATTTCATGTATAAACTCACGAATAGAATATATTGTTGAGATATTGGCTTTCTAATTACACTTGCGCTTTATCTTTTACGGAGTATCTTTTTTCTGCTTTTATTTGATCATTTGTCCAGTTTCCCATTCCCTTTCCCATGCTCAGCTAATTATCATCTCTTCTGTTCCTTTTTACGGAAATTGCTTAAATTGGAATGGCGCCTAGAATGCTGCTCCTGCTTCAATGCGCAACGAGGAAGATTGATCTTTGGTAGGAAAGGGGTCTTTTTCTGTTCTTTTCTTCTTCTTTTTTCCGTATCGGCTGGTAGGAAAGGGGTCTTGGCTAGATGATAGTCAAATTATTCAGTGAATGTGCACAATAATGTTGATTTTTTCTTTTCTTTTCTCTTTCTTCTCAATCAAACAATAGAAGATTACACATTTTTTATGTTTTACATTATCTCCTCTTCCACTTCCTCCTAACTAAACGAAGGGTAACTTTTTATGGAGGGGAAAAAGCACGATAGGTGATTTTATATGAACCCATAAAAATTTCTCCAGCCCCAATTTTCCTCGACACCAATTTATTTATTTATTTATGGCAATTTCTAGAATGTGCATGTTCAACATTACCCTAAGCCTGATTTTGGTACATGATCAGTAATATTTTGGGTATATTCAGCCAATGTTCATGTGTTATGGTTACGTTAGGTAGCATTTATGTTTTTCTACAGGGGATCCCTGATATTGCTTATGTAAGGACTTCTACTAAGGGCGCCCTTAGTAGAAGTTCGTGTACAACCATTTGAACTATCAGTTTCCTAGGGAAACAAACACTTATAATTTTTTATTTAACATAGTGGAACAGATACTTTAACAAGTGTAAAAAATAGATACGCCCCCCATCTATCATTCCTTATCACTTAACACAAATCATCTATAAAATTGATCCTGGAAACACTTACTCAGTTAACAGAAAACTGTTCATTTCTTTGAACGGTGAAAAAAAAATTCATTTAACAAAGATAAAAATGTATAATAGGAAAAGATAAGCATTTTAAAAGCCTCAGAAAGTACTCTCTTGTGCAATTACTTGCTAGCCTTCCTTAATGTTAATGTATTTTCCATTTTTTTATTTTTTATTTTTTAGGATTAATCAATTATCTCGACGTAAGAAATCAAAAGGTATAAAAATGTGTACTGAAGTTGAAAGAATTCCATATAAGATGACACTAAAATAAAAATACCTTTATTTTTTAATGTTAGTCATAATTTTTTACTCCTACTTTTTAAACTCTTACAATCGAGAAGATTGTTTTAATCAAAAACTATAATGCAAATCCAATAAAAAATTCAAAAGAGACGAAAAAAATATCAAAATAGAAATGTAAGTAGAAAGGAGGCATCGAGAGATGGATTTTGGTTCGCAATCTAGCGGCCCGTTTGGATGAAGGATTTGTTTTAGTAGGATTTGTAATGAGGGGGGATTTGAAGGGGGATATGTAATGAGGGGATATGTTAAGAAGGGTGGCCCCACCTTTTAAGAAGGGTGGATTTGTAATGAGGTGTTTGGATGGATTTTTGAAAAGGGGGATTTGAAAGGTGGATATGATGGGAAAATGTGTTAAATGACTTATTTGCCCCCACTTTAGTATTTTAATGGACAAATTACGTTTTTGAATTATAATTACATTAAATACATATATACAATTAATTATTGCATAAATTTGAATCAAGTTGTCTTTAAATTATTTTAACCTTTTTTTATTTATTATTTTTGAAAATCCGAATTATTTATTTTCAATTTAGTAATTCAAAAGTAAATTTTGTAATTACAGTAAATACATATTTATAACTAATTATTGCATAATTATAAATGTAATTATATTGAATAAAATTTAACCTTATTTGAAATTTTTTTTGAAGAAATCAGAATTATATATTTTCAATTTAGTAAATTTAAAAGTACATAAAGTGGTAGTTGAAAAAGAGAAGTAGGTGCACCAAATTTTGTTAGGTAAAAATGTTTTGACCAAAATTGTTTGGTAAAATGGTCTATAAATACCACTACCTATCTCATATCACTACACACACATCTATCTCCCTTTAAAAAATTAGTTTGTAATTTTCATTTTTCACTCCTTGAAATGGCACGCCGGGCTTGGAGCGAGGTGAAGGAGGAAATATTACTTACAAATCTTACGAGCCTTGTAGATCAGGGGGTTTGGCAAGCCGAGAACGGGTTTCATCCCGGCTACTTAGGAGTTCTTGAGAATCAAATGCGAGTTTCATTCCCCGAAGCAGGTATTAAACAAATTCATATCGAAGGAAAGATAAAAAAATGGAAGCGTGATTATTATGATCTAGATGCTATCCTTCGAATTCCCGGGTTTGGGTGGAATCCAAATGAAAATAAACTAGTGGTGGAAAATGATGTTTGGAATGAATTTGTTCGGGTAAGTAATTTTGAATTTGATTTCAATTTCATATTAAATCGTTTTTAGTAAATTTATGAACTGTTTGCCTTAATTTTATGTAGGGTTGGCCACAACTGAGGCATTTCCGGGACAGGGAATTTCCCAATTATAATCGTTGGGGCCATTGCTTTGTTCGACAAGAAAACTAGAAGTTTGAAGTTGTAAGAGGGTGGTCGAAGAATAAGTTCGTAATTTTGATAATAAGTGTTTGAGGAATAAATTTGTATCAATCCGGTTTGTATCTCAAGTAATTAAATTTATTTGAGATTACTAATGTTTGTCTACATAATGCAGTCTTCATTTCGAAATTGGAGAAATTAAACTTACAACTTCATTCTGAATCGAATAGAAGTGCGAACCAAATACAAGCTACGAAACCCAAAAAAATCCCTAGAAAAAAGATAGTTGATAGACTTTGTTGATGTTGAACTTCCGAAGAACTTGTGGATGTGGAAGCATCGTCACTTGATTGATGTTCGGTTCGGACCGATTGCATTTGAAGGAGCCGGTATCTTTCCTCATGGAACTGTAACAATGCTCCTTCGGCTTCCTCGAACGTGGTGTATCTTTTGAACAAGTTTCCCGAGTATCCATGAACTTGCAGTCCCGCGGTCTCCCAACTTGTATAGATTCCCGGTTGACGGCCAACGAAAACCACCCAATAGTGTTGTTTACCTTCACTTGACATTGCAAAATCTACGAGAAACAACAAATTATCACATTTAATGAATACTAAGATTATTGTATATGTAGTTGGCTCAGATTTATTTCCCACCGGCACATTGTGCACCACTTGGCTACAACTTATGTTGCCAAATGGTGAGTAAACCATTGACCCTCATAAGTTGTCCCGCCAAGACAAGTGCCTCGCCGTGAAATTTGTCAAAAATATCCTCATAGCCGTGGAAAAGTGCCCAGAATGGAGAACCAAAAGTGTCAAAAAAATAGCCAAGAAATTGTCAAAAAAACAGCCACATAACTGCACAGAATCACAGCCACAAAACTGTAAAGTGTAGGTAAAGTGCAGAACTGGACTGCTGTGATGACGGCCAACGAAAACACCAAGCAGAAAAAACAGCAATGTAACTGGGCAGATATCAGAACAGGAAGTGGAGGAATCAGCAGCAGTAGCAGCCAACAAACAGCCAACAAACAGCCACAAAACTACCACAATACAAGCCAGAAACACAAATTATACTTGGGCTCAGACAATTCAAACCTTATCAAAGTAGCACTACCATTTGCAACTAAGTTGCCATTAAGGCCGTCATAATTGGCAAAGGCAATACCAACTAATCCGTAACTAGTAAACATTGCATCATTGCCCAAAAAAAGAACCCAAGATACAACACCAAAATTGGCCTGAAACCAGCACCAAAACTGGCCAGAAACAAGCACCAAAACTGGGCAGAAACCAACACAAAACGTGGGCATAAAGCAGCACAAAAACTGGGCAGAAACCAGCACACACCAGCACAGAAACAGCCCAGAAAGTGGCACCAAAACTGGGCAGAAACCAGCACAGAAACAGCCCAGATAGTGGCACCAAAACTGGGCAGAAACCAGCACAGAAACTGGGCAGTAACTGGCACGAAAACTGGGCAGAAACCAGCCCAGAAACTGGCACCAAAACATTGCAGAAACCAACACAGAAACAGCCCAGAAACTGGCACCAAAACATTGGCAAGAAAGATAAGATTGCCCTAAAACAGTCATAAAACAGGCCTGCACACACACACAGTACAGTACCTAAAACACTCCTGCACAGACAGTACCCAAAACAGGGCTGCACAGACACACACATTGCCCTGCACACACACAAATCAGGCCTGCACACACACACACATTCCCCTGCACACACACACACACACAGAGGCCTGCACACACACACACATTGCCCTGCACACACACACACACAGGCCTGCACAAACACACACACAGGCCTGCACACACACACACATTGCCCTGCACACACACACAAGCCTGCACACACACACACACAGAGGCCTGCACACACACACATATTGCCCTGCACACACACACACACACAGGCCTGCACACACACACACAAGCCTGCACACACACACACAGGCCTACACACACACACATTGCCCTGCACACACACACAGGCCTGCACACACACACACATTGCCCTGCACAAACACAAAACAGGCCTACACATTGCCCTGCATGCTAACAGCCGCCACAATATGAACATATGGGCTCAGATATAATAACCGTAATAAAAGTAGCACTAACCAATAACTAAGTTGCCATTTAGGCCTTCATAGTTGCCAAAATCAATACCAACTAATAGACAGTCTTAAATTTAAAGTGCATCATCATTGCCCATCTCATACATTTGATCAGATCATCATTGTTGCCCTAACCTACGAATATGATCATCATCGTTGCCCGAACGAGTACCAAATAAACAACAATGAAAAGTTTAACATGTTATAACGTGCATCATTACAAAAACATAACGGGCCATAAGTACTATTTCGTTAAATACAAAATGGAAGATATCACATCATCTAATAAAGGGCCATAAAGTACTATAGAGTTAATTACAAAAACAAGGAATCACATCCTTGACCATGTTTAACGTCCTACACAAGGAATCACATCCCTAAGTTGTCTTCAATTTTATTTTGCCTGCTAATACGGCCTCGACCCAAGCTTGTCGGTAGTTCTCGGGAATGCCGTAAAACGTGTCGACATTCTCTTCCGCCGATACAATAATGGCGTGTGCCGCAAACATATCAAGCAACTGAAGGTCGAGCTTCTCAAGCTCGCCAAACACCTTCTCCTTCTTGGCAGCGAGTCGGTCCTCAAAACCAACTGAATCGGCGATCTTAAGAAACGCCGTACTACTTTGAGCCATGTAATTTCCAAATGCTTCATGAAGTGACGCCTCTTGTGCGTCCACCTTTGCCTTCTTCTTAGGCCTTTCCGGCACAACATTCGTCGCCGGAGTATTCGCATTGGTTAGTGGAGTGGGGGGAATGGCATAACTTGTTGGAGTCCCGGAAGATGTTGATATGTCAACAAAAGACGGGTCACCATTTGCAAAGGACGGGGTATAGCAATCATTGAACAAGTCTACGGGGTTCATTGTTTCAACGGGATCGGCCGGAACATCGTCAAGTTCCGCCGCATCCTCGGCAATTTCACCGGTAGCCCTATCCCTCCCAAAGAGTATTTGCCAACTCTCGTACATGGGAAAAGCCTTCCCATTCATCCCTTTCACCTTCGGATGAGCCTACACATATTGAATGACATTAATTAAGTGGGAGGTGAGAACAATTTGTGTAAGTCAAAATGGAAGACTAGAGAAGTTACCTTCTCATAATCTTTCCACACCGCATCCGAGTCCACTTGAATTGAATTAGTGGCATAGTTCCAACCGAACCCACTTATACGTGTGATGTCGAGAATTAAACTATACGTCTTCTTCCAATTTTTCACCTTGGACTCGATGTTGGGTACCGCTTTAAGCGTCGTTCCGGGCAATTTCTTTTTCAACTCTTTCTCAACCTCATTGAAAAAGCCCGGTTTGAAACCACATTGGGCTCTGTACTTATCAGAGATACACTCCATCATGGCAGCAAGTAGGCACTCTTCTTCCTTATGGCTCCATAGCCTACGAATTTGTTTTTCCTTACCACTTGATGTTTGAGATTGCGCAGTTCCTTCACTTTCCATTATGTTTCCCAACCTGATTTGTAATAATGATCACAACATGGCATATGTAATGTGCACAACAAATACCTAAATATTACATTGAAATAAAAGCCACAAGTCTTGTTCCAATGGTTTAAGAAGTCTACAAACAAATACACATAACCTACTGGCCACCGCCAGGATTAGCTAACCAATCGTTGTACATTTGGGTTGCCAAGTTATCCCTCATTTGGGTCCATTGGTTTGTACTTTCGAGAATTCTAATGTACTCATCAGCTGGTACATTATGTAGGTTGGCCTGCTCCCATGCCGTGTATTGCGCCTCAACGGGATCCACCGCCATTGTACGCTTAATGAGATTGTGGAGAAGGATACAGGCAGTGACGATGCGGCATTGAGTCCTAATGGGATAGAAAGAGTAAGATCTCAAAATCCCCCATCTCATCTTAAGCACTCCAAAGCATCTCTCTACGACATTTCGTGCTTTGGAGTGCTTCATGTTGAAGAACTCCTCCCGGCTCTCGGGCATGTGTCCTTGCCTCCAAATATTAATGTGGTATCGTTGACCCCTGTAAGGTGCTAATATTCCCGGCCCATTAGTGTAACCGGCATCGGCGAGGTAGTATTGACCTACACATGAGATTAGTTGCCTTAAATGAGTACGTTTACACAAATGGGGAAGGATGTTCACTACTGGAAAGGTTTTCAAGTCACATACCGTGTGGAATTTTCAACCCGTGAGGCCTTACCAAGGCGTTTTCAAGCACTCTTGAGTCTGTGGCGGAGCCTTCCCAACCAGACAACGCGTACACAAATTGAAGGTTACGACTACAAGCTCCTAACACATTTGTCGCGTAGTCACCCTTCCTTGACCTATACCGTGCCTTGTGTTCAGTTGGGGGGAGGACTGGTATGAAAGTACCGTCTAAAGCCCCTAGACAATTCTACGAGAGACAAGACAATTTTTATTATAATTGTTCATTTATAATCAAATAAGTGCATTACTATAACTTAACATATAAACATTTATGTACCTCAAACCATTTCCACCTAGCATCCGGCTCATTGGCAGGTATAGGCTGGGGATGATACCACAAGAACTTGTGAAGGCGCAATACCGCAATCAAAACTGAGTTGAAATGCCTACTAATTGTTTCCCCCGATCTCCAAAATTGTAAAATGGTTCGCCTATTCTTCGTATGGTGCGAGATGATCCACAAAAATATTGCAACCTTCTCTACAATAGTGACATTCCTAGACGGCTCTAGCCCATTTTCAGTAAGTAATTGGCACAACGTCATGAATGTGTGCCTATTTACCCTCAATTGGTCGTGGCAAGTCTTGTCACTATGGCGTACCAACCTATTAAGTGCGTCTATTTGGTGTTGGTAATAATTAGGATTGGCACGAAGATGAGGCTTCTGGCGTAGCCTTTGTCGATCCCTTTCGGCAATCAAGTCCATGATTAACAAGTATAGTTCAATAACACTATTGACTACTGTCATCATACATAACATTGCTAACAATGCCTTACGGTTTCTCTTCTTCCTTCGTTCACGGTTCGTTAGTCTTGCCATCTGTTTTAGGGCACAAGTTGCATTAGTGTCAACATTATAGTAGGATAAATCATAATTCAAGGCAACTTATAGTATAGTATAGTCTTTTTTATCATTGTACGTGCAATATTACCAAATTCCTATTACTATTTAATGTGAGAGAGGGTGTTCAATAGGTTGCTATACACAGTTGGGTCCATTTCCAAACAGAGTAAGCTTTTGGGATAATTGATTAATAAGGACAACCAAACATGGATTAATAAGGACAACCAAACATTTCCAAATAGGTTGTGCAAAGACCTAGCTTAAACTATCTTGATTAGGGCCAGTGAACGTGTTATTTGGCATGAGCAACATCTCCAAGCTTTTACACTTGCCAATTTACTTGGGTATGGATCTTATAAACCGTTGTTTGATAGGTGAACCGCAAGAACACCATTGAATGTCACAATTTCTCAAGGCAAAGGTCCAATTACCAAGTTATTGGAGAGATTTAGATGAGTGGTTAGACTAGGAAGATGTTTTCCACGTGGCCTATTTCTTGAGGAATGTCATCTGATAATGAGTTGTAGCTCAAGTTTAACAAGGTCAAACAACTCAGACTCCCAATTGAGCCCGGTATGTGACCATGAATACGATTTCCTCCCAGGTATAACTTTCAAACTAACTTGGACAAATTGCCAACGGATTCCGGAATGACACCTTCTACAAAATTTTCATCAAGAGCAAGATAGTGTAGACTCATACTATTTGCCACCCTAGTGATAAAATCAAAAACATTCTTGCCGAACCTGACCAACTTATTGAAACCAATGTGGTACATTTGGAGCTCTGGGAGATTTCCTAATCCTGGTGACACCGTACCATTCATGAAATTATATATGTGCAATGCGAACGTTTTGCATTCTCGTGAGGTTGTGCAAAGACCTAGCCAAATATGTTGCTTACAAATTAATGCTGTGACCAGACCAGTTTCAGTTCAAGTTCACTTCACCAAAACTCCCCAAAAAACTTCACCCAAACTGTACTAATACCAACGAATTAGGGCAGATGATATTTTACGACATCATAAAAAACTAGGTCAAAATCAACAATTAGGGCAAAATGAAAAAACAAAAAAAAAACTCATCAATAGGGGGCAACTCATATCGTAACTCACTGATGAGTGATATTCAGTTCAGCAAAAAAAAAAAAATCCTCAATAGGGGGCAACTCAGATCGTATCTCACTGATGATGGAGTCCAGAACCAAAATGGCAAAAACCAGATCGCAAAAGCGTATCACAGTACCAAAATGGAGTACCAAAATGGAGTCCATCGAACACCATATCGCAAAAGCGTATCACAATAACCAAATCGCAAAAACCAGATCGCAAAACCCTCCGCATGCTACAAAAATGGAGTCCAGAACCATACCTCAGCCCTTTCAACAAAGGAAAACAACGACAGGATGTAGAGGAAGACGAGGTGGAGAGTAGAACCCGTCGGTGTACGCGCGGTGGAGTCACCAGAGAGTAGATCGGCGACCTCCTTCTTCTTCTTCTTCTCTCTCTCTCTCTCTCTCTTCTCTCTTCTCTCTTTCTCGGTCTGTTCTAAATTGAACGAGTACAACCCAGAAAAGGGAAAACGAAAGGGCAAAAGAGTAAAAATTCCACCCGGATTCACCAGCGACAGGGTTACCCCTGTCGTTAACTAACGAGGGAGGAGCCGGAGATGGAATCCAGGTATGAGCTCCAATCCCCCTTCCATTTCGAACATCCAAACACCGGAGAAGAGGGAGGGGGGATTAGTAGTCCAGGGCCTTGGCAAATCCGGGAACTAATCCCCCATCCAAACACGCCGTAGAGGGACAAGGCGTATTTGGGTTCGCAGAGGACGCACGCACATAGAGGGACGAGGGTATTTGGGTAAAAGAACATGTTTTTCAAATATTGAAAGAGGCGGTCGTGAGACTCTTTGATGTCGTCGATTCGGCGTAGCAACGGTTCTTCTTCTTCTTCTCTCTCTCTCTCTCTTGCTGGAGATTGAATCAGGTAACACGACATCTCTCAGGGTTGCGTTCTTTCATCTCTTTTCTCTCTGACTCTAACCTAGTTGTTCTACTAATGTTTTGTTCTATTGGAACGCGGTCATGTTGTAAACCTAGCTTTCTTGTACGTCATTTAGGAAAAAAGGCCTATTTGAATCAAAGATCATTGAAATGACCTTTTATTTATTCGATTAACTATGCAGGGAGTATTACTTGATCATTCGAAAAGTCCAAGAAGAATTATAGCTTAAAGAATTTAAAGAAATGGTTGCCGTCAAGGTATGCAGAAACCCAAATAATTGTTTATTCAGTCAGTTCGTTTTTCTTGGCGTTCATCTACTACTGAAAGCACTTCTTTCTGTTCCCCTTTAAATTTAGGGAAAATCGAGTACATTCTTGAGTCGAGTAGAGAATTATGGAATGGACAAGAGTGGTACGTTGGTCATTGTCTTAATTTCCTTTTGGGATACGTTCTTTCATCTCTCATATTTATCGGCTCAATTTCTCTGTGAGAACAGTTGGAGCCAAAAGTTTCAAGATCTACACAGAAAACTGCAGGGTTAAAGTTCGTCACTGTGATTCCACCAATGCTCAATGCAAGTAAGTTGAGTTGATTATGTCTTTTGTGTTAAATTCTTGTTGATGGGTGTTAAATATGGATGCTGATATTTCTTCTCCTCAGCGGAACTTCAAGTGAATCCCTCATGGCACCAGGGTATGTGATACGGCTGACTTTACTTTTGAAATAAGCTATAGCCTGATAGGAAAATTACTCAGAAATCTAAGGGAATAATTTTTTTTTTTCTTGAGAAGTTAGGATGTGGCTTTCTGACCCAAGTCCAAATGTTTTCTTGAGCAATTAGGTGTGGATTTCATTCCCTCAGTTCCTAAATAAAAGGATTCTATTTGAGATTTCTTTTTTCTTGTTTAGTTATTGTTGAAAAAGATGTCTTTATTCAACTGTGCCTTGTTCAATTACTTGGCTTGGCTTTCCATGTGACACAACAGCACTAAACATAAGATGTCGTCCTATTTTCTTTGGCTTTTGTCTGTTTTTGGGTTAGAGATGGAAGATAAGGCTAGCGATAATTTGCTACTTCTTATTGTAAAATTATTTCATTTATTTGACGTTTGTGACTCTTTGTAATGTTTTTGTGCACAGAAGGAAATCTTGTTCGTCCATCAAAGGGATTGCTCAGACCAATGCAAGTGATTCAATGGTTTTTGTAACTTCCTCTCTTTCTTTAATACTTGCTTAAATGGTTATGGCCTTATGGGTGGGTGATAGTTTGTGAATGTTTGGATATTCAAGGGCTTGTTACACACTTCCTTCTTTTTTAACACTTGAAGGGACCCAAGACTTTGGAGAAGAGTAAAGCCAATCATTATATTTCTAGTAAGGCCAGTCTAGACTAATCGTTCATTATAACTTATTGTGCTGCTTTTTTAGGAAATCTTTTGATACTTTGTTATCCTTATCTAGACGAAGGAAACATTGGAAGAAAAGTTTTGGCGGATGTGAGCAATCTCCGGAGCAACTTTCCAGGGACTGAAGTTCACGGTGGCCCCAAATTACTGTAGGTTCTATTATTTTCGTTGCAGCTTGAAGCAAGTTTTTGTTTACAGAACCTAGTTTGCTAGAAGGTTTGAAATTCTTTGGACTTATATTATGTTGCTTATCCCCATGCCCTCTCCCCCAAACAAAAAGACATAAAGCAAATATGTTTGCCACTTGTAATAACCAATTTGAATTCCAACATCTTCTAGTTTTTTATCTGAGAAAGGAAAATGTAACACACGGGAAAGTTTCTAGCAGATGCTACTTCTAAAGAACATGCTCTGTGAAAATGTAGGAAGGGTTTAAGTGTGTGGATTCAATGATATGCTTGCATAATATGTAGTGTCATTAAGATAATCTTTCTTGTTTCTTGTTGGTGTCTAACCACGTACGACAAGCAGGAAAATTAGGATTGAGTATTAGTCTATTAGATATGTGACACTACAACAATGTAGTGAATTCTAGATCTCCCCCCACCCCTTCTCTTTTTCCCAGCTAAAATGAAGTTATAATTCATTATTGTTTAATTGTTTTTCTATCTTCCTTTTTTTGTTTAAATCTAATGTTCGGTTATGTCTTCACTGTTTTATTGTCAACAATTTCTAGGGTATCAACGAATTCAGGCGCTAGGAATCCAAGTGCCTCATCAATTCTCCATATCATGGTATGCTAAGTGAATCTAAACTGGTTTTTGTACACTTGCTTACTTTTCAATTACTTGATTGTTTTACAACTACTGTCTTTGTATGTTTTCCCTTTAGGCCGTCCTTACCTAATAGCTGCTTAATAGTGAATTCCTTTTTTTTTTTTGTTTGGGCTACATGGAAATGAAAACGAAAAAACTAAGGAAAACTAGATTAGCCTCTCAGTTGTCACCCCTAGGGCATCTTCCATGACCAGATTGAGAAGCTCTTTTGGAGCCTCTCAAGGAACACCGTCCTATCACTAGCTTTGACACCCATATTTGGTAGCTAGTCAGCGCATTTGCTAGCAGTTAGTCACCCAGAATTCATGCAGCAATTAGAAGCTTATTAGTATTTATACATACTTTTTATTAAGTTACCTTACCGGACATAAGGAGAATAGTCTATCTGCATAGGAACAGTACAGTAGTGTAGTAAATTTTGATTTCATTCTTGCATTCAGATCATGCTAAAAGGGTTGTCTTAAAAGCAGACTAGGCATGGAGTGTTGGTATCGGAAAAAGGAGAATCTCTCGAGAGTTGGGAGGGTACTGAGATATCATTCTTTTGTTTCAAGACAAAAGAAAAGTTCGTTATGGAGAAATATTTAATGTTGTATGGGGAATGTTTCATGTATGTGTCGAATCAGAGGGGAAGATGTTCTCGTGTCTGGTAAGACAAAAGGTAGTCACATGGAGATCAAATAGGTCTGAACACAGTGAGCAGGTTTCTCAAATCTACCTCCTTAAGTTGTATAGCAAGGTACCGAGTTTGCAACCGTAGGCCACTCTTTCTTTTTGGTTTTTTTCAATGATGAACTATTGCATGGTAGCAGAATGGAGAAACAGTGATGTCAAGGCAAGCAAATATTAGCACTCCAATTTTGTAATTTCCTAATCTCTGCGTACATTCCATATCTCTCAAGTTTGTTACTGTGAAATAGGGAAAAGCGAGGGAAAACCAAAGACAAGCTGTTGCTGGTTATCCTACTCTGAAAAGAGGTACCATCTGTAATTTAAATAGCATTTTCGATGGGGAAGCGCATTATGAACTTTTGTGTTTCTTCGACAACTATAGGGACTAAAGATGTAAAACTTCATGTTGATGACCCGAGGAGTAAGGGTCAGGTTCTTGGATCTATTAATACTGATAGCCGGTATGTGAAGCTTTGTTTAATTTTGTTTGTATATATTCTGAATTTTATGTTGCTAAGAAATTTGATTGTTTTATTGTAGTGTTAGGAAAACTACAAGGAATCCTTTGCCACCTACAAGGTTTTTTGGTTCACAACATATTTCTTTGACGTATGCGAAAAGATTTATCCTCCGTTGATGCAAACTATTGTTTATTTGTGTGAAGGAATTCTTTACCGGCATCAAAATGGGTTAAGCAGGCTGATAAAAGTGATAAAAAGAAGGTTGATGTAATACTAATTCGATAATGCTAACAATTCTTCACATTTGGTTCTATGAATTTCCATATTCCTTTTTCTGGTACATAAGTATTTCCTGCTTGTAGGAAACTGATGAAAAGACGGGAAAGGGTGGTGGATTTCATGGTTTTTCTGGTCAGATACAACGCTTTAAGATTCTACTTCTTTTGAAGAGTGCATGGTAGAAAACTGTGTGATCAATTTTACGTTTGTCACTTTTTTGTGCCTTCAGTTAAGCCAAAAGTTGGGAGGAAAGTGATACCCCAAGTTAGCAATGCCAGAAATCATCTTTGGAGGAATCGAGTTAGTGACGGCTTCGTTCAAATGTGAGCAAAATTTCCTTGACAATGTAGTGTATTTTGATGGCTAATGTAACAGCCCATTCAATGCACTTGTGATGGTCTTTCAACTTCTCAATACTTCCATTTTGGAGGAAATGGCTACTTATATTCATGCATCTTGCTCTTACATTGCATTAGTAGTTTATGATCTTGCACTTATATGAGCTCTATAGTTTGATATTTGGCAACCTATGGCATGCCAAGTTATTAGAGTGCATATATCTATGTTATTGGCCTATAGCGGCTGAACTAGGAAATCAATACACGTGGGGCAAAAATACTGCACGCCAAGATTAAATCATAGGGTGAAAATCCCGTATTGCACTTGATATAGCCTTATTATACAAGAAAATGCAAAACAAACCAAGATTGATTACGGAAGATACAATTGTAATGTCTTATATGTGTGGGATATGGGCAATGAGAGAGTATTTATGAAGGTTTTTTTTTAGCAAATAAACTCTTGGAAGGAGTAATTTGTATATCTTTTATTGAGAATGAAAAGAAATAGGGCCTTTTTCTGCCTTTGTTGCCAAAAACAAAAATGGGCCTGCCACCGTTGTCTTGTCCACAACAACTAAAGCCATGTTTGGCTGGCAAGGATGGATAAACAGAAGTGGTATCTTGTCTTCAGTTTTTAGATGCGTCTGAGACTGAGTGTCACACATGTTTACATTTTAAAGGTAGAATGAGATTGCCCCATTACCAAATTGGGAAGACTTCCTGAACTAGTGCCAAAGATCTTGATGGGCCTTTTTCTTGCTCTCAAAAAGCAAAGAGTTGTCATTATAGTGAATTGCCGATTGTTTTTGTCCAACCAAGAGATGTTAAGTAACCAGTAGTCCCAAAAGCTTAAGCTGTTCGGAAATGGGCCCAATAATGTATATATCAGGCTATCTAACACCCTCCCTCAAGTGCAACCCCGTCTTGCACGTAAAGATGCAAATATTCATACATACAATGGAAGAATGCAAAGGGGAGAAACATAGTGCCAGAGAACAAATGGAAATAGAGAGACTTGAACCCAAGATCTCTTGCAACCTGAGCTCTGATACCATGTTAAGTTACCAGTAGTCCCAAAAGCTTAAGTTGTTAGGAAATGGGCCCAACAATGTATGTATCAAGCTATCTAACAAAAGAGACATGGGAGACCTGGTTGAAAAAGAATTGGAACGAAAAATGTGGCTTTTATCATTTTCAGAGGGACTTATGGCATCATCGAATGGAGCAAAACGACATTTGAAAGAGCATGACTTAGAGTTTTAAAGCACTGTGCGGTTTGTCTCCAATAGTATTATGGAGGTAAACCAACAGCTCACTCACTTCTTTTGGTGATGGTTTCCCTGACCAATGCGGCTATCCCTCACATCATCTGAGCGTATCCTTTGAGAGTAAACAAACAAAGATTAAACTGCACCGTTTTATTGTTTCCTCATTTTGCCATATGGTTGTCTCCAAACACTTGAATGGCATTTGTAAGGATTATAGTTACTGGTAATGGCTTTTGCATACCTTGTCTTTGACATCTGACATCAAAACATGGCCTAAGGGAGGAAGCTTGTGGATAAAGGAAGTGCGAGTGCATTTGAAACAGTTATTGATCAAAATGAGTTGTATCATAGGATGGCATGTGCTGAAGAAGCATTCTTGTCTTAGATTTGTACCTCTTTTGAGCGTAGTTATCCAGACACAATTATGGATATATTTCACCATGCCTTGTTATTGTTACAGAATTGTGGATACTATGCATTAGAAACGGTCCCGTTAAGTTATTTCGTTTGAATCATTTATCTTCCCTGTGAAGTTTCTCCACTCATGTTGTTCCGTGTTTAAGAAATTCACTTTCTTGTATTGTCTACTATTTACAAGACCAAACAAGATTGGGACCGTCATGTTTAACCTAATATTGAAGTCCTGTCAAAATGAAATGAAAACCAAGCTGGATGTTTACACTTTACACTAGTACGTGATGTTTTGCTTTCTTGTTCACATCCATAGTCTTCATACAAGTATGCCTATGTTGCATGCTCCTTTACATATGAGGGGGTAAGGGCGTCACATGAGTGATGTAGCCTTAACAAATAATTTTCTTAGGCAATTTATTGCTGGCTCTCCAATGACGTTAGGAATGTGTTAGGTGACATGGTTTTACAGACTGTGGCCTTTTTATTCTATTTGATGGTATTAGTGTACTAGTTATCTTGTTTAACAGATTTAGGGTGATAATTGAATTCATGGGAAATCATCGACACAGATGATTGTTCTCTTCAGATATAGTCTAAAAGTACAATTTGGATGTTTGTTTGTAGGGCTTCAAAAAGTCAAGCTAAGGTGGACACCCAAGTTTTTTCAAGAAAACCTGTCAAGGTATCTTACATATTTTATGGTGCTCTCTGTGTGTGGGTGGGTGGTGGTGGTGGGGTGCGTGTGTTTGTACACTCTTATGCTTTTCAGATGTATTTTATGCCCAAAATCAAAATCTTGTACTCCTTTCGGTGAGTTGATGTAGCGCCTTCTATGCCTGTAACGAGGTAACCCTGCTAACTTAACTCTAGCGATAGGCAATCACTTCTATCTTGATGGGGATGATAAAGAGGGACTTGAAGGACAATGGGGCCTGATCCAGGAATATGAGTATCTTGCGAATAAGAGTTTCTCTTTTTGAGGTCACCCTCACTAGAACTGGGAGCAGTAGGACAACACTGTGATCAACCGATTCTGCGACAGAATAAGTTAAAAATGGAAACTGAGCAGAAAGAGCTTCCAACCATTTTAAACATTTCAATAACTCTCTAATTCCACCTATTCGACTGAGGTGCGACAAATATATTAATCGAGCAAAAAGAAAGGAGTCGGAGACACAGAGGGAAGAAGCAAGCAAGCAAGCATTCCCCAGAACAACAGAAGTCTTTCGACTTTGGGAAGACTCCCAGCTTTATTTGTGCGTGCCCAATTCCTACTGAATTTGACCTGACACCTTAACCAAAATGGCAAAACCAGTCCTCCTGTCTTGAATTGAGGGAACCGGTGTAAGAATTCCTTATGGAAGGAGGAAATGTCCTTAACTCTGATTTTTAGCTTGATTGAATGAGTCCACTTTGTCTTTCCCCTGTAGAGAAATAGATATCAAATTTTGGTCGTCAGTTTTGGACACTAGTATGGATCTCTGACCACATTCTCCATAGACTCTAGCTACGGTTGTCTGAAATTAACTTTCTAGATTCATTTGACACGTCCTTACGATCTTTGCAGAACAAGATTATGTGCACCCTTCCATAAGAGAGCACACTATCTTCTTCCACGGATATAATTAAATAATTAAGTACTTCCCTCTTTTTTGCGCAATGGATGGAGTCTCAGTCACTCGAAAGACCGGACAACTTGGAATGAAAGATATTGCTCCCTTTGGTTGCTTCCTTTCACTGGTTTTAAGTCTGACTTCAGGGCAGCCACCACATTCTTCTTCTTGGGGTTTATGAAGAAGCTACATTATGTTTTTCAGCCTTCCTGTAGCTATGTTTGATGCGTGGCTTAGTCTTATGGCTTTGAGCGGTTTAACCTATACTGTTTGTATTGAAAGAAATATCTAACACCAGATTCACGAGTCATGACATGTGGATACATCTAGTGAAAGATTAATCCCATTGGTGTACGCCTGTAACTGCCAATACGTTTTTTTGCCTTATCCTATTGAAGTCTAGTAATGATAAAGCCACTTCTTTGTAGTTGATATGTACCATTCTCTGGATAGCCCCTTTTTTTTTGGCGTTCACTGATATACTCTCTTTCAATAAGCTCTGTCAATTTTACTCTGGATATATCCCATCTGTAGCTTGTAATGGAACTTAGTTTTGCTACTGACCATTAAGCATGTGAGTTTGTTGCCATAACATATTGTATTTTTCAACAAATATAGCTAATTTTAAACTCATTTCAATTGATCATCCAGCCAAATCTGACAACCACGCAGACAGTTCCCAGTACTAAACTGACTATGCAATCCAAGTGCACATCTGGTCGGAAAGAATCAAATTCGCTTGCTGCAATGTCGTTCAGAAGAGAAGACGAAGTAGTGTCATCTTTATCCAAAAATACTGAATTAATTGCTCCTCGTGGTCAACCTGCTCAGACAGATGTTTCATCTGATTGCAACAGCATCGTAGGCACAGATGTGTCAGACAGCAATGCCAGGAAGAAATCTAAGCGCAGGAAATCTTTCACGTTGTTATTGATGGCAAGATCAAAGGTTGAGGCATTTTCTTTCTTCCTTTCTACACCTCTCCTTTTGGGGGACTCCAAACACCCTTTTTTTTTTGTTGTTGCAGCTAATAGATGAACATATGGGGTTAATGAAACAAGAAGGTTTGCCGAGCATTTATGATGATGGAAATCACCTTGAAGTTGCTGAATACATTGATGAGATCTATCAGTATTATTGGATTTCGGAGGTCATATTATATTCGACTCTGATATTGTTTTTGTTTTTTCATAGTATAGTGTCGGTTTCAACAAAACTATGTCAGGGAAATATGCTTGATAACTCTTCTACTAACGCCCATGCATACAAAATCCCTGCAACATGTTGTGACTTATTCAGAATTCCATAATGCAGTCTTAGGATCCTACACCTTTATGTTTGTCTCAAATTAGTTTTCAATGGATTGTCTAACAAGAATTAGCTTCTTTTTGTTTTAGACCATTGTTAGTTGGTGCGTAGATTCTAGGAATTACTGAAGCGTAGATGCATTCCTGTTAGAACTTAGAAGGTCCATGTTAGAAGTGCATTCCTGATAGCATGTTCAGAAAGGTCCTTGGCTGCTAAAAGCCTTGGGATTGGGGAAACTGGGATATGGTGGTACAATGCAGACTGATACTGTACTTTTGTCACCAACCCCCCCCCTCCACCCTTCTGCTTCCTTCTTGACTGGTTTACATCACTGCATGTACCCCAAATTTGGGTTTTTCTGTGCGTGGGTTGGAATTGGTCTTCAAAGCATAAGAATCGTGATAGTCACCTTGATTCTATTGGCATCTAACTACAGGCTCAAAATCCATCTCTGGGAAACTATATGGCGATTCAGACAGAGGTTACACCTCATATGCGAGGCATATTGATCAACTGGCTAATTGAGGTACACTCTAGGTTTTTACCATCTCTTAAGATCCTCTTTTATTACCAGAGTTGTACAATGTCGACCACTATGCGCCTTCTTTTTTGTCGCTTTGAATTTTGCTTTCTATCACCTTGTTCCAGGTCCACTTAAAATATGATTTGATGCAAGAAACACTATACCTCACGATCACACTGTTGGACCGATATCTATCCTTGGTTCCAATAAAGAAAAATGAAATGCAGTTGGTTGGTCTTACTGCACTCCTACTGGCATCAAAATATGAGGACTTCTGGCATCCAAGGGTAAGTATCTTGCATGCAATTCGCTTTGTCGTTTAGGATTCTTTACTTGATTCCCATCTAGTCTTGATTAGAAGGGATTTTTGGTGACTATAGGCTTTCTCATTTTCTTTATATATGTTCACCTGTGGCTGCAGGTTTTGGACTTGATTAGCATCTCAGCAGAGTCATATACAAGAGACCAAATGCTTGGAATGGTGAGCATGTGCAATTTCTTAGATCCTTTTTGCCAACGATGTGAATTCTGCTTCCATTAGATGAGATTCTTGTGAGTCATGACAGAGCAGAGTTTAGGAACATACTTTTTACATTTGTGCGAATTTTGTTGTTGCTACAATTGTTTGAGAGTTGAAGACTGCAAAATCAGGGTACGGGTTGGGAGTACATGTCCAAGGTGGACATTCTTTTGCCATTTAGTCGTCCTTGAAAACATATAGAATCATGCATTTCTGTTGGGGAACTTGTGATACTGCAAACAATTTATGTCGCTGGATTTCTATTTTGGATTCTTAGTTCCCTGTTCACCCAATTGTAGGTGTCCATCTTTGAAATGTCCGAAATTGTTGTGATCACTTGTTAGTTATTACTTATATTAGGTATGACATGGTTGACAACATACGTTCTTGGTTTTTGAGTTTATGGTTTGCGACTATGGGCGGTATCCCCTTGATGCCTTTCCATAAAATTATTACGTATGTAGATAAATGTTTAAGTTATGGGCATGGTCAACCATTCCATACTCATGGGACAAAGGGTGTAATTCAATCTTGGACATTGCTCTCAAATTTTGGCTTTTCTTGGCGGCACTAATGCTAGGCAATGGCGTCTGTTTTCCAGGAGAAAGATATTCTAAAGAAGTTGAAATTCCGGCTGAATGCTCCTACTCTTTATGTGTTCATGCTGAAGTTTCTCAGGGCTGCTCAATCTGACACCAAGGTATGCAGTGAACTTAGTAGTCAAATATCCTCACAAGTAACCTCAAAAGGCCATGCTTTCTGGGGTTAATTGATCCTGAGATATATTTTGGAAAGCGTGTCCCTGGTCAAGTGAGCCCATATTTCGGAAATATAGAATCACTAACACGGTCGTCTTTTGAGAAATGCCAGCTGGAACATCTAGCATTCTACCTCATTGAGCTATGCCTGGTCAAATATGAAGCTTTGAAGTTCAAGTCCTCATTGCTATGTGCTTCAGCTATCTATGTTGCACAATGCACATTACAAAAGACTCCGGCTTGGACCCCACTGCTAAGCAATCATGCACGCTATGAAGAATCCCAAATGAGGCATGTCTTTTTGAGATTAACTCTAGCAAGTACAAGTGTGTCGGTAAAATTGACTGTCTGTTTTATTGCTGCCAGGGATTGTGCAGAGATGATCTTAGAGTTCCACAAAGCTGCTAAAACAGCAATGTTGAAAGTCGCTGTCGAGAAATATGCAAGGCTTGATTACAGTGGAGTTGCTAACATTAAACCTTTGAGTAGGCTTCCTCCTCTGACTTGAATACGTCTGTAGATGCATACGCTACAATATTTGAACGACGTAACTGCCCTTTGTCTTTTTATCTTCCACCGGAGTTTCTGCCCAATACCAACATTACTATTCAGGTGTGTTTTAGCATTTAAGATACAAAGATCCTCCTCCTGCTTGGTTGCAAAATTTGACGTTCTGGTGAAACCAGAAGTGTTGTTTTGTATCATTTGAAAGGCAAAGAATTTGTAAATAAATCTCAAAGTGGATGAGTATGTATGTTTAGTATTGTAATGACATTAAACCACGATGTCCATCTGATTATCTGAGTATATATGTTTAGTATCGTAATGACATCATAAAACCACGATGTCCATACTCTGTGTTATCTCTTTCTATGTTGCTGGATGGGAATATCACCCATGGGGTATTTTCTGGTATATTGATTGTTTATTTCATTCCTGATTATCGTGAGTCAATGACAAAGAATTTCGCTACCTTATTCATCTGTAACTGGTGATAAGAAGCCCCAATGACCAATCCTCGCATGAATTGATGAGGATCCAATAAGTCAAACATTGATTCCTTTAGATGTGTCACTTGGACAAATATGCCCGTAATAACTAGGATGTATACTTTGTATCCGAAAACTAGCAATTCCTCCGAGACCCAAATAACTAAATTTTCTCCCATGAACTATTTGTGTCAATGGAGTAGTTCGATTCAAAACTACATTCACATTTGGGTCCACATATAGTTTCTTCATTCACATTTTTCTTACCGAGCAAAAGCCAAGCCGAGTTGATCTTGTAAAAGATCCACTGCAAAACAAATACTCCCTCCGTCCCTTTTTAAATGTCCTGCTTCGTAACTCCAACTTATTAAAAAGACATTATCATTATACCTTTCACATCAACTTTTTCCTCCACTTTCCCTACTTACCCATCATCATTACACTTTTACTCACTAACTTTTTAAAATGGAATCTACTTTTAGGGACAAAATAGACAATTCACCAATTTTTACTCACTAACTTTACAAAATGGACACTTATTAAGGGACAGCCCAAAATGGAATACTGGACTGTAATAAAGGGACGGAGGGAGTAGTATGTTTATTTTCAAAAAATTTCACACTTTCTTAATCATCAAAAGAGCCCAACTTGTAACGCCCCGCTTTTTCGGGAGCAAAATAAAATAATTCTTTAAGAAAATTTGCTAAATAAATATAATTTTCCAAAATAAAGGTTTAACTATTACAATCTCAAGATAAATCTACTGATTTAAAATACATTAACTTCAGAGCTGACTCTAGGCTTGATACAGATTCCAAGCACACTCCATCTTCGTTCCTGATATTCTTTCCATGTCGAACTGCACCATCGTTGAATCCCCTCCATTGAATCCTGCGCCCTCTGGCAAATTGATCGCCGAAGCAATCGATTTACTAGGATACAGACGTATCCGTGAGTGATAAATCACCCAGTAGAATAATCCAACCCAACCACCCCTCTTACTTTACAGCTAGCAATCAAGCAGGATAAACATGGTACGAAGAAATATAACAGAGGTATTTCATATCAATCAGTTTATTACTATTCATTAACCTGACGTGTGATCTAAGATCTCACCGCGAGATCTTTCCTCCCTCAACCACTAGCCATGCTCGGTCCCATGGGATCACTTTATTTTGCTGTCGCGGATTGCACCTAAGTTATGTACCCAGTGTGTATCCCTCTCAATACAGCAAAAGAAAACTTACCATGCCTGAATCACAACTAGGGTTCGCCTATCTTATAAACCACATCACAACCATTCCACAATCATCACTGGACACCCGCCAGTCTATCAATTCATCACTGGACACCCGCCAGTTTCAATCTCATCACAATCTCATCACAACTCAAAATCACGCTTGCATGCAATCTAAAACAAAAACTTTTCCAATTCATCCATTACTTATCATCGTCTAGGTGATTTCTATTTCGCATACCACCCCATGTCTCTAGGATCCAATCTAACATATCAATCAGTAGTTGGAAATAATAATTAAGCAAAGAGAATAATAATTGAAATAAACAATATGCATTGAATCACATAACCTTTTATGAATGGGCCGTTGCCCTTAGTCCTGTATGACACAAGAAGTTAAATTAATACCGAAAGTCTTTATTTAATAATCATGATTATTATTTACCTATAAGACATTAGCTAAAACAATTCAATCATAAAACCTTTTTTTTTAATACCAACTATAGGGCCGAACATCACAATTATTCACCTCCGGTTATTGATTGAAATTTGTAATACCTGTATTAATAACATTTAGGGCCAAACTTAATACACCAATTAAACTAAAGGGGCTATAGCGTAATTTTTAACCAATTTCTCAAATCCCAGTTCGTGGGTTTAATGGGAACAGTCGGTATAACAGAGGAAGATGGCCGGTTCCGGCAACGCAACGCCAGGATCGATTATTTTTTTAAATCCGGAACATAAACTCCATACGTAGTCACTCAATATATTTAGGAGAAGGTAGGAGAGAGATTATAATACCTCGAATCCGACGGGAAAACGAAGAACGATTTCGGATGAGTTTCGGTGATCGGAGAAGAAGACGGCAACGCGGGACTCGGCTGACTTCGGTTTATCTCGGAATGGTTCGAAGAAGCTCGGGGATGTTTTAAGAAGATGTGGTAGCCTGAATTGGTGATCGGCTACGGGTGGAATCAAAACTCTTTCTAAACCTCCATTAGTGAAGCTTTTTCTCAGCAATTTCTTTCTTTCTGGACTTTCTTTTTTTTTTGGCCGAGATGTGAGTGTGGGATAGAAGTATTTATAGGGATGGAGTATTAAGGGGATAAGGAGGTTCTGAATTGATGCAATCTTATTATCACCGATAAGATTTGTATTAATGAAAGTTTACTCCCTTGAGTTTTGATAGGGATGAGGTGAGGACGAAAATATAATCAAGGAAGAGATAGAGACCGAGTAGGAGTAGGAGAGGGAGAGATGAGAGGAGTTGTAGGCATGCATGCAACTAAGAAAAATAATAGGATTAGAATAACTAATTTTTTGTAATTATCTATTTAAGGAAAATAATTTTATTACTAGATTAATACTTTTTAAAAGATATTATTAAAAAAAATTGGGTCAAAAATCCGGATCGTTACACAACTACCATAAAATTTAGTACATATTCTATTAATTCAAGATTTCATTCTAAAATTTCACCTTCCTTTATATATATATATTTTTAAATCTCTTTTTAATATTAACTCAATTATCTTTGTCATGTTTTGATGAGTTTAGTTTTGTTCGATTCTACGAATAGATTCATTTTATTATGAAGTCTTTAAATGCTTTATTACATTTCCTTTTATGATGAGGCGAATTTAAAATTGTTCGAATTGTGTAATTTTCAATTATTGAAAGTGGACCCAAAACAATTTGATTATAATTCAGTTCATAACAAAAACAATCATATGTAGCAAGTTCATATTCTTCAATAATAAACAATTTGTTAGACAATAATCAACAACACAATTGCCTCAAAATATACATATTCCAAAATCAATACTGTAACTAAGCAATCATTTCTTTTGAATATTGGTTTCTAATTTTCAATCAACAATGGGTCTTAATTAGTGAGATTGAAGGTCTTTAGTTAGCATAACATGGAATTAAAACGGGTGGATATTCTTGGATAAACAGTTTGTCAATTTGTAAGGAAGATGCACCCCACCTCATAACTTGAAGAGCTCGAATTAATGATAGCAGGTTAGGTCATTCAAATATTGTATATGTCATCTCAATTTGGTAAACTTGATCATACAGAAAAAGTCGATGGGGTGCTTTGTTTGAAGATGAAGGGCCTGAACTCGTTATTTACTCCAAAATGCAGTTAGAGACAA
Organism: Rhododendron griersonianum; assembly: GCA_018127125.1. Classification (NCBI taxonomy): domain Eukaryota; kingdom Viridiplantae; phylum Streptophyta; class Magnoliopsida; order Ericales; family Ericaceae; genus Rhododendron; species Rhododendron griersonianum. The sequence continues at coordinate 214,495 of CM030791.1, read as the reverse complement.
CTGTACATTACATTACTGAATTCTGCACGATGAACCGCAAAAGTCTTCCAGAATTAACATTCCTTTTGGTCAACAATGAGGAAATCCCATCAGTTAGTAAGGACTAGTACCCTGTAAAGTACTGCTCTCTTTATTTCCTCTTTCACAATACAAATGTTCTAGTTGGTTTGTAATAACATGGAACAATAAAGTAACCACGGCACAGTTGTTACTTTGCAAAACCCATAACTAATGATAAAAGAGACAATTCACCTTATGCCAAATTAACCTAACCCTCAATACAAATAAATCTGGTTTGGGTATGATTTCATAGTCAAATCCACACCAACATAAACACTCCATCATCTATCTCCTGGTTTCCTTTTGTAAAAGGAATCAGATTCTCGGCAGGTGGACACTGTTCCGGACCAATGGTACATCTTGCAATTCAGTTTTGGAGACCAATTGAAAGAACGAAAAAGAGAGAATATTCACCATTTGGAAAGCAAATCATCCAAATTTTTTTCAAGGAGTTGTAAACACCCTATTTTGGACTTTCCAGAATAGTTTATTTACGGTCTTTTGTTTCCCCAATGATGATTAAGGTCGAGAACATACCGAGTTTGTTTGATGAGTTGGAGCTTTGAGCGTCCCGAACCTCGTCCAAACCCATTTCAAACCCTTGTCGAACCCTCAAGCCAGAACCAAATGGCCTCAACAAAACCCTTCTGGAGTACGCCGGTGGTGGACTAGCGTGCGCAGGAACCACTGCCACGTGTCAGTCACTACCACTCTCTGGCGCACGCCACTCAACATGTGGCGCACGCCAGTCAGCACCAGTCAAATCAACCTTTTCAGCCATCTGGGCGGGAGCTTCTGCAGCCGCCTGACGTCAGCTGGCAGCCCCCCTGATCATTACTTCAGCCAGAACTGTTCCTTTCTCTTCCATCAAGCCAAGTCCCATGCATTAAATGCATGGGAGCTTCCTCCAATATTTGGCCATCCAAACAGCCCCTAAGGGCAGGCTGATCAGCCTCTCCCTCCTCCATATATACTCCCCTCTCTCACTCTTGCAAAGGGTTACTAAGTTCACAAGGTTAGCAACATTAAGAAGTTCAAGCCCCTTTGTCTTCTTCTCCATTATTCTCCTTTGTTTCCTTTCTCCTCCATAGAAAGAGCAAGCAAGGGAACATACCCTCCACAGTCCTCAAACCTCACTACATCCATCCTCCATCCATCTTCTTTCAAGCTCAAAGTTCAAACCATCCATCAAACTCACAAGCAAAGGTACAATACCCTTTGCTCCTGCTTTCTGTTCTGACCCCTGAGGGGGGCTGGCAGGGTCAAGGCTGGTAATCTATACCCGTCTACAGTGATCAGTGGCGCACGCCAGTCACGAGTGCCGTACGTCAGTTTTGGTAGTATGTGCAAAACTGGCGTGGGGATCATGGATCATTGTTTTCTTGCATTATTTAAGCGTTGATCACCTTGCTGCATGTTAAAACCAGTTTATTATTCTGTACTTAGAACTGCTTTCTCTTCCATCTGTATTTTTGCTTAGTTTGGCCTTCTGGGTCCCTCTGGTCCTATTCCAGAGCCCAGAATGTGCAAAGCCAAAGCATTGGAACCAAGAATGAACTGGCGTGCGGCCCTTCATTAGTGGCGTGCGCTAGTGATCTATATTCCAGTGGCTTGGCCCTTGCATGGATCTTTCATCCAGGTCTTTGATCATCCTCCCCTCACTGTTTAAGGGGTTTTCTGTCTATTTGGTGGCTTTTCAGCCCTTTAATCTGTTTGTAATAGCTTAATAACTTATATAAACTGCGTGGTTTGTCCTGGGTGTGCACTGGTCCTTTCCAGAGCCCAGAGGGTTGAGAGCAGAAGCTGTGGGATTAAGTCTACCGGCGCACGCCAGTCTTTGGGTGGCGCACGCAGGTGATGGCTGCATGCAGTGGTCCGACCAATGCATGCAGGCTTGGTCCTGTGTGCAACATTTCATTGCCAGTGTGTTCTAGTCTGCTTCAAATGTCCACAAAAGCTTGTTCTCAATCTATTATATTTGCTTAGACTAAACATCAATCATCCATCAACATTTTGTCACATCTTTTGTACATAAATGCAAATGTGTTACAGTTTTAATCCCTATTAACTGTTCCCCGCCCTAACTGGTTAAAAGAATGATCAAATAAAGAGAGAAATGCAAATGTTTTACAAGACGCCTGAGTAGAGACCGGTCTCCGGACTGGGCGAGGGGGGTGCCATAAAACCCTTCCCCTCTCGTAATCTGGCTCCCGAACCTCAAGATCGAAGGTGACGACGGTCCAGTCTACAAGCCTTTTTTAAAATCAAACAAACGTGGTCCAAACGTTTTCAAAAAGACGATTTCTTGGGTACTAACCGCAAAACCCGAGTGGCGACTCTCTGATCTGCGAAGCACTTCGCCGCGCTTTCCAAAAAGGGCGCACCCGGAATTTTCACATACTAAAAAATGCGGGGATTTTTGGGGCGTGTGCCCACAGTGGCGACTCTGCTGGGGACATAATTACATTAATCAACATTTGGAGATTAATACATGAATGAACAATTTTCAAAAGTCTGTCAAAACAGTACGCTCCGCGCTGCTGAAGAACGGAATGGTAACGTAACAGGATTCTACATCCGACCACTCCGCACTGGGGCTTTTACTATTGTTCACTTGTGTAGTTTTCTCCGAGTGTCGATTAATGAAGTGAGCCAAGCTTCAAAAGGCGTTTTTCAAAAGCATTAGCATTTCCTTCTTTCAATCATTCTTTCGACACGCGTACATTTGCATCGGTGTTCTATCAGCCCCGTTGAGGTGTTTTGGGTAACCGGCACAGTTTACTGGAGCCCGGGGTCCTCGAATGCCCAACAACCTTGGACGATGATGAGACGTATTACCGTTTGACCATTGCTTTGCTGCACGCGTTGCAATGGGAGGTATAAAACGACTCTAGCATGAGGAACCCCCTTAAGCCAAAACCAGCCTCGCCATGCGTACAAAGCACTAGAACCTTTCAACCTAAGACAGGAACCCACAGGGTAGGATTACTTGCATCTAACCCCCCATAAACTGTCTACGTGTTACTGCTTTCCATATCGCATGCCTGTACATACATCCATACCGTTCTGCGTAGGAGCATGCTAGGGCGGCTTTTAGGGTTGTCTCTCTTTCAAGACCGTTTTATGCCTGCTAGGGCGCTGCCTCGACCGATGACGAGTCGTGCATCGTGATGGTGCACGTTATCAACTTTCCAATTCCTTGGGCCAACGAGACTTTGGGAAATCGAGACTTTCTAAGTCCTTGCCTAAACCCGATCGAGGTTTCAAACAGAAAACTAGGAACAACGGGAGACATGACATGATGCTCATACCACCCAGGTTAAAAGTGCTAAACACTTACACTATTCAAGGCTCCGGCACAGTGCTGCTTACGCCCTCTTGGTTACAGTATCATGTCGTCAACACCAAGTTGTTCCGTTCCAACATTGAAACTTCGAGAGCGGGATAGTCAAAGGCTTAGGCTGTTTTGACATCTCTTAGTGTTAGTCGATTCAAACAAGGATACACTGTCGAAAAGAAATCTGAGGACCTGGGCAGCGTCCGGCTGTCATAAAACGGTTTTGTCTGCTAGTTCTAGAGTCTAGGAGGACACCAACGACAACATGTACATTGCATCCTTTCAAATAAAACTATTGCAGGAACACTTCCTGAGCCTTCGATTGCTTTACTGTCTAGCTTTGGGCGCTGCACCGTCAAAGAAAGTACCAAAAAGAAGAGCCAAACCTGCTTGGGAGCATCTACCGGGGGTATTTCACTGCCATATCGCCTTCCTCGATCATCAATCCAAAATGGCAGCACAAACAGAGCTGGCTGAGTTGAAGAAAGCTGTAGAGGAACTGGGTCTCAAAATGGACAGACAAATGGTTATGGTCCAGGGGCTGTTTGACCTTTTCACCTCCATCGTATCAAAACCGGACCCGGGGCTAGTCAAAGAACCTCTTCAGGCCTGTCACACCCCTGCGGTCGGAATCAAGCCGTGCTCAAAAGACATGTTCAAAGACCTAGCTGAGTGTCATGAAGCTAGAACTCGCCCGAAAACCGCTGGTTCCTTGTTCAAAGCCAGTGCCGAAAAGGAGGATATGCGCAACAAAGAAGCCATCCCCAGTGCCGAAAGAGTGCATTCCCTTGACAGCACAATGCTATACAGCGGCGGAGTGAGTAAAAGTTCTGCCAACCCTCAATCCAGTCGCCGGAACCCACCAAGGGTCTTCTCGTGCTTCTCTGCACCTTTGTCCTCAGTCTATGAGAAGCTCCTTGAAGCTAGTATCCTCAGGCCACTCCGTCCGACTCCTCCACCTCGGGCACTCCCGGCGTCTCACAATCCAAATGCCTATTGTGCTTTCCATCAAGCGCCTGGCCATCCCACCGATGCTTGCTACCGCCTCCGACATGCCATTCAGAATCTCATCGATAATGGCACTATTCCACCCCCACTCCCATCAAAACCCGACGACAGTTCCATCTCCTCGCTCCAACTCGAGTCTGGCCCTCTGGTTGGTCAGATATCTATCACCTCCACTCAAATCAACCCCATCTCCACTCAAATCAACCCCATCTCCACTCAAATCAACCCGAGCTCCACCATACTCAACCCAACCCTCTGCATTGTCCCAGAAACTCAACCCAAACCAACTGTGTCTATCCCTGCTGAATCCGAGGCCGTAGGTTGTGGCATAGAAGACGGGGCTGAAAGCGGGAAAGCACTGGTTGAGGACCAGATCGATCAAGCAAATGAGCGGACTGACAATTTAAGGATCCTTGTTCATGGGAGCACTGAGTAGGTTTGGTCAAAGAAGCTGAGGAAGCTGAAGTGCTGTTGCTTGGGCCTGACATCCTCTAGATCCCACCTCTCTGTGAGGAAGCAAAGGGTAGCAATAAAAGTTGCATTTTCAAATCGCGTCTAGCTTGCATTGCACACTTTTGAGTCCGAGTCTGACACAGCATCTGTCAAGTCGTCTTAGTCTAGCTCTGAGTCGGAGTTCGTGTCTCTTGGCCCTCCATGTCGTAGCTTCTATTCTCAAATTCGAGTCTTTTGCTATACTTGGCAACCCCGTGGGGCTTTCTTTATGATATGCACTATCTTGCTTCTAAGTACTTTGCTGGCTTTTGAATAAACTGTGTCGACCCTGACAACGAAGGGATAGATTTCGATGGGGTCATCCCCAAGGAAATGTGTTCCCTCGCCGAATGGGAAGACGAAAGGCATGCTCGGCCTATTAAAAGAAGAAGTAGTTTCAATAAACTTGAAAGATGAGGTAGACCCTCGGATGATTCAAAATTGGCTTAACACTGTTCCCCCAAAGGAGCATTTTGCCCCGGATGGTTCAAAATTGGCTCAACGCTGTCCCCCAAAGGAGCATCGTGCCCGATCAGACAGGGTCAAAGAATCCATCGACGTTTTGGCATGGTCTCACAAAGACGCACCTGGCGTTGATCATGAGATAAGGAAACATCAAATCCCCTGCCACCGGATGCCAAGATAGAAAGCGGAAGCTCAGAAGGCTCCAGGCCTCGTACCATGTTCAAGACAGCGTCAGCAGCATTCCGTCAAGCGCACATTAAAAAGGCGCAAAAGTGGCCTGGAGCAAGGCATTTTCAACTGAAGAAGTCAGGACCCTGCATTATCAAAAGCCATCTTATCTGGGGCTGCAGCCAAAGATCATCAATCTCAACGACAACAAATTCAACACTCCAGTCAACCTGGATCAATTCAAGAGCCACTTTTCCCTGAGAGAAGCTCGTTGGGCCGAAAACCACAAGGGTGGGCGGTGCCAAGCAAAAGTTAGAGCAGCCTGCTAGACCGAAAACCTGTGAAGGCGGTCTAGGCAAAAATAAATGGGCAAAAAGTCGAAAGCTCGCTAGGCCGGAAACCTAAGAAGGTGGCACTAGGCAAAAGTTAGAGCGTAAAAGGAGAGGTAAAACACACGAGTGAACCTTGGCCTGAACTACGTTTTGACCTGATTCCCCAAATGTGGGATACGTAGGCAGTCTCTCTTCAAGACTCGGTCATATTCTATCAATTGGATCCATGTTTGACTTTTTGGTACACATCAAGGGTCGAGAAGGGTCAAGAACAGAACAAGCTTCATCAGAAACAGAAGGGGGAATCCTTTCATCTTTCAATCTTATTTTAAACTACTATTTCAATTTCGAAGCTGAGCAAAAGCCAAAAAAGATATAAGCATCAAAAGCAGAACGAAATGCTAGAGGCCCCAACAGGCTCACAGTTTATTCTAAGTTCAGCAAAGTCTAATTTGCGCAGCTTTTCAGTCACGCGCGCTAGTTTGAGACTCACGCACGTTTTCTCAAAGTGACACGCGTTGGTCTCAAACCTGCGCGCGCTTCTTCAATTCTTGCCGCAGGCAGCAGTCGGCAGCCATCACGCCTAACAACGATTTTGAACCCCTGGTGGGAATTTCAAGTTAAAACCAAGGTTTCGGTGCCTCGAAATTGGTTTTTAGGGCTCTTGCCAAGTTTTTTATGCCGTGCAAGTCATGTGTACCTAATGTGACTGTGCGGAGGTGTCGGTTTCAGTCCGGGCCTATATGAGTCGTTCCATTTGCGTCTTTTGTCCATCTTTGCGACGTTTTTCTAGTTTTCCGGTCTATTGCCCATTCCGGGGCTTTCTTCTCTGTTTTGTTATTCGCACAGGTCTTTGTACATATTTGACTGTGTGTGGGTGTCAGTTTCACCTATCTAGGGATATTTTGGATTTTGGCCTGTTAATGCCCAAAATTTCATTATTGTCCATGTGTCGGAGAGTCTGCATTGTATCCTAGGACCCTTCTTCCTCGTTCTTCCGAGCTAGGCAGTCTATACGTGCGCGTATGTCTGTGTGTCAACTCGATTCGCTCGTCAATGCAAGTTGGATATTAGTGATTGGTTTATACTCTGTCTCCAATGAACCGAGAATAATGCAACTTTTACAGCCCCACTACGGCATCCGTGGTCCAAGCAAGTAACAAGTCATCAAGAACAGAGGGATACATTGGCCCAACGCAAAAGCAAATCAAGCAAGTCACAAGGTGATCTAACCTGCTCCCGCAGGCCCGCAGCTCAAATCAAAGCAGTAAAGCAAAAGTGTGGCTCAGTGGTAGCCCTCGATCGTCAAAATTGTCCTGGTCGTCGTTTGTGTCGTCCCGTTCTCTAGAAGCTGCCCTAGTCTGCCTTTGCATTTTCAATTTGTACATATGTGTTTAGCATATATTGTCGTTGCATATTGTATATCAAATGTTAAAAGCAGGAAAGTGCATCAAATCAAAATCAATCCAAAGCACGTGGAGGCTTTCAAATCAAATCAAATCAAATCAAACCAGCATTGAGGCGTTTCTATCGTCAGTGTTGTGGCATTGGCAAATCAAATCAGATCAGCATTGAGGTCCATTCCCAACAGGCAGCTCATGTTGCCCTGATCCATGCTTTCATCCCGGTTCGCTATTTCCCCAAGCAGAGCCTGTCCAAACTCAAGCGACGATCTATCCGTCCTAATTCTAAATCAGCGACGATCCATCCGTCCCATTTTCAAATCAACGACGATCTATCCGTCCAATTCCAATCAACGACGATCTATCCGTCCTATTTCAAATCAACGACGATCTATCCGTCCCATTTTCAAATCAACGACGATCCATCCGTCCCATTTTCAAATCAACGACGATCTATCCGTCCAATTCCAATCAACGACGATCCATCCGTCCTATTTCAAATCAACGACGATCCATCCGTCCTATTTCAAATCAACGACGATCCATCCGTCCTATTTCAAATCAACGACGATCCATCCGTCCTATTTCAAATCAACGACGATCCATCCGTCCTATTTCAAATCAACGACGATCTATCCGTCCAATTCCAATCAACGACGATCCATCCGTCCTATTCCAATCAACGACGATCCATCCGTCCTATTTCAAATCAACGACGATCTATCCGTCCTATTTCAAATCAACGACGATCTATCCGTCCAATTCAAAATCAACGATGATCCGTCCGTCCTATTTAAAAATCAACGACGGTCTGTCCGTCCGGAATCAAATCAACGACGGTCTGTCCGCCGATTCAACAAGTAACGCATCTTCCAGCAGTCTTATTGCTCTGCCTCGGATGGTCCATGATAAGGAGATTGGCTCTGATTCCCAATGGATGGAATTTAACCTACTTGACGCGACCTACCTGTGATTTGTTGGAACTATCCGTGCCATGGTTAGCTTTATCCTCAACAACAGCCAGTCCTGTTCAAATTCAATGATGATCAGCCATGTCATCACCGACGATCAGCCATGTCATCCAATCCAACGATGATCAGCCATGTCATCACCGACGATCAGCCATGTCGTCCATTCAACGATGATCAGCCATGTCATCACCGACGATCAGCCATATCGTCCATCTCAATGATGATCAGCCATGTCATCACCGACGATCAGCCATGTCGTCCATTCAACGATGATCAGTCATGTCATCACCGACGATCAGCCATATCGTCCATCTCAATGATGATCAGCCATGTCATCACCGACGATCAGCCATGTCGTCCATTCAATGATGATCAGCCATGTCATCACCGACGATCAGCCATGTCGTCCATTCAACGATGATCAGTCATGTCATCACCGACGATCAGCCATATCGTCCATCTCAATGATGATCAGCCATGTCATCACCGACGATCAGCCATGTCGTCCAATCCAACGATGATCAGCCATGTCATCACCGACGATCAGCCATGTCGTCCGTTCAACGATGATCAGCCATGTCATCACCGAGGATCAGCCATGTCGTCCATTCAATGATGATCAGCCATGTCATCACCGACGATCAGCCATGTCGTCCATTCAACGATGATCAGCCATGTCATCACCGACGATCAGCCATGTCGTCCATTCAATGATGATCAGCCATGTCATCACCGACGATCAGCCATGTCGTCCATTCAACGATGATCAGTCATGTCATCACCGACGATCAGCCATGTCGTCCATTCAACGATGATCAGTCATGTCATCACCACCGACCAACGGTGATCAGAATATTGCCCGCGTTCACCACCGACCAACGGCGATCAGAATATTGCCCGCGTTCACCCCCGATCAACGGCGATCAGAATATTGCCCGCGTTCACCACCGACCAACGGCGATCAGAATATTGCCCGCGTTCACCACCGACCAACGGCGATCAGAATATTGCCCGCGTTCACCCCGAGCAACGGCGATCAGAATATTGCCCGCGTTCACCCCAACCAACGGCGATCAGAATATTGCCCGCGTTCACCACCGACCAACGGCGATCAGAATATTGCCCGCGTTCACCCCGAGCAACGGCGATCAGAATATTGCCCGCGTTCACCCCGAGCAACGGCGATCAGAATATTGCCCGCGTTCACCCCCGAGCAACGGCGATCAGAATATTGCCCGTGTTCACCATCGACCAACGGCGATCAGAATATTGCCCGCGTTCACCCCGACCAACGGCGATCAGAATATTGCCCGCGTTCACCACCGACCAACGGCGATCAGAATATTGCCCGCGTTCACCCCGAGCAACGGTGATCAGAATATTGCCCGCGTTCACCACCGACCAACGGCGATCAGAATATTGCCCGCGTTCACCCCGATCAACGGCGATCAGAATATTGCCCGCGTTCACCCCGATCAACGGCGATCAGAATATTGCCCGCGTTCACCCTCTCAACGGCGATCAGAATATCGTCCGATCGATCCACGACGACGGTCTGCCCGTCCAATCAGTCTACAACACCGTTCGCCTATCCTGGTCCACATTGGTCTACAAGTAACACATCTTCCAGCAGTCTTATTGCTCTGCCTCGGATGGTCCATGATAAGGAGATTGGCTCTGATTCCCAACGGATGGAATTTAACCTACCTGACGCGACCTACCCGTGATTGTTGGGATTCTTTGTACCAAAGATAGTTCGATCCCCAGCAATGACAGCCCGTCCTGTCCAAATCAACGACGGTCTGTCCGTCCAACCTCAAATCAACGACGGTCTGTCCGTCCAGCCTCAAGTCAACGACGGTCTGTCCGTCCGAAATCAAATCAATGACGGTCTGTCCGTCCGACTCAACCGTTAGCGCATCTTCCAGCAGTCTTATTGCTCTGTCTCGGATGGTCCATGATAAGGAGATTGGCTCTGATTCCCAGCAGATGGAATTTAACCTACCCGACGCGACCTACCCGTGATTGTTGGAGTTACTTATGCCAAAGAAGGTTCGGCCCCTAGCGGCATTAATCTATCCGCAACTGATTATTCCCCAGGAGAGTCCGCCTCAACATTCAATGATGGTCCACCCATCCCTATCTTCCAACAGAGTTCAAACTCTTTTCCAACGATCTTCAGATGGTCCGCCCATCTTCGATCTCTCAATGGACGGTACATTTAAATACATGTCCGCATTTTCTATTTCTTCTGGATAGCCTTGAGAGGGTGTCTAGAAACCTTTGACGTTACTTGTACCAAAACAATGGTGCTCCAAGTGCCGTCAAAGGGGGGCTACTGTAGACACCCTATTTTGGACTTTCCAGAATAGTTTATTTACGGTCTTTTGTTTCCCCAATGATGATTAAGGTCGAGAACATACCGAGTTTGTTTGATGAGTTGGAGCTTTGAGCGTCCCGAACCTCGTCCAAACCCATTTCAAACCCTTGTCGAACCCTCAAGCCAGAACCAAATGGCCTCAACAAAACCCTTCTGGAGTACGCCGGTTAGCGTGCGCAGGAACCACTGCCACGTGTCAGTCACTACCACTCTCTGGCGCACGCCACTCAACATGTGGCGCACGCCAGTCAGCACCAGTCAAATCAACCTTTTCAGCCATCTGGGCGGGAGCTTCTGCAGCCGCCTGACGTCAGCTGGCAGCCCCCCTGATCATTACTTCAGCCAGAACTGTTCCTTTCTCTTCCATCAAGCCAAGTCCCATGCATTAAATGCATGGGAGCTTCCTCCAATATTTGGCCATCCAAACAGCCCCTAAGGGCAGGCTGATCAGCCTCTCCCTCCTCCATATATACTCCCCTCTCTCACTCTTGCAAAGGGTTACTAAGTTCACAAGGTTAGCAACATTAAGAAGTTCAAGCCCCTTTGTCTTCTTCTCCATTATTCTCCTTTGTTTCCTTTCTCCTCCATAGAAAGAGCAAGCAAGGGAACATACCCTCCACAGTCCTCAAACCTCACTACATCCATCCTCCATCCATCTTCTTTCAAGCTCAAAGTTCAAACCATCCATCAAACTCACAAGCAAAGGTACAATACCCTTTGCTCCTGCTTTCTGTTCTGACCCCTGAGGGGGGCTGGCAGGGTCAAGGCTGGTAATCGCAAGGTTTCAAAACCGTGCATAATGATCAGTGGCGCACGCCAGTACTGAGTGCCGTACGCCAGTAATGGTAGTATGTGCAAAACTGGCGTGGGGATCATGGATCATTGTTTTCTTGCATTATTTAAGCTTTGATCACCTTGCTGCATGTTAAAACCAGTTTACAGCTTTCTGTATTTAGAACTGTTTTCTTTTCTATCCATATTTATTGCTTAGTTTGGCCTTCTGGGTCCCTCTGGTCCTATTCCAGAGCCCAGAATGTGCAAAGCCAAAGCATTGGAACCAAGAATGAACTGGCGTGCGGCCCTTCATTAGTGGCGTGCGCTAATGATCTATATTCCAGTGGCTTGGCCCTTGCATGGATCTTCCATCCAGGTCTTTGATCATCCTCCACTCACTGTTTAAGGGGTTTTCTGTCTATTTGGTGGCTTTTCAGCCCTTTAATCTGTTTGTAATAGCTTAATAACTTATATAAACTGCGTGGTTTGTCCTGGGTGTGCACTGGTCATTTCCAGAGCCCAGAGGGTTGAGAGCAGAAGCTGTGGGATTAAGTCTACCGGCGCACGCCAGTCTTTGGGTGGCGCACGCAGGTGATGGCTGCATGCAGTGGTCCGACCAATGCATGCAGGCTTGGTCCTGTGTGCAACATTTCATTGCCAGTGTGTTCTAGTCTGCTTCAAATGTCCACAAAAGCTTGTTCTCAATCTATTATATTTGCTTAGACTAAACATCAATCATCCATCAACATTTTGTCACATCTTTTGTACATAAATGCAAATGTGTTACAGTTTTAATCCCTATTAACTGTTCCCCGCCCTAACTGGTTAAAAGAATGATCAAATAAAGATTTTGTCACATCTTTTGTACATAAATGCAAATGTGTTACAGTTTTAATCCCTATTAACTGTTCCCCGCCCTAACTGGTTAAAAGAATGATCAAATAAAGAGAGAAATGCAAATGTTTTACAAGACGCCTGAGTAGAGACCGGTCTCCGGACTGGGCGAGGGGGTGCCATAAAACCCTTCCCCTCTCGTAATCTGGCTCCCGAACCTCAAGATCGAAGGTGACGACGGTCCAGTCTACAAGCCTTTTTTAAAATCAAACAAACGTGGTCCAAACGTTTTCAAAAAGACGGTTTCTTGGGTACCAACCGCAAAACCCGAGTGGCGACTCTCTGATCTGCGAAGCACTTCGCCGCGCTTTCCAAAAAGGGCGCACCCGGAATTTTCACATACTAAAAAATACGGAGATTTTTGGGGCGTGTGCCCACAGGAGTTTATGAACTTGAATGCAAATACACAATCCATAAAAGCACAACTTTTGAGAGATTTAGGCTCTATTTGAAACCCATAGAAAGGAAAAGATTGGAAAATTATTTGGTTGGAAAAGAAAGAATGAAAAAATAAGAATTTCAAGTGCAGTAAATAGTAAATTTTCCCTCACATTTTCTCTATTTTATTTTCTTTCTTTTCCTTTCCTTTCCTTTCCATGGTTCCAAACAGAGTTAAACAAGCCGTCAATCAGCCCTACTACACTCTAATCTTTTATTGGAGTGAACTTCTATCATCTCCTGGGGAAAAAAAAGGTAATGATATCTAAAGTAGAAACAAAGTTAGAAATTCAATATTTCTCATGATTCCTTATAAGTTAGTGATTGATGCTTTTTTTTTTTTTTGGCAATGGCCGGCCACAAAGAAAATCACAAGTAGTTACCAGTAGTTCATATACTTAGTATATACCGTAGGAGAAAATTGTATGGGGACGTCTGAATGCATATAGGCCTGGCCGTTAGAAGCAACAAGGCCAATGCCAGAATCTCCGTCCTCAACGTTGATATCGGCAACGTACAGCGCTGAAAACACTATTGGTATTACTATTAAGTGCATCAGAGACTCTATTTTGTTGCCTTTGTTTCTCCCTCCTAGTAGGAGTAGGAGCACTAAACAGATACTAAATCAGAGAATTCAAAAACAAAACAAAACAAACAAAGAGGAGGAAGAGGAGGAGGAGGCCTCAGAGAGCTGGGATTAGATTACGTAATCAGAGGAGCCTTTTGGAAAGACTCTCTCAGATGGTACGAACAATATCTATCATCACTGGCCCCCCCTTCTTTTCTTTCTTTCTTTCAAGGGAAGTGAAATCGCACACGCACAGACACAGGAGAAGGAAGAGGAGAGGGACTGAGGGAGGCGAAGAAGATGACATGACACACACAGTTTGATACACAGGCGGAAGAGAGAGATGTACTTAAAAGAACGCAGCACATCTATATATATATACAACGGAATTGAGAAGAAGCCCTAATTCCCTTTAGACGACTTTTTACAACAATGCCCATCACTTGTTCAATGTTTTACCCTATGCCTACTGGCCGCGCTCTATTTTTTTAAAAAAATCCTCCTCCTTTCAACATTTTCTTATGCCAAACTTGACTCTCAATTTCAACAGTATCCTCACTCTCATTGGTAGATCGCACAATTTTTCACCAATTAAACTGAAAGTATTATTCACTCTCATTTTGTGATGGTGAACAAATTCGCACTTCCCAAGCTCCTAATGAAATTGTACTACTAGTTGTTTGCAAATGAGCAAAGTTCATACTCAATCATCTGTATCAATCATATACAGTGTTAGCTGAATATGTATTGTCGAGATAGAAAATAATGTACATATTGCTAAAAACTTGTAGAATTTAGAGTCAGACGATACATGAGAGGGAGGTGTGCTAAATCCCACTTCGTAAGTTGCTCGTTCAACTAACAGTTTAGCTAGTCTTTTTAATTGGACACACTCTAATATCTCTCTTGGAAATGTTCTTGCCAAAATCCAATCATTTTCGTAGGCTCGTATCAAATGGATTTTTACTCAAATTTTAATTGATGTTAACCGACATCATTTATTTTTTCATACGACGCAAACTTCACGCTAGCAACTTTACTCGAATTTTTATCATCTCTTGATCCAACCATACATTCCACTAAATTTTGTTTTTTTGTTTTTTGTTTTTATATAAGAAGCGGTATTTTCATTTATAGGAACAACAGAGATCAATATCATGAAGGTCTAAACATGAGGCACAATAATTTGATATTGCACCAGTAATACCATAATTATCTAAGCAAGGTAATAAACTTTCACACTTGCCATTCCTATGCACTAACAAAATACTAGACGAGCCAGAAAAGTGGATTAGTAGGAATCCACGATTAGCGTGATTAAGTCTCTCACCAAAGATGGTTCTTGAATGCTCTATCATGAATTCCAATCAACAGCCCACGTAAGATCTGAGTGCGATCCATATTTGAAATCTTGACGTGAGATATTGCTATTTCGAATAAACACCGTAGCCAAGTAACTACAAATAAAACAAGCAAACAACGGGTAAAAGGAAAGGGAGAGAAATGGGCTCTCAAACTTGGAACTTGGTAGTTTTACTTAGAGTTTGTCTATTGATCAAACCAAGTCTTGTGTCTCAATCAAGCCTTGTGACACCACCACCCCTCCTATACCGGGGATATATAAAAGTTTCTCTAGATTTAGTAAGCCCAAATTATTCAGCATCACTGTTCTCTTTCCCTAGTCCTATTATCCCATATTATTATGTCACTCTTTTTTATTTCTACATCTGTAGCTCTATGATAAATATATATGTTTAGAGTTTTTCTATTGGAGTACTTTTTCTTCATGCTTCTACTCAACCTCCGGAAATCTATAAGGACCAGATGTGGCCTAAGAAACAATTGTTTATGATGTGGTAGAATAGTTGTGTTTGCATACAAATACGAAGTTCAAGCCAAAGAGCACATGTGTATCCATACCAGTACTATTGATCAGCATCGAATACTTACTATAAATCATCACACCTTGCTCTTTATGCTCTAGTCTATCAAAGAATTTCAAATCGATATGCACAAAAGCTCGATCAACCTCGGGAAGTTGCTCAAGCTAGCAGTTAAGCTTTTCTTCAATTTCTCGTAGTGTATCGCCAATATTATGGGCTCGGCTCAAAAGCATGTCTTCAAGTAAGACTCTGTGTTGCTCTGCAAAATAATGAGAACCAAATGTGTAGGCTCTCAACGTGTCAATGTGCTTGATCTCTTCGTGGTGGTTCCTATCAGATACATCAGCTTTGCCAAGAAATCTGGTAGGGGTGCTCTTCCCATTAAGTTGGTCCCTAACACCGTACCCAAGTAACGCAGTACGCTTTTCTTCAATTTCGCCAATATTATGGGCTCGGCTCAAAAGCATGTCTTCAAGTAAGACTCTGTGTTGCTCTGCAAAATAATGAGAACCAAAAGTGTAGGCTCTCAACGTGTCAATGTGCGTGATCTCTTCGTGGTGGCTCCTATTAGATATATCAACTTTGCCAGGAAATCTGGTGGGGTGTTCTTCCAATTAAGTTGGTCCCTAACATGAGTGCACCTGTAGTAACAAAGGGCTGCCCAAAAAATGAGCCGTAAGGCTAGCTAGCCTTTACTATATCAAGACCCATCAAGTTTTCTGCAAGCACCAAGCCAGCAAAGCCGATGCGTCTTGTTAGAGGGATTTTTATCACTAGGGCTCCGTTTGTTTGGACGTAAAATATTTTCCGGTAAAATGTCTTACCTATTTTCCGGTGTTTGGTTGTTTAAAAAATGAGGAAAACATTTTACATGTAAAACATTTTCCATCAATTGGATGAAAAATGACTTACCATTAAAACTTCCGTAAGTTATTTTCCGAAATGAACCCGCTGTCTTTTACTACAATTCTCACTGCTCAATTTCCTCGATCGTCAGTCCTGACTTATGTTCAATTCCAATAATCTCAAATCTCTCCACCATTTAAGCTCCCCATCTCTCTCTCTACACTATTTTGTTGATTTCTGAAAATATTTTCAAGTACCAACCAAACACCGAAAAATAAAAGTTTGAAGTTTGTTTTCTGAAAAAACATTTTACATAGTAGAAAATATTTTACATTGTAAAACATTTTACATCGAAACAAACGGAGCCTAGATACATAAAATCACCTTAATTTCCATTAAGGTAAGATGAATTACTTTAATTACCACTAGGTCTACTTTTTATAAATTACATTTACCATTAATAGAAGTACCACCCTAGGGTACCCAAGGGTATTAGAATTTAGGATACCCTAGAGTTTAGGTTTATGCGTTTTTATAGAGCCCTAGGGTTTAGGTACTTTCATAGAGGTTTAAGGGTGTACTTTACTATCATAGGGCTTTAGCGGTTTAGTCACTTTCATAAGGTAGGGTTTTGGCACTTTCAGGATACAGGGTATTAGTGTTTCATTAATTTGAGATGACCACGTGGGAATTACTTCTACTTTTTAGTTTGGAAAAAATTCAAAAAAACCCCTGAACTTTGAACCTAATGTCAAATAGGCACCTGAACTTAAATAAACTTCAATTGAACATCTGAACTTTCACTCCGTTATTCAATTCAAAAAATTATGATCGAAATGGACACTAACAGACACGAAAAAACGTTGGAGAGAGAAATTGGAGAGAAACAATAGTGATCTGGCACCTTTTTAAGGCCCCATTCGGCTAAATAAGCCTATTGGCTTACTTTTTGTCCTTATTCAAATTTTTTTTCATATTTGTTAGTTTTTCGTCAATTTTTTGGGGATTATTGCATCGTCATAACGAGAGGAATCCAAAAAGTAAAAAATTATGATCGAAATCCATTTTTTTAATAAAGACGGAAAAATTGGCTTAATGGCTTATTTTTGTCTTTATTCAAAAAAATTAGGTTTCGATCGTAATTTGTTACTTTTTAGATTCCTCTTGTCATGACGATGCAATAATCCCCAAAAAAATAACGAAAAACTTGCTATGTTTAGATTGGTGTTTGAAATTTTTTTTGAAAAATAGTAGGGGTAATAAGTGGAGAGAGATAGAGAGTGAAATGTTGGAAGTATGGAGAATCTAGAGAGAATTTTTGCAAAAATTCTTTTTGAATTGTAAAAAGAACAAGGCATAAAAAATACAAATTTTTTTTTGAATAAAGGCAAAAAATAAGCCAGTAGGCTTATTTAGCCGAACGGGGCCTTAAAAAGGTGCCAGATCACTGTTGTTTCCCTCAAATTTATCCCTCTAACGTTTTGTTTTGTATGTTAGTGTCCAGCTCAGCGGTTGCTGTTAGGAAAGTCACAGATTGAGACGGCAGGGGGTAAATTGAATAACGGAATGAAAGTTTAGGTGTTCAATTGAAATTTATTTAAGTTCAGGTGCCTATTTGACATTGAGTTCAAAGTTCAGGGGTTTTTTTGAATTTTTCCCTTTTAGTTTTTCTACCTACACATAAATAGCCACAAAAAAAAAAAAACCCTGCTAAACTAGGTTCGCGGTTTGCGACTGTAATAGAAAACTACGTACAGAAACGGAGAGAGAGAGAGAGAGAGGGAGAGGGAGGAGAGAGGGAGAAACATATTCCGATGACACCTAGCTTCTCTCTCTAGATATCCTCTCGTACAAAAAGAATAATCCTGGGCTTCATCATCGAATTGAAAATGGTCAGTTAATCATAACAATCTAATTACTGTACTTCACGTAGCTGAGCTTTCAGTTGCTTTCATTGTATCGTATTTTTAATTGCGGAAGTAAAAATTGATACAGTTCTAAGTGTTACTGTCAATCGAGCTCATTTCTTGCATCCGATCGTATGATTGTAGATTTATGACGTGTTTAATTCTTATCCCAATTTATACTTTGAGTATTCTCACATCAATCTTCACGTAATCCCAATTGGCCAGCACCATTTTTTAGCTCTGGTTTGGGCTAATTCCAATCGTTCATGCAATTCTTAAGTTGTTTGTGATGCATGCCTTTTGCTTATTGTCAAATTGGACACAGTAATTTGCTGTGTCCATTTGTTTCTTTCCGAATTCCCTCACTTGCACTTTCCCTCTACAGAGTAAGCTGGTAAGAGGCCACCGAGACAAAGTTCAGCAGTTCATGACAATAACTGGATCGAGGTTACTTGACATTCTTTCAACTCTGATGCTGATTTTTTAGTTTTTGATTGGCATAATCTAGTTTCGTTTTCAATTTTGATCGGCATATCACAAGAGAGCTTTTCCTATTTTCTTTATAAATTGCAGTGAAAAACTTGCCCTTCAGGCCTTGAAGTCCTGCGATTGGCATCTTGAAGGAGCATTTGATGTATTCTACAGTCAGCCACAGGTTAAATCATATGCAGATACTAGACTTGTAGAGGAACTTTACAAAAGATATAAAGGCAAGTGCTACAATTCAGTTGGATTCTGCTCCTCTCATCCCCTATTGAAGTCCTTATGTGTTTGCTTTGAATTTGGTAGAATGTCTTGGGTTTCAGCTGCATTTTTTGTGAGGATTAAATTGTGAGATTAGAGGCCTAATCCTGAGAGCCCCATATAATCCCATGTCCAGTGCGAGAGAGTATCCAGACTATAAGTCTGGACTGGCATAGAAATTCCCCATAATAGCAATTACTGATGTCTCCAATGGTATTGGTATCTTTTAACATTGGATTATTTTTTGGCACTTTACAAAGTTAATCCTTCCATAAAAAAAATTGTTACTTGGGGTAAAGTGTATTGAAATGGTCAAATATAAGCATGCATGCTGTCTATTCCTTTTCATGTCCCCAATTTGGCGTTCTGGTTATGGGGGTTTACTTTTAAATGATCACACTCAATGCTGTGTTTGGTTTGGTTTTTGAAAAGTTTTTTGAAAAATAGTAGGGGTAATAAGTGGAGAGAGATAGAGAGAGAAATGTTGAAAGTAGGAGGAATCTAGGGGGAATTTTTTGAAAACTAAAGAGAACAAGGCACTAGACTGGAGACCATATTTGTTTGAGGCAGCCTTGTCTCGTCTTACCTTCTGCTTGACTAGATGTTGCATGATAACTTTATGGTGTTGGAACACCTATCTTTGGGAATGCCTCATTTGTCACATTAGGCCTGCCCCATTAATTCCACCAAATCTCGTGCTTGGATTCTTTCATTGTTTTGTTCTCATCTTTTTGTTTTGAGTTTTTTTAAAGGTCATCTCCCATGTAGAAGTATTGCGTATGTGGGGTGTTGCCCATTTTTGGAACATTTGAGTAATCTGCCCTTGTCTTAGGCCACTAATGAAGCTTTATTTGGTGGGGACAAACAAGACTATAATATATATAAGATAAGACTACATTATGATAAGAACTAAGGGGGCAAGTAAGAGGAAAAGAAAGTTAATAATCTCCTGTAATCTGCAATTCATTCCGTTTGTGTTTTAACATCCATCACATTGTATCACAAAAGTTAGATAATCAAAACTTGCTACCTCATCTTTTGGTTATCCATTCAAGGGTTTCGAATATTAACAATGTGAAGTCTCACAGTGGTCCATAATCAAAAACTCACTTTTAGACTTTTAGTAGAGAGAGATAGAGAGAGTTGGGAATAAAAGTAAGTGGGTGGATCCATTGATCGTGATGGGAGGAGAGAGAGAAAGTGTGGTCCACTGGTCCCCATTAAATCTGATTATCCAAAGAGAAAAGGTTGCTAGTTTTGGCTACTCAAAGGCCAAAATTTGGTTATTGGTTAAGGGGTTGCTAAGTTTGGTTATACCATTGTGAGCCATATTTTGGACCAAATTTAGAAATATTTTAGTTTTGGTTATGCCATTGGAGACACTCTAATGTGTTGCAGATTTGATGTGCCCACATTCTTTGCGGAATGTGAGAAACGCCCGATTTTTGCCTCCTGACATTTTCAACAGTGTTAACAAGACAACAGTTGAGACGGAAGGAAGAAAATAGTTTCAGGAAGATTCTTTAAATTTCCAGCCACAGATGACAAATTTTCAGTGACTTGCAATTGTTTGCTCACTACCGTGGTTCTGCTACTCGACGGTGTCATTAGGTTTAGTGATTCTTTTGGTGCAGTATCTACACTGTAATGAGCTCGCTTCTTTATCAAACAGCATTGTATGCTTTTGTTACTTTTGGTTTGCAGATAAAGAAGTTGAATGTCTTTTATCACGAGTTGGTGGTAGCCATTTTAGCTGAGAGAACCTTCTGTTCATGTTTGTTCCATATCGTTATGGAAATTTACCTTTGAGTAGCTAAAAACACCTTAACTGGTTGAGAGAAACATAACATGCGTTCCACTTGTGAAGAATCAAGTTGTGAAGAGAACCCTCGTGTTTTGCAGATCCATATGTTGACATGATTTTGGCTGATGGTATCACTCTCCTTTGCAATGATCTTCAGGTAGCTCTACTTGTTTCTAACTACCTACAAGTGGTTGGTTGATCAGAACATATTTAAATGATTATATGAATTAGTTGCTGGTTTGAAAAAAGGGAGTGTGCTCAAAGATTTGATCACATAAGAAATTTATTTTCCCATGATTTTTGAAGTTCCAATTACTTTGTAGAAACTAGGATTAAGACTTCATATGGTTTGATGACGTTTGAATCTTCGTTCTCTTGGCAGGTGGATCCCCAAGATGTTGTTATGGTATGTGTATATGTTGTGATACTCTGTTACTTTTACAAAGCAATAAAATCCTAAAACATTTGGTTTCAGATATTGCATTTTAGAGAATTGGGAATCCTGCTTCTTTTACCCGTGATAAACTCAAAAATCGCAACAGATCTCCAAATTCTTTGGGAAGAGTGGGGTAGAAGAAGAAATTTCGCTTTGATTTTAGTTCACTTTTGTGTTTCTCAATAGAAATCATCTCTTGTGCTGCCATTTTGACTGGCCTCAATTGCTCTTAGTTGGAAAATATCTCGTCCATGAGTTTCATATAAACAGGGGTTTTCTCCATCCTTCAATTCATTGCATAATGGCTTCAGATCGTTGTTACTCTTCTGAATGCTTGAATTTTGAACTCATTATCTTATGTTACACTTGGGTGAAGGATGCTCCTTTCCCATTAATAGTATAGTACCTTCTCTTTTTCTTTTCTTGTTAACAGATCTTGATCTCCTGTTCCAGTGCTAAATGTATTGATGAATATACTTGAGATGATCATCAGTTGTTGGTTTATCATTGTACTTGATTAAGAAAATTTTCGACAACTTTTAAGCATTACGGCGAAAAGAACCACTCATGATAAGAAGTTTGGCCTCTTTTGCTGTAGATTTCAGCAGCCTTTTCATTTCTCTGATCAAACAACTAAAGTAGTAATAACAAGCAAAATTTAGCTTACATGAGTTTTCTTTTTGCCTTTGTAGTTAGTTCTTTCTTGGCACATGAAGGCTGCCACCATGTGTGAATTTTCTAAGCAGGAGTTCATTGGTGGTTTACAAGCTCTTGGGTAACCTTTGGATTAGTTCTATTTTCGTTTGTTGTTTCTTCGTAATTTGACACCAGACTCACTAAGTCAATATTCTTAATATCAGGATAGATTCACTGGAGAAGTTCCGTGACAGGATGCAGTTTATGCGCTCTGAGCTGAAAGATGATCGTATGTCTATGCAACATGTTTATTTGCTTATAAAAAGTTACTTTCCTCATTATTGAAGTAGTTATATTATACTAGGCTTATTGCTCATGACAAATTCTGCTCATATACCGGTTGTTTGCTCATAGAAGATTGATTTGATCAACTTCACCTTGAAATATAAGCCTTACTATTTGATTACTGAGTTAATCTTCACAATGTTGTCCAGAAAAGTTCCGTGAGATCTATATCTTTGCTTTTGGCTGGGCGAAAGAGAAGGTATGCATACTTAGCTTAAAACGCTTTGATTTACATTTTTTGGTTTTGCTTCTCTCAAGCTAATTTTTTTGTTTAGTTCGTGATTCTGAGGTAGCTAGAAATGTCCACCTTGCTATAATGTTGGGTGGCGGACTGGTGGTGTATCGTGTTAAAAATGAGTATTTGCCGAGGTTCAACAGATGTTGGCCTCAGCTGTTCTGTTCATAATTCTTGTCTCGGTGAATAGCTTCCTTCGTGAAGTTTCTTTCCTGATATCTTAGGTCATTTTTTAAATTATTTTCTGGTAGTGGCAATGACATGGGCTATCTTGTATCTTCAAGCCAGTGTCATAATCATTCATCTTGTTCACGTGCTAGTTCTAGGAGCAAAACTCATTCTCAGACATGACCCACCATACTTAGAGCGAGAGTAAAGCAGCTATTCCAGAAATGTCGTAGCTGAAATCTTTGTTGTGACAGTGTTTTCATACGAAGTGTTGTATATATGCATATGTAATCACAGAATTGACAATATAAATTATTATAGCTTAGTGGATCCTTTTTGGTGAGTTGATTGGACGATTTTAAGCCTACCCTGGCGAAAGACATTTTAATGTTTAACAAGAGAGTGTAACTTTGCAAAGGTTAGAGAAACGAAATCATTCTATTCCATAATCCGTGAGTATTACAATATGTACAAGCTGATCTAGATTAAATAGAAAAAAGATAGGAAACCCTAATTAACATAATGACTAAACTACCTTTCGGAACAATATAAAATAACAGCCGCATTTACAAAAATATACATTCACACCCCCCCTCAAACTCATGATGAGAGGCCGGAGAGCATCGAGAGTTTGCCTAAGAGGAATTGAAACCGAGCAGAGGTGCGTTTTGGTGAAGAAGTCGGCCAACTGAAAGGAAGAGGAGACGAACGGTAGAGCAATAGTACCTGACTGAAGATGATGCCGAACAAAGTGGCAGTCAATTTCAATATGCTTGGTGCGCTCATGGAAAACTGAATTATGGGCAATCTGAATAGCACTCTTATTATCACAATAAAGTGGTGTAGGGGAAGAGATAGTAACACACATATCTGATAAAAGCTAGCGAAGCCAAACAACTTCAGAGGTGGCATGGGCCATAGCATGATACTCAGCTTTGGCAGTAAAGCGAGCAATAACGGATTGCTTCTTGCTTTTCCATGAGATAAGAGAATCACCCAGAAAAACGTAAAAGCCAGAGGTAGACTCGTGATCAAAAATGTCACCTACCCAATCAGCATCTGCATAAGCTCGAAGTGTCAAGTCCGAAGACGAAGAAATAAGTAAACATTGGAACATGGTGCCACGAACATAACATAGGATGCGAAGCAATGCAGCCCAATGCGTAGACCGAGGAGCACAAACAAATTGACTAACAACATGCACATCGTAGGCAATATCCGGGCAAGTGATAGTGAGATAAACAAGACAACCAACAAGCTCGTGATACTCGGTCGGATCAGCAAGTGGAACTCCATCAGAAGCAGAGAAGTTAGCATGCAATTCAATAGGAGTATCAATTGTTTTCTCATTAGTAAGTTGAGCACGATGGAGAATGGAGATAACCTTTAGGAGAAGAGGCAACCTCATTGCCAAGAAAATACAGAAGGGCCCCAAATCCGTCATTTCAAACTGGGTAAACAAATGGTGCTTCACCTCACTGTTGGCAGCAGAATTGGAACCAGTGATGATAATATCATCCACATAGAGCAAGACAAGAGCCAAACCATGTGGAGTGTAGTCAACAAATAGAGCAGACTCATGAGTGCTAGGCTGAAAACCAATTTGGAGAACCACATCATGAAAATGTGCATACCAAGCACGAGGAGATTGTTTGAGACCATACAGAGCGCGGCGGAGATGACAAACAGGGCCAGAAGCATGAGAGAAGCCTTGAGGAGGGAACATTAAAACTTCCTCATATAGATAGCCATTAAGGAAGACATTTTTAACATCAAGCTGAAAGAGATGCCAATGGTGCATAGAAGCAACAGAAATCAGAGTACGAATAGTGGTCATCTTTCCAATGGGAGCAAAAGTCTCCTCATAATCAATACCATATTCTTGTGAAAATCCTTGGGCAACCAAACGGGCTTTATACTGCTCCAAAGACCCATCAGAATGCGTCTTAACTTTGAAAACCCATTTGCGGCCAATAAGATTCTTACCCTTGGGAAGAGGAACCAATCCCCATGTTTGAGTATTAGCAAGAGCAGTGAGCTCGTCATTCATGGCATTCACCAAGTTAGGATCATTACAATCTTCTTTGTAATTTCGAGGTTCAAAATAGGTATGTAAGCGAGACAAGAAAGAATGATAGGAAGAGGAAAAGCAAGTATTAGTAAAGCCAAGTCTTACTAGTGGGCGATGATCACGAGGACTAGGAGGATAGCGGTGAGCCGGCAGATCAGAGTATGTTGAAGTAGAAGTAGGGCGGCGGGCATAAAATTTTGGGAAAGGAGGAATGAAGTTGGGACTAGAGGAGGCAGGGGGAACAACTAGAACATCAAGACTCTTCAGTGGTGCGAACATAACATGCCTAGACACATACAGTTTCTTGGACACAAAGTCATAACAACGGTACCCCTTTTGCTGGATCCCATACCCCACGAAAACGCATAAAGCACAACGTGTACTTAGCTTAATGCGCTCACGCTTAGGGAGAAGAACAACACAGGTAGAACCAAATACACGAAGGAGAGAATAGTTAGGAACCTGACCATAAAGACGTTCATACAGGAAAGTACTAGAAAGAAGAGGAAAGTACTAGAAAGAAGAGGAGTAGGCATCCAATTCAAGAGATAAGGTGCAGTAAGTATAGCCTTTCCCCAAAACACAGCAGGCATAGAGGAGGAGAGAAGAAGAGACCATGCAGTGTCAAGAAGGTGACAATACTTGCGTTAAGCACGCCCGTTTTGAGCAAGCGTGTCAGTACAAGAAGATTGATAATTGTCTCATGTGTGGCCAAAAAATCAGTGAATTCACCCAGAGAATATTCCCTGCCCAAATCAAAGCGAAGGATTTTGATTTATGTGAAAAATTGGGTTTGAACCATACCGTGGAAAGTGCGATAAACTATGAAAAAATTAGATTCGTGTGTCAACAAATAAACCCATGTAAACCTGCTAAAATCATCAACAAATGAGACATAATACTGAGAACCACCTTGTGTTGCAGCTGGGGAAGGTCCCCACAAATCTGTATGAACAATTTGAAATGGAGAAGTAGAAACTTAAGTACTTTTATTGAAAGGTAACGCAAACATTTTGGCAAACTTACAACTGCTGCATTTTGAAATATCATTAACAGAAATGTTTTCCAAACATCCAAACTTAAGCAAAAGTTTTAAACGTTCACTAGATAAATGACCTAATCTAGAATGCCAAAGGTAAAAGTTTTAAACATCAAGATTGCTGATCTAAACTTAAAGAAGACATGGCAGTGGAAGTAGACTCGAAGGGAACATGCAAAGTCTCCAAAATATAAAGATCTCCAACCCTACACCCGGTCCCAATCTACTTCTTTGACGTCCAATCCTGCACAACACCACCAGAAGAGGAAAATAGAACATCAAACCCAGAGTCAGACAATTGACTAATTGAAAGAAGACTAAGATATAATTGAAGAACATAAAACACATTTGGGATAGATATTAAAGAGGATGAGGTGAGAAGAATAGAGCCAATAAAAGCAACATGCATGGGGATCCATTTGCAGTAGAAATACTAATATGAGAAGCTGGTGAGACACACTGACTTAGTAAAGACAAGTTAGGAGTCATATGATGAGAAGAACCAGAATCATAAATCCATGTGGTAGGAACTAGGAAGGATACCTATGGTATAAGAACCATGCAAATCTGATTGAGTAGTAGCTAGAGCAGAAGCTTGTGTATGACCTCCCCGAGTGGCAGCCACAAATGCACGATACTCCTGATCTTGATCAAATAAGGGAAATGGTGGAGTCCCCTCACTAGAAAGAGCTGCGAGAACAGCAGGAGAGCGAGGATGCTGCTGTGGGAGTCGAGATGAGGAGGCTTGCATTAGAGAAGGATTACATCCTTTCATCTGTTAAAGATTAGGGCATGCATTGTTCCAATGGCCCTTCTAACGGCAAAAGCTACACTCATCCATAGCATGTAAACTGGAGATGGAATTGGGAACCCAGAAAACTAAGGTTATTTTCTCATAGAATAAACTGATTACAATGTGAGATAGTTATACAACACACTAGACTAATTACACTATGGTTCTAGAGAATGAACTACTTACACAATAGAACAACTAATAACCTAATTACAAATAAACCCATAATCTAACACTCCCCCTCAAGTTGGTGCGATGATATCAATCAAGCCCAACTTGAACACAATGGGGTGGAAACTCTTGCGACCAAGTCCTTTCGTGAATATATCAGCTAATTGATCTTCGGATCTCACAAAAGGCATACATATCAAACCCTCGCTCAACTTCTCCTTGATGAAGTGCCTATCAATCTTTATATGCTTCGTTCTGTCATGTTGAATAGGATTATGAGCTATGTTTATAGCAGCTTTGTTGTCACAGTAGAGTTTCATTGGACCATTATCAGAAATTCCCAAATCACGTAGCACTGTTTGGAGCCATAAGAGCTCACAAACTCCATGTGCCATAGCTCTATTCTCAGCTTCTGCATTAGACCTGGCAACCACTGATTGCTTCTTACTTCACCAAGTAATCAAATTCCCCCCAAGGAAAGTACAGTAGCCAGAAGTAGAGTGTCTATCATCCACAGAACCAGCCCAGTCGGCATTAGTGAATGCCTCCAACCGCAGGTGACCATGATTAGAAAACAGAATTCCTCTCCTGGAGTAGAGTTGAGAAACCTCAAGATACGGTAAACTGCATCCAGATGTGAAGTACGAGGATCATGCATAAATTGACTAACAACACCTACTGCATAAGTAACATCCGGTCAGGTGTGCGCTAAGTATATCAGTCGACCCATAAGTCATTGATACCTCTCCTTATTAGTGCGCTCCCCCACATCTCCACTAAGATGATGATTCGCCTCAATAGGAGAATCTGGAGGTCTACAGCCCAACATACCTGTTTCTTCCAAAAGATCAAGTATATACTTCCGTTGGGAGATAAAAATACCTCTATAAGACCTTGCCACTTCCATTCCAAGAAAATATCTTAGTGGTCCCAAATCCTTAATCTCAAATTCTTGAGCCAGACTAGACTTAAGATTGAGAATCTCATCCACATCATTGCCTGTCATTATCATATCGTCAACGTAAACAAGAAGGATAGCAATCTTACCAGCACCTCCTTTGATGAACATAGTACGATCTGCATGGCTCTGTTTGTAACCAAACCTCAACATAGCCTTTGAAAATCTGCCAAACCATGCTCGAGGTGATTGCTTCAACCCATTAAGAGCTTTCTTCAATCTACACACCTTTCCCTCAGTCTCCCTCAGTCTCTGAGGAAGAAAAACCCGGTGGTATATCTATGTACACCTCCTCCTCTAACTCACCATGCAGGAATGCATTTTTCACATCAAATTGGTAAAAAGGCCAATTCAAATTGGCAGCACACGAAATCAGAGCCCGCATAGTGTTTATCTTTGCTACTAGAGCAAACGTCTCTTCGTAGTCAATGACTCAATGTCATAGGTTTGAGTAAAACCCTTGGCTACAAGTCTCGCCTTGTATCTCTCAACTGTACCATCAGCATTCTGCTTAACAGTGAAAACCCACTTGCATCCCACTAATCTCTTCCCTCCTGGAAGTGATACCAGTTTCCAATTGCCATTCTTTTTCAAAGTTGTCATCTTCTCTACCATAGCTCCTTTCCACTTAGGTACCATGAGTGCATCTTGCCAATTATGTGGAATAGATATAGAAGAAAGAGACGAAATAAAGGCATGGTACAAAGGAGATAAACGATCATAAGATACAAACTGGGAGATGGGATGTTGAGTACATGCCCTAACACCTTTTCGAAGAGCAATAGGAAGATTATCAGAATCAATAATAGGAGGTTCAATGGGAGAAGATGCATTACCAGATGAGTCAGCGGAGGGGTCCGGGGTCCAGAGGAGCAGGCAATTGTGATTGACAAGGTGGCATCACACAGGGGGGACCTTCCATTTTTCCGTCTAGTTCTAGTGTAGACCTTCACATTAGACCATTGCAGTCGTTGTGGTAGTTCCTCGATGTCATCACCAATGTCATGTGTTGCTCTTTTGGCAGATACTGGTTCCTCTCCAGATTTTTCCTTCTCCCCCTCACCATGATTATAAAAAGTAATCTCTTCCTCCCTCATCTTTTCTTCCCTATACTCCCCTTGAAGAGATGGAGTGGAGGGAGAATAAAAAGACTTTGTTTCCCAAAATGTGACATCCATAGAGACAAAAACCTTCATAGAGTGAGGGTCATTAACACTTATAGCCCTTCTGGGTAGGAGAGTACCCAATGAAAACACATTTATGGGCTTTAGGACCTAACTTCCCACCATAGGGGTGAGGGGCATGAACAAAACACACACAACCAAAGACTCGGAGGAAGAGTTGTGACGCGAAAACTACCACTCAATTAGAGTTTTGAAGTGGAGAACACTGGATGGCATACGATTGATAAGGTAGGTTGCTGTCAAATCGCTTCTCCCCATAAATATTTGGGAACATTCATGGTGACCAAAAAGAGAGCGAGCAACCTCAGCAAGATGACGATTTTTGCGTTTAACTCCATTTCGTTGTGGAGTGTCAACACAAATCGTCTAAAAAAGAATGCTATTTTCATAAAAAAAAAGCTCGAAAATTCCTATCAATATACTCAGTGCCATTGTCACTACGGAGAATTTTGATATTTGCATCAAATTGGGTGCGCACCATTGCATGAAAAGATTTAAAACAAGAAAAGACTTCACTTTTTGACTTAAGTAAATACACCCAAGTATCACGAGAATAACAGTCAATAAAAGTGACAAACCACCGATAACCCTTAAGAGAGGTAACATGGGAAAGACCCCAAACATTAGAATGAATACCATAAAAGGGGAAGCACTCCGTTTATTAATAGGTGCATAAAAAGAACGTTTATATTTTCCAAGCTCACAGGCTTCAAAAAAAACTGACTCCGAGAACAATGCTTAATTAATTGAGGAAAAAGTCTCTAAAATCCCAAAAGAGGGATGACCCAATCTACAGTGCCCCTGATGTAACATAGAAAGAGCTGAACTCGTATCTGTTTGCTAAGCTAGACCACATGACATGGGTGAATGAGAGGGAGGAGCTGTAGACTCCAAAAAATAGAGGCCACCATGTGCTTTACCACTTCCAATCACCTTCCCCATATCCAGTTCCCGAAAAACACAATGAGTAGGAAAAAAGGTCACAGAATAATTTGCGGAACGAGTAAGACTACTAACAAACAGAAGGTTAGTGGCAAAGTTTGGAATATGTAGAACTGAAGAGAGGGGAATAGAGAGATAATCGAATGGAACCTTTTCCTGAAATAGCAGAAAAAGTCCCATATGCTATTCTGACCTTATTCTTACCAGAACAAGTAGAGTAAGAATCAAACACAGAAGAACAACCTGTCAAGCATCCGAATCTATAATCCAAGAAATAGCAGGAGAGGGAGTAAGTGCACTAGTTGGGATACCTGTTTGAGCAAGATAGGTGGAAGCGGAAGCTATAGTAGATGGAGAACCCAAAACCAGATTGAAGCCTCTTACCAACTGTTTTGACTGCAGATACAGTTTGGAACAGCAAAACGAGCTCTGAAACGGGCTGGGTTGTGGCTGAATCAAATGGGAAACAGCAAAAAAAGCACTGTTGGGTGCCGAAATGGTTGAAAGAGATATGGGTCAGCACAACCGATGTCAGAAAAGGACTCGCCGGAGTCAAGTCAGTAACAACAACGGCAGAAATAGAATCGTTGGAGTCAGAAAAGGACTCGCCGGAGGCTGGGTAGTGTCCGGCGATGGTCGACATGGCTGGGTGATGTCCGGCGAAGGCAACCCAGTCCAAACTAGAGCAAACAGACCTGACCCAGTTCAATCCGAGAGCAAACAGTGGTCGTCGGATGTCGTACGGTGGTCGCCGGAGATCGGTGATGGTCGAGGATGACCAGCGAGGGCTGGCGAGTGGCCTACGTACGTCGGTGGGGCTGTCAGAAGTCCAACAGTGGTGTATCGTTGCTACACCAAGAGAAACAAGGAGAACTGGGTCTTCGTTGTTGACACGGCCTTGAGTGATCAACCATGGCAAGGCTGATCGATGACAAAGGAAAAGAACCCTAGGTATTGTGGAGCTCTGATACCATGTAAACTGGAGATGGAATTGGGAACCCAAAAAACTAAGGTTATTTTCTCATACAATAAATTGATTACAACGTGAGATAGTTATACAACACACTAGACTAATTACACTATGGTCCTAGAAAATGAATTTGTTACACTATAGAACGACTAATAACCTAATTACAAATAAAACCATAATCTAACAAACTCGAGGCTTAGGCTTGCCAAAAACCTGAATGTGCGAAGGTGTAGTGGGCAAGAGTGGTGCTGAATGCGAAATAGGCAGAGCAGGTGGAGTGGCAAATACAGACTGAGAAGATGATGTAATAGATCCCACCTTGAATCAAGTTTCCTCAGCTATAAGTTCACGAACTCCACCATTAACTGAAGGTAAGGGAGAACGATGGAGAATAGCCCCACGAAGGGGCTCAAACTGTCTACGGAGAGCCATGAGAAACTGGACAAGGCGCTGTCTCTCACGGTACTCGACACAAGAAGGAAGTGACTGAAATTTGGCGGGTTCCATTTGAGCTAATTGATCCCAATACTGTGTCATCTGATTGTAAAACTCCTGAATAGATTTATCCTGCTGTGTGGCCTGCCGAATGGACATCTCGAGTTCATACTGCTTTGCAAAGTTTGACTCAAGGTACAAATCCCGCAAGTACTCCCAAACTTCATTAGCCGTCTCATACTTGGAGAAGTTCATACCAATGAAACCACGTAAGCACTTTTGCTGCTTCCAGTTCCCATTTGGCAATAGCATCTGCATAGCCTTTCAATTTGGGATCAGGCTTTACTGTAGACCCAGTAACATAGCCCCTAATGCTAACTACAAAGTTCTTCATAACACTCGCCCAATAGGAATAGTTACTCCTATTCAAACAAACACTAATTACTCTGTCTTCCGCCATAATAGAACAATAATATATAACTACCCACAAAAACTCACTTTGGCACCAAATCAGAGAGTAACACAGAACAAATCAGTTCTAAAAGAGCTGCAACAGTCTCGAATAACACTAAAACTAAATAAACGTAGTCCAAAATTACCTCAGATGATGATGATAAACAGTGTAGAATCAGAGAGATAGGGTTCTGAAAAGCCTTAGAATATTCTGACCCAGTTCCAATCGAGTGTAAACAGCCCTTACCGAGTCCAAACGAGTGCAACCAGATCTGGCCCAGTCCTATCCGAGTGCAAACAGTGGTCGCCAGAGGTCGGAAAGGTATTCCGGCGGTCGGCGAGTGCTCTGAGGTGGTTGTTGGTGGTCTACGAGTGGTCAGAGATGACTGTCGGTGGTCGTCTGGTGTTGTAGGTGCAGTAGGGTAGTTGTCGATGCATACGGGTATCAACTGGAGAAGAGGATGCGTATCCAAGAGAAGAGAGAGGGAAAGATGTGATTGGAGATTACTGGTGGGGAAGATGCGATTAACCCAATTTGGGCTCTGATACCATGAAACTTTGCAAAGGTGAGAGAAACGGAATCATTCTATTTCATAATCCATGAGTATTACAATATGTACAAGCTAATATAGATTAAATAGTAAAAGGCTAGGTAACCTAATTAACATTATGACTAAACTACCCTTAGGAATAATATAAAATAACAGCCGCGCAAAGCGCTAAATATATATTCACAGATGACAGTCAAACATGTTCACTTCATGTTTTCTACTGGGTTTGCTTCAGAGTTGGTCAAGGTTTGAAGCCCCTTTAGCAATAATGTCTTAACTATTATCTAGGAAGTAGAAGACTTCCAAATGCTTTCGAGCTCTGCTTTTAGTTTCAAAGAAGCATGAAGGCGTCGCCAAATGTATAATTGATTCAAAACTCAAATGAGCGATAACCTACAGGAGATGAATAAAGTGATAAATTCTTGAACTGGTTGGCTATTTGCCCCTAGTCTTCGCAGATTAGTTCTATAAGGATGAGACTGAAATAGATTGTTCTTTGCAAGAAAGTGAAAGCCATGAATTTTTGCACTTAATAAAATATCAATTGTATGGATGAATGTTTTTGTGGCTATACACTCTTGTTATCACTTATCAGCCTTATTCTTTGGTGTTTTACGTATCTCCATTAACCACAGTTGCTGACATTTATGTTGACTTGTAGGGTCAGAAGTCTTTGGCATTGGATACTGCAATCGGGATGTGGCAGTTGCTTTTTGCAGAAAAGCAGTGGCCATTGGTGGATCACTGGTGTCAGTTCTTGCAGGTAGTTTAATGAAACTTTTTTCCATTAAGTAGAGAGCTTAATTGCAGATACCATGTTATACTTTTCAAAATTTGCGAGAAAGTTGGGCAATAGTGGCCAGTGTATTATAGAAACTTGCTATTTGCTTTCAGTTCCCCAACTATATAATGGTATTCAGGTCATAAAAAGTATTGATCTTGTGCACATTTTCCATCCATGAACTTCATGAAGGGTCAGGGTGTTGGGGAAGTTTGAGTAGGGAAAGGTTTCAGTTTTCCTCCCTCAAGTCGAGTTTTCTTTCTTCAGAAAACTGGCAAAGACAAGCTCCCCTTGATGTCCAAGTGTTGTGGGTGTTACCAATTGGGGCCTCACTAAGATTACAAAAGCAAGACATGTGCTGGATAATCTTAAAGGAAAGCCTTTCAATATATGGGAAATTAGCTACAGTTGAGTTGGAGAAGTTACGAATACTGGAGAAGCTAAAATATCTGTGAAGTGCAGAAGGTAACTGATTCCGTAGCCAAACATCAACTGATCCACTCCTGCATGAATTTTGACTCCCTTTGCCAGCGCAGTGAGGTGAAACCTGAATTACTGAGGCATCGCCACATGCTAGCATTGCCACAGCCTCAGGCCAAGGTACCTGGGGCTATCTCCAGGAAATGCTCAAGCACATTCGGTTCTCCCTCTTTCACATGATCTGCAACTTATTCTGTCTCAGAGAAAGAGAGATATCCCAGAAGATAACTTCAGGCTGTGACAAGACATATCATGGGCATGTAGTCTGTACCCTCTCGCCCACGTGCTAGAGCAGAGCGTCATTAGGCATCATAATCTTTATATTGAGTTCTCCAGCTCTGCTAACCGAATTTGACAGTTTGTCAGCCAAAAGAGGATGGCAACTTGTTCGTGTCCCGACCTCCATGACTCGATTACCCTATAAATAGGACGTATACCTCAATTGCATGCAAAATGTTTTTCATCGCTGCTGTTGGTTTTCTTTAAGTTCTTATTCTCCATACAGGACTACTCCGAGACTACGTATGCTCTCAGCTAGCCTGTCTCTGGTGATCAACCATCATTAGACACTTCTATGCTTCCCAAAACCAGCCTTCTTCTTGACACCCTCACCACAAGGATGCTTGTGACTATGCAGTTTGTACTTGATTATACTTACCACCTTTTTAGGTATATTTACAGATGCTAATAAGGTAATTAGGATATTGATAATAGTGGAAAAAAGATGATGCATTGGTCAGCATTTCTTTCTGTTTGATGGTGGCTGAGACAGAACTTTTGTTACTCCATATTTTCTTGGTTGGTAGGGAACTTGTCATGATTTCCTGTTTGATTTTGTTTGTGGTATTAGGTTTGCTAACACGGTCACATGGAGGTGCTAAAGTTTGGTTTAAAAATTCTAACTCCTTAGATACAGCACTCATTTATTTTTCTGTATTAGTGTTTAACTTATATGTCATGTTTTGTATTTTGTTGGAACTCAATCCAGGCCCGGCATAACAAAGCAATCTCTAGGGACACCTGGTCTCAACTACTGGAATTTGCAAGGGTAAGAAGCAATAACTTGCATGGCCAAACCTGATGTACACTTCAATGAATGTGGTGGCTTTTCTTATTGTTTTCATCTGCTCACATCCACAGGCTGTTGGATAATTTCCCTCCCTAGGTCACTGCCTCCATCGTGGTGCTCTTACATAGATTCATAAGTGACATGAAAAGAGTGCCTTGGGCACGCGTGTTTTTTTGTTATGCAGCTCTTATTTTTTTCCTGATCAGAATCTAATGTGTGATTAAGTACGAGTACATAATGTTCTTTTTTATAATTAAGAATCATTATAAGCACCTTAATTTTTTTTAACCATGGGTGGACTAGGTTAAGTAGACACAATCACAGTGATGACACTAGGTCACTGCCTCCATCCTGGCGCTCTTACATAGATTCATAAGTGGCAAGAAAAGAGTGCCTTGGGCACGTATGTTTTTTGTTATGCATCTCTTTTTTTTTTCCTGATCAGAATCTAATGTGTGATTATGTACGAGTACATAATGTTCTTTTTTATAATTAAGAATCATTATAAGCACCTTAATTTTTTTTTTAACCATGGGTGTACTAGGTCAAGTAGACACAATCACAGTGATGACACTAATAACTATGATTTTGACTGCTTTTACAGATGGTGGACCCAACACTATCAAACTATGATGCAGAAGGTGCTTGGCCATACCTCATTGACGAATTTGTTGAATACTTGAACGAGAATGGCATCATTCGAAAAGGTCAGCTGAATGATTGGAGCCAGAAATACTGAGGGATTGGCTGTGGTAATGTATGTTATAGAATGTATGTGTGAGTATGATCCAGTAGTTGTTTGCCGCAGCCCCATGATTTGACTCCTCTCTTCTTCTTTAGGAAACACAAAAGAGGGACAACTTGAAATTTAGATCCTATGGTACTTTCTGTTGGCTGTTGGTATTTTATGTGTTCGGTGATGGGATTGTGATATGGTAAAATGAGTTCACTGATAAAATAAATGTCTGGCACATTGTTGAGCTTAACATTCCTTTTACATTCTTCACATTTTCATTTGAACATTTTTCTTACTGCCAATTGGGTGAATGATGGCTAACACAGGTCTACCTACTTACCTAGTCTCATCTTTTGAATATGCTTCAGATTTTCTTCACTTTTAGTTTGTGCAGCTAGGAGCTGACTGTTACTTGTGACCAGGCAACATGTAGTAATATTCCTTGGTTCTGTGGGTGTTGCTGAAGCTCTCAGTTTTTTTTCATTGGTTACTTGTTCAACCGAAGGTTACCAAAGGTATCCCCTTGTTTACTGAACTTAGTTGGGCCTGTCAATTCGGAATGTTTTCCTTGTGGTTAGTACAGGCAATAACTAGTAGTGGGGAGAATGACATGTTCAAGTGGGCCTTGGAAGTGAGATGATTTCTTTGCTGTGTGACAACTAATGGACGGTCATCCCTCCAGTAGGCTGGACTGGACCGACAGGCTGCATGCAACCGCAGGGATGGCCTCTGAGCCAGTGGACCGGCTGTCCCGTGACTCCAATTCAATAGAGAGAAGCAGGGGGTCCTTTAGGTAATCCTTTACACGCCTGCCTGCACCTGTGGATTGGACCACCCTCACCACGCCTGTTTTCTGTTGTTTGTTCTTTAATTTTAAGCTTTTTGTACATTATATAAAAGGCAAAGTTCTCAGAGAGGAAAGCACAAGATGAGGCTATAGACCTATCATAAGGCGAGGCATAAGCCTTTGAAGTTTTTACTTTTTATTTAGAAAAAATAAAATTAATGAAAAATATCATAACAATAGGGGATAGTGTTTGCGCCATACAAAGGTGTCTAAAAAAAACAAGAAAATAATAGGTAGAATTCACAAAAAAAAAAAAAAAACATGTTAAGGCATACAAATATAGTGCGTTAATAGATTCAACTTTTAAAAAGCACACTAAATTAATTATCTCGCAAATACGTAAAAACCTGGCGTCTTTGCCCCAACAATTTTAAATACACACTCCTTCCTTACAAAATAAAAGAACCGACTCTTCTGAGGTGTTTGCCTCTGTCATCTGGGTAAAAAAGGCGTGAAGCGTACGCCTCTGTATGCCTCCAACGGATAGGCAAACACTTTCGTAGTTCGTTGCCCAAAAATCAACGCCCATAGGTGTTTTTGATGTGTCTTGCCTTGAGGCGAGCTCCAGAACTGCCTTTGAAGACATTGATAAAAAGTGTTGTCTAATTGCCAAGAATGAGGGGTAAAATTAGTCATAACCACAAAAACTTTGCTCTTCCCCAATGTGTTTTGTGGCCAAAGAGAAGTGGGTTGCGGTTGTTCATATTAGGAACATGTGTGAAAGATTGAATCCCATATCGGATAAATAGAAAAAAGGTTAGACCCTCATATACAATTGGATGGCTCACCACTTACAAGACTCAGTTTTTTAAGTGCATATGAGTCATTCAATGTATATTGGATCTCAGTGATGTGCCGTGAACTATGAAGATGGGGCCTATACGCACAAGGGAAGACCCCGGGCAGATCGGACTCCCTTGTTCATGGACACTGGACTTGCTTTGTTTGTTTTGGCCTTTGTTTGCAGTATTCTTTTCAGTAAAAAAAGGTTAAAATAAAAGCAACACAGGCTTCACATAGCATTGTGGAAGAATGTGAATGTGATCTACTGACATGGGATGTACACTCGTCATTCGAGTGCAATTTTGTTCACCCTCCTTAAAAGAGGGTGAATACTACCCTTCTTATTGATTGAAATGGTGTAAATCTCACCTGTGCAATACACTTTTTGGTAAACATGACATCACTTTGTGGTGGGATCCACACTTTCAACCAATAGGAATGAGGGTAATGTTCACCCTCTTAAGTGGAGGGTGAACAAAACTCAACTCCTCGTCATTCGCATCAGACTTGTAGCAGCATGGGATGGTTTCCCAAGTATTATTTGGGGAGAAATAAGCAAAGAAAAGGCTGGCAATTTATTACTCCATGTATCACTAAGTTCATACAAAACAGAAAAATGTATGAAGTCCTAAAATGAGCTGATAATACCCATTGAGTTCCTAACATTTAGGTCCCATCATGGAACTTGTTACCTCACATGCAAACATGAAACAACAGAGACCTATTGTCAAACAAAAAATGACAGCATCAAATTCTTAAAAACTCGTTTAACCAGCAAACTCATCTAGCCTTTTAAAAACTGAAACAGCAGAATATCCTCCCCAGCATGCCTAGTCAGCAGCCACCAGTGCCATGTGCTCTATCAGGTCCAACACTCGGTTGCTGCAACAAAAGCCAAACTGATTACTCCTACTTGTTAAACATTAACCTTACAACAAGGTGGTGCAGGTGCCTCTGTGTGTGTGTAAGTGGGTGTTGTGCGAGAGAGAGAGAGAGAGAACCTGTAACCCCACTCATTGTCGTACCATGAAACAAGCTTCATAAAAGAGACACTCAGACCTATTCCGGCCTTTGCATCAAATATACTTGACCTGAGATAGAACATGCCCCTCAAAATGTAAACCACAGACAAGGTGAAAGTCATGGCGACAAGGAAGATCAAGAAAAACATCCACAGTGGGGCATTCACAGGTAGACATCTGAATCAAATAGAGGAGGTATATCTCATTTAGGTGAACAAGTCAACAAGACAATGACAAGGTCGAGTAAAACCAACTACATTAATCAGGTGATAACAGCCAACAGGCTCTTCCCGTTATTTCAAATTCAAAGTGCACAATGTACATCATACAAGGCAGAGGCAGCAATAGCAACCAGAATGATATTGGAGTAGGCCAAAGTTTTCTCTGTACAAATTTAAAGCACATCTATATTTAGGAAGATATTGTACGGGACACTATTATGCCCAACAAGAATAGTCCTGTGAGAGAGAGAGAGAGAGAGAATAAATTTGACCTTGAATCACCAACAAAGTCATTGGAGACAACATCCTCATCTGTGTACCCAAGAATTCCATTCAGCGGCCCTTCTGAGGCATACCTAAAATTGAAATGCCAAGGGCGACTTAGTTGTTTGCTTGATTCATGCCAACAAAATCCGCATCAACCATGAGAGAGAGAGAGAGAGAGAGGTTTCATGTAGCAAGGTGGATAAGAAAGTAGAAAAGCGGCAAACATACTTTATGGCTGCTTTGACATCTTCATAAGAAGCACTCTTCTCAAGTCGACAAGTCAAGTCCAAAACAGAAACATTAGGAGTTGGGACACGAAAGGCCATCCCTGTGAGCTTCCCATTAAGCTCTGGAAGAACTTTTCCAACAGCCTACAATACAAGAAGATCAAAATAATACAATTGCGAAAGGAGTATTTCTTCCATATGACCATATTGAGCCCTCATACCTTGGCAGCACCAGTAGAACTAGGGATTATATTTTGTCCAGCTCCCCTTCCCCCCCGCCAGTCCTTCATTGAAGGGCCATCCACAGTCTTTTGTGTCGCTGGACATTGAATAGCATATAAACATACTCGCCAAACTAATAGGAAATTGTATTGAGGATGCTTCTGTGTAAATGTGAGTGTGTGTGTGTGTGTATGCAAGAGAGAGAGAGAGAGAGATAGAGGGAGAGAGAGAGAGAGAGAGAGACTGACCTGTGGTTGCATGCACTGTTGTCATTAAGCCCTCGGCAATGCCAAACTCCTCATGAACCACCTACAAAATGTATATCGTATGCATAACATAAATCAACCATGCTACATGCACAACCAACCAACCACAACCCCCTCACATACACGTGGGGCCCACACACAATTATGGGTGTGGGCCCCTCATGAACCACCTACAAAATGTATATCGTATACATAACATAAATCAACCATGCTACATGCACAACCAACCAACCACAACCCCCTCACATACACGTAGGGCCCACACACAATTATGGGTGTGGGCCCCACGTGTATGTGAGGGGTTGTGGTTGAGTGGTTGTGTACCTAAACTTATTGAACATAAATTAGCGAGTTACTTCACATTATGATGAAGATAGCAAATAACAGTTAAAAAAGAGCAACGAATTAGCTGGAACAAGCACATCACATATAAGCTCAAGCATTATCTATCTACATTAGCATGCACTAGTTTATGCAAGTAAGAGACGGAGAATTTCATTCGTCTTTGAATTTTGATGCATTCAAACCTTGGCAAGAGGAGCGAGACAATTGGTAGTGCAGCTTGCATTAGAAACAATATCCATGTTTGCCTTGTATGTAGTCTCATTTACTCCGACCACAAACATAGGGGCATCAGCAGATGGAGCAGATATCATAACCTTCTTGGCACCACCCTACACATTAAGAACCATTCTAAATGAGATCCTTGTGGACATACATATATGCAGATGTAGAGAGAGTAGAATAACTAGTCACAGCAGAATTTCCAGCCAAGTTCATAATTCAGAAATAATTTGAATGCTTTCCCCTCACCAAGTTACAAAGACTAACCTTCTTGTGTATTGAGGCCTTCTCAAGTGTCGTGAAAATCCCAGAAGATTCAACCACATACTCAGCCACATAGTCCCCCCAAGGAATCTCTGCTGGGTCTCTGAACAGAGAGTGTTGGATGTTAATCAACGCTAAGCAACTTATGGTTTTCGTTTGACCATGCATGCGGTAAGCATTCACAATAGTCGTTTCATATTTTGAGAAATAAATGAGGGGTTCGACTGTGATACCTTTTGCTTGAAATCTTAATCTGCTTCCCATTGATTTCCAAAGTAGACTCATCGAAGACCTTGATGGTTCCCTTGAAGACTCCATGCGTAGAGTCATACTTAAACATGTAAGCCTGAGAGAAGGGATACCATGAACTACATGAATAACATCCTCAAAATAAAAATAAAACTATGGATATGGGAATTTAGTCATCATAGTATATTACTTTCCTGTACAAAAGAATTAACAGTCTGAAAAAATAGTGTAGAAAAGATTTAAGTAAGCACAGAAAACGAAGCTATAAGGGGACCAAGGATAAGACGGAGCTGGCATAGGTTTGCAAAAATGGTGAAATCACCTTACAACACACCTTGTTTTATTTATGCAACATTTAATCCGCTCTAAGATTTCATCGGAAAATTTTATGGAGATAGATGATATTAATTCTTGTCGACTTTTCATAACTCATGACGGGCAAAAGCTGCCAATTTATTGTATTAACCATTGCCTTCCCCTCACTAGTTCACTTTTGACTTTAGCACAACAGGCACAAATTGAAGACATGTTTTGACAGAAAACTTAGCAGTTTAGGAGTCAGCAAACTGTAGTGACTTAGAGGGCACGATAATCAATTGGTTGCCTAGGTTATTCCTTCCACTGGAGCGAAGAAGTACGCCTTGGCTTATTTCTTCTAAAAGGAGTCATTGGGAAGCACCAGAACCACTTCTCCGAGATCATATTAGATTATTAACCACCAACTCATCTAGAAGCTTAAGCTATTAAAAGAGGGTAACTTAGGTATCTATATTCTCAACACTTACCATGTAGTTGGCATCAACAAAAGGATCATTGACGGCTACAACATCAATGTCATCCCTTGATGTGGCTATTCTTAAAACCAACCTTCCAATACGACCAAAACCTGCAATTTTAGGGTAGCCAAATCATGCACCGTTTGGGGGGGGGGGGGGTTAGTACTCTTGAGTCTGAGAGAGTGCAGCTTCTAATTTGAGTAAATCAATTGGCATAATCAGCAGCAAGGTTTGCAAATTGAGTTTCTTATGATTTTAAAAACTTCACAACTGTATCATCTGACTCCTGTTATGTATTGACCAAAAATTCTCACATCGGTGCACTTAGACATTTGCCGCTACATCTGCCCATACCGTGACAGACTGACAGTGATCCTAAGCATCAAAATAGTGCAAATATCTTTTCCCATCATGAACACCGAGCTTTAAAGTCGAAGCATGATTCAACAAAAGTTGAAAAGTTCCATAACTGAAGAAAACCAGGTCCAAGAACATATTGACCATAATAGAAGTCATCAAAAAACATACCATTAATTCTTTTCTTTTCTTTTTTTGAACAGCGAAGAAGAATTTTATTAAAAGAAGAAGAAAGGATAGTGCAGATAAAAGGCTAAGAGAAAGCATCACAACGCAAAGACAACATCCCAACTATGTTGGAACATACCATTAATTCCAACCTTCGTCTTCGCACTGCTCTGCAATTCTAAACAAAGCAAAACAAAATAAGCAAGTCAACCCGATACAGCACCTCGATTACCCAAACTGACATAGTATCATGAATTAATGATGTAAATGTGAATGTTTGATTTTTTACTCTGAATTTTAGGAGGCATTTCTGTAGCAGTGGCTTTGATAGGCTGAATACTCCTAGCACCAGAATCTCTGTGTTGTTTGGACAACAGGTTCAGTCAATAACATCGAGCAGACAACACACACACGCACTGTCAGAGAGAGAGAAAGAGAGGAGGGAGGGGGACAATGGATTACTCAACTGTAAGGAAGATGACTTTGAAGGAACATCAGTGCCAAACACGCTTGACTGAAACTTTGCATAACTCAGATTGCAGTTGAAACCAACATAGGACATCTGAAAGGAAAGAAAACAATAAAGAGGGCAACTCCAGACCATGCATTAGTAATTTAGTATTCATGCGTATTGAAAACTAAAGGCCAATTTAAGCAAACAAGATTTGAACACCAAGACCAATTCATCAAAACTGTATCATAAAAGAATCTAGTTGGTGTAGAGTGTGAGAACGCCCAAAAGCGAATCCATATTTCTTTTTTCTTTTTTTTTGGTAAGTAATTTCATGAGGAAAGTCCACTTTCACCCCCTGTGGTTATCGCCATGTGCAGATACCCCCCTCATGGTTCAAAACTGACCACATAACCTACCTGTGGTTTTGAAAATGTGCGGACCCCCTGCCGTCATCATATCTCTTGATTCTTCTTCTTTTTTAAATCTAACCACACCATCCCCTGTACCAAAAATTGAATCCAAACCGTTGATATTGTAAATTTTGACGAGTACTATATCTTTGACAAAATTCAAGTCAATCAAAAAATGAAAAGTTCATGGTCGAATCGATTTTGTTATGAAATTAAAATTTCAAATTTGAATTTACTAAAAATTAGATCATCGGGTTATTGATGCCTAATCGAGATGATTTTTTACAGAGATGCTCTATTATTTATTTAATACATTATGAACGACTCAGATTACATTCTAGATACATGTGAGATACACATCCGTTAATATGGATGAAAAACATGACGGCATGGGGTCTATCCGCACATTTTCAAAACCACAGGTAGGTTATGTGGTCAGTTTTAAACTAT
Organism: Rhododendron griersonianum; assembly: GCA_018127125.1. Lineage (NCBI taxonomy): Eukaryota > Viridiplantae > Streptophyta > Magnoliopsida > Ericales > Ericaceae > Rhododendron > Rhododendron griersonianum. The sequence goes on along the minus strand of CM030791.1, from coordinate 172,021 downwards.
GAGGGGGGTATCCGCACATGGCGATAACCATAGGGGGTGAAAGTGGACTTTCCTCTAATTTCATTTCACCAAAAACACGGCAACTACAAAAACAATGGGGCATCCCCCTGAACAACAATACAATGAACAACAAGGCTATACAAGTCAGCCATTATTTATCCTAAAAACTCTAGAGCTAAGTAACCAATCATCACAAATTTGCGAATCCATATTTCATATCACATTGTTCTATATAACTGATACAGATTCTTCAACCTCTCGCAACTTCTTCGGTCACAATACATTTTTTTCAAGAAAGAAACAAAATCATCTGCTCATCTCCTCTCCAGTACTTTTAGTTTTAGTTCTCACATGACATGGAATATGGATTAAGTGTGCTGCGCACACAACCCCTTTAGTGTAAGACCAATTTCTTTTACACAAAGAAACTAAGAAGAGGAGACAAATCTAGATAAGAAACTAGTTCAATTTTCTCCCTAAAATTCTGACACGAGCTGAATGTGAGGTAGTAGTTTATTTGCTCATCTCCTCTCCTGCACTTTCTGCTTGTTTTTTGGTTTGCAAAAGTTTTCTGCTTGTTTTTTTTTTTTTTTTTAGGGGGGGGGGGGTTAAAAAGTCAAAACAACAATTCTTAAGATTCTGCATTATACACATTATATTCATCGCCTCAGCAACCAAAGCAAATCACAATTCCAAATCAAGTATAGAATGCCAGTAGAAAGTCAAAGATGCGATAAAAGAGTCCACCTTTTAAAAGGAGTTCTCTTTTCTTTCTTTTTCTTTTTCTGCCCCTTTTCTAAGATGGATTAATCGAAATAAAAGTTGACCTTGGAATAATGAGGAGAAGGACGGAAGAGAGAGGCTGATGGAGAGAAGTCGGGAGCAGCAGATCTGAGGAGAGAAGAGAACGCCATTGCTCGCCCCACAATCTACGATGATCTCTTTCTCTCTACACCTATCGAGTTGATACGTACGCAATACAACCCTAGAGAGAGCCAACCTGAGGAAACACTTTGCGAGCCGGGCGGAAAAGGAGAGGTACAAAATGCTGGTATAAAAATGAGCGGAGATTCTTATAAAAGGAACCTCTCTCTCCTCTCCTAGAGAGAGAGAACCAGACAGACACTCCCTCCTCTCTCTCTCGCGCGCGCGTTCGTAAATCGTAAAGTGACCAATCAACCAAACCATCTCTGTTTTGTTTGTTTTCTCACGTAATGGTGGATTTTGTCGTGTTGTGAAGATCTGTCGTCTGACTGAGCTGACAGACGCGGATCAAAAAAAAGACTGAGCTGACAGACATCTCGCTCTCGAAACCCACGTCCGCTCTGCCCTCTTTGACTTTGATCATCTTCTTACGATTTGATGTTTCTTATTCCTTTCTTATTCGCACTTTTTTTTCTTTTAGAAAAAAAATCCGTACACTTAAAATACTAACAAAACAGAAGAAAAAAAAATGCGTGGGTATCAAAAAAAAGTGTGTGAAAATCACTCCCCGTTTTATTATAAAAAATATATATACTTTTGTGTACACTTGAAAACACAAAAAAATAAAATGCTTTTAGTGCTGATAATAAAAAAAAAACTGTAGTCACAATGGCAAATTTAAGTTACGTCCAAATCATGATTCCACTCCGTTCGTCCATTTATTAAAATCTAGTATTTCATTTCATGTTGTTATTTTAATAAGTATTCATTTGGTAAAGTTAGTGAAAAAAAATATGTACTTTTTTCATTTTGTTCCTAAAAATAGATTCATCCATATTACTTCATTCGTCCCGATTTGTTTGTCTCCTATTTGACTTATACATGTCCCAAATTGCCTGTTCAATTTCAAAATTAATAGCTCAGATTATGTTGATTTTCAAATCAATGGATTAGATTTGATTTTCTTAATAAGTTGAAAACCCGATATTGGACAAACAAATCGGGACGGGGAGTATAAAACAGAGCGATTTTCTGTTGAAAATGTCTAAGCATATATAAATGAGAGCAACATCTATAACTGTTAGACCGCTTCTTGTTAACTTTGTAGCCATCGAATTATCTCTTTTTTAAAGATACAGAGAATATTCATTTAGTAAATTCATACCTTTCTATCCTCACTTTTTTAGGCAATCCATACAGTTCTTTAAATAAAATGATACTGTAATTAATGCTTTGTGGTGATTACAACTATCGCGTAGAGCAGTTAGATAGAACGGATAATTTATTTAAGTTGAGATAATGTTATATTCTTTTGTGCCTTTAGATAAAAGGAAGGTAAAAATTGATGTGAAAAGTATAATGATGATGCTTCCTTAATAAATTTAGTTTGAGTTACGAAACTAAACACTTAAAAATGAACGGAAAAGGTACAATTTTACAAGCACCATGAACCTATTGAACTTCTTCCAAGAACGATGACCCCCATTGCCATTAGCTTATCAATTTCCCGACTTCTTAAACAACTTTAAAAAGTAGTAAAAATTTGTAGAACTTATTAGAGTTAAACATAGATAGTGGTGAAGTATGACGGGACACTATTTGCGACAGAAATGACGAATACCATATCTGCATTTGACACACATGCACGAAAAAAATACTCACTCTGTCCCAAATTGGATGTCAATTTTTGATATTTGTACCAATTTTAATTACTTATATCTTTCAATATGGAAGCTATGGTACACAGGGTATATCGTATGTCTAAATTATGACAATTTATGATTTTCGTTATGCCAATTTTTGGTTTTCTAATGCATATTTATGATTCTAGTTACGACTTGTACTTTAAAATTTACCTGTTGAACAGGTCATTAGCAGGTTACCCATAATTAAAAAATATTGTTATTATGTAACCATAATTATTCGTACCGGAATCCATAATACTTGTACCATAACCAAATACATGCGTACAATATCAAAAATTAAATAATGTTACCCACAAATGTTATAACAACACCATAAATTGGCATTATCTTACCACAATGAGTCGTACCAAATTTTTTTTGACTCGTATGATATTTCATAACAAAATCAAAATATGTTGTATCAGAATCAACAATTGTTATACCCAAACCAAAAATATTTGTAAAATGCCACAAATTTTATAAAATAACCACAATTGTTATGACAATATCTAAAATTGTCATTTTCTTAACACAACGTGTCGTATCAAAAGAAAACATATTTAAATACCACAAATTATATAATAAACCACAATTGTTATGACAATACCATAAATTGACGTTTTCTTACCACAATGTGTCATACCAAAGGAAATTAATTAAAATATTTCATAATAACACATGTCTAAAATACCACAAATTCAGTAATATAACCAAATTTGTTATGACAACACCATAAATTGACGTTTTCATACCCACAACGTGTCGTATAAAAAAATTCAATCAGAATGTTCAATTAACGATAGTTATAATCAGCAAAATATCATACCATAAATTCAATAATATAATCAAATTTGTTATGACAACACTATAAATTGACGTTTTCATACCCACAATGTGTGATATAAAAAAAATTAATCAGAATGTTCAATTAACGATAGTTATAGTTAGCAAAATACCATACCACAAATTCAATAATATAACCAAATTTGTTATGACAACACCATAAATTGACGTTTTCATACCCACTACGTATCGTATAAAAAAGATTCAATCGAAATGTTCAGTTAACGATAGTTATAATCAACAAAATACCATAACACAAATTCAGTAATATAACCAAATTTGTTATGACAACACCATAAATTGGCATTTTCATATCCATAACGTGTCGTATAAAAAAAATTCAATCAGAATATTCAGTAAACGATAGTTATAATCAGCAAAATACCATACCACTAATTATTTTCAATTCCCGCCACATTATTTTTTCAAAATTTAAAATTTCCACCATATTATCTTAATTTTTTATTCCCTCCACACTATTTTTTCAAATTCTTATTTGTCCCTACACAATACCTCAATAATTTAAACTAAAATTGAAGTTCTAGCTCAAAATTTTCATCCAATAAATTCACCAAAAAGTAAGTACTATACCCAAATTTTCGAATATAACTACAATTTCCTCTCAAAATATTAGTCTAAATTAAATTCTTTCTCTACAAAATTTAATTCAAAAAATCAAAATTCCTTCAATTTTTCGTGGAAAAATGAGAGGTCAGTAAAACAAATAATTTCCAATTGTCTCAAGATATGGATATTCATGGCGGTGCACTTAACACTTGGCACTATATATTTGACAGGCGGATCGGTGCCAAACCTTCACCCTATGCATACAAATCGAAATTTAATGGTGGTCCTTGGAACTAGGTCGTGGAAGTACAATCTAAATAATCTTGATCGTCATTATTGTGTCACGGTCGCATGGCTACCTTACATTCAACTACAACAGAGGACTAGGTTTCATATCAAATATAAATTGAATATACAATCTAAATGTCGTTAGTGAGTGTATTTTTAGAATGATCGATCAGGACTGTTAGGATGTCAAGTTAAACGATATTCAGCATTGTCACCAAAATTAGAGATTGTCAGATATCGACAATTACATAATCGAAAAACTTTTAATGTATCCAGATGCATATTAATGTCTAATAATGCAACAACTGAGCCCCATGTAAGGCATTTTTTCCGATCGGACCCATCTATCTTTTACAAAATATGAATTAGATTAAATGTACCAAGAATGAAGTTCATCGCTTATCGTTAGACCATTAATCGGATGAAAATATTTTTTTTATCGAGTTAGGGAGCCGATGAAGAGGCTTTCTAAACCCGATCATAGCAAAAAATTTCGTGGATGATTTAATCAACAAAGATAACGTAATCAACGATTTCGATCGTCATTATTGTGTCTCATTTAATGCATCCCAAAGTTATTGAGAACATTAGGTGTGCTCTCTCTCGCAGTCTCTCGGTATGTATCTTTTTTTTTTATTAGCTAAAACTAATAAGAATTATTCATGAGTAATATGTTGTAGTGTGTTTTGTTTAATGTGTAATATGTCTTGGTAGTGTGTGTTTTGTTTAATGTGTAATATGTCTTTAATTTGATCGTTTGTCTTTATTTACTTTATTCAACAAACATAACGAAATCAACGGTTTTGATCGTTACTATTGTGTCACGGTGGCAAGGCTACTCTACATCCAACTATAGAAGAGGACTAGGTTTATATCAAATATAAATTGAATGTACATTCTAAATGTTGTTAGCGAGTATATTTCTAGAATGATTGATCAAAACTGTTAGAATATCAAGTTATACGATATTCAGTATTGTCACCAAAATCAGAGATCATCAGATATCGACAATTGCATAATCGAAAAATATTTAAGGTATTTAGATACATTAAAGTCTAATAATGCACCACTCGAGCCCCATATAAAGCATTTTTTTTCCGATCGGAACCGTCTCTCTTTTACATAATATGAATAAATCATACTCCGTATGTACCAAGAATGAAATTGATCACTTATCGTTAGACCCTTAATCAAATGAAAATATAATTTTATGATTGAATTCGGGTGCCGATGAAAGGGCTTTCTAAACCCGATTGAGCAAAAAATTTACGTGAATTTAATTATTTAATCAACAAGCATAACGAAATCAACAATTTTGATCGTTATTATTGTGTCGCGGTCACAAGTCTACCGTATATTCAACTACAACAGAGAAATTAGTTTCATATAAAGTATATTGAATGTACAAATTCTAAATGTTATTTTTTTTAAGAAAAAAATTCTAAATATTGTTATCGAGTATATTTATAAAATGATCGATCAGAACCGTTAGAATGTGAAGTCCTACAAAATTCAAGATTGTCACCAAAATTAGAAATTATGGGATATCGACAAATATGTAGCCAAATGATATTTAACGTGTCCGAATGCATCAAAATCTATCGTTAATTGTGGTACGACATATTTTAGTCTTGCTACAGAATATTTGGATTAATTTCTTTTAGTACGACACATTGTGGTAAACAAATGCCAATTTTTGGTGTCGTCATAAAAGTTATGGTTATGTTATATAATTTGTGGTCATTTTTTGGAGAGGGAGAGAGAGTGAGGGAGGAGAGAACAACTGGTTACCTGCTCAGCCCTTTTTTCATTTTATTAATTGATTTAATAAATGGGTGGTTCGGATCATTCACTTTTAAATCTGAGGGTTTAAAATCATGGTGTGTACGGTACATCCCTTAATAAGGGATGTGTACCATAGGACTTCCCTTCTCAAAAAATATGCAATATGAATATTGTTTGATAGTTTTTGATTAGTTCTATTATATAAAATTTTCAAATTCATGAAAAATATTATAGATTGAAAGATATTATCGATGAAAAATAATACGAGTTTCAAAAATTGTCATTCATTTTGGAAGGGAGGGAAGAAGATACATTACGCCTTATTACTGGGGAGGAGGGAGTTTAGGCTAAAGATATTCTAGATCTCTGTCGAAGCCCAGCCCAAATGTTGTTTGGGTTCTGAAATGTTTGTCAAACCCGGACTGGAGTTCCAATATTTTATTGCCCAAGTTGCACCCATAAATAAGGCTGACCAGAGAGAGAGACAATAGTACGGACTACGGAGAGAGAGAGAGAGAGAGAGAGAGAGTTCGGAAAATGGAGTCGCCGTTCAAGGAAGACATACTAATGGGGAAAGTAGCACTGTTGACAGGAGGTGGTTCAGGAATTGGATTCGAGATCTCCAAGCAGTTTGGGAAGCATGGTGCCTCTGTCGCCATCATGGGCCGACGCAAGCAAGTCCTTGACTCTGCCATCTCCACTCTTCGTTCCTTCTCTATTCCCGTAATTTTTTTCCCATTTCTTTCTTCCCCATATTTCCTTCCTTTTTTGTGTTTTTTTTTTTTTTGGCAATCGCGTTTATTTTTCTCATATCGAATTCTTGGCACCCCATACTTGTTTTGTTAATTCTGTTTCCACGAGATCGATTTCTTGTTTATCGCTCCTGAACCACATACAATTTTTGATATTCGTGTCAATTTCAATTTCTTATATCTTTCAATATGGATCTCAAAAAATATGCAGTATGGATCTTGTTTGATAGTTGTCGATTAGTTCTATCATACTAAGTTTTTAAACTTATGAAAAATATTATTGATCGAAAGATATAAGCGATAAAAAATGACATTGAGTTTCAAAAATTGTCATCCTTTTTTGGACGGAGGGAGTAATAAATTCTATCCACCGTCGGTGTAAAACCTCACTTTTTCACCGCTGTCCATTTTGGGCCCCACCGAGCATTTATTGTTGTAATCTAAACCGTTCATATTTTAAGACCCGTAGTCTAGTATATACCTATGCAAAAAATTAGCTTGATCGGAAGTCGATAGATATATCAAAATTTGAATTTTGGTTTATAAAATGGACGATTTGATTCTGTCAATAATAATAAAGATAAACATCATAAACTGTCCATTTTGCAAAACAAATTTCAATTTTTGATACTCTTATCGATGCCTGATCAAGTTCATTTTTTGCATGGATACATTGCTACGTGGGGTCTACAAGATGAACAGTTCAGATTAACAATTAATACACGGTATGATCGAAAAAAACGGCGGTGGAAAACCCCATTTTTCCCCGGCAGTGGAAAGAATTTATTCTCTATATGATTATCTTTATTATTGAAAGAGAACTTGTTGAAGATATCGACCGAGATTCGTTAATAAATGATTTATACTCTCTAAAACAATGTAGGACACAACTTCAGTAGGGTACAACTTCAATAGTGTACGTTTTTTGTATTTTTCTTTTGTTTATATTGAACATTTACCTATTTTTGTACAAGTTTGCTAGACATTAATTATAAATTCTTATTTATATATTTTTATTTATTTATGTGTTTATTAAATTTTGATTAGCCCAGGCAGATTATATTTCTGGTTCCGGCCGTGGCTCCTGTAATAGTAGCTTCTACTTACCCTCCTTTACTGGAGTACTAATTTTAGCATGACATAATATTGTTTACAGGCGGTTGGGTTTGAGGGGGATGTTCGCAAACAGGAAGATGCAAGAAGGGTTGTGGAATCAACTGTTAAGCACTTTGGCAGGCTTGACATTCTTGTTAATGCTGCGGCAGGCAATTTTCTTGTGGCATCTGAAGATTTGTCCCCTAATGGGTTTCGAACAGGTGCTGTTTCTATTAAGGTTCCCTTGCGAATTTAGCATATGCCCATTTGCGTCCCAAAGGGAATTGTTCATATCCAATCACGCATCATTCATAATCAGCCTTAACTTCTACTGTGTTTCTTTTTTGTTCTCCTGGCATTCCTGTTTCACTGGAATATCTAGGGGGAAACACTGAGCCATTTTTCTGTTTTCCTGCCAAGAAAGGATAAAGCTAAAGGAGGAGATCAGTGTGTGATTTGTGTTGAGAGTCTTGAGAAAGAGGGAGAGAGGAAGGGTGGGTTCTTCAATAGGAGACAGCTAATTAATCTCATCAGGGAAGTTAAATAAAAGAAAAAAAGAAAAAGAAAAAAGAAACAGCTTTATGCGAAACTGCTTCACCTTTCAAAACTCTGGTCTCCGTTTTCTGAATCTGAAATACTTTTTACCTTTGTTCGTGTGTAATAACTTTCTGCAGTTATGGATATTGATTCTGTTGGCACATTCACAATGTGCCACGAAGCACTTGAATATCTTAAGCAAGGAGGACCAGGAAGGGGCTCATCTAGTGGTGGAACCATTCTGAATATAAGTGCTACTTTGCATTACACTGCAGCTTGGTATCAAATCCATGTCTCTGCGGCAAAGGTTTGTAATGTGTTTTGGTTGCTTTTAGAATATTTTGACTTCTATACATTTGTTATGTACGTATGCGTGTGTCTGTGTGTGTTCCTTATAATTTCTCCCTCACATTCAGGCAGCCGTTGATGCCATAACAAGAAACTTGGCACTGGAGTGGGGTACTGATTATGATATCAGAGTCAATGGAATTGCACCTGGCCCCATAGGTGATACTGCTGGCATGAGTAAACTTGCTCCAGAGGAGATAAATAGCAAGGCAAAAGACCACATGCCTCTTTATAAACTTGGGGAGAAGTGGGATATTGCAATGGCTGCTGTCTACCTTGTATCTGATGCTGGTTGGTACACTTATTCTTGCCATAATTACCGAATACAACTCTTCTATGTTTGAATGTAGGACCATACAAATAGGGAACATTAAATTCTATACTCAAATTACTTTCCTATGCAACATTTTTTTGATAAGTTACTTTGATATGCAACATGCAACAGTTCAACTTTCTTTTTGGTGGTTGTCTTAGAATTCATACTTCATGATTATTAGGCCATAGTTTAATGGTGAAGTTTCTTAAGCTACAGTTGAATCGAATGGTAGAAACTCCATTCCTTTCTTGCAACATCCTTCAGATGCAGCTATCTGTAACCACTCTATCATCATGCGTTGCAGCTTGTTTTTTTATCTTTGCGATTGTGTAACATTTTCTTTCGACTGTCTTGCTTTTGCAGATGCAGCATATCCATTGCTGCTTAACTCCTTGGCCTTTTCCGAGCATTACTCAGAATTTTTGTTGAACGTTTTCTTCATTTCATCATTCATAGAATAACAATGGGGTGAATAAAGGCACTATTTCATTTAGTTGGAGCATATTGTATTTCTGAATGTACAGTTTCTCCAGATAAGGTTGAAGCAACTTCAGAGGATGTAAATATTAAAGCCAGTGCCTTTTCTTTTTAATGGTGGACATAAAGATGTGTTACTGTTGCTATTTTGCAGTTTTCCTTTTTATTCTGTATACAACTTTGGTAAACAAGCTTTAAAGTTTGCAAGTGGAGTGGAGTGGATGCAGTTGCCTCCCTTATACTTCCATGTACATGGGCAGGGTTCCCGTAAACACCCATCCCCCTTCCCAAGTCCCCTAGGATAGAATAGATTAAGATTAACGAATTGCAAAAAAAAAAAAAAGCTTTAAAGTTTTGTTCTTGGAGTTCACATAGAATTTGAAACATCAGTGAGATTGCTGTGCCATTTTTGCCGTGATCAGTATAAGCTTGCTTTGTGGTGAAATGTCGTGTTTGTGCATGCAGTATAGTGAGTGCCTTCAATCCATTTTTAGGCTCGGAAATCAATTATGCTGAGCAATTATCCAACAATGAGTTTGTTCTATGTGTTGATGCCAGCCTGCATTCCTTCCTTCTAGCAACCTAGCTTATGCACTGCGTATTTTTGCTGTTTGGATCACCATATGGTATATAAGATGCTAATATAAAGTATCCAGGAATTTTCTCTCTCTCTCTCTCTCTCTCTCTCTCTCTCTTAATGCTTTGAAAGGTTAAGTTCTACACATCTCTTCCACTATTGCAGAGGAAGCAATGAGGTATTATTATGAATGCCCATAAAAGTGATTGGTCCCGAGTCCTGACTAAACTAATCCCTCCACTTTCCTTTTCTTCTGCCTTGTCATTAGGATATTATATTGTTGCATCTTGTTTTTCTTTTTATCATACTGATTCTTATGTAAAACTATTGTCAGGCAAGTACATTAATGGAACTACCGTTCCTGTGGACGGAGGACTTTGGCTGAGTCGGCCTCGCCATCTACCAAAAGAGGCAGTGAAGCAACTTTCACGTGCTGTGGAAAGGAGATCAAGAGATGCCCCTGTCGGGCTTCCCACCAGCAAATTGTAACCTAGCCTGGAGTGAGCTAGACTGGCGGGGTCTCCCAAAAAGAGAGAGAGTGTTATAGTCAGCTAAGTGAGCCTAGTATTATTCTCAGGAGAGAAACTTTAGTTGGTCCTGGATTAATATCCAGGGGGAATTAGTTACCTTTCGGATGAGTGAATTTGTTGTTATTATCCAGGGGAAATTAGTTACCTTTCGGATGATGGAATTTGCTATTTAAATCCGTTAAAGCTACAGTTTAGCCCCCCTTCCAATAAGTTGATGGTGAAATAATTTGCAATTTTTAGTGGAACTATGGTATATAGTACGTAGTATATACCTTTGTATCCATAGCTATTGATGTATGAGCTACGGGAAATGTGTTTCTTAGTTTTCTGGGTCCTGAGCTAGCCTTTCTTCGCATACAGCATTCCATCGCTACATGTACACAATTCTGTTGGCAGACTTCGTCTCTGGATAAGGAGATGCGTGCAAACAATTTTTGGTTGATTCCATAGTAAAGAAAGAACTGACATTTCACTAATGTAATTAGATTAGTAGTATTTTCAACCAGCAGATACATTGTGAAACTTTCAGCATAACTGACGTTACCCGCTCTGGTGCTCATTTGCCAATCAACTTCCAGCTGCAGGAGTTGCATTTGGTTGTGAACATTCATGCCTCTAATCCCAGGTGTGCGTCCCTTGACACTCACAATTTTCTGTTTGTTCTACATATGGTCTTTTGCTTGCATCCAAAAAATAAAATCTGGTTATGAGCAGTCTGGATCTTTTTCCAACATTGATAACTACTCTAGCATAGCCGAGGGTAACGGATGTGCGAATTAAACCATCGTGAGCTTGAAGTACGAAAGATCACAATCGAAGTGTAGACCTCATAGCCAATAACAAAAGAAACAGATAATCAACATGGAAGAACACCAAAAGGAGCTTTAGCATCTGTGCAGTGGAGCAGGATATACATCTAGCGGTTGATAATTCAAACGGTTCTTTTGAGCAAACTGTCCTTCCTGAAAGACTAAGGTGGCGGCGGCAGCAGCAACAATAGTTTAAGTGGTGGTGTTACCAAGGGCTGGAGGTGATAGAGATAATGGTGGTGGTGTGGCAGTGGAGAGGTCGTGGAGTAGTCACTTTCATTTAAAGAGACACGTAAGTGATTTCAAACGAACTTAATTTACTCACTTACCATAACCAATTTTGAATGTTGAACTGTGTTATCAAATCAACACTAACATATTTTCATGCTAACATCTCCCAGCTCTATTTTTTTGGACGGCAACATCACCCAGCCCTAGATTCCCTTTGGTGTTTTCTTGTTTCCTGGGCTTAATTGTTTGGGCTTGTCCCTTGTAATCTGGGCTTCTAGGCCCCTTAGGTGTTTTAAGCTGCGTCCCACATGGTTTAATTGTTGGGCTTGTCCCATATATCTGAGCTTTAGGCCTTTCAAGCCTCGTTTGATAACAGTGATAGATGGATGAGATTCGTAAAGTGATAAGATTAGGATTGGAATTGATAATGAGAAAAAATTGATAATGAATATGTTTGTTTGAGATGAGATTAGATGATGGAATTGATTGAAGAAATTGGTAATGAGAGGGGATCGGTAATGAGAAGGGGTTGGGATTGGACTATGAATACCAAGTCCCAAAGGCCCCGTTTGATAACCATACTAGGCCTTGGGATTGGACTACCAATCCCATGGGTTTCATAATAACATGTTTGGTAACCAAAAAGGGGTGTGGATTAACAATCCCATGGGCTTGAGAGCTTGGCATCAGGGGGTATTTGTAGAGGCCTCTAGCACATGGTATTAGGGGGTATTAGTAGAGGTCTCAAGCAAAAATGGAAATGTATACTATCAATTCCATTACCTAATCCCATCTCAAACAAACATACTCATCACCAATCCCATCTCCTTATCAATCCCTTCTCATTACCAATCCCAATCCTAATCCCATCTCCTTACGAATCCACCATCTATCCCTGTTATCAAACGAGCCGAGTATTCCTAATACCCTCTAATGGCCGGCTTAGACATCCCAATGGACTAATAGTCCGGACCTTTTTTTTGTTACCAAACAGAGTATTAATACTCCCATGGGATTAGTAGTCCCATCCCAACCCTCAAACCTGTTATCAAACGGGGCCTCAGGGATGCCCTTGATTGGCATCTTGCTATCAAGGGATTGGGTCTCGGATTGGACACTATGTTGTCACTATCCTTGTCCTCTTAATCTTTGTAACAATTTCAAAGGTTAAAAAATAAAATTCGCCATTCGAAAAAATAAACGAAATTAACGCCATCAGAACAGACCAGAATGCACATGAGATGAGGTGATGTCCTAGAACCAAGTCTGAGTATCCAACACAGATGCTCAAGTCACTTGTCAGCATGAGTTTAACAAGCAAGGAACTAAAACAAAGTTCTCATGGTACTGAGTTCAATGTAAAATCATAGTGTACACAAGTTAATCCCGTGTGTGTGTGTGTGTGTGAGAGAGAGAGAGAGAGAGAGAGAGAGAGAGAGAGCTCATAGTTCCTATCTCAATGAGAAAACCAATGTGTAGCACAATTTCATCCTGGTGGGTACCTTTTCCTTTCCTAACTCTACCAACCCTTTGGTAACTTCAGATACATAATTCCAACCAACCACCTGCTAAGCTTCTAATATCCCTAGTTGTAATACATAAGTTTAAAACAGAAAGTAACCTTAGCTATAAAGTGGACAACTATCCCCCAATGTCCATTCTTTCCATACCCTTCTGCACATTGTACATCAACAGATCAACTAAAACACCTGATGTTTAAAGAGGAAAATTGAAACAAAAATGTTGACCAGATCACGACCCATTCAAAGGTCGACGCAACCCAGAATATACAGCCTTTCGAAAGAGAGGGTGTGCATCTCCTGACAATGCCTCTGCATCTAACTTCTCCATGTACAGCCATATCTGTCAAAAAAAAATCATCATAAAGCAATTAGAATGAGGGAAAGAAAGACTAAATTAGTCCATAAAATGGAATTAGTGAATAGTTGACTATGTTGAGACATATAATGAAAATGTTAAAAAGAGGGTTGAACTAAATTGACATGGAATGTTGTGGTTAAAAAGAATATGTATTTGTCAATGTTTTGAAGTATAAAAAGAGCCCTTGATAGAGCAGAATGACGGAAAAGTAAAATCCCCTAAGCCATTTTCATTTGGGCCAAAATAAAAATACCGCACAACTTCTTCAGCATAAAACAAGATTTCATGAACTTCCAGGACATTATGAACACCACTACTTTCTTAAACCAGTGTAAGGACCACCAACTAAACTCAAATAACAAGCTGAATGTGAATTTTCTCCTCTTCTTATTTACCTTTTGAGAGTAAGCTCATTGCAATACTACCAAATACCAAGAGGCCTTACTCGTCAAAAAAAAAAAAATGTAGAACAACCGCTTGGGTAAATCGTTGAAATAGCCAAATTCATCATTCAAGTACTAGTTTGAGATGTATCTGCAACTTCGAAGAAATAAAATGACAAAGATGGAATTCAATAAAAACGCGATGGCTACATTGGCTAGAAGTAGAACCACAAACATGGAAAAGTACGAAGGAAAGAAATGTTGAATTTTATAAACCAAACTTACCTCGGAAGCATATTGCCTTGTAAGGGCCTTCACGCAACCAAGAGTTGATAAACACCATTGCTCTTTTTCACCAACCTTATAGCCATTGCCAGCACTTCCCCCATTTGAATGGCTACCAATTCAACCATAACCAACAAGTAAAAGAAAATAATCAGCACACTGCATGCAAGGAAGTAACTACTCAGAACTTGAATTTACAAAAGGAAAGGTAGTGAGGGAGAAGAGGACCTTTTCTCAGGTTTTGCATTTTCTTTGTCCAGCTCCATGGCAGATGTGTCTTCAAGGTCAATCGCCATTTCATCTGCTTGACTAGGCTGCTGCAATGCTCCATCTCTAAATGCATCATCTAGACGTTCCGTCATAACAGTTGAGAAGTTCTTAAACAAGGAAAGGAACAGTGCCTGCACATGTGAACTATATAGTCAATAAAAGCTACAGACTTATGGAATGATGCTAGTCAAATTCGTAGTTTGCAAAAACCTGCAAATCAGAATTACCAACCTCACCACAAGAGTCAGAACAGGACCAATCAGGTATAGTTTCATGCAGAAAATCCTTCATTTTATTGCCTTTTCCCATTTAACAAGGAAAAAGTCGGTACTAACTAAACCTCCAGTTAACGGAAACACAAATAGCAACAGATCAAACCTCTGGTGGATGGATGATTCAAAAAAAGAAGGTAAAACTAACAGTAAAGGAGGGGACAAATATCAGACCCAGTGGCCAAGCTGCCCGATAAAATAGCCTTGAGGCCCAGGACTCACAACATGCAACTCAACGGCATCATGATGGTAAAGTTCATTTCATTCTCTCCACACAAACACATGCATACGAAATGATAGGGAAGACCTTCCAGAAAAATGTACCCAAACAACAAATAATGGATTCAGATATCACGACCATCATGAAATTTTCATCAACAGCATGACCTTGCGACAAACAGCAGTTGAATAGCTTTTTCCGCAGGAGAGATGTATAGCAAGAGTGAATTCGTTGCGGGTACCTCATTTTCATCAAGGGCTCGAGCAAGGAGAGCCTCCTTCGCCTCTAAAGATTCACGAGCCGATATCTCCTCCTCTTTTGTTTTTTCAGCTCTAGCTTTCAAGCGCTTCAATCTCACAGGGTTTTCCCCCAGAACAGGTTCACCATCCATTAGAGTCAGCTGTGACTCAGCGCCCTCCAACTCTGCTTTAGCTTTAGTTGCGGCTTCCTCGGCTGACACAACACCTTTCTTGAGGGTAGAGATCTCTTTTCTTAGATCACAAATACGATTATAGGTCTTATTAACAGCATTCCTAAGAATCTGTCAAAAGAAAAAGGGGGCAAATAATGTCTTCAACTTGACAAAAAGGAATACATGTAGACACTACTTAGGAAGCTTGAAACGTGGCAGAAACACCATGTATCTATCCCAAAAAGTTTTAGGAAAGCATAAAAGAGAAATTTTGTGCAGTTCGAGTGGAATATTATCCAAACCATATTGGCATAGCAAATCATTTGATGAATGATTATTATACAGCAAAATGTGGGTGTTGTGTTAGAGATTGCATGCAAGTACCAGGCACTATGATAATCTTTTATCAGCTATAGAAAAAAATTAACAGTTATATTATCGATCTCTTATGGGAAGAAACTACAAAAACGAGGAACCTGCATGCAATGGAAAGTTTCTCAATGGAGCGGGCCCCCACATAAACAGGAGCTGTGCAGCAGATGAAAATAATCAAAACAGCACAATAGGAGGCGTACGACACAAAACCCAACTGATTGGCACATCAGGTTTAGTTTGATTTATTCACATGGTAAGTAAATTGATAGGCACATCAGGTTAAGTTTGGTTTGATTTACATGGTAAGCAATAGGAGTGTTGTCAAAACGTCGGAGATTTAAGCTAGTTGTTCGAACTTGTAAAGTGTCAGTGATAATGCTCCCTTTTCTTCTGATAAAAAAAAAATGCTCCCTTTTCTTAGCAGCAGACAATCTGGAAGGTGAAGAACTCACAAATTTGTAGTGCTGTGTTCACCAGATATTTCCACACTAGAGGGCAGGAAAAGTAGTAGCTGTAGGAGAATCAGAACCAGTTAACTTGTGTATATTAAATTTTGCAGGGACTAGATTTTTTACAAACTTCAACAGAAGCATATACATCTTTTGCAGCTTCCGGTTTCTTTGATCAGGATAACCTTTTTCCCCTCATTTTAGACAGTAAATTGCTATCACAAAAAAATCCAAAGCTCATCCCAGAATATTATATCAAACTCACGTCATATATGTAAAGAGAGTAGTATGTTGGGAAAGATAAATTAATAGAGGAAAATGTTGCAGTTCTTTACCTCCCACAGACGGTCAGAGGTATGAAACAGCTCAAAGTTCACGGGAGAGAAGACCCATCTCACAATGGCCATATTAGATATAAGACGATAACCCATCATTCTATCAATGGTTATAGCTGTCAATTGAGCACTGTTCTTCCAGTAAGAGCTTACTTCATCTATCAGCATTACTTGCTTATCTTGATCTGGGCATATCCTCGCAATCACTTGACCATACCTCTCCAAGACAGTGATCAAATGAGTAAAGCTTTTTGAACCTATGTCAAGAAGGGTCTGAACAATCACACTGAGTGTAATTTCAAAACCATGAGCAGGAATTACACTTTCTTCCATCCACGAAATAATTTCACGGACAGTTTGCCTTCCTTTCACCATGCCACTGAGTTCTGAAGAAAGTGCATGTTCAGTTCCATCTCTACCACCTTCACCGCCATATTTGAAGTTTGGTACACCCTTCGGAGGAAGCAACTCCTCCAAAGCAGGGGCATTCTCAATGCTCTATATTGACAACATTCCATAGAAACATAAAATCAGAGTAAGTACTTGTTCAAACTACAATGGATAAGTATACTACTTTCACATTAGGAAAACCTAAATTCTGCTTCTTGATTTTCCCCATTAATCCATGCATTCTCCCATTTCTAACATGAGAGCAAACAAGGCCGGTATGTCCACCAAGGTAGTTAGGGGAAGTTATATAAAATAAACCTAATTACCCAATCTCCACGACCAAACATGAAAGCATCTAATAACAACACAAGCTCACTTGAGGCACAAATCATGGCTTTATACGGGAAAGGACCATATAGCATGTAACATATACAACAGGAATTGAATAACCTGTGCTTAAGAAAAGGGCATCAAAAATCAACTGAGAAAACATGGATGAATTGTTAGAATTCTCTGAGGACAAAGAAAAATTAAAAACCGAAGGGAGACAAGGCCCTTGCCAGCGTCCATTATCCGAAAGGAGCAAAACACTCACTGTTGTGTCATGAACACCAAAAGAATAACGTTGTGTCAGAAACTTCCATTCACAGGTGTGGTCTGTTATGGAAGATAGCTTAGCCATGTGTCAGAGAGCGCGTAGAGAGTACCCATAAAACAATTACCATCCTCTCTAACAGCTCAAGATCTTAAATGAGCGGGTGGCCAACAATTTTAAAAGATCTGACAGCATAAACCTGTCATATTCTGATCCGATGGAAAAGACCAATAAGCCATCCAGTGCAAATATTAGAAGGTAGAAGATGTTACACTACCTGCTTAACTTTGTCCCAATATGACAAACGGACTTCTCTCTCCAAAACCTCTTGAACAAAAACACGCTGCGGGGCCCATTTTGGAAGGTCTAAGACAAAAGCCCATTCCTCCCATGGCCAAACAAATTGAAAGTTAGATCTGCAAAATCAACAAGGCGCCACAAATGTTTTTAAACATGAAATTTGGCATTAGACATGATCCAAAAACATAAACTGACGACCAACATCTTCAGCAAACAAAGTGTCCTAGGTGCACCCTACTCAAGGATGAAGGCATGGAACAGCAAGTTCCTCAATTGAGATCACAAAATGACAAACAAAAACTCCTGGCCACCCATTGAAATTCTCTAAAGATCCCAACACTTTTCCCTCCAAACTATACCACATCCAATGTGTACAAAACCCAGTACATTCTCATAGTTTTAGACAATCCCGAAATAGTAGGCATATTTCATATATTGTTTTTACGGTGTATTAAAGGAGCTCTAAAAATGTCTCCAAACCATCCCAACATTCTCTAACTAATTTCATTAACAGTCCAGAAATAATAGAACCCATCCTAGGAAGAGTAGAATCAGCTCTACACCCGAGATGGGCTATCTATCACATCCTTAGCTTCGTTGATTTTGATGCAATAGAACAATTAAAGAGAACCAAAGGAGTAATAACCCAAGTACCCATGGCAGCTGCACGAATCCTCTCCAATGCAAAGTGCCTTCCGGCAACACCGTGAAGTACTATACCAACATATTTTGGGCGATTCTCTATTAAGCATGACTGACGGATAAACATGATTTATAACTGAATTCTGAATATACTTAGTGGAAAGTAGCTTCAAACTTTCACTAATAAAAAAGGAGTCAGATTTATAAACACAGATTTGTAAGGATTTAAAAACTAAATCTTTCAATCATCCTGTATCTCCGCTCCTAAGACATAAGTTTATGCACCTCTACAAGCATATAAGATAACGTATCTAAGCAGTTTCACTGGGTTAACCAAGTCCCAATTTTGAACATAGGATTCTAAATACTCGTTTAAATACTTCTGTCGTCGAGTTTTTCAGCCCCCAAGACACAAGTTCACGCACCTAAACAACATAGAAAATCACATAAAATTTCACCCATGTATTTTCACTCTTTAGAGGTTAACAGCATCCCAATTTTTGATGGAGCAAAAAACACTAAGACCACGTTCGTTTTGGGATTTTGGACTTTGGACTTTCTCTCTGTGCACGGTCCCCAATAAATTCTCTCTCAATTATTACTCTCATTTCTCTCTCTATCTCTCTCCACTAACCAAACCAAACCAAACCGAGCCTTATGTCCCAATCAATTGGGGTCAGCTACATGAATCCTTTCTCCATTGAGCTCTGTCAAGGGCCACTTGTTCACTAAAACCCATTATACTCATATCTTTGCGCACAACAGCATCTAATGTCAACTTAGGTCTGCCCCTCCCCATAGCGTTACTACCCAAAGCTACCCTATCCGCTCTCTTAATTACTGCATATCTCCAAGTCTACGGTAGACATGCCCAAACCACCTTAGCCTATTTTCTCTTAACTTCTCCTCTATAGGTGCTACACAAGTACCATCTCATGAACCGTTTCATTTCTAATCCTGTCTCGTCTAGTCTTACCACACATCCACCTCAACATTCTCATTTCTGCTACACTCATCTTGCTCACCTGTTGTTTCTTAATAGGCCAACATTCTGTGCCGTAGAGCATCGCTAGTCTTATGGCAGTTCTATAGAATTTTCCTTTCAATTTTGTGGGTACCCTCTTGTCACATAGTACACCAGCAGCGTTCCTCCACTTGTGCAACCCCACTTGAATTCTATGGGTCACATCATCGGCAATCTCTCCATCTTTACTAATAATTGAGCTTAAATACCTAAAATGGTCACTCTTTGGCATCTCCTGGTCTTGGGGGTGACTTGGTTGACAAAGTTGTTCAACAAAATTATTATGACAAGGAAGATGCCCGACGAATGGAGAAGGAGCACCTTAGTACCTATCTATAAGAATAAAGGGGATATTCAAAGCTGCAATAACTATAGAGGTATTAAGTTGATGAGTCATACAATGAAGTTGTGGGAAAGAGGAGCTAGTGTAAGTTCTCTTGATGATCGTGAGTCCGTGACTAGGAATCGGGGTACACGGAATCAACTGATGAGGGTTGCAGATCAAATAAGGAAACATGTGATTACTGGTTAGCCGACGACAAGTTACAGTAATGAGTATCCCAAAATCATAAATTAGCCAAGCACGTGTCTTAAAATCAATAATGCTACATCAAAAGGAAGCAGGAGTAAAAACAAGTCACCACCGCAATCCCATAAGTGATATATCTCTCTCTCACGCATGTTCAAACAATTTTGAAGTTGCCTAAAAGAATCTCGCAAGTGAGGAAGCTTTTGAGATACCACAGTAAATCAAACATCATGAACTAGACAGGTTTAACTACCTCTATTTAATGAGCAAAAACTCAACATGGCAACATCTACAAGTAGCGAGCATGAATTTAAACCAAAAACAAGAAAATATAGTTTCACCTGATTATCAGAACAAAAATGCATAGTATGGCACCAAAACTTCAGAAGTCAAGACTTACAGATGGTGAGAGAACCAAAGGATAAGGCGTGTGCGGCATTCCATGTCTAAATCATCTATTTTATCAAACAGAGCACGAACAGCACCAGCTACAACAGCCGGAAAGGCCCCTGGAAGAGACTACGAAAGAAACCTCACGCAGTCAGAAGTTTTGCAAATGCAAGAGGCTTAGTTTTTTTAAACTGAACGTAAGAACAATGTACAAAACTAAATTGTTGAGGTCCCAATACCATATTCTACAGAAAAACTTTTCCAGATCAAAGTTTTGGAAAAAAGGAAAGAAAGTAACATTTTTAGTCAGCAGAACAGGTTCCATACCTTACAAAGGTCAATAATAACCAAAGTGTAGTACATAGGCTTGAATGGGGGATGGGGCAAAAAGAGAAGCTGCAGGGATAGAAAAGGTCCATTTCTTGTCAATAGAATTAGCACCCTAATTTAATAGGGAAAAACTTAGCCAATCAACTTCATCTAAGAAGAACCAGGAATGCCAACAACTGTTTTACCTGAGAGAATATGGTTTCTGCCATGAGATATTCATATCGAAAAGTCACAGGTAGACCAACCATGTAGGAAGCGCATTCCTTTCGACTAGCTTTGCATGAACCAAGCATTAACAGAAAAAAAGAAATGAGGTCACAATGTCAGGCGCTAAGGGTACATAGTTTAAAAAAACAAAATGCATTCAACTGTAAATTACTAAAGATAGGAATCAAGTAGATCAACCCTTGGAAAACCAACAATTAGGAAAAGAAATTAGAATATGGCATATTGATGTCAATGACGTGCAGGATAAAGCACTAAAATAAACTGTGCAGCACGTCAGCATCTTGCACTCCAATTGCGCACAAGATCATCCAGAATAATTCAGTACCAAATGAACAGAGCGTGGATGTAATTTGTAGCTCATTTGCCACGTAAGTTGAAATTAAAAGAACATGCATTTCGCCCACTAGGCTCCCAAAATTAAAAGAACAGGCATTTCGCCCACTAGGCTCCCAATCTAAGGACGTACGCTTCTAAGGACGCAGAATGAATGCATCAGATACAGCCTCATACTTTTTAGCCACTCTTTCAAACATGGCCTGTTATGTTTTATTCATCGAGCACTTGACAGGTTTGAGGGGCACACACATCAATCACTTAGACATTAACACAATAGAAGTAGGGAAAAAATAACTTCCGACCCAGTAATAGATATGCAATTTAGATTACACATACTTGCGCTTCCTACTTAAGTTTAACAATTGTGTTACATGATGCATGCCATTTTATGAAATATAGTGTATTTAATCACTCACTTTATCGGATGCAATAGTTGCATGATGACATATTGATTGCTGCTATGGTTCAATTCTTACTACTCTTGAACATAACGTGCAAGTATATCTCACTAGTGTGAGAGTGTCCATGGTGTGCCGTGCCCTATGAGTTTTGAAAATTGGTGAGCAGTCACATCCATGTGTATCACGTGACCGTTGTAATTAGCTAGTATTTCAATAGTAACATTGTTCTTCTATCTGGTGATAATAGTTTCTATAAACGTGAGATGTGGTTCCAACTTTTTTTTGTTTTTCTGTCTAAACAAAGAGAAGTTTCTCACTAAACCTTCATTCTACAATATCTGCTTCTCTTTGACCTCCAATTGAACGGATATTGTGTTCAAACCAAAATAAAAGAAATGGAACAACATCCAAAACGAATCTCAAGTTTAAATCAACCAAACTAGGATGAGGCCTAGCAGTGTTTTCTTGAACTAAGGTTCCTTAGTCCTTACTTCCTTGCTAATCATTTTTTCCCAAAACTTACAACCTATTTTCTAGGGAAATGTGTTCAAACCAAAAGGAATTAATATGTGTAAAAGGTTCCCAACTAGATTTTCCATTTGAATCTCCCAAGCCTCGACAACGCCTGGCTTATTTGAAGCGTCGCAAGCGGAAGCTTAAACTAGGCTCAAGCTTGTCCCAAGAACGAATGAGGCCAGGCTTGAGCATTGAAATTGCAAGTTGGCTAAGCTCTTGTTCCCTAAACACAAAGGGAATATTTACAAGAAAAGTTGTAGCCAAACGAGAAAAATCTTTTGTTCACTCTCCAAAGTCCACTTCTTTTCTATCACATGTACTAGATGGACAACATGCATTTGTCTTTTTCTGCAAACAGCACCTAAGAAGAAAAGAACTTGGCTTTCTGAAGTGTGGCCCACACACGGTCTCAAGCTATCCACATTAAACTAACACTAACAATAATTTCAAACAAAAAAAAAACTAACAGTAACCATGAAAGTTATGGGTACGAGTACAAACCAGCCATTCAGGTACAAAAGCACATCCAGTAAATACTCTTCAACAACAAAGCGATCTATAGGTTGTATATCCTGTCATAAGCACCGGGGATGAAGAAGTAGTAGTAGTAGAAGAAGAAGAAGCAGAAGGAAAAGAGTCAGTTGATGAATATTTGTCACAATTAAAGAGCAAGAAAGACAACATAACTGATAAAAATAACAAAAATCATGCAAAATGGTCCACAACATCATAAAAATACTAAAGACTTGGGAGAACATAGAAGCCTCGCATCGCATCAGGGTTAACAAGTCAGCACTGACTGCCAATAGGAATATTGAAGACGTCAAACCAAATTATTTCTTTTTCAACAGCACTAACCAATATAATTCAGCATAAACAAATTTAGCACGTCAAACATATTGTTTCTGATTTCCATAACTGATAAGTGTAGACAGGTTGAGCCCCTCTTTGGCGCCTTCTACAGATTTACTAATCAACATTATTGTAACTAAGAGAATTAGCGTACATGATTGCATTTGTTAATACCATGATTGCATTCGTTTACCTTACTCATTAGGCTAGTCTTGCAAGGAGTATTTCGAAAAGCTAGGAGCGAATCTCCCAAGATGGGCAAGTTAATATCTTAACATGCAAGTAAAATGGAGGTAGTTTACAAGTAAAAACAAAATGCAAAAAAAAGAGCACGACAACATTGGGCAAGTTAATATCATAAACTTGTAAACTACCTCCATTTTACTTGTAGGAAAGATGTCAAGCCTGCGTATCCTTCGAGGATATTTCAATTCAGCCTCATGCTTCTGCTTGCCACAAGCTACAGCAGAGAGTACTGCAGGTGGATCGGGTGGCTTAGGACAGCTGATCTGCGCCAAATCATGAGACTTTCCGGCTACCAGCTGAGCTTCAAATGAAAGATGAGGCCTGGGAACTGGAAGAAAAGGTAAAAATGAACTTGAAAAAAGGTAGAAAATAAACAGGCAACAATTGCTAAATATCTAGGTTTAATGGTGAACTTAATGGTCAAAACTCGTACTACTTGCACATAAAGTACGGTGCAATGGAGACAGATACAAGGATTTAAAATTAAACAGCTCATAATTACAAGTATGAGTTGAAAGCTAACAATTTTTACACATTTGCTGTGCCATTGCACCACACAAAAGAACAAGATAAAACTCCAGAACAGCAAACTTTCTTTTAAGAAAACTAGTCTATCTAAATCAACCACAAGCTCGATGCTTGTGAGCAAAGGAGGTTGAAAGCTCTCTGTACTTTGTAGTATGTGTCAGCAAAGAGTCATTTCCACACAGCAATTAATAGGCTGCTTTATTAGATGAGTTAACTTCAGAAACGATTGGCAGAACCACGTAAGAAAAACACGATCACATTGACGGAAAGACCAACGAAGAGATAAAAGCTGACAGAATCAAGGGAAAGCACAAAAATACCACTGTCAAGTTTCCACCCTCTGTTGGATAGATCCTGGATCCGACCCCATAAATCTTCCAAGAAATCCTTCAAAAAAAAAAAAAAACAGAATTTAAAATCAGAGAATCTGCAGGACATAATATACTATAACAACACAACTGTAATTAGATGACTGCTTATGCATAAACTTGCCAGCCATCATAAGTAATTAAGTATGATCCACTTAAACTCAGAATGGCAACACTCTTCACTGCCTTCCCAAAAGAAGGCTAATAAAGTTCATGCAAAACACAATGGCTAAGAATAAGGCAGAATAGGAGAGTTTTCAAGCCACCAATCCAAAAAGAAATACCCAGATTTACCCTCCACCTCTTGGTCTTGATAATATCTGGTTTCTTACCAAAACATGGATAACCGAACATACAGCATCAAGAATAAAAGGAAAGTTACAAGGACTTCAACCTTTTCATCAAGCGCGTTCTCAGTGTCATCAGCGTCCTTGAAAACAGAGAAACCACTATCAGAAACATGTCTTCTAAGGCTGAAATAACCTTGTACACCAGACATAACACTCTGAATGTCATCAGGCACTTGCTGCGAAGAAAACCACTTTGTCACCAAACAGAGAGATTTCAAGGGCTTTTCTATTACTATAATTATTTGTCCAAACAAGGCGGCAGTGACTTAACATGCACTCAAACGCCAGTACAAAAAGGTAAATTCACTCAAACATATCACAAGGACAGGAGCTCACAAGCATACAATATCGAAGTTCAGATCAAGGTAGAACCAACTGAGCTCAGAGTACATCCAACTACCAACTGAAGCATATCCACCATGATGTAGTATATGATGTTAATAGCAGGAGAATCACCATAACGAAAACACTTTTCTATGATATACTGAATCCGCAGACTACTAGAATTGTAGGAGCACAGAAAAGATACTCCATTTATAGGAAAACTTCAGTATGTAAATAACTGATTTGTCCTCACGATTACACCAATATTCATAGTACCCGCCCTAATTCTACGAGGAAACAAATAACAAAAGGCAATACTTGCTAATCATTTCTAAATCAAAGAAATTGGAAACATTATCAAAAACAAAAAGATTTGAGTTAGGCTCATCCGTAAACTAAAATCAAAACAGTTGACCGGTCGAAACCTACCTCAAATCAGAATTGTTTAGACAAAGTAATTAACAACTTAATAATTCCCTAGAATGGAAAATTCAAGGTTTCTGCAGCCCACGCGACGTCAAAGGCCCGAAAAATGACATTGGCAATCGCAAAGCAATGAGTCTTAAATGTTGGCCAGTTTCAATCGACCATGGGCCTTTAGAAGTTGATCCACAAACGTTGAGTCGTTCCTGTACTACTCATTTGATCTTTAAGGTCAAAACCGGTCCAAGTACCAGCAAGCAATCAGATCTGCATCACTCTGCCATAAGGATCTGGTAGTTTACTTATCTATCTACTACTTTCTGTTATGCTTATTAAGCCTTTATAAAACAATAACGAAAGCACTCATTTAGCTCAACGGAGAGAGAGAGAGAGAGATTAGGAGAAGGTGGGAGGGTGAATAACATAGATGGTAGAATGGAATCGGCATGGTTTCAAGCATGTTTCTTGTTTCTAAAGATGTGGCTCAATGTTGACCTTCCAACTGTTTCATCACAAGGTGGCAAATTAGTTCGGGTAACAGATAGGATCTTCATCCCTCCAAAAAGCAGTGTAAAACTACCTTAAGTTTATTAAGGTAAAACCACCTTGACATCATTAATCTAAGGATGACAATGTATTTGTGGAATTTGTAGACAGTAC
This sequence comes from Rhododendron griersonianum, assembly GCA_018127125.1. NCBI lineage: Eukaryota > Viridiplantae > Streptophyta > Magnoliopsida > Ericales > Ericaceae > Rhododendron > Rhododendron griersonianum. The sequence continues at coordinate 145,943 of CM030791.1, read as the reverse complement.
TTCACCTCTCCATAAGCATCATGTTTTAACACCATTGCAGGATAAGTGGATTATGAAACCTAATCAAGTCACGGATAATCCACAAGAAAATTCCACTACCTACTCTGTAACGACTTGCTTCTGCCTTGTACAATATCGTCCGCTTTGGCCGCCCAAGCTCCATGGACTTCCCAGTAGGTCACCCCTCCCAACATTGCTTCAGGGCGAGCACGCTTAAATGTGAAGTTCCAATGAGCTTTGATGCCCTCACAGCTTTAAAAGGGCCTTGTACAAGAAAGGGGCATGATTTATTATATATAGCACTGAACTTTGCATCTACTGAGCGATGTGGCACCTGTGACCACCCATCCAATTGTCTACCAGGACTCTCCTCCGGAGCCCGGCCCCAACCTGGCTATGGGGTGTCACATGCTCACCTAAGACAAACATTGCAGGTACAATCAAGGTCCAGGTCCCCTTTAAGATGAGGAAGTGTGTCCTACCAACCGCTGTCGCGGCCGATGCTTCAATGGTGGTCTGAGGGTTGAGGGGTTCCCATAACTCCATCCGAATCTACAGATAACTTACAAAAGGATCTGGGATCACAAGATGATATCAAAGGTGCATATGCCTGAGAATCCGCAAAGTAGCCTGATTGCCATCCAGTATGCTGCCAAAACCATACCATGGCCGCTTCGTAAATTAGAGCCCTATGTAAACGTCTTGTTTGGTCTACTTTTATGAGAGAGATAAATTGCCAGATGAGATTAAACCAACCACTTGAACAAAGGAGAGAATGACACTAATCATTTTACAAATCCTAAACTCTGTCACAATTGAAGCTCTATTGAAAAATGGAAAGATAACAATCCCACTAACTTCAATAGAAAAATAATTGTGGACAAAACTTAGAGATACTTTTCTTTGACAAGTAATCAAAAGCAACTATGAATATGTCCACCTCAATGAGCATCCTCTGCTCAGCTCCTTTCTTAGAACACTAGTAGTCCACCAGTGCCCATGATGAATTTTCATTATGTAGAAAAAGCAATAGATACCCACTTAGCAACAATAACAAATCGATAAAAAATAGAAACCTCAACAAGTTCAGCTCCTCCCCAAGGGAGACAGGATAGAACACAAGTTATGTAGAAGTCAGCGCATGCTTGCCAAACAGGATTTCCTTTCTCCTCGTCCACTGTTGTTGCTGCAGATGATAAAAGTGCCTCATAGGCAAACACTAGAGAATTTGGTTGGACGACTTTGCTGCACATCTGTAGAAAACAAAAGGACAACATTAACAATTGAGAACAGGAAAGCAACAGGCTGCAACCTGATTGTTGAGGGTTACTTATGTCATCATCCAATCAAGGGGGAGTACTTTAATTTGGTGCAAGAAAATAAAAAAATAATAACTTGTATCCTTCATACGGATGACTCCAAACAAACCATCATAATAATGCCTCCTAAAATTAACCATTAGGGCCTCAATGCGCATAAGTAGGCCAAAACCATATGGCAGTCACAAGAGGGCCTTTAATTGTCAATAACTAGAACTGGGTAGGTGGTTACTCGAAATTCTTATAGGATGACGAGCAAAAAATGAAGAAGAATAAATATGTGCAATGTATACAGAGAACGGAGGAGAAACATCCTGGTATAAGTGAACGACCAATTTCCAGTTAATTACAAAACAAAAGAACAAAAAAGGTGGGCCAAATGGTAGTATAAGCAACCATATGAAAAGCTACAATCGTTTTCTTCCGAATTAACCATCTTGATCATGTGGGTCATAATGGAAGTATGACCAACCATTAGAAACAAAAGTTGAAAAAACAAAAGAAAAAGTAACAAAAATTATACTATAATTTGAGTCGTCCAAATCCCACCATCTTGATCAAATCAGACTTTTGGAGATTTTATCCTTTACTGCCTCCAATTTTGCATCTCTACATTTCCTTTCAACATGGGATTAAAAAAAAAAAGCACTACAGGAGAGTCCTTTATTCTCCAATTCTAATCCAGTATTACTGTTCACAAAAAAACTAAATATGCCTCCAATGTAGCTAAGGCCCCGTTCCGCTTTCTTTCTAAACCTTCTTTTTCAAAAAGAAGGTAATTTCAAACTCAAATATAACGAAAATGAAAAATAATATTTTTTGATTTTTTTTGCACCGTTTAAAAGATCTCAATGAGATCTATCAAACAAGATCCATATTGGTAGGAAAATTATTTGCGTAAATACATGATTTTTGAACTTGAAATTACCTTCCTTTTCTAAAAGTTCTTTTTTTACAAAACTGGAACACCCCCTAATTCATGTTGACAACTGACAAAGCACTTCCAGAGTGGAAGTACGGTAAACATACCATAGCGGTGAGAAACCGCATCCATATACGAATGCTGTTGCAATTGCCAGAATCCAGAGCATCCTGAAAAGATACAAGAAATGACCCTGAAGCAAGTAACGACATAACCAAATGTTTGAACAGTAATACATGTTCAATTACCAGTTTACTTTAGCCTCTTATAACAGTGCTCTAATTACAGCCTTAACCAGAGAGAAATAAAATTAGCTGACAATACAAACCCCATCAAAGGAACAAACTCAACTCACATTGACGGAAAGAAACCAATCAGTGCCAAAGGTGCATAGCCTAAAAGAGGCAACTTATCTCTCTTCCTATTCTTACACAAGGCAGGCTGACAGCACAACTTGTTTACAATAAATCCATGAAAAACAGGATGATTCTTCATTGCATCAGAAATAATCATACCACCACAAGCTCCAAAACATGCATGCCCAAAGCTTTCATATAATTCGGCAAGAAAGTCTAGAAACTAAAATTTTGAATACCCTATGGCCACGAACCCAGCTGAGCCCAGCTCAAATGTAGCCTTTCTTGGCAAGTTCACAAACAATGGGAAATGAAGATTTATTAAATCTCTGCTATGGTTACTACTTGTTAGTTACACTTCCCTCACCCCCATGGCAGCAAAGGATCACTCAATTCCTTCTACTACAACTCCAAAACATATTTAATACAGAACTCTCTCGATTCATTACACATTGATGTACTACTTGGAAGACACTTACAAAATTAATAGATGAATTAACCATGAGATACATTCGGACTGAGCAGTTATGGCAAGTGAAAAGAGAATAACAAAGAAAAAAGGGCCTTTTAACTCGTAATAAAAATTGTTGGACAAGCATGGCTGCAAAATGAATCAGTATTAGCATTACTAACAATTTCAGATGTACTTGCCTCCATAAACTTTAACAGCAAAATCTTGCAAACACAAATCATGAAATAGAAGAATGTCTTTGTACACTTTCAATATTGATGGCTTTCTCACCTGCAAATTAGTGTAAGCATTCTCCACTACTTTTCTGCCGAAGTCCTCATTCTCTAAATTTAACAAACCAACCTACAGAGACAGACGAATTAGCTATATTCCATAAAGTTTCTCCAGAGGAGCAGAAAAAATTAGTTCGAAAAATTATTATACATCAGAAGAAAGCAACTCCAAAGCATAATAAAGAAGATAGGACAGGGAATACTTTTTTGCATGAGATAAGAAAGAACATCACAGGTGATAACAGACAATAATAAATACTAAAAAGGATGAGGAAACCTTTCCAATAGGAGAAAAAGAAAGAGCATACAACTCAAGAGCATAGTGGACTAACACTATTGTAATTCTAGTTACGCTTACCACATTTAACATCTTACATGTCTAACGTTTCTCTCTGTGTGTTTGTGTGTGTGTATCGTAGTATGAAGCCAAGTAATTACTTGAAATGCAGAAATGCCTATAAATGAAGCCACAATTCAAGCTTAAGCATGTTGAATTCAAGAAACATAAAAATGCATAAGTCTTTTACAATGTATCCTTCCTGTGCCTGTATTCATCCGCGCATTAAATTCTCCACTTGTCTACAGTTATGATATATGCAGACATTGATGCAGACAGAGAAATCACCGGCAACAATAAAATGTGGAAAACATCGATTAAGGGGAATAACATAGAGCAGATTCACCCACCAGCGTTGCATACAAAGGAATCTTGTGAGGCAGTTGTTCAGCACACTGAAGCAGGAACTGCCAATACAAATAGAATGAAGCAAATACATCAGCATGCAAATCTAAGGGAAAAAAATTAGAGACAAAAAGACCTTCAAATAGCATGGATTATTTTGAAAAGTAACCAGTTTTATAAACCTAGGCATTACGACATTGCATTTTTTTAATGAAGAGAAACAATAGCTGTGTGTGTGGTGTGGTGTGGTGTGGTCCTAGGATCCCTGTGTTTCTGCACCATTTGAAAATAGTAGCAAATACAACCGGAAATTTGCCTAAAATATAAACCTTAAGAAGCCATTTGGTGTTCCCATGTTTTGAAGTCCTGACATGATTTTTATCTACCTAAGTAGCCAATTACAAGTGAAGGTTTAAAATAAAGTTTACCTATAGGCTTTGTTTGGATCAAGGATTTGTGGAAGGAAGACAATAAATGAAGGAAACAGGGGGAAGGGAAACTCCCCGCTTTTTCTTTTCCATCTATGACTCCTTTGATCCAAAATTAACAATAGAGTAAGCATAAGTAAAAAAATTCACAACATGCAACTTTTGAGTTATTTGCAATGGTTGGGTTCGGGTACGGGGTAACTACAGAAGTATGGAATTAATAGAAGAAAGAGGCGGATGGGTTTTAACAATGGATAGTGAATGTGTTGAAAGTGATGTTTAAAAACAAATTTGTTATTTTCTTCAAAGAACAAGCACTGCCTAAAAAATTACATTATGGAGAAACAAAAAAAGTGTTCCACTTGGACTACCGACAATTCAGGTCCTCAACCCTAAATCAGCGCAATTGTCTTATGTTAGACTACAAAAGGAACACAGGCAAGCAACAACGAGAGCCCTGTGCAAATTGCAAGGTTTAGGCCAAGGTGCAGGTGAAATTTAAGAGCAGTTACGCATTTTTGGCAAATGTGCAGTCCATGCAACATTTTTTCATGTGCCCTCATGCAAAAAGAAACATGTGGAAATATCAAGAAGATGAAAGGCGTCTATGGACCCAGAACCGAAACTTACAGTGCCTGATACTTGTACACATCCAGTCAAATTACAGGAATATCATTGGAAATCCAGGTATCAACCATCCAAATTATGTAACCATTCATGGTACAAAAACAAAGTAAAGAAACAAACATAAATGGTTCTGGGTAAGATTGCGTTTACTAGGGCACACACATCAATGTAATTGATCCTTCACCAAAAACACCGTGAGAAATTCACAAACAATTGTGTCCGGAAAACCCCAGCAGCAAGCAAACTAACTGCCTCAGTGCTTCTTGGCTAACCTTACAACGGATGTCTAAGGGCAAATCTTTTGTGAAAAAATATACTCCTAAACCTTCTGCCCATAAAACGAGTATAAATTCCAAAGTCTATCTCAAAGTGCTATATAGCACGTCATAAAAAAAAAAAAGAACTTGTGGGAGGAAAACCTACAGTCAAAATATCCATTCCCGAGTGCTCCAACTCTCGCCGAACCACTCCGAAACATGTCTCCTGCAAATGCAAGATAAAATTGATACTTCAATGAACTGTTTGTGGTCTGCACAGTATAGGTTGTTAAGCATTCCACAAATTACTCCAGGCCAAACAACTGCTCTACTAGTATCTTTAACTAGAGCCAACGTAGAGATATACAAACGGGGGGGAAAAACTAGGGTTTGGACAAGTGGAAAGAGCATAGTGACAGAAACTGACAATGTGATCTTTGAAATCGGTAATTCCGCCATACTCAGGGCATTTCTCTCCGATTCGAAGAACTAAACTCTTCCAACTGCTCATTTTTTTGGGAGAAGCCCACTAGCCAGCTGCGACGGTAACCGAGTCAGAAAGAAGGAAAGCCAGGGAGAACTACAGAGAGGGCGGGCGGGGTCGAAAGGAACGGAGAATAGATTCTTCAAAGGGTTTCTCCACGTATATGGATACTGATGGATCCACACCAAAAACCGCTATGTATCGGCCCAACCCAGCTCGGTCCCGGCTCAGTTTTAGATTTTGAGTGCTCCCTTTTTTTTAACGCTCATACAAGTATATTTTTTGTGCAAAAATATACTTACAGAGGAGTGACGTTAACAAACAAAAAAAAGTAGCAAAATCATTTTCCTCTAGAAAAAGACAAGTTACTTGGACCATGTTCGTTTGGATATTTTGGATTTTCTCTCTACGCACGATTTCTAATAAATTTTCTTTCAATCATTATTCTCATTTTTCTTTCTATCTCCCTTCAATCAGTACCTAAAATCCAAAATCCATAATACCAAAACGAACATCGTCTTAATGACCCAAGTGATGCCCCGGCCCTTATTTTCATATGCATTTGTATTGTTCCCATCGCAAAATGTGTAGAAAAAATGAACTGAGGCATATGAACTAGAAAAATGCTTTGTGTTTGGGTTAACAAGGTTATGATGATATATTGTTTCTAAAATTTTCCCCTCACACATTAATAGTGGTAATCTATACCAGTCCTGGCCCTAAAGCTGGCAAGACTTCAAAGCCGTTTGGTATGATCAGGTGGCGCACACCAGTTACTTGTACCGTACGCCAGTCATGGCTGTATGGTGAAACTGGTGTGGGGATCACCGATCATCCTTATTTTGTCTTATTTACATTCTGATCACCATGATGCATGATAAAAATCAGTTTATCGCTTTCTCGGTTTTGTCTGCTAGTTCTAGAGTCTAGGAGGACACCGACGACGTTGAGCATTTTCTTTCTCTCTTTTCAAATAAAATTGCTGCAGGCTGTCACTGAGCTCTTCTACTTTACTGTCTAGCCATCGCACCGTACAGATTCAGAATCAAGAGCCAAACCTACTTGGGAACGTCCACCGGGTCTGTCTGTGCGAAGATTTGGGATCATCGGGGAATCAAAAACCGTAAGTAAACTAATTTGGAAGCCCAGATTGGGGTGTCTACACTTTCGTAGACTGGACCGTCGTCACCTTTGAAATCTGAGGTTCGGGAGCCAGGTTACGAGAGGGGAAGGGTTTTATGGCACCCCCTCTCGCCCAATCCGGAGATCGGTCTCTACTCAGGCATTTTATAAAACATTTACATTTCTCTATTTATTTGATCATTTTCTTAGCCAGTTAGGGCGGGGGAACAATTAATAGGGATTAAAACTGTAACACATTTGCATTTATGTACAAAAACGTGACAAAATGCTCATGGATGTTTGATGTTTGATCTAACAGGTATAATAGATTGAGAACAAGCTTTTGTGGACGTTTTAAACAAACTAGCACACACTGACCGTGCAATGGTACAGACTGTGCAATGATACACGCAGGAACAAGCCTGCATACCCTGGACCTGCGTGCGCCACCCACAACTGGCGTGCGCCAGTGAGCCCAATACCACAGCTTCTGTTCTCAACCCTCTGGGCTCTGGAAAGGACCAGTGCACACCCAGGACAAACCACGCAGTTAAAATATGGATTACTAAGCTATTACAGACAGGATCAGGGCTTAGAAGCCACCAAATGAGCAGAAAACCCCTTAAACAGTGAGGGGAGGATGATCAAAGGCCTGGATGGAAGATCCATGCAAGGGCCAAGCCACTGGAAACTAGACCACTACCGTACGCCACTAATGGAGGGCCGTACGCCGGTTGTCGTTTGGTTCCAATGCTTTGGCTTTGCATCATCTGGGCTCTGGAACATGACCAGAAGGCTCCCAGAGGCCATACTACACTAAGATACAGATGGAAGAGAAAGCAGTTCTAAGTACAGAAAGCGATAAACTGGTTTTTATCATGCATCATGGTGATCAGAATGTAAATAAGACAAAATAAGGATGATCGGTGATCCCCACACCAGTTTCACCATACAGGCTTTGAAGCCTTGCCAGCTTTAGGGCCAGGACTGGTATAGATTACCAGCCTTGACCCTGCCAGCGACCCTGCCAGCCCCCCTCAGGGGTCAGAACCGAAAACAGAAACAAAAGATGTTATACCTTTGCTTGTGAGTTTTGAGAGAGAGTTTGAGTTTTGAGCTTGAAGATGATGGTGGATGAGAATGTGGTGAGTATTATGGGCCAAAGGAAGTTTCCCTTGCTTGCTCTTTCTATGGAGGGAGAAAAGAAACATGGGAAACAAGAAGAGAAGAAGGAGAATAAGCCTTGGCCTCTTAATTGTGCCAACCCCCTTGCAAATGAATGCAAGGGGGGGGGGGTATTTATGGAGGAGAGAGTGACTGAAATCAGTTGGCTTAAGGGAGTGTTTGGAGGTGGCAAGGCTTGGAATAGCCTCCCATGCATTAAATGCATGGGACTAGTTGATGGAGGGTGTAGGAAGAAAGGGGACAGCCCTGGACGATATAATCATCAGGGGAACTGTGGCTGACGTCGGATGGTTGCCAAAAGTCCCGCGCTTCTGGCTGAAAAAGGTTGATTTGACTGGCATTGACTAGCGTGCGCCACTTTGTGAGTGGAGTGCGCCAGTAACCGGCGATGACTGACACGTGGCAATGATCCTGCGCACGCTAGTCAAGAACCAGCGTACTCCAGTAGGGTTTTGCTGAGGCCATTTGGTCCTGGCTTGAGGGTTCGACAAGGGTTTGGAATGGGTTCGGATGAGGTTCGGGACGCTCAAAGCTCAAACTCATTCACAAACTCGAGATGTTCTTGACCTTAATCATCATTGGGGAATCAAAGACCGTAAATAAACTATTCTGGAAAGTCCAAAATAGGGTGTCTACAAAATGCTGCTAACCTTAGAGCATCCGCAATGTAATAATCAAAACTTGTCACGTCAACTTTTGATTATTCATTTAGAGAGTTGCTAAAGTTAGCAATGTGAAATCCTACATTGTTACTTTTGATTATTCAAATGCCCAAATTTGATTATTGGTTAAGAGATTGCTAACTTTGATTATTACAATGTGAACATTTTTTTAAGAACACATTGCTAAATTTTTTAATTTTGATTATTACATTGGATCCTCTTAGCAACTTTTTGATTTTGATTATACCACTGTGAATGCTCTAAGGAGACCAATGACTAGAGTATGAGGACAATTTTGTTTGATTCGGATTTTGAGGGGGGGACTAAAATGAAACCAAAGCAACACATAGGGGGATCAAAAGTTAAATAAACCGTTCGCTCGTGAGTTTTAAAAGTGTGAACTTTTTGTTTTGTTTTTGGGGGCGACTATTCGCAGCCTCGTTTTTTCTCCCTTAGCCCTTTAAAAATTGCCAACTAATTACAATATGACCCCCTAATGTAAAGTGACCTACTTACCCTTATACTTATACGTGAAATGACCTATATGCCCTTATGACCAAAACCCCTAAATTATCCACTTCCCCCTGACTTAAACCCCTAAATTATCCACTTCCCCCTCAAAATCATCATTCACGTTTTGTAAAAGAAAAAAAATCACAGACCTGTTCTTGGCTTCTACTGTTCATCTTCTTCTCTTCTCTTCTCTTCTCCTCTCTCGAAATCATCATTTTCTTTTCTTCTCTCTCTCAAATTTTCCAATGGAGGAGGAGCAAGGGCCAAATATTGTATCAATGAAAGGTTCAAGTCCTTCCATTGATTCATTTTTTGACCCACTTGTAGGTTTGAATTTTGAAATTGAATCAAATTCTATTGGAAACCATATGATGGCAGAGGAGAAGAAAGACACTTTGATGGACATTGTATGTTTTTCCGTTTACAATGGCCTCTGCTTTGTTGTTGTGGCATCTGGGTTTACAAAACCCAGTTTTTCGAGGGTTTTCATGTTTCTGGTTCGAACAGAATAACCACTGTAATTTCGGTAGCTAACCACTGTAAAATATTACCATACTCGACAGTTAGTTACCGAAATTTAGATAAATTTTCAGTATCCAATTACCGAAATATAATCTTGTTTTCAACAGCTATTTACTGAAATGTATGTATGATTTTCCCTATATATAGATAGTTCGACAATTGTTTACCAAAATTTGAACATATTTTCAACGTGTAGTTACCGAAATATAATTATTATTTCAACAGCTATTTACCGAAATGTATATATGATTTTTGTATATAGTGGTTCGGCAGTTGTTTACCGAAGTTTGAACATATTTTCGACGTATAGTTACCGAAATATAATTATTGTTTCAACAGCTATTTACCGAAAATAGTGGTTCGGCAGTTGTTTACCGAAATTTGAAAATATTTTCGACGTGTAGTTACCGAAATATAATCTTGTTTTCAACAGCTATTTACCGAAATGTATGTATGATTTTCCCTATATCTAGTTCGACAGTTGTTTACCGAAGTTTGAACATATTTTCGACGTGTAGTTACCGAAATATAATTATTGTTTCAATAGCTATTTACCGAAATGTATATATATTTTTGTATATAGTGGTTCGGCAGTTGTTTACCGAAGTGTTATACATTAACCATTGCTTATCTTGCTCGCTTTTTGTTATACATCTTTCACATATATCAATGAACTTTTTGTACATTAACCATTGCTCACTGGGCTGAGGTTGGCATTTTCCATTGCTTATCTTGCTCGGTTTACCGTTTAGGTACTTTTTCTGGTAATGAAGTTTGTGTCCCAGCCTTCAGCATTTGAATAGCTATCTTGTTATTTTCTTTCTTCTCTTTAATTCTGAATCCTCACCAGATTCGTCGGCTTTCCACTAGCGAATTTGATGAAACGATCGAGTCTGTAAGGCTGCGTACCAAGAAACAAGACTTGACGTTCAAATCCTACAGCCATTTGCAGATACGTCATAGTAACATGGATCTAGTGAATTTGACGAAACAAGACATACGGGTTTCACCCAGTTGCATACGAGCTTGTCGAAGGAACGAACGGGGTGCCCAATCACATAGATTGCAGCAGGGTAAACGTAAACCTAAGAGAGCTGAACGCGTTCGGGATCCTTTCAAAAAGGAGATCTACCAAAACCTAACCAAACTGGTTCTGGGACACCTAACCACAATTGGCACCAGCAAAAGAACTAGAGAACTAAGCAGTATAACACACCAGACAATAATGAAATACTAGTACTTTACTCAGATGAAACAACGAGAAGAGTTGAAGTTTAGCTCTCCAATTGTGGCAACAAAACATTTCAAAATGAAACTTTAAATCCAAATTTATAGGGCTACAGATATAAAGGTTTCTTGTCTATACCTAAATAGACTTGGGGAAGGATATGCAGAACGAGGTTTAACCTGCAACTACCACACCTTCGTTTTCAGTCTTTTGAAATACAAAACCAATGAACGAATGCATTACTTCTACTTATAATAAGGACAATAGGCGACGAACTAAATCGAGAAGCATACAACTTTTCCACCCCAGCTCTATCTTCGCAGAGCCTACAACTGGTCTTGCTTTTGGGTTTTGTTGCCATTCTGCTGTGATAGAAAGCTGCTGGAACTTGGTTGGATCCCCATTCATCTCCGCAGTAGCAATCTTCAATCTTTGAACCTCCGCAGTTAAAGCTTCATTAAGAGCTGTCACAAGCAACCACATTTAAATATGCAACTCTCTTTGAGCTCCATTTGGAAAAGGAAAAAAAAAGGACTTCTAATGAACGAGTTTGATATGATTATTCAATAAGAATAGCTGATGTTTAGGTCTAATAAAGAGATTTTGATATTTGAGTTTGAGAGCTCAAGCGTCATCGATTTTACATTACTTTCTCATAGGAGCGATTGAGATCCTTCACGTCAAGAATTGTACAACTCAGGTGATACCAATGAAATATACATCTGTTCTACTTCATTCCATATTTCATCAAGTTTCACGGGCAGAGAGGGAGCAAGAGAGATTACATACTCATTCAACCTTGAAGGAAAAAGGAACCGGATTTCTGTTTTTAACAATGAAACATCAGTTTTCAAAAATGCCAATTTTATTCTGTTAAACTGATACAAATCAATATGCACGGCATGACTGTTCCTTCAAAAGGGTGAAAAAGATATTATCTCTAGATAAAACCACCTGCCCAATGACGTTAGACATGAATTAAAGCAGAAATCTATTAAATCCAAACAAAATTCGTGTATAAAAAACTAAATCATTAGACATTTAAGCAATAAATTGGACATATAAAGAAAGAAAAGATAACAGCCATACAAAATGATTCAACAATTTAACCACAGTATGCTGTTACTTATGTGCATGAAATTCCCCCCTTCACAAGACGGCCCCCGTGACGAAAAGTAGGGACGATTCTGAGCAAATTAAAAGCCCCAGCAAGAAATATCCCCCAGACGATGATGTAAAACTATGGTAAAGGAAATTAATTGTAGGATAAACCATCGAAATTCGCAGGAAACATCCCGTGTTTCACCCAATCTATGAGAGAGAAACCCCAAGAAAAATCATGAGGAAACGAACGCGATATCTTTCTCAAAAGAAACACATGTTGTCTGACAAAAAGAAAAAATAATAGTCTTCTGGGAAGAACAAAACCAACAGTGAAGCTACACTCATGCAAGAGAGAGAACAAAACTTGGTGGTGTGGCGGTGGTGAACAGAGACAGAGAGAGAGAGAACAACACCTTGAAGAGAGGCGGTGGTGCGACGGCGGCAGGAGTGGCGGTGCTGCGGTGGTGGCTATGGAGGTGGAGGAGGTGGGAGGCGGAAATGGCATGGGAGTGGTCTGCCGACGTAAATGGGGTGGGGGGACCAGGGGTGGGGAGTTTAGGGTTTTGATGGGTGAGTGGGTTTAAAGTGTAATTTTTTAGAGAAAGGATATAATTGGAAGATCAGGGACATTTATTGGGTTACCTGGAGAAAATTTTCTGTTTTAAAAGGACTGTATGGAGTAAGGGGCTAAGGGAGAAAAAACAGGGTTGCGAATAGTCGCTCCCTTGTTTTTGTTATTTCTGAATCAATGAACCTTGCTATTGGCACAGTAAATCTGTACACAGATTGCGTTGTGGAGCCTACTAAGGGTTTCATATAAATAATCCAATCCGTTAATTATGTTTAAAATATTTTTTCAAGGGCCTCCGCGGAAAACTAGCTCAATCCGATTCCTATAAGTGTTTGATCCAATCATCTAACTTTTCATTTAGGTTTTTAAAGAATGAAAAGTTAGATGATTAGATCAAGTACTTATAGATGTCGGATTGAGCTGATTTTTCGCCAGGGCCTTTGAAAAAATATTTTAAATATAATGAACGGCTCGAATCATTTGCGTGGAATCCATAGTAAACCCTACATAAAAATATGTGTACGATCTGTGCACAGATTTACTGTATCCACATACTTTCTGTTTCTGAAAGTGGGAGCTTGGAAAGCATAGTCGAACATCTTGAACCTCTCCTCAACGATAAGACAATCCCCACCAACGCCAAATCATCACCGATATCCCCCCTTCTCTTTCTCAATCTTAACGTCCACAAATACACCCCATCCCCCGCCTTCTCATTCCTAAATACTAGTACTTCCTTCTTTGTTAATTCCCCACCAAGACTCCATCCATCTCTCTCTCTAGAGAATTATCAAGAGACTAAACAAAAGCAATGGCCTCTGCAGCGGCACGGACGTCCCTGTCTCTCATTCCCACTACTTCTTCTTACCCCTCTCGCGCCCGATCGCCGTCTCTCCCTACCACCAGCCGATTCTTCTGCTCCTCTCTCCGCCGCGTGGGTTTATCCGCTGCGGCCGCGGACCCTCTCCTCACCCTCCACGTCGGCTCCAACTTCCGATCCCTCAACAAGGGCCGTGGAAAAGCCTCCAGATGGGTGGTCTGCATGGCCAAGAAGAGCGTTGGAGACCTCACCGCCTCCGACTTGAAGGGTAAGAAGGTCTTTGTCAGGGCCGATTTGAATGTCCCTTTGGACGATACCCAGAAGATCACCGATGATACCAGAATTCGAGCTGCTGTCCCTACTATCAAGCATTTGATGGCCAATGGGGCTAAAGTTATTCTTTCCAGCCACTTGGTGAGTTTTCCTTGCCTAATCGGAAATTAAGTTTGACTGTTTGACTTGTAAAGTTGTAGTCTTGCTGTATCTCATCTTCAATTACCATTCTCTGAAATTTTCCAATTATGAACTCAGTTTCATGGGAGTCAACCGATGGTTTTTCTAGGCAATTTTCCGAAGCAAGGTTGATGGATTTCCTCTTCTCTTTTTCTTTTGGTACTGATTTGTTTCACTGCTGGTAAATACTTCATCTTTTATGTGTCTCATGGAGTTCTAAATTTTCTGTTTCTCATAACAAATTCGGTCATATCTCATTATTTTTATTTACGAGCGTGTACTTATTACTTAAACTACTTAGTATATGATGTTTAGAGAAACGCCATACACAGAAGAGGACGTACTCTCATATCTCATAATTCTATAATTGCTTTTAGAATACTCTGGTGGACATCACAAAGGCTGTTGGTACTTGGGTTCATCGCACTTTTCCAGGAAGGAGGCTTCTTTCCACTAGTCTTTATTGCAGTGCCAGTTGAACGAGAAATTTGGTTACCTTAGCATAATTTAATCAATTTTCTAGCGTTTTAGTGCTAAGCAGTATGGCAGCTTTAAATTCACACTGAGCGTGGCTTCTTTGGATGCATAATTGTTTTTTTATTTAGCTTTATGTAGTTTTGAGCTTGTAACAAGGCTTAAGATATCTGGTTTTGAACTAGTTGAGCTTAGCTAATTCAGTCCCTTGAATTCTCAGGGACGACCAAAAGGTGTTACTCCAAAATTCAGTTTGGCCCCTCTTGTGCCCAGGTTATCTGAACTCCTTGGTATTCAGGTACACCCTCCTTTTACTGTCAAAATGCAAGTAAAATACGTTACTTTTAATAGAGTATCTGGTGGTCATTAAACGTGGGTTGTTCCTGCTACCATTCTATGTCAATGGGAACAGGTTGTGAAGGCTGATGACTGTATTGGTCCGGAGGTTGAAAAATTGGTGGCTTCCCTTCCTGAAGGCGGTGTTCTTCTACTTGAGAATGTGAGGTTCTACAAGGAGGAAGAAAAGAATGAACCCGAGTTTGCAAAAAAGCTAGCCTCATTGGCGGATCTCTATGTCAATGATGCATTTGGCACTGCACACAGGGCTCATGCCTCCACCGAAGGGGTCACAAAATTCTTGAAGCCATCTGTTGCCGGCTTCCTTCTTCAGAAGGTTGGAATAAGTCAGTTTGCTCTTGTCCTTGATGTTTTCACCTGTGGCCACTATGCAGAACATCATTTTTTAGAATGTAACTGGAACATATGCAGATGTAGATACACTGCTTATATAAATGTATGTTTTCACCTGAATAATCTACATGGCTGGGCAGATGACAAGAGATTATTCTCATGCATCTGCCACACCTGTGGATGTTGGGTCCTTCTCCAAGGCATCCTACTCTTTCCATAGAGAGCTTAACAGATCAATACCCCACTAATTATGTCTCCCCTCACCTAGCTTTTTTATTTCCGCATATCAGGAACTGGACTACCTCGTTGGGGCTGTTTCAAGCCCAAAGAGACCATTTGCAGCCATTGTGGGTGGTTCAAAAGTTTCATCCAAGATCGGTGTGATTGAGTCGCTTTTGGAGAAGTGTGATATCCTGCTTCTTGGTGGAGGAATGATCTTCACTTTCTACAAGGCACAAGGTCTTTCGGTTGGGTCATCTCTAGTGGAGGAAGACAAGCTTGGTCTTGCAACTTCTCTCCTTGAGAAGGCCAAGGTGAAAGGAGTATCTATTTTGTTACCAACTGACGTGGTAATTGCTGACAAGTTTGCTCCCGATGCAAACAGCAAGGTTTGTTCCGTAATCTCCCATCGGAAAATTGTTTTTTGCTGAAAATAACATTCAGCTCGGATTCTTTTTGTTTGAAGGAAACTGATATAGGATCATGATCTCAGTGATTTTATTTGAGCACACTAAATAGTATGAAATTGTTTTTAATGTGTCATTGCAGATTGTACCAGCATCTGCCATCCCAGACGGCTGGATGGGTTTGGATATTGGTCCAGATTCTATTAAGACGTTCAATGATGCTTTGGAGACCACCAAAACTGTTATCTGGAATGGACCGATGGGAGTGTTTGAGTTTGACAAGTTTGCACAAGGAACCGAGGTGTGTTAGAATTTTATCTATAACAACAATGCTACTTGCACATATTTTTGTGCACATATCATGCACATACATTTTTGCAGCATATGCAACTGTTTATACAACCCATTATGGGAATCATTACTGCTCTCCATAATGGGTTTTATTTATACAACTGTTTGCAGCATATGCATATTTCTGCTTTCTGCACGTGCACATAGTGATAGTTGTGGTGAGGAGTTCATATGGCTATGGGGGAATAGAACGAGTTTGAAGTGTTTTAAATTTATGCGCCGTTCCAGTGAGCCTACACTGAATATGAACATAATACGTGGGCCAAGAGTTGCCCTAATCAAACGTTACGCAGCTTATCGATGTGATACGCTGTACATTGAGTGAATCAGAAGGGAGAATAGTAATCATCTTATTTACTCCTCTTTCCAATGTGTATATGCATTTGAATGAACATATGGTGAATTGAGGTTGTCACTGCTGTTACAGGCTGTTGCGAAGAAGTTAGCTGAACTCAGTGGGAAAGGAGTGACAACAATCATTGGAGGTGGGGACTCTGTTGCAGCTGTAGAGAAAGTGGGAGTTGCTGAGGTGATGAGCCACATTTCAACAGGTGGTGGTGCCAGTTTGGAGTTGTTGGAAGGGAAACAACTCCCTGGTGTCCTTGCCCTTGACGAAGCCACTCTAGTTCCTGTGTAAAAGTAGTTTTTTGTGTTTTTATCCCCACCCATCCCCTGTATTGGCATTCAATTAAAGCTTGTCAATGATAAAAGTTTGTGGACATCATACGAGTTTGTGTTGTAGATTTTCACCGTCACCGCTAATCAAGCTATTTTAGCTTTGTATTACCTTCCTCGTGGTTGCATTACTAGAACACACCTTAACACACGTTCTAACGGCAATAAGCCTTTTCCAAGTAATTTTCGGGGGATTTTTCCCTCCAATATTTGCTTTCTACTGCTTGGATACTATTATCCTCTCTTCCTCTCCATCAAAATGTTATGACTCTCTCTTCCCGTCCCTCCAACCAAACGTTGTGGTGTGGTATGACAGGCAATACTCTCTAGCGGAGGTGGAGGTACCATATCTGCACTTTCATTTTATGCGCCAAAATGCGAGCAATGACATCCCTTCTTGTATATCTCCAAATGCAAAAAAGCAAGGATAGAAAGGTAGCACGTTACTGTAAGTAAGGGCCCAAGTATGCTTGTTTATTACATCAAATCATAAGCAGATAAGTTTATTCGGGAATATGCTGTTAAATAATTCGTTTGACCAGATTATAACAATCTATATT
The DNA here is from genome assembly GCA_018127125.1 of Rhododendron griersonianum. NCBI lineage: Eukaryota > Viridiplantae > Streptophyta > Magnoliopsida > Ericales > Ericaceae > Rhododendron > Rhododendron griersonianum. The sequence goes on along the minus strand of CM030791.1, from coordinate 128,568 downwards.
TTATATGAGCAAATAAGAAAAGTAGACGTCGAGTGATCTTTTTATTTTCGTTTTGGTTTAATGGTAAATTACCACAAAAAAAAAAAATAGAAGCAATACCAGCAATGCGAACTAAACATGGCCTGGAGGTTTGTTGCAGGCAGTAGGGAGGGATTGTGATTTGCTTCAGATTTGGCCTTTGAATGTAATGATGACGCATGTTTGACCTATTAATCATTAGCCTAATCGTCGTGACCTATTAATCATTAGTCTAATCATATGGCTCAACAGTTATTGTTCAGATTAATATAATTAGTGGTCATTACCTTATGTACTACCCAATATTTTCATACAAAACTGATGTGGGATGAGGGGATATCACATTGAAGATGTAAAGTTGAAAGGAGATTCTCAACAACTTATCAAGACCATCCTTCATGAGTGTAATGCATTTCGGATATCCCAAATATGGTTGCAGATTTATGAGAGTTGCAGAGTATATTTTGGACATGCAAGTGTAGCTTTGTTTGGAGAAAGGTTAATGGGGTGGCTCTTTGCTGGGCAAAACGAGCTATGAGACGTTTAGGCTTTTGTACATGGGATGCCTATCCTCCATCATGGCTGGTGTTTTTCTCATCCTTTTCTCTACCACCGTTAACGAAGTAAGTAGAACTGTGATACTCAATGGTTTAGGGGTAGGGGTAAAGGTGATTCTTTTAAAATGAGGGAGGTTAAGTGATACTGAGTAATAGTTCACGGGGGCGTCTACAAACTTGCCCCATCCACCCCCCGCATGCGCGGCCCTCATTTTATTTTTTAGGGAGAATAGGAGTATTTTGACTTAATAATTAAGCAAGATTATTTTTCACCTTTATTCAATTTTTTAATTTATTAATTTTACTTCAAATATTTTTTTTAGATTATTGATTTGCACTAACAAAAAGGAATTTAAAAGGTAAAGAATTATGAACCACTCTAAAATATTTTAGAGTAAAGACAAAAAAAATTTAAAAAATTTGTTTATTATGAATTATTTTAGTCTTAATAAAATTTTTAAATATTTTGATCATCAATTTTTAGTTTTTAAATTCCTCCAACCAAGATGAATATTTAAACAGTGAGAAAAAAATAATTTGACTTAATTATTAAGCCACAGTTTATATTTCACCCACCATAACACAAACGTATTAACACACGCTCACGGTGTCTCCTCCAAAGTCAAAAGAAAGAAAACCATGGTTCATAAACAAATCAAATGGTGCGCACAAAACACTACATTAATCAACGATTTACATTAAAAATTAATTATGATCGATAATAATAAATAAATATTATCGATTATAATTAAAAAATAAATATCAAAAACAAAAATTATAATTAAAAATTATATCTCAACCATTTATTGTAAATATGGATAGCTCGTATACGTTCTACAAAGTACCTAAAAGAAACTTGCACTACGATTTCCCAATCTAGAATCCACCCCCTTATCGCGCGCTTTCTTCCTTTCGCATATGCTAAATTCGACCGGTCCTTCTCCTCCATTTGCCTCTTTATTGGAGTATCACTCTTCCAGAAGGAGAAGTATCCAATTCATCTCTACTTGTGTGATCTCATATCATATCTTTCATCGCAGTAAGTTCAAATTCTCCCGTGTTCATGCACATCATGCATGTAGATAATTGATTGATCTGCTGATGATTTTCTTTGTGTTTTCGTTTCGATGATTGTTAGTTTGGAAGGAGTCGAAATGGCGACAAAGAGGAGCGTAGGTGATCTGAAGGAACCAGATCTGAAGGGAAAGAAGGTGTTTGTGAGGGTTGATCTGAATGTTCCTTTGGATGACAATTTCAATATCACCGATGATACCAGAATCCGAGCAGCTGTCCCAACCATCAAGTACTTGATGGGTCATGGTGCCAAAGTCATCCTCTCTTCTCATCTGGTAACACCCATCTACTTCTTTTGATATTGGGTTTATCATCGGTTTCTTGTTATCTATCTATTCATTCTAATATCTATCTATATATCTATTCTGATATAGAAAGGGAGAACACATTTTTGGTTTCCTCTTTTTTTTGAGATTGTGTATACTTTTACTATTTCAATAATACCTCTCTCCAAAATCAGTTAATGCATCAATTATAACTTGGCATGGGCGGTTACACCTCGGCAAAAGAGAAATAGATTAAAAACAAACCAAATCATAACAACTACCCCACTATGCACAACAAACCTAAAAATGTGCACCCGCATAGTGTGTGCCAACCTTCTTGTTATATTAAAGGGGGACTTTTTACAAGAGATACATATTTTCTCGTTTCTACAATTCGACGAATTCGTGTTCTTCTAAAATCCTTTTTTCTGATAAGTAATGAATTTATTGGAAAGGTATCAAGGGATGCCACCCATGCACAAATTAGAGCCTAGAACAAAAGGCCAAAAAGCTACTGTTCTAGTTTTTCTAACTCATTGCATTGATCACTTCATATTCAGGGCATTTATTGATGAAGCACTCGTATTTGTTATTGATGTAATAGTTTCTTTGGTGGCTCACGGCAGAGAAACTATTGGATTTTATCCATCGCTGTGTGTTGTCACTTGTCATTTTTTTGTTGATCAAGGAACATTATTTTCTTGTTTAGCTCAACTTTATGATCTCTTGGTAGTAACTTGTGACTTGTCAAGTTGGAATCCTTTTTGCTCATATCCCTACACAGACCATTTTTGCTCATATCCCTTCTGTTTTATATTTGGACTGTTAGAGGTTCATAGGAGTGCTTGGGTTCTGGCTTTTTTCTGTAGCGTTGGAAACCATCTTAAAAGGGAATGTTTGGGGTAGTTTGTGTTTTCAGGAATGTTGTTTGTTAAGACTATTTTGTTGGATGGATTTGTGTTTCAGTTGCATGGATTTGTGTTTCAGTTGCTGAGGGGACACACTGCTGATGTGTGAGTCCTAACTTTGTTACCAAGCCTATAATCTATCTCCCGGGAGATTGAACTTTTGAGGATAGGAAATAGGGCTTCTTGGACTGGATTTTGTCCTAGTTGGTAGCTTTATTGTTCTAGGGTTATTGTGGTCTATTTTGTTGGTTTAACTACCGATAAAAGCTACAAGTTTAGGTAGTCATCATAGTTGATATGTGGTCGTGTTCTGGGGCTAGGTGAACCATTTTGTTTGCTTGAGTTCTTGTTGCTGTGTGGTATGATATAGAGTTTTGTACCTTTAGTGGATTATGCAAGACATTCTGTGGGTATTGAATTGCATATTTGTTTATTTCTGCAATAGGTTTATTTTTGGCATGTTTGATGAGTGAGAAATATCTGAATCCATTGTTTAGTTTAGATTTTTTTTCCTTTATTGTTTTTCCATTGATTGATGGAGACTCAATGCTTAATGTAGTATTGTTTCTCCCTTTAGTTGCTTGTGAGGGAAAGTATCCACTGTTTTCGTTGAAAAAGTAACAGCTAGAGCGCTACTAGATTTTTCTTTCACTGGTAGTAACTGAGGATCACAAAGTTTATTTCCATTTGTTGTTGAGGTTTTTTTTGGGTTTTAGGGGTGGGGGAGGGGGAGGGGGAAGGGAAGAAGAAGAAACTCCGCAATGGAATCCTGTCTTGATCTACCCAAAATTTGTTTTACATTTTCTCCTGTGGCTGATGGCAAGATGTGTTTATTCCTTCTTATTCCATCATGCAATAGGATGAAGTCTTGGAGTTTAGGTTCTATTCCCTTTTGAAAGTATTGCTATGATTTTGTACAGTAATTTATACGATCATTTGTGCCAAAGAAGAAACTCATTCAACTTCTGAAACGTGGGTTGCAGGGACGCCCAAAGGGTGTCACACCGAAGTACAGCTTGAAGCCTCTTGTGCCAAGGTTGTCTGAACTTCTTGGTGTTGAGGTTTGTTTATTCCAACTTAAGTATAAGATTCATTCGACTCGACATTGTTTGCAGTCACTAATGTGGTTATTTCGGTGAATATCTACTGATCTTGTTCGTGTGCCTCCAACAGGTCAAGATGGCGAATGACTGCATTGGCGAAAAAGTTGAAAAAATGGTGGCTGCATTGCCGGATGGGAGTGTCCTGCTTCTAGAGAATGTGAGGTTCTATAAGGAGGAAGAGAAGAATGATCCTGAATTTGCGAAGAAGCTAGCATCGCTCGCTGATCTCTACGTGAATGATGCATTTGGAACTGCTCATAGAGCACATGCTTCCACAGAAGGAGTGGCTAAGTACTTGAAGCCTTCGGTCGCCGGATTCCTTATGCAGAAGGTTTGTACATCCAATAATTACCTGGTTTATATTCCTTTGGGTACTTTCTTAAAGGAACTAAAATACTAAATTTTACCGGTAATATACATTTATTATGCAAATAAAATTTGGTTAAAATGTATTAATATTCAGCATAATTCTTGGAGAACAATATGCGAATCGTGGCTTTGATGTTTTGATTGTCTGATCAATTGATAAAGAGTGATCTGAATTTGCATTAGCACATGTTTGATGCTCAGTCCCAATCTCGGACTTCGTTTACTAAGATCACATGGTACTGTGTGCATCAGTTGTGCTACATTATAATCACCATTAAAACTTACTTATTGAAGAAATTGTTAGGGGACTTAAATTGAATCTTCCAGTATTCGTTTGATAGTCTAGTTTGTCAAGAATCAAGATGCTATGAGAGGTCTGGAGCTTGGTATGTGCCTCACAATGAGCTTAAAGAAGCTGCTAAAGAAGGGTGGGCTGTCACCAGTTTGGTTTTACTTTGTGAGCCCAGCAATCACAATAGCTAATTCTTCTTCATGTAAAATTGACCCAATGTGATATGCCAAGCAGAGAACTATTCCCTTGCGTAAATAAAAGATATTCCTGCTGGATGATAGTTAGAGTCTTAATTTTGATTTTCTTGTTCAGCCCACATAAGAATGATGGTGTCATCCATGTTATCCTACTTAATTTTATATTTACTCCGCGCTAACGGAAATTTGCATCTGGTAGAGCTGAAACTATTTCTTAGTTGTTTATTTAATTATTGGTAAGTGGTAACTACTATTTCTTAAGTTAACTGGACATGTTGACCTCACCTTTGGTCTTAGGAACTTGACTATCTTGTTGGAGCCGTGTCAAATCCCAAAAGACCATTTGCTGCGATCGTTGGTGGATCCAAGGTGTCAAGTAAGATCGGTGTGATTGAGTCATTGTTGGAGAAGGTTGACATTCTGTTGCTCGGTGGAGGTATGATTTATACGTTCTACAAGGCCCAAGGTCACTCAGTTGGATCATCACTTGTGGAGGAAGACAAGCTTGATCTTGCAACATCCCTTCTTGAGAAGGCAAAGTTTAAAGGGGTGTCTTTGATGCTGCCTTCTGATGTAGTTATTGCTGACAAGTTTGCTGCTGATGCCAATAGCAAGGTTATTCCTTTTCCACCCCTTTCAATTAGAGTGCTTGTTACCTTCAAACAGACTGAAAGGAAATCTATCCTTCTGATTTGATTTGCATGATTTTGGTCCCGTGTTTGAATGCAAATATTTTCTTTACTAATTCTTGCTGCAAGAGGTTTAAAACATTTTTCATTATGTCTTGCAGACTGTTCCAGCATCTGGTATCCCTGATGGTTGGATGGGATTGGATATCGGACCTGATTCAATTAAGGCCTTCGGGGAAGCCTTGGATACCACAACAACTGTTATTTGGAATGGACCTATGGGCGTTTTTGAGTTTGACAAGTTTGCTGCAGGAACAGAGGTACACGAAACAACTTACGTGCCCTCTTACATCTAGCATTAGCATTGGCCTCATGCTATACAAGAATGGTCAAGCATTTGATACGTTTACATTTCTTATAGTTGTAACCTCTTCCCTCTTTGCCTTAGAGCCCTAACAGAATATTATTTTGTTTATGAGCAGGCAGTTGCAAAGAAATTGGCAGACCTTAGTGGAAAGGGGGTGACAACAATAATTGGAGGAGGCGACTCTGTTGCAGCGGTGGAGAAGGTTGGCCTAGTGGAAAAGATGAGCCACATCTCAACTGGAGGCGGTGCCAGCTTGGAACTTCTCGAGGGAAAACCACTTCCTGGAGTTCTTGCCCTTAATGATGCTTGAGCAACACTTGGTTCCTATCCAGGGCCGACCCTGAGATTTTAGAGGCCTAAAGCGAATTTTTAATTGAGGCCTAGTTATTTTAACAAAAAAAATTTAATATAGGTGGGTAATATAAGGTAAAGGTTTTTTTTACTGCTAAGGTAAAAATATTAAATATGGTATTTTAGCTTCGTAATTTCAGGAAGAAAAACTTTTGAAAAAATTATACCCTTACAAAAATACGAATTAAACATAACGAAATGTCCGTCATCATACAGTGCGTTTTCTTTAACGGTTACTTATATATATTTTTTATCAATGTTTGTTAAGTGAAAATAAATTATGTTGGTTTATTTTTAGCAAATTATATTTTATTTAAAATTTGATATTTAAAGTTAAAAGTAAAATTAAACAAACAAAAAATCTTATCAAAACATTTATGGTGCACAAAAGATTTAAATCTTGATCTTGAGTAACATATTTCTAAAGTTTAAGTAGCTTGTAATATAAGAGTCATCATATGTTATTACCAACAAGATCCAGGAAAATAAGAAAGGGGAAAAAAAGTGCCAAAGGGGCAAAAGGTAGTGCTAGACTACATTACTTGGGATCGAACCAGGGACCCCTTGTCTATTGAACGTTTAACTAACCACTCGGCCAGAAGGCCTGGTGTGCAATAATGCGGAACGGTATATATATAATATATAATTATATTATATGGACAATGAGGCCCTTTTTTTCTTAAAATCTGGAGGCCTAAAGCGGCCGCACCTCGGGCTTCAGCTCAGGGCCGGCCCTGTTCCTGTCTTGTCTAGTGCATTTAGCGAATGCTTTTATGTCTGGGGTTTTGACCAGAGCGGATTCAAACCAAAATAGAACTTAAACAAGTAGTGCTTTTATGTCTGGGGTTTTGACCAGAGCGGATTCAAACCAAAATAGAACTTAAACAAGTAGTGCGACAGAGATTAAACTTAAATAAGTGGATTCCTATGGGCAGTGATTTTTTTCATTGCCTGGCATTGGATCTTACAAGGACGGTCCTACTTAAGTTCACTAGGAAACCTTTTGTTAGTCTTTTGTGTCCTTTAGGAAGTCGATTTCCATGCGATTGAAAGCTTGCCTATTTTTTCATCTCTATGCATTGTTATCTCGTTTTTGAGAGCCAATCTTTTCTCATCAAAATACTCAACTCAAATAAGTGATTTTAACTCTTTTTTTTCCTTTCCTTTGAAATCCCTCAATCCAAAGAGGCAATTTATTACTTACGGGAAATTATAAAGCAGACAAAATTCACCTTCGACAAAAATCCATTTTTTTTTTGATATTCTAATTTTTTTTTACAAAATAGACTTAAGTAATAATAAAAATCCAGATAAATGCTTGATGGAATTTTGTGTTGAATCGGGTTTAATTAGCTTCTCTCGTAAAGTTCTCTTGATATGATATTCCATATTTTTAACTTTTTCGGAATCTAGGAAAGAGAGAGAGTTTTGTTCTTTTCTTCGTCAAACACCAATTGTTGTTGAAGTTGTTGAGCTTTTGTCAATTCTAGGTTTTCTTTGCCAAATGCTGATTTTTATTGGAGTCATTGAGCTCTCATTGATTATAGGATTTTCTGTGCCTCCTATAGGGTTTTCTTTGTTAGATTCATGTTACTTTTTGAATTGGTCATTTGTCTCGATGGGAGGAGTCTTAAAAAGTAAAAAAAATATTACGATGAAAAGCAACCATTGAAGACTGGAAAAAAAAAAAACCAAATAGTTGCCTATTTGTCTTTGTTCTATATGAACTTTTTTCAACTTCAGTCGATATATTGTTTTTGAATTTCTCTCGTTGAGCCGAATGATTAGTCCCACAACAAAAAAACTACTCCGTAAACAAAAAAGTACTCCATAAATAACAATCAGTAATGAAAAGTACCGGAGCAAACTTTAGGAAGAACAAACCCATACATCTTCTCCAATGGAGGTAGCAAAATCAAAATTAAACCATATTTGAAGATCTATGTCAGCAAATTTACTTTGGAACTACTCTCTACTTTTGTCATTCTCTTATCATAATACATCCCGTGGTAAGCGAGACCTGGAAATAAGATAACGTGGGAGAAAATGAATGACTGGACATGATTAGAAGTTTCTTGTAATAATATAGTGGTTGCCTGGCAAAGGTTACAGATTCAATTAGAGTAACTTTCTGGACAGAGTGTCTGGTGCAGCTAAGCAGCTTATTAAGGCCTGATGGCCATTTTTAAGTTTAGAGGACACGTGTTTAGTGTTAGGTGCACGTTCTGAATACAGCTTATAAGACTAAAATAGCTTAAGAACACCAATACGCCAATGAAAAACTAAAATAGCTTAAGAACACCAATACGCCAATGAAAAACTTGGGTTCTTACAAAATAGAATAGCCAAATTGTAGACTGGTTTACGTTACACATTAGAGAAAACTCACGAGTTACAACAGCAAAATTGTGAGAAAAATAAACAAAATTTGCCGGGAGGATCTCACATTCATGCGCTGTTTGACTGCTGCTCTTTCCATCATCTTTTCTTTGACTTCTTAATTGCTTTTCCTTTCACGTATCTCTCAACTTCTTCCTCGCCCTCATCTCCTCCACCTCTTCTCTTATTCTTCCCACCATTTTCTTTGATTTTCTATATAAGTTTGAAAACAGAAGAAAGAAATTAAAAGAAGACGTTATAAGTATAAAACATTTCACAAGGACATTAGTAACAGAAAAAAGACGTGTAATCTGTAATAAGCAACAATGCACAAGTTACATCATGTTTCTTCCAGAATGTTAATAAAGTTCAAACGACAACTCTACGCTAAATATGCAATGGTGAACATTAATAGGGGCTTCCGGGAAAAATGGAAAAGAAAAGAACTTCAACAACCTAGGAACCTTGTGCTCTAGTGGAACCTATTAACCTACCAATCTGACAACATTTTTCCTTACGATCAATCAACCAAACAATTGGGTTTTATTTAATCCACTATTTACAACAAATGTCTTCATAAAACTTAAACAGACGTATACAGTTACAGTAGTACCTATACAAACAATTAGGCACACAAAAACCACTCTCAAGGCACTCCAGCTCTTTAGGTATTTCTTATAAAGGAGGCTTTTGCGCTCTTGCTCAGTGAATCGGTGGAACAAGTACTCCTTTATGATCATTAAGGAAACTAACCCATCTTTCCTTGCATTTCTGTGGCTAACTTGTGTCCAACCATCACTCGAGTTGGCTTTGACTTATCTAATTCTGGATATCGGAACCTGAACCATCGTCCTTGTTTGGACTAGAGTGCAGAACCCAGCACATTTCAGCTTCCACATAAACTTTTGGACATGCTTTTATGAGATGACGACACACCCTACAGTTGAAAGGACTTGGGCTTACTAAATCTAAATGAAGAGGTACCGTAGACAGAGCTCATAGAAAAACATGATTCATGTAGTTGACCCCAATTGATTGGGACACAAGGCTCGGTTTGGTTACAACACACCATACAGTGGGGGCAACTCTGAGGCTTCCATGTCTACTCCCACCACCATCTGTAATCACCTCTCCATGGCCGAAGCTGCTCCCTCTGCTTGATCTTCTCTTGCTTGAGTCCTACGAGCTCTTCCTCTAGATGGTGCATAGTTCTTCTTAAGCTTATTAAGATCACTGGTGATTTTCCAGCTGAAAAGATGCCACTGCTTACTGTGAAAAGGTGAATTATCAAGGGCAGCGGGTAAGGCATCCATGCACAACCAAGCATGGGGCCAAGAAATCCCATGCCAAACTCGAAAAGGGCTTATTCAGGCAACAAGCGCACAGACAACTAATTAGACGAAATAAGGTACAGAGCACCAAACAATCTTCCAGTGGATATTACTGAAAAAATGTCTTTCAACAAATTACTTGAGACACTTCATTTTTCTATTTTCTCCTTGATTATCCCAGCATCTGATGAGAGTGCATCTGGGTTGGGGCTGGCTGGTGGCGGATGAAAATGGTGTGCCTTTAAGATCAGTCCGGATTGGGTATCCCCTCTTTGTTTCTCACTCCAATCGTCTAAATCAGTTAATTTGGCATGTCAAAATGGCTAACTTAAGTGGACGATGTCTGTACCAAAAAGTCAAAGAAGTGTTCACAACATAGAGATATGCTATCATCACAAGCATTCCTTTGAATCAAGAATCAAAACATATCTGGAAACTAATATGGCGGATCAGAGACCAATGTCATCGTAAATTTGTACAATTTTCGACTAGCATCATTTGTTCGCTGATGGAACCGATAAATCACCAATGGATGAAATCCAATTGACTAGGTTCTGGCTTCAACCTGAAGTCCCATTTTATCACTCAAACTCCTATGCGTAAAATTAGATCCAAGGCAGCTAAAGATGATGAATGCCATGGAACACAAAGCCATCAAGAGAGAACATTACGATACAACTAAAGCTGGCAAAAGGCCACATGAGACAACTTTCAATAAAACTTCATCAATTGCCTAGACAAGAAGACCGCAATCACTCGCTAGGTCCCAAATCCCAATTGCTACAACAGGTGTTCCAAGTCCAGGTTATTAATTGGTAGGCAAGCTAACTGCAGATAAAAATAGAAAAGCTAAGAAGTCAATACCATAATGGATATTCTTCTCGCCTCTGAGACGCGCTCTAACAGCAGCAGAACTTCTTCTTCTTGAGCTGGAAACAACGGCAGCTTCTTCCCTGAAAGAAAAACACAATGCTAGTCTTAAGAAGACTTGCCCATGGATTAACATTCCCCCCCACCCACACCCCAAAAAAAGAGGGAATTGAACCGCAAAACCGGCCACCAGAGTGATTTGTACAGTTTGAACCAGTTTTATTTTAGAGTGGTTTGGTCCTGGTTCACAAAATCGAAAACCAAACGCATTTGGTTCGATATGGTTTTGACCTCATGAATCCATGATTAATATTGCTAAATGATTTGGATTAATGGATGAAGGATGAAATTGGTCCAAAGTTCATAATATCATATCAGGTGTATAATATGAAAATGTCTGCTTAACTTAAAACGAGTTAGTGGTGATAGGAATAGGATTGGAACTGTAATACGGAAGTAAACGGAACTGCATTCCACTAGTGGTTTCATGGTTTCAATGGCTCAGTTTAACTTTTATGTTTCTTGTACCAGAAGAATGAATAAGCTTCTTTCATCTGAACTGTGAACACCTATAATAACAAACGAAACATTCGTTGCCTACCAATAAGATTCTCTATCTGCAAATACCACTCGAACTCGTACTGACTGACTATTGAGATTGCAACACCAGATCGCCCTGCCCGAGCAGTTCTTCCAACTCGATGTATGTAATCCTACAGGACATTTCATATATGGGAAAAATAAGAATCAGCAGATTAAGGGAGGATAACAACTTTCTTTCCCTAAATTACAGTAACTTTAGCATCCACAGCACATTAATTGTAACAATGTCCAGGCATGCTTGTGACTAACAAGGGGATTTCAAGAATCCATACGAAAATAATGAAATAAGTACGGCAAAAGTAGGCAAATGTAAGAAATTCGGTAAGAGTAACAATTTAGGAGCACTAAAAATAAACTCAAAAAAAAAAAAAAAGTGAACAAGTCTGACTCTTGAGACGGAGACCACATACTCCAACCTCAAACAAATAGGAAACATACCATATAACCCAGGTGTTAGTTAAAGGATGAAATGTAATCAACAACTGTGATTACTAATTGAGACAATGCCAACAAATGAAGACATAAGACGAAACAGAAAACTTTCCACCGAAACAGAACACTGTTCCACCGGGTCAGACCTAATTTTGAAACAAACTCTAGATTGTATATGGTGATTACGAATATTAGATGGTACTTGCTAGAAAGAAAAGATTGTTCTTCGGTGGAGAAGGGTACAATGAATGCATAACTTCTAAAGTAAACGAACCCACACCAATACTACAGCAGGAAAAAAACAAAGACCCCAGATGCAAATGACAGGTATGAGATACCATATACACAATTTAACACAAAGTACTAATGAAGCCTGACCTTTGAATTTGAGGGGATATCATAATTGATAACCAAATCAACGTTTGGAATATCAAGCCCTCTACTGGCCACATCAGTGCACACAAGGATATTACACTCCCCAGCTTTGAACTTGTTCAAGGCTCCAAGTCTTTTGGCCTGCCATGAGTGAAACAAGGTGAGGGCATATTGGGAATAATAACATGCGATAAAAAGACCACTGACTATTACAAACAAGGCAAACAAACATATGCAGTCAACCAATACAAAACATCCATATATGTACCTGGCTCATTTGACCACTAATTGGTATGGCTCTTAGACCAAGGTTCCGAAGCATTAGAGCCAGAAGGCTTGTTGAATCACATGTTCGAGTGAAAACCATTGATGTACTTGTAGACATCTCAGTCAGGATATATATGAGATAGCACTCCTGTGGACAACAATTAAAAATCAATTCAGGCCTACAGAAATGCAGTAATGACAGGTGATCACGGAGGCAAACCTTGCTTCAGCTATGTAAATTGTTGGCCACATGTTCCTTTCACGGACAAAAGGTGACTACATAGTTTCCCAATCACTATACCAAGGTGAAGTAAATTAGTTTGAAAGGTTGGAAACAATCCCTCCTGTTTTAAAATTTATATTTTCGGGGTGGGGGTGGGGAGGTGGGGTGATGGGGAGAGAGAAAAGAAAACCATTCATCTGCTATTTCGTAATGACCTCAGGAGTATAAACACAAGCTTTAACCACTGCAAAAAGATACATTTAGCCTTTTCATTCCCACTTCGGCTGGATCAAATTTACTACTAAGACATTGATAGCTGCTCCTTGAGCAACAGTTTCAAGCATAACCCAAACAACCATACTTCTGTAGTAGAATAAACCTAAAGGATTCACGGTTTTCCCCCTTTTCCCCTCAATTTTGCAGATTATCACTCTTCCTTGAATCCAAAATAAATGCTGTCGACAAAGCAATACCCTAGTTGGCATTCATTTTCAAAATCTTCAAAAAGATGAAACATGGCATACAACACAAAATGGTATAGAAGGAAACCTTGTGCATCGAAGGCACCAAAAGATATTGTTGCTTTAGGGTATCAACAGTGGAATATTTAGATGAGGCCTCAATCTGGAAGGAATTACAACTTGACGTTAGTCACGAAACTAATGAAGAAAATTAAGAACAATATACGATGCAGTGATAGATAGTAATTTAGAATACCTTCACAGGATTCCTCAGACAAGCCCTCTGGAGCTTCCGCACCTGCATCAAACAAGGAGGAACTTGGTCATTTCAGCCCTTTAACGACTCTATCTCCTAACTTGTAGGTTTTAAAACATAGTTTCGAATCACCAAATATATTAAACATGGTTCCTATAAAATAACACTAATAAGTGCCCTTTCCTGCTTCCATCATCCATCACACTAGAAGTTGGACCAAATGAGGAAAAAAAGTAACAGCAGATGATTTAATGGAAAATTGCTGTAACTTGATTCTTTCCAAACACAATCAAGTGACTGAGAATCAGTAGAAAATTCCATCACATACATACAAATGCACTGGCAGAAGCAGAGACTTCACATCCAAAGGAAGGCTTTCTCCTTTCCTTTTTGGGTCTTTGAATCACTGCCAACTTGGGGTAGAGTATATGAACACACATCATAGAATGCAGGAGTATAAGTCACCCAATCTTTGAAAGCCTGCTTTTGGACTCCCCACATTCAAAGCATAAGGCTTTCTTGAACTACATATTATTTTCCTTTCATGCGAGTCAAATCCAATTGAGCATCTTAACACGTTGAGTATTGCATGAAATTCCTTCTCATTAGAGGCAAGGCCATAGGGAACCTATTATCCAACGTCAAACTCTTAGGTTTGAGCATTTGAGTGTTCAATATCTCCTTAAGCCTAAAAATGTTTTGAAAACGGGCTCCTCCTCAACAATTGACAAGAGCTACGTAACAATAACTAAGTTTAAAAATTTCACATTATGAAAGCAACCGCCATTTAATTTACAATGAGCTGCGTAACAATAACTAAGCTTAATTCAGGTACATATTTTAAGATCATGAATCAATTATTTCTTGAAGGTCGGCTAACCTATAGCAGAGATAGGAGGTGGGAATGAGAAACGTAACCTTGAGAAATGGTATCATGCATTTCAAGGAATTCATAAAGGCCCCGTTTGTCATCACTTATGAATTAGATTCTCAAATTACAATTATTTTGATCATTCACTTAACAACCTTAAAATAAGTTGGAGATGTTTTGGTTTAGCTTTTTATAAGCTAAAATCAGTGTTCTAAAACTCGGTATTCCTCGCCGAGTACTCGCTCCAAGGTGCCTGGCCGAGGGGACTAGTCCCCTACTTGGTGGGCATTACTCGCTGAGTACTCACAAGGTGCCTGGCCGAGAGAGTAGCGAGTTTTAGAACACTGGCTAAAATAAAAGTTCATACCGTTCGTTAAATAAAGTGGTAGATCGCTTATTATCAAGTAAAGGTATAGATTAACCGTAATCATTCTATAGAAACACTCTTGAATTAAGTGCTTTTCTGGAAAACGTATTTTTACAACTTCAAATGAGCTGAAAAAAGCTACAAATTGGAGCTTAAAATAATCTCACTTTTTTGGGGTCAAATAAGCTGGAAAAGCTAAATAAGTGATTACTCATAATGGATACCAACCACCACTCATTTACATTTTTTTAAGCAAATAAGCTAAATAAGCTAGCTTATAAGTGCTAGCAAATGGGGCTAAAGTCTACTGGCAGATTATGTCCAGATAACTAAGCATCGAATACCCTTAAGGTAACTCTCCGTTATTCTGGAAATCGCATATCCAAACTTTGAGTTTCACTCAAAAGTTACAAAGGGTTGATAGCTCGAAAAAACCTGTGACAAGTTGTGAATGCATTGGATGAAGGGTCAGAGCTACCAATTGGATGACAAAAGAACTA
Organism: Rhododendron griersonianum; assembly: GCA_018127125.1. Lineage (NCBI taxonomy): Eukaryota > Viridiplantae > Streptophyta > Magnoliopsida > Ericales > Ericaceae > Rhododendron > Rhododendron griersonianum. The sequence goes on along the minus strand of CM030791.1, from coordinate 113,502 downwards.
GACATAAGATACTTACTGCAGTTAGCAACTCCCAACATTTTTATTCAACCACGAAGATAAATAAAAGCAAAATCAGTTAGAAAAATGACAGGCAATAGATCTATCACAAATTCTTCAAATTACATGGCAATATTGTTCAATGAACTCGTAAAACAAAATACTCCCTTTTGAGAACATGGAAAAAAATACTTAAACATTTACCTTTTTTGTCATAGTAGCAGAGAATAAATATGTCTTCCGCTCGCGAGGAATAGCTTCCAAAATCTTATCAATTGCTTTCTCAAAATCCTCATTCAGCAACCTATCTGCTTCATCTAATACCTGTCAAACATACAATGTATGTAACCACACAGCGAAGAATAAGTGCAGTACACTTCCTCGGCAAACGGGTTTGCGTTCGTCCATCATGCCGAACATTATAAGCATATGCCACCTTTCCAGGCACATTATCAGCATATGTGATGCAGTAGCTTTTAGGGTACTTATGACATTTTAGTTTCCTTAGTGTTATAAATAGGTGTGTTGGTCTTTCATTTGGGTAGCTTTTGATTATTAAGAATATTGAATATATTGATTGAGACATAATTTCTCTCTCTACCCTTTGGGGTTTATCCCCTTGAATAAGATTTTGCTCATTTCTTTGAATCTTTGATTCCCTTTGACATTTTGATTGCATCATTTGGTATTAGAGCACCTGAGCTCATCACTCATCTCGCCGGAATCATAATCCTTGCCGGGAACCTCACCAGAACCCTAAGACGGCGCCGGAAAATCTCACCGGAGACACCATTTCACTCATAATTTGCAGATCTACTCAACCCAAGAGCCCATCTTTCGATTCTGACCCTAAACACCCCGGATTCACCAATTTTGGACCTGATTTCACTGTTCAGCCAACCAAAAACAACTTCCAGCTGATTTCACACTCGATTGATTCTCGATTAAGGCCATTCGACCTTGACCCAATACTCAAAATCCTATTTCCCACCTGTCCTTGTGATTTTCGAACCAAAACGAGCCATAGAACTTCAGATCTAGAGCTATCAACGTGTTTTCGTACCTGAACATCACTCGATCCAGCCTTTTGCAGCCATTTCGACGCTCGTTTGCTCATTTCGAGGGAGACCCAGACCTGTTTGAGGCTCGGCAGACCCTGGAAGGGACTCGGTGAATTTCGAGCAGACCCAGCCCCTAATCGACCTTCAATTTCCAGTTTCAAATGTGACCCAGCCATTTCCGAGACTCGAATTACAATTTCGGACCCAGATCTTGTTTCGAGGCTCCTTTGTGATTTCCAAGCTTGACCCAGTCATTTTTTACCCATTTCAAGCTACTCTGTGGTAAGAAACTCTTAAATTGAAGCTTAATCGAATGTACTGGGGCTGCATGAACCAGGGGCTGCGTGAACCATAATCGAGGCTCTAGGAGATCGATTCGGAGATTCTGACCCCATTTGTGGCTCGTGAACACTCGAACAGGTAGGATTTTTGATTTTCAGAATTGATTCGTGCGATTTTGGTTTGTATTTGGGCAGAATACGGGTTGTTTGTTGGTTAATTTGCTGGTTTGATGTCATGGATTGAGGTTGCTGAAAATCCAAACTCAATTTGTTGGTCGATCTTTGTTCGTTGTTGATCAAGTTGACTCACTCTTGTGTTGACTCATAACTCGCGGAGTCCATGTTGTTTGCTCGAGTTGACTAGATGAGATTATTTTGAGGTTCCTTTGCTTGTTTGTAGTGAATTGTTGGTGTGGTAATGGCTTATCAAGGCAGAGGTAGGAGAGGAAGGGGAGGTAGAGCATTCATGGTGAATGATGGTGATGGTTACAACCATGGCAATCCAAATCAAAATCGGAATGAGATTAAAGAGTTGAGTGAACAAGTTGCTACCTTATATGACAAGGTGCAGCTTTTGCAACGTCCAACCGAAAGGAAGGATTCCATTTCATTGGAAAATCGTTATGGTGCTCCGCATTGGCGTAGAGCAAATTTGATTAGATTTGAATACACAACGGTGAACGATGTTGATAATGAACTTCCCAAGTTTTGTGAAAGCCCACTAGAGTTCATTGGTTGGTTGAACACTATTAAGAGTGTTTTCGAATATTGTTATTTTACTGAAGAAATGAAGGTGAAGTTGGCATCTACTTGCCTTAAGGGGACAGCTTCGGATTGGTGGACACAACTCAAAGATAGTTGCCAAAAGATAGGCAAAGAAAGAATTAGGGAATGGGGTAAGATGAAGAAGAAGCTCAAGGAGGAATTCTTACCATTCCACCAACATCCCAATGTCAATTCCTTGACTAGTTTTGGTAAGAGTAAGTCTTTAGGGGCTCTCCCCACTGAAAATCAACCTTTAATCGGCACGTTGGAGGCTAGAAATCCGTCACCTAGCGGAATATTCAAATGCTTCAAGCTTGGAGAACCATTTCTTGAGTTGAAAGTTGGTGAAAAGGCTTGTGAGCCCGTTCTTGATGCTCTCTCTGTCAAGGAGGTGAAAGAACCCAGTTGTAATGATGATTATGAGTACACTAATGTTCCAATTTTTGATGAATATCCAAATGAAAACTTTGGAGGTGATTTTGAAGATGTTCCCGTGTTCGCTGAGTATCCTAATGAGTTCAACATTGATAGTGAAGAGGGAAGACTGGTAGATATTGTCAAGGAAAGTTTTCTTTGGCCTAGACAAGATAGTGAGGAAGTTTTGGCGGAAGGTTATGGGGAAGTCGTGACCTTGAGATTGAAGATTGCTCTCAAGACTTGACTTTCAAGTTGCCTTTGGTACAAGACACTCTACTTGATCAGTGAGAATGATTTGGAAGCTCCACTATTTGATGAAGAGTTGGTCGAACCAAAGATCAAGGATTGCTTCCAAGTTTTGCCCCATAGGGTGTCTCAATTGCAACATGTTCAAGTTTGTGGTACATTGGTCCTTAAGCCAACACTTCTCTCCACAATCATCCCCTGGACTTCACCAAAAGAAGCGGAAGCACTCATGGGACAATTTGAAGACCCCTTGGGTATGGTGTTCACTCGAGCAAGTCTTGGGTATGATGTGGTGCACGTTATTAAATCTTTGAATGATGATTGGTCTAAGTGTATTTTCGGAGTATGTGTTGGGAGATCTTTTGATGATCTTTTGTTTTGTTGTACCGAAGACATGCCAAATGGATTGCTCATTCACACCTAAGTATGGCCGCGGTGGATGTATACAAGAAGTTCATATTGAAGATTGGTTGTGATGAGGGTGACATGGATCAAGGAAATGTAGCCACATGCCTACTTCGGAGATGCATAATAAATAGTTCTATGTTTTCTTCATAAGTTGTCTTGTGTCTTGAGTCCAACTTGAGGACAAGTTGTTTTCTTTAAAGGAGGTGTATGATGGAGTAGCTTTGAGGGTACTTATGTCATTTTAGTGTCCTTAGTGTTATTAGGGTCTTGAGTCTATAAATAGGTATGTCGGTCTTTCATTTAGGTAGCTTTTGATTATTAAGAATAATGAATATATTGATTGAGACATAGTTTCTCTCTCTACCCTTTGGAGTTTTTCCCCTTGAATGAGATTTTGCTCATTTCTTTGAATATTTGATTCCCTTTGACATTTTGATTGCATGCATATGCCACCTTTCCAGGCACAGACATTCATGTCACACATCATTTGTGCATGAAGTTGGCAGGAATGTCACCAATTCCACGCTTTATAGACTACATAATTCGAATCAAGTGGAACAGCTACAATAAATTTAAGATTCTTATTGACTTCAAGTACAACTTATAGCATCGTGAAATTAGGTATATGCATCAAGTCTCCATTCATTTCTTCCATTAATGGGTAAAAAAACATGGCCCTTGAAGGAAATCTAAAGTAGATAATCGAAATGCAACCACCACGCAAAAGTAGGGCTGTAAGCGAACCGAGTCATTCGCGAGCTCGCTCAGCTCGGTAATGGCTCGACTCGAGGTGTTCATGAACGAGCTCTAGCAAGGTTTTATAGCTCGTTTAACAAATGAACCAAGCTCAAGCTCTCTAAGGCTCGGCTCAAACCGGCTCGCAAGCCAGACTATATATATGTAGATTTTAGGGTTTTCCCTTATTCTGTGTCTCTATTGTTTTGTTTCCACTGTTACTAAGGAAGAGAGAGCAAGAGGGAGGCGACGTCACCCTACCCCAAGCCGCCATTGCCGGTCTTACTCTCCGGCCACCACCTACTGTTGTTCATCCACTTTCAGCGTCTTATGTAGTATTTAGCAAGGGTATTTATGTCTTTTGTATTGGATCTATACATAGGTGTTGGAGTCCTTTCATTAGGTAGCTTTTATCATTTTAAAATTTGAACAATTATCTATCTGCATTATGTATGGGTATTTGGATTTGCATCATTTGGTATTAGAGCATCTAGGCTCGGTCCCAACCATTCATCTTGACGGAAACCTAAACCTTGCCGGAACCCTAATTTGGCACCAGAAAACTTCGCTGAAGCCCCTAATCCATTTGAAATCTCTAGATCTACGCAACCAAAGGCCCTAAAACTTGATTTCGACCTTCAAAATCCACTTATTGATCATTTTCGGAGCTATTTAGTCCATTTTTCGTGCACTTTTCAACCCCAAAACCTTCGGCCATGCTCGAAATGCAAAACCGAGTGTAGATCTATCTGTTTCAGACCTTAATAGGTGATTCCGAGCTTGACCCAGCCTTTTCGCAACATTTTGAGTGTAGATCTACCTGTTTCGGAACTCCACAGGTGATTCGCACTTGACCCAGCCTTATTCGACCTTGATTCAGCCATTTTGGGGCTCAGAATAGTTCCCTAGACCTGCGAAATGCCTCAACAGTGTTCGAACCCTTCGATTGAGGCTCGAACAGCCTTCGACTGAGCTCAACACAGTTGATTAGTACATTTCGACCCACAAAAGAGAGGTAAGGGCTTCCGAACTGCTCTTTTGACACTCGTATCTGTGTTTTTGGGTTCGATTTCAGCTGGGTTAGGCCCCGTTCCGCTTTCTTTCTAAACCTTCTTTTTGAAAAAGAAGATAATTCAAACTCAAATATAACGAAAATGAAAAATAATTTTTTGGATTTTTTTGCACTGTTGAAAAGATCTCAATGAGATCTATCAAACAAGATCCATATTGGTAGGAAAATTATTTGCGTAAACACATGATTTTTAAGCTTGAAATTACATTTCTTTTCAAAAAGTTATTTTTTTAAGAAAATGGAACACCCCCTTAGTCTTGTTTTTTTGCTATTTTCTGCGATTTCTTGCAATTTGTGGTGGTTTGGTGGCTGAGTTGACTGGGTGTGGGTGGATTTTGTTGATTTGTGGGTTGATTTGCTTGTTTTGGAGTTGATTGTGGTGTTGTAATGGCTTATCGAGCTAGAGGTAGGAGTAGAGGATTTGTGGTGAATAATGGTGAAGATACTGAGTTTGGCAACCAAAACCATGAGATTGAAGAGTTGAAACAACAAGTTGCTACCTTAACGGCGATGGTGCAATGCATGCATGTGTCGCGTGCAGATAGTGGAGGGTCCGGGGACTCTCATATTACTTTGACAACCCGTTTGGTGATCCGAATTGGCGTAGGCCAACTTCCACTCACTCTCCTTATAGGTGGGAGAAGAATATTAAGATTAAACTTCCCGAGCTCAATGGAAGTCTTAACCCGGATGAATTTGTTGATTGAATGAATAACATTGAAAGAGTGTTTGATTATGGAGATGTCTCTGAGGAGGAGAAGGTGAAGTTAGTGGCTATCCGTCTCAAAGGAAGAGCTTCCGCTTGGTAGGAGCAATTGCAAGGAACTAGGTTACGAAGAGGAAAGAGAAAGATTAGAGAATGGGAGAAAATGAAGAAATTCAATGAGCAATTCTTGCCTTTCAATTATATGCAAAACCTCTATAAGAATTTGCATAATCTCAAACAAGTTGGAAGTGTTGATGAGTACACGGAGGCTTTCCATCAACTTGTTGCCAGAGTTGATTTGAATGAAAGTGAAGATTAAATGGTTGCAAGGTACATAAGTGGGTTGACAACCACAATCCAAGATGCCCTTGCAATGCAAACTTTGTGGACGGTTTCGGAAGCTTACAATTGGGCCTTGGTGGCCGAAAAGCAAGAAAAGAGGAAGTTTTCGAGATTCGGGCAACAATATCAAGGCGGTTCCAAGTCCGGGCAGCCCTTTTACTCCTATTCTAGGAGTGGTTCTTCCTCTAGTGGTGGCCAAGGTGTTTCTTCCGGGGTTAGTACTCAAAACCGAGCGGATAAGGCTTCAATACCCGCTCAAAATCAGCCTCAATCCGGTGCTTCGGGGACTCGAAATCAATTCCAAAGTGGAGATTTTAAGTGTTTCAAGTGTGGGGAACCGGGTCACAAGTCTTCGGATTGCTGTAAGGCTTCCGGAGGTCGTAACAAGACACTCTTCATTGAGGAAGTAACGGAGCAAGGTTGTGAGGATGATATTCCCGTTTATGACGAAGACGTGTGAAGAAATTGGGGGTGATAATGAGGAAGAAGGCTATGCGTTGATGATCAAGAAAACTCTCCTTACTCCTAAGGATGCTAGTAATGAAGATTGGTTGCGTACCAATATCTTTTACACCACTTGCAATGTTGGCGGTAGAGTTTGCAGCATGATTATTGATAGCGGAAGTTGTGAAAATGTAGTCTCTCAAGAGGTGGTGGACAAGTTACAACTCAAAGTAGAGAAGCATCCCCATCCTTATACCCCTTCTTGTTCAAGAAGGGCAATGAAATCAAGGTGACTAAAAGGTGCTTGGTATCTTTCTCCATTCGGCAAAAGTACTTTGATGAAGCTTGGTGCGATGTGGTTCCTATGGATGCTTGTCATATACTACTTGGTTGCCCGTGGCAATATGATAGGCATTCCATCCATGATGGAAAGAAGAATACCTACACCGTCCTTAAGGAGAAGCGACAATTCACTTTGTTACCTATGAAGGAGAAGGTGACTACAAAGCCTCCTCCCACTACGTTGCTTGCTTCTACATGATTTCTTAAGGAAAGTCATGAAGCCGGGTATGTTCTAGTGTTGGTTCCTATGACGGATATGGGTGTGTCGGATGTTCCCGAGGCCGTTTCTAAACTTTTGAAGGAGTACGTTGATGTGTTTCCTCAAGAGTTGCCTCCCAAATTGCCTCATTTGCGAGATATTCAACATTGTATTGACTTGGTAGCCCTTTCCGAACAAGCCCGCATATAGATGTCTCCAAGGGAGAGGGAAGAGATTCAAAGGCAAGTTAAGGATCTTCTAGAGAAAGACTACATAAGGGCAGGCCTTAGCCCTTGTGTGGTGCTGGTTCTTTTGACTCTGAAGAAGGATGGTTCGGGGAGAATGTGTGTGGATAGTAGAGCTATCAACAAGATCACTATCAAGTACCGCTTTCCCATTCCAAGGCTAGATGATATGTTGGATTGCCTTGCCAATTCAAAGGTCTTCTCAAAGATTGATCTAAAATGTGGTTATCATCAAATTCGAGTTCGCCCGGGAGATGAATGGAAAACTGCTTTCAAGACCCCTCATGGCCTTGTTTAATGGCTTGTGATGCCTTTTGGTCTTACCAATGCTCCAAGCACTTTTATGCGGGTAATGACTCAAATGCTTCAACCTCTCTTGGGTATATGTGTAGTTGTGTACTTCGATGATATTTTGGTGTATATTTGGTGTCTTGAAGATCACTCATCCCACCTCCAACAAGTCTTTGAAATCTTGAGAAGGGAGAAATTCTATGGAAACTTGAAGTGTAGTTTTGCCGTTGATAAAGTGGTATTTTTGGGGTATGTTGTGTCTTCAAGAGGGGTTTTCATGGATGAAGATAAGATTAAGGCCATTGTGGAATGGCCAACTCCTACTAGTGTTCATGAAGTGAGGAGTTTTCATGGGTTAGCTTCTTTCTACTAGAGGTTCATTGCCAACTTTAGTAGTATCGTGGCTCCTCTTACCGATTGCCTCAAGCAAAAGGTGTTCGTATGGTCCCAAGAAGCCGCCGAGAGTTTCAAATTGTTGAAGTCCAAACTTACCGAAGCTTCTATCTTGGCCTTACTTGACTTTGTCAAAACTTTTGAACTTGATTGTGATGCTTCGGGAGTGGGAATTGGTGGGGTCCTAAGCCAAGGTGGTCAACCTATTGCTTTCTTTAGCGAGAAGTTGAACGGGGCTGAACTCAAGTACTCTACTTATGACTTGGAATTCTATGCCATTGTCCAAGCCATCAAGCATTGGAGTTACTACCTTGCCTACAAGGAATTTGTTCTCAACACCGATCATGAAGCTCTTAAGTACATCAATAGCCAACAACACCTCAATAAATGGCATGCCAAGTGGGTGGCTTATCTACAACAATTCACATTCTCTTTGAGGCATAAATCGGGGATTCTCAACAAAGTGGCCGATGGTTTGAGTAGAAGAGTGGCTCTCTTGGTAGAAATGAAGAACAAGGTTGTTGGGTTTGAAGAATTTCGCACTTTCTATGCCGAAGATCCTTACTTTAGTAAGATAATCGATGCTTTGCAAAGGGGTGATAGAGGTTACCAATCCATGTTTCATGTTAAAGGATGGATTTCTCTTCAAAGAACTCAAGTTTTGTGTCCCTACATGCTCTTTAAGAGAGCAATTGTTGGCCGAAAGTCACAAGTTGGGTCGTTTTGGCAAGGATAAGATTTTAGCGCTGCTTCAAGATGCATATTATTGGCTGGGAATGAGTAAAGATGTGGGGGGCTATGTGCAAAGGTGCCAAACATGCCAACGGAGTAAGGGGACAGCCACTAATGCGGGGTTGTATTTGCCTTTACCGTTGCCGGAAAGTCCTTGGAAATGCGTATGGATTTTGTCTTGGAGCTTCCTCCTATGCAAAGGCGGAGTGATTCTATCATGGTGGTAGTGGATCGGTTCTCAAAAATGGCTCATTTCATACCTTGTAAGAAGACTATGGATGCGACTACATTGCCAATCTCTATTTCAAGGAGGTCTACAAGTTGCATGGTGTCCCTACTTCTATTGTCTCCGATAGAGATGCTAAGTTCCTTACCCACTTTTGGAGGACCTTGTGGAAGAAGATTGGTACCAACATATGCTTTAGTACTTCCTTTCATCCTCAAACTGATGGTCAAACGGAAGTGGTAAATCGGAGTCTTGGGAATTTGTTACGATGCTTAGTTGGTGAACATCCAAAAAGTTGGGATGGAATTCTTCCCTTCGCGGAGTTTGCTTACAATTTTCTCTAAACCGCACCATCCACACTTCCCCATTTGAAGCGGTTTACGGGTTGAAACCTTCTAGTGTGGTTGACCTCGTTCCTTTGCCAACCCCTAAGAAGAGACACTCCAAGGCAGAAGATATGGCTACATTTATGAAGAATATCCACTCTCAAGTTAAGCTCAACATTGAGAGTCGAATGCGAAGTATAAGGCGGCTGTTGATGCACACAAAAGGGAGGTTTTGTTCAAAGAAAGGGATCTTGCTTGGGTTATTTTGAGCAAGGATAGGCATCCTCACGGTGCTTACATGAAGTTGAACGATCGGAAAGTGGGTCCTTGTGAAGTCTTGTGCAATGACAATGCTTATCAAGTCCGCTTACTCTCTCATTTGAGCATCACATTCAACGTGCAACACTTGGTGCCCTATTTGCCGGAGGACACTGCTGTAACTTGAGGACAAGTTTCTTTTTAGTAGGGGAGTATGATGTAGTATGTAGTAAGGGTATTTATGTCTTTTGTATTGGGTCTATATATAGGTGTTGGAGTCCTTTCATTTGGTAGCTTTTATCATTTTGAACAATTATCTATCAAGAGCTTAGTCTCTTTTGTATCCCTTTTGGGAGTCTCTCTCTACATTATCTATATGGCCTCGTTTGATTCAGGGATTAGCTGTCTCGGATTGGACTAAACGCGTCTAATCCCGTGTTTTCCTTCTTTGGTTCCCGTTTCGCGCGTTGGGATTAGTAATCCTGGGATTGTTTTAATCTTTATATGGGGTGTATTATATAAATACCATGGGGGGATAAATAATCCCCCCATTCGTTTGAGAAACCTGCTTTGTTTTCATTTGAGATCTTGAGATTTCTGCTTCATGTGTTTTAGTTTTAATAATTTTTAGTCACATAAAACTATTTCTAAACCCTAGAATTTGTTTCAATTGATTTTTTGAAACCCTAGAATTTGGTACTTCCGAACGGGTATATTGATTAAGCAATATACTAGTGTAGGCGTGTCCAGATCTAGAACACTGGTATACTTTGTTCTAGCACTGGTATCTAGAACACTGATTTTTTCCTGCTTTGATATTTTGTTAATAGATGGATATCATTGGAAATGAGTTGGATTATACTTCGGAGGAGACCAAGGTGTTCACCATAGTGATGCATTTGATCAGGCAGAAAAAAATGGTGTGGTTTGGCTATAATTGTGGTCCTAGAATATGGTACTTCCGAACGGGTATATTGAGTAAGCAATATACTAGTGTAGGCATGTCCAGATATAGAACACTGGTATACTTTGTTCTAGCACTGGTATCTAGAACACTGATTTTTTTTCTGCTTTGATATTTTGTTAATAGATGGATATCATTGGAAATGAGTTGGATTATACTTCGGAGGAGACCGAGGTGTTCACCATAGTGACGCATTTGATCAGTCAGAAAAAAATGGAGTGTGGTTTGGCTATAATTGTGGTCCAAGTTGCTCTTGAGAGATATTACTCTCGACATGATTCTAGGTTTACGGAACCGAACCCATTCCAAGAACAAATAGATAACATCAATCGGTTAGTGCGTCGTAGTGACGTAACTTGTTTGGAGCAACTTCGGATGGATAGGAATTGCTTTATGCATCTATGTAACCTAATTGAAACAGTTGGGGGTTGTCCCATTCAAGGTCAGTTTGTTTGGAGGAGAAAGTTGCGATAATTTTGAACACCATAGCGCACTACCATAAGAATAGAGTTGTTAAGCACCACTTCTTCCGGTCAGGTTTGTTAGTAGGCATTTCAATGAAATTCTTTGGACTGTCATACGCCTGCAAGGTCAACTACTCGTCAAGCCTGAGCCTATAACTCAAGCATGCACAGATGATAGGTGGTGGAAAAATTTTCAGGTAACATTTGAAATTGAGTACATAACTCGTACGGATATTTTAAGTTTCTAAGTAAAAATAATTAACTTCTGGCAATATTTTTAGAATTGTTTGGGGGCACTAGATGGCACATACATTGATGTTCGATGATGTTCGAGTTGGTCCATCTGTCAAAGCAAGGTATAGGAATCGAAAAAAAGATTTGGCAACAAATGTGTTGGTGTTTGTAACACAAATATGTACATAATCTATGTCTTATCTGGTTGGGAGGGATCAGCAGCAGACTCCAGACTCTAGAATCTTGCGCGATGCTATTACTAGGACAAATGGGCTAAAAATTCCCACTAGTAAGCATATTTTTTTATTACATAGGTAACTTTATCAACATATTTCTTAAAAAAACGTACGTAACTTAGTAAATCAATCATACACAGGTTCGTATTACCTTGTTGACTCCGGCTACACAAATGCAGAAGGTTTCTTAGCTCCATACAGAGGAAAGCGTTACCATTTGAAAGAATGGGATGGTCCAGCTCCTTAGGACCATGAGTACTTTAATATGAAGCATGCCCAAGCCCGTAACGTCATTGAGAGGACTTTTGGTTTGTTAAAAATTCGATGGGCTATTCTTAGGAGTTACTCATACTTCCCCATTAGAACGCAGTGTCATATTGTTACGGCATGTTGTCTAGTCCATAATCACATTTGAAAAGAGATGAGTGTTGACCCACATGAACATGAACTTGATAACCTCGAAGAGGAATATAATGATGATGACTACATTGATATAGTTGAGACATCGGGTCAATGGACTGACTGGAGGGATGCCTTTGCACAACATATTTATCAAGAGTGGCAAGCACGAAGGGGCCATGGTGGCAATTAGAGTGCCCTTGTTATTTGTAACATCATGTCATTAATCATGTATTTGTTTTTAAGACTTTATTGGTGGCTTTGATCACGTACTATTTGTACGACTTTATGTACTTCTTTGAATACTTATTTGTGGGTTTGATGTCGTATATGGTTTTTGGACTTTATTTGGGGTTTTGATCATGTATTTGTTTGTAAGACTTTATTTATGGCTTTGAACACGAATTTGTGGACATTGATGTGCTTAATTGTGTAGAAATGAATGTGGGCATTGACTATATTAGGGATGGAGAAGCCTACGAAGTCTCGTAAGAAGGGAGGGAAGGCAAAGGAGGGAGGGAATGCCGAAGAAAACGTTGCTGATGCAATTAGGCGTTCATGGAATCAAAGGGAGGAAGATGCACTTCTTAATGCGATGAAGGAAATGGCTGAGAGTGCAGCTGATATGGTTGAGAACTTAGATGAGGCTCCCAAGGAAGCCGGTGGTGATTCAACCACGGTGAGCAAAATTGACAAGTCACCTAAAGAGCATTCAAAGAAAAAGGCCAAGGTTTTTGAGAACATCTTGGCTGGAATGAATAATTTTGCCGACAAGTTGGGGATATATTTTGAGAGGTTTGATGCTAAGCTTGAGATGCTTGGAGGTAGGATGGGTTATGCACATGACCTCTCAAAAAGAAAGAGCCAAAGTTAATGACGCACTTAGGAAACTTCCAGTCACAGTTGAGTCTAGGGTCATTGCCGGAATGGCAATCACCCAAGATGCACAAAAGGTTGATCACTTTTTCAGCCTTGATGATGAGGAAAAAATGATAATGGTGAAGAAGTTGTGTGACTTGTGTCCTTAAATTTCAAGTCTAGTTGGAACAAAAACTTAAAACTATGTTTAATTTTAGCTTTTGTTGGTCAGTGTGGGGTGCACTTTTAACAAATGTGATGCCTTTTGTGATGCACTTTTGGAACAGGCGCGTAACTTTATGTTATGCCTTTTTGTGATGGCTTTAGCATGTTATGTGATGGCTTTTAGCTGGTTTTTTTTTTTGTTTGGTTGGCTTTAGCATGTTATAATGCACAGGTTATGTCACATCTTGTTGGTTAGCATGCCCAGGTTATACCCACTTCTATTGTGATATATGCCGAGGAGCTGCAAGTTCCATGGGTGTTGAGAGAGATATTCTTTTGATTGGTAAAAGAAAATAAATTGAGAAGGCTTTTTGATCCGAAACAGTGCTAGAACAAATTCTTTGAATCCTTGATTGAGAATTTGGAATGCCCAGATTTTTTGCTTGATAATTTTTTGCTAGAACAAATAAATTGGAATGCCCAGATTTTTTGCTTGAGAATTTGGTTGGAATGCCGAGAAGTTAGTTGAATTGCTTGAGAAATTGATTGGAATGCTTGAGAGAAGGGGGAGAGAGAGAAATAGTCCTAAAATTAATCCTGAAAATTAATGACAGAATCAAACATGGGATTGGCCTCAACATGAGATATCCCAATATTAATCCAGCGCGAATCAAACATGGGATTGTATAAGATTCAGGACTAAATTAGTACCAGAACAAAATTCCAGGATAACTAATCCCGGGACTCTTAATCCTGCCTGTTTTAATCCCTGAATCAAACGAGGCCTATGGGTATTTGGGTTTGCATTAGCGTCATTCGTCAATCTCACTCTCAGGCCACCCCGAATCAAGTTGTCGCACTTAGGTCCCATCGGGCTCCGATCTCACTCTCAAACCATCTACGGTGTCGATCTTCCTCATTTTCCCATAAGATATCTCACTCTTTCTCTGTCTACCTCTCTCCCTCCACTAGTCCACTGATTTGTGGTGAGTCTTCAGTTTGAGAGAAGATTGCACAAAAGATTTGTGGGTTTTGTGGGTGTTCCGATTTGTGGGTTTTCAGAGAGGTGGTTTCTGGTTAAAGGGTTTTCAGATGGGTGGCTTCCAACTTTCGATATGTGGATTTGTCGGTATGATAGCATAATTGGTATGATGTGGGTATTTCTTTTTGTTTTTGAGAAGTATTTCAGGAGATAGAATGAATTTTGTGCCTTTTTTTTGGATTAAAGGAGTTTTTTTGAACCAGAAAGGAAACAGCTGAGCAAGCTCGTTTATCAAAGATCAAGTTGTAACGAGCCGAACTAGAGCTTCGTAAATACTTGCTGAGCCGAGCTTGAGCCCAGTTGTCTTAGCTCAATTCGAGCTCGAGCCATGCTCGGCTTTATCGAGCCGAGCTGGAACATGCCAATGCTAGGCTTGATTACAGCCCTATGCAAAAGAGAACAGCGGGTACTTTTGGCACGTAACTATTATATGCTTCCCTAGCGTAACACAAGAAGATCGCAACAAAGCTGCATGACAAATACTAACATGAAAAATAGTGCATTTGGCACATTTCACAGCCATTCTACCATGGAAATCACAAAAAGAAAGACATCTTACCAAGTATTTCAAAGTACGAAGAGAAAATCCTTTAGTATTGGACAAATGATCCTCAAGGCGACCAGGAGTTGCCACCTACAAAGACGCACAAAAACTAAGTTAATACCAAAAATGAAAATGGGGAGTCAACGAGATGAAATAAAAGATAACATATGCTACAAACTACCGCAATAAAACCAACACATCTACAAATGAAGTGAGAAAAGGTATCAATGAATCAGAGAACGGAACTTATCAAATCAATTTGTCACATAACGACTATCTAAACAAGCGTTTGTAGGTACATACAACGCAATGGGATCCTACACCATGGCGTGCACCATTTACGGTTAACTGCTTCATAAAGGACAACACCATAGTCCGGGCTCTGACTTCATCTCTAAAACGCGGTCACAATGGTAAGCATAGGCTAGGACGCACTGCAACAACGATTGGTCTCATAGCCCCGAGAACCTACATTCATGGGGCAGGATTTAGGCTTCGCATCAACATTGCAGGCTTAAGAATTAATTGTTTGGAGGCTAAAGAGGAAGGTGCGTTGAAGCAATTGTACCTATGGTACGTTATTCATAGGCACCTGCAACAGAGAGAGAGAGAGAGAGAGAGTACAATATGAACCATCGACACACCTAAAAGGTTGCCATCATCCGTGTCCAACACACCAGGGGCACAAGAAAATTTAACACGTGACACATTTGAGACACAAGTGTAACAGGTGAGACAAGTGCGGAGATTGGAGACACATGGGGTCACTTTACAATATAAAAAACTTGGTTCAAAGGTTAAAATTTATACTAACAGGGAAAAAAACTTGCAACTTGTGCCTCCTGGTATGTCTTTTGGTGGATCATCCCTTTGTAAGGTTAGTACTGGTTTCTAGTTAGGGTGTTTACGAATAAAATATTTGTATTAATTTTTAAAATATATAAAAATATCTATTCTCCTATTTTTCCCGCATCCCCCGCCATATTCGTGTCCCTGTTAATTTAGAATTGTCATGCCATGAGTCCATATCTCTGTCTCTGTCCGTGCCTGAGATTTAGTACATCATTTTTAGAATACGTCAACTAGTCTAATAACTTGATGTGACATCTCTAACAAACCTTATCACCTCGAAATTCCCACACTCCTGCTCATGCACTCTCTCTCACTCTCTCTCTCCCCCTCCCTCTCTGGTCAGCAAATCTACAATGCCATAAAGAGTTTTCCACTCCTCAGCTCGCCCAAAACACCTAGATCAAAATTTGTATTTCTACCCTCAAAAAGAGCTCGAATGAGCCAGGAATTTTTTTTGACTTGTACTAATCAAACCTTTAATAGCCAACACTAGAAGAATACATATACTTGCCAAAATTTGTACCAGGTACACAAAGTGGTTTACCAGTTCACTACGGAGGGTGGCACAAAAAATTTGTGAGGATTTAACAAGCAGGTCACACAAACTCGTACGAAAAAAAGGACAAAAAATACATCATCCTGCTATATAAAGGAACACTTACAACAATATGTGGCCGCTTCCCAAGGGCAATGCTTTGTTGCACATGATCAACCCCTCCAACAAGCTGCAAAATAAATGTTGAACCCACTTATTACAACATTCGATCATTCTAGGAGAAAACAAACAAATTGAGGACTATCAAATGGACTTCTTCAAAAGTATTAAAACCACAGAATAATATTTCCATCAGGTTAAAAGGTCAAGAATACAAAGTCAAAGTAAAAGGAGTAAGGTGTTTTGTGCAAGGAACTTTACCCAATCTTGTTTTGTTCTTTTATTTTGTGTACCTTTGGGATCCCGACCTCATTGTATTCACTTCATTTGAAAGCAAAACCATTCACTAACCCAATCTAAATAGACCACCTCAAATGCTTTTCATACAAATTTGCATTGAAAATTAGATGACAAAGTTAGGCCCCTTGCTAAACAAGGTGCCCAAGGGACAGATTTGGTAATGGGATAATACTTTTCCCAATCAAGTAACGGATAGTCGTATACAAAGTGCATGGAGGTCAAGCGAGCCAGACTCCCTAATTGTGTGAACACTTACTCAAAAGCCCACTTATAATGCATAGCAACAAACAAATTGTAATTGGTTGCAGGAAAAGGTTCATAGATGATGCCCTGATTGACCATATTACACAAAGTCTAATTGGACGCAGTACGATATAAACTTGTTTGATGAGTAAGACTACTTAAGAATAAAATGCTATTTATATGACTATTTGAAATCTACCCTGGAAAACATGGTTTGAAGTCTATACTTAGTTTCTTCTGGGTCATCTTGAGTTTCAGACATGTAATAACTACATATAACTGGATATTGTAAGTAAGATACGTATCTATCTGGTTATAGCAGCAATCAAAGCTCATAAGACATACAAACCTCATACATGTGAAATACAAAAATATCAAACATAAACTCACCACAGCACACTTTAAACCGATACCAGACCCTAAAGCTTCAAACTGTTCAGCAATCTGGATAGCAAGTTCCCTACAATAAAAAGGAAAAATTAAGATGACGCAAAATAGGTGAAGATTATGTACGAGTTCATTTTGTTTTTGCATCAAACAAATGGCTCATATAACAAACCGTGTGGGGGAGAGCACACAAGCGAAGAATGCTTGAGGAGTTTCCAAAAGGGCTTGGAGAATAGGAAGTGCGAAAG
The DNA here is from genome assembly GCA_018127125.1 of Rhododendron griersonianum. NCBI lineage: Eukaryota > Viridiplantae > Streptophyta > Magnoliopsida > Ericales > Ericaceae > Rhododendron > Rhododendron griersonianum. The sequence goes on along the minus strand of CM030791.1, from coordinate 96,425 downwards.
CTCCAGTTTTACCAGATCCTGTTTGTGCAAGCCCGATCAGGTCCTTTCCTATAAACACAAACTCCATACCGCAAAAAGGTCAGCATATAAAATGAATCCCGAAACAAAACACAAAGTGGTTTTAATTAAATTCAATAAAGACGCAAAATTTGAAGGCATGAGATAGATATAAACAAAGAGAAAGGACCTTCAAGTCCATGAGGAATGGCTTCGACCTGTATCTTGGATGGCTGTTTCCAACCTAGATTGTCACAGGCCTCTAACAACTGATCACATAGTCCAAGGTCTTTGAATGACTTCACTACTACTTCTTCCTCTGCCATGTTGAACTAGTAATCAACCGAAGAAAAAATAATTAATCAACTTAAATAGTACTGAATAGAAAATACTCCATCTACTTCTAAAATACTACGCCACCTTTGCTATCACCGATATGTTTACTAGAATCTTGAAGATTTCTTTGGATTGAATGATTTCAGGAGAAAAGAAAAGAAACTGAGGGAGAGGGGACTCTCTCCCACGTTTGGATGATCAAAATGGTGAGAAACGGTTAGAGAAGGAGGGGGAGGGTGAGAATCAGGAACCCCTTAAAACCCCCATTTCGTTTTTCACCAATATTGGCGAGATTCTGTGAGAAAGAGAGCTTCTTCCGATTTTACCCCTGCGCCGCTCCCCTAGCAGCCACCGCACCACTACTTCGAGAGAGGGAGGGAGGGAGGGGACAAACCGGCGAGTCGGCGCGACAAGAGGAGTCAAGGATACGACGATCGGTTTCTTCTCCTTTGTCGATGTACAGCTGCTTCCGATCTGGACTCTGGTTTGTTTTTGGACGAACGACAACTATTAGGTTATGGAAATATTGGAATCACGTTAGGGCTGAAATAAAATGAAAGTTTATATTGGCAAAACTTCACACTGACTTTTTTTTATCCTTTTCTCACCTATATTTTGTCATCTAAATGAGAGGGCGAGAAATCAGGACACAGAGAGTAAGAAAAAGAGAGGTACCTGTTCTTTTCTTTGCCGGACGCCGATTGCTGCCGAAGCTATCAAGCTCTGGTCGATTCTGAGGGTTTTTACGCGTGGCTTTGGGGGTTTTTACCCGGTTTAACTGCACCTTCCCTCTAACACTGTCTTACTTTTCAAATTAACCTGAAACTACCTAAGCCTTTCAACTTAGCCCTTTATATTAGTTAATTGTTGTCAAAGAGCCCATAATAGTTAGGGGTGAGCATAGACTGGATTGGTCTGGTTTTAACCACTACTTATGGATTATGAATTTAGAGAACCAAACCAACCCATAAAATTCATAAAACCAAACCAATCCAAACCATTCAAAGGCGGTTTGGTTTTGGTTTTGAACCACGGTTCGCTTAAAATTGAGATATCATCACTATAAACTATTTTAAGTACTTAAAATTGCATAGATAACTTAAACTAAAAGTTATATTGAAATTAGTATATTAAAATCATAAAAATTCACTAACATCAACTAACTAAATAAGAATAGAATACATTAGAAAATAATTTACTGAGAAAAAAGGGTAGGAAATCACTTGACTAAGCTCAAACTGTGTATGTTTAGCGTAATGAAATTGTAGGAATAGGAAGTTTAGGAAATTAATATTAGAATTGAAAGAAAAGAATAGGGTGTGTATGTTTAGCGTAATGAAATTGTAGGAATAGGAAGTTTAGGAAATTAATATTGGAAGTGAAAGAAAAGAATAGGGTGGTCGTGGTGGAATAGAGTATTAGATAAGGAAATTAAGTTTATTAAGTATATCTAAACAAATTATATATATGTATATATATCACACGGTTCGGATTGGTTTGGAACCAAAACTATTAACGTAAATCCATAAACCAAACCATTTAACACGGTTTCTATTTTTTTTAAAAAGAGACCTAACCACATCATTAAAAAACCAAACCAAACCATTTGGTTTGGACTGGATTCACGGTTTCATGGTTATTTTGCTCACCCCAATAAAAGTGCTCAAATGATTTTTTTTCTCTCTCGAAATGTGATCAGAACGCCCAAAATGATAGTACTCTCATAATGTTGGCTTGATAGTACTCTCATAATGTTGATGGAGAGTGAACTAATTTCTTGTCTAGATCGGTAATGCTTAAAATGAACCCACAAACCAGATTATTTTCATGATTTGGCTTACTATGAGTTTCTAACCGAACCACTTCATTCCCATAATTTGGCTTTTTATTAAGGACTTGAATCCCTTGACCTGGAGTAATTCATTTTCACAATGATTTGACTTTCATCTCAATGGGTGGTACCACCCAAGCCATATGTCCTCGTTTATCATTTTTATTTTTTATTTTTACAAATGGCTTGAACCCCTGGGGAAAAGCTCACAAAATTCATATATGAATTCAGTCATGTTAGGTCTACACTCAGGGATGGCAATCGGGGCGTTCGGGACGGATATGGGGAATTCATAACCGAACCATTCGGAGTTCGGGTAATCCCCGAACCGACTGGATTACCGAACCAAACTCGTTTTTTTATCCAAAAAAAAGAGAAAAAAAAGGTAATGACTTTAATTTTCAAGAGACAAGAGTATGGGCAGATCTGAAAAGATTTGTTCGATTCAAGTTTTTGGGGTGGATTCTGATCGATGGGTGAGAAAGAGAGAGAGAGTGCTACAACCGGATTGTTCTAATAGATTGGTATACAGAGCTGAGAGAAGAAAAGGGGAGTAACAGAGAGAGAGGAGTACCTGTGATTGGGAGAGAGAGAGAGAGAGAGGCGACGGCGACGACAGTACCGTGAAGGGTGAGACCAGAGGAGAGGAGGGAGTGGGTTTGACTCGTTTGAGGTATGACGGCGTGAAAAGTTCAAGTGAGTGCCACCTGCTGTTATAAATATAAATAAAGGGTTATCACACTCCTGGTCCTTAGACCTTAACACATGCAAACTTTGGTCCCTATATTTTTGGATGCATGCACTTCGACCTCTAGTCTCTTTTAACTCCTATATATATATATGTGTGTGTGTGTGAAGGGGTAATTTCGTAATTGTTTGGTTTCAGTTCGGTTCGGTTCGGGGATCGACTAAACCATATCCGAACCAATACCCGTTTGGTTATCCAAGGCCTCAACCATGCCCATACCCATGGGAAATTTTTCGGTTATGATTCGGGAAAAATTTTCGGTTACGGTTCGGGTACCCATCGATTCGGTTCACTTTGCCATCTCTGGGTCTACTATCTCTTAGTTTGGGGTGCTTGAACATAATTATATAGCAATTTAAAATTCTAAACCTTGTTCCATTGTCATTTGGTTCTGCTAACCCCTGAGTTCATCATGGGAACATGGATCCGAGAGAGTGAGCAATCTCAACCGTTTGAAAGTATTTTCAACAGTCCGGATTTTTAAAAAACTCTTCCAAGAAATAATTATTCACTTCCATAGAAGAGTTTATTTTAAATCCGAACTGTTGAATGCAGAAATGGACGGCTGTGATTACAGTGCCCCCGCTTCCGTGCCTGAAGGCACGACGCAACACGTTTTTGAACGTGACTAAGATGAAATATCAAGTGTGTAATTTTTTTCTTGGTCGAGTAGTGTGTATTCAAATTCTGAAAATGGTCCAACTTTCGAAAGTCTGAAATCTGAGGAGTGCAATTGTGCCCATTACAAAAGTCACTAATTCAAACGCATTAGCATAAAACAATTAAAACCTTTATGCACCCTCACACTAAAACTACTTAATCTCAATAGAAGATATTACCCAAATAATCAAAGCAAATGCAAAATTGTTAAAAAAAATTAGGGAGCTGTTATTCAAGATTACATCAACAAAACTTGTCACGACCCAAATCTAGCGGATTTGAATAGCGTGACTGGCCAGTAAATTCGTCCCACTAAAGGCCTCTATTGAAAACAAATAAGTTTAACATTGCGGAAGCCATTTCTAATAATAAAAAGTCACTAGATTTATTTATTCATTATATTAACGGCAACATAGATCACATCTTCCTTTTGTTCATTACATGTCCATTACATAAGCTTCTATAGTATTGTTACCTGCTCGTCCTTCTAATTTTGATTATCTGAAAAGAAAAGAATTCAACAACATAAGCCACTGCTTGTGTGAGATTATGAATTATCAGAGTTACATGAGCTACCATGAAATTCTTTTTATCAAAGAAAAAACAGGAATCATAATTTCAGTTTTCATGGCTTGAACTGTAACCAAAACTATAACTTCAGTTTTCCATGGCTTAGACTGTAACCAATATCATAATTTCAGCTTTTCATGCCTTAAGCTGTAACCAAAACAATTCTGTGTATAACATAACATAATAATATGATACCATCCAATGATTACTGCCGGTAATGAGGGAGCGACCCCAACGCGCATAACGTGAATTGATCAATTCAATTGGACACCAGGCTGTGCCCCCTTCCATTCCGCCCCTATAACACCGTTCCAACTTGTGACACCCCGCTTTCCAATGGCCGGCGGTACTGCAGGATGGCAGGCTCCGTCCGGACGGGAAGGGGGGGCAAGTTATAGTTTATAAGAAAAGATCCCTCCTACTTGTACAAGGCCTTTTAAAGCCGTGAGGGCGGGCCAAAGCGCATAGGAACTTCGCAGTTAAGCGTGCTCACCCTGGGGTAATCCTTCTGGTACGAGCACATTGTGCTGTACAGAACTAAGTGCCACACCATGGCCACCAGGGGAAGGTTGCTGGGCCCCTGTGCAACGAGGACGTTGCATCCCTAAGGAGGGTAGATTGTGACACCCCGCTTTCCAATGGCCGGCGGTACTGCAGGATGGCAGGCTCCGTCCGGACGGGAAGGGGGGGCAAGTTATAGTTTATAAGAAAAGATCCCTCCTACTTGTACAAGGCCTTTTAAAGCCGTGAGGGCGGGCCAAAGCGCATAGGAACTTCTCCCGGGGTAATCCTAGGATGGGTGACCTACTGGGAAGTCTATGGGTTTTGGGCGTCCAAAGCGGACAATATTGTACAAAGATGGAGCGGGTCGTTACAGGTGGTATCAGAGCACAACCCTGGTCTACTTGTACAAGGCCTTTTAAAGCCGTGAGGGCGGGCCAAAACGCATAGGAACTTCGCAGTTAAGCGTGCTCACCCTGGGGTAATCCTAGGATGGGTGACCTACTGGGAAGTCTATGGGCTTTGGGTGTCCAAAGCGGACAATATTGTACAAAGATGGAGCGGGTCGTTACACAACTAGTATCTTTAACGTCCCCTAGATTTCAGGGACATCGTTCAGATGTATCGATAATACTTTTTTTTTCTTCCGTAAATTGTGCAAAACATCATAATTCCATGGCATATTTGCTACAAAAGAATTCAAATGTTAAATAACCATACTCTAGTAAGTTCAAAATATAATCCTTACAAAAATTCATGTAATTGAGATAATTCATAACTCACCTCTTTGATTCTGAAATTAACCGTAGGATCTATTGAATCGTACTGGTCCTCCTTGCAATTCCCTTCCTTTTTTTTTCTCTCTCCCCTATTTCTTTTCCCCCTCTCCTCCTCTCTTTCCCTCTATTTTTCCTTCTATTTGCTTGCTAGTGGTGGTGTGTGCCGTCTGTGTTGTGTTGTGTGAGGTGTGTGTTGATGTGGGTGTGGTATTTATAGTAGAAGGGTTAAGAGAATAACTCAAGCATATTTCTTCCTTAATTAACCTTGTGGAATAATTCTAAGAATATTCTTTTGTGCCCAAACATATTCCTAGAATAATAAAATCTAGGGGTTTGATGCCGATAATATTCTTACAATAATAAAATCTACGGTTTGATGCCGGAAATATTCTTTTGATGCTTAGGATAAAATCTAGGGATACCTAGAATATTCTTTCTCCGGACTATTCTTCTTAAAACCCCACGATGCTACGTTTTGTGGCAACTTGTGCCACAATCTAACGCCGTGGTGCGTTGTTAGCAAGGTTGGTACAATATCTAAAAATCTCTGAAAAAAACATACAAGGGTAATTTTTGGGTAAATTACAGTTAACCCCCTCTAACTATGCCTCGGTGACACTTAACCCCCTCTAACTATTATTTTTGGCACTTAACCCCCTTTAATTAACTGAAATTCAAACGGTCATAACTTCAAACGGTCATAACTTCTTCGTCCGAAATCGAAAACATGCAAATTATATATCGATTTCGAGATCTTGAAGTCAGCTTTCTAATGACACCAAAATCACATCACGATTCAAAGCACACAGAAAGTTATGATCAAAAGAGTAAGGGCTGGTAGACAGAAAGACCGTTTTGATCATAACTTTCTGTGTGCTTTGAATCGTGATGTGATTTTGGTGTCATTAGAAAGCTGACTTCAAGACCTCGAAATCGATATATAATTTGCATGTTTTCGATTTTGGACGAAGAAGTTATAACCGTTTGAAGTTATGACCGTTTGAATTTCAGTTAGTTAGAGGGGGTTAAGTGCCAAAAATAATAGTTAGAGGGGGTTAAGTGTCACCGAGGCATAGTTAGAGGGGATTAACTGTAATTTACCCTTTTTTTAATATCTAAATCCTAACGGTAAACGGCCCGCTAAATGTTAACCCTTTATTAGTTTATTTTTATCATTTTTATCGTCTTATTTGTATTTTTAAAAGTCAGGGCGTTACATCCTCCCCACCTTAAGAAATTTGGTCCTCCAAACTTGGTGAAACTTAGGAGTTAAACGTAGTGCAATCATACTTTATTCAAAAAGCTCCGGGTATCGTGCTCTCATGTCATCCTCTTTTTCCCACGTGGCTTCTCCACCGGATTGGTTATCCCACCAAACTTTAACTAGTGGAATTCTTTTATTTCTTAGCCGTTTTTCTTGACGATCCAAGATCCTAGCCGGTCGCTCTTCATAAGTTAAGTCCTGCTTCAGTTCTATTGGCGGCATGGCTAATACGTGTGATAGGTCTGACACATAGGGCTTTAGCATTGACACGTGGAAAACGTTGTGGATGTTGGCGAGCTCGGGAGTCAAGGCTAATCGGTAAGCTACCGGTCCTATTCTTTCTATGATCTCAAATGGACCAACGTATCGTGGGTTTAATTTCCCTTTCTTTCCAAAGCGCAATACCCAATCTTTAGAAATACCCCTTTCATTGGTGAAATCTTTAGAAATACCCAATCTCCTTCGTGAAATTCCACCTCCCTTTTTCCGGCATCCGTGTAATTTTTTTGACGACTTTGAGCAGCTTCCAATCTTTCTTGAATGAGATTGATCTTTTCTGTCATCTCCTGAATGATATCGGGTCCAGGTAATTGCGTCTCACCTACCTCTGTCCAACAAGCTAGGGACCTACACTGCTTGTCGTATAAAGCTTCATAAGGAGCCATACCGATGCTTGCTTGATAACTGTTATTTCCATAAATCAAAAGATCAAGAAGAATACAAGCTAGGAATTACCAACTTTACCCCAAGTCAAACTTAACTCTTCTTCTTGATTAGCACCCTGTGCCCCTTCTTGATTCCATGGACTTCTCGAGAATCACCACCTCGATCTCCGGTTCAAGCCGGCTTCGAAACCATACGACCAATGTAGATTGAAGGCATGATTGTATGTATTTGAAAAAGTAACAAAGGTTTTGACCCAAACTAAATCAAATTAGAAAAATACATGGGAAATGAGTATTTTCATAGATTGACAAAAATATGATCATGCAATTGAAATCATCTTTAATGCATGAACACACGAACTCGGGATCCTGCTGGGCGTTAGCGCCTAACACCCAAGTTAATAGTCTTCGACGAATCTGAACCATTGATTGCCGAGACGGACGGTAGAGATTGGCGCAACACCCATGCTGGGCATTAGCGCCCAGCAGAATCCCAGCTTCTTGAACACACCAAGAGTAATTTAGGAAAGGGTTTTCTCCCTCTAAAAAGTGGGCTGATGCAAGTGTGTACCCTAATTGGGAGGAAAATGAGTATATATAGTGTCAAGTACGAGCCCAATCATGGGCCAATCAAAATGTGACACATGGGCAAAAATGATGTAATCTGGTGCATTTTAGTGCGGCGCTACCAGCCCTTAGGAAGCGCCACGGAACGCTACCCACGCAAGGAGGCGCAAAGAAGCGCCATTCAATCTCTTGCATAGAGCTAGGAGAAGCGTTCGAGCGCAAAGGAAGCGTTATTCAATCTCTTGCATTTTCGCTAGGAGAAGCGCTAAGGAACCGCACCGAAGCGCTACTTGCGCCAGCTAGGTAACTCTAAGGAAAGCAAATTTGACATGTTTTTTCACTGGTCATAAATTGAAGGCAAGGCTTTTCCGTGCCTGAGACAAATTTGACATGTTTTTTTTCCTTACCAAGGCTAACCAAAGAATTTACTTAAAGGCAAAAACAATAATCTAAAGCCTAAGATCGATGTTTAATCAAGGGTAATTCTCTAAAAGCTTTATGCTGTGTTTGGTTTGTGTTTTGAAAAATAGTAGGAGTAATAAGTGAAGAGAGATAGAGAGAGAAATATTGAAAGTAGGGGGAATTTTTTGAAAAATGCTTTTTGAAAAGCAAAGAGAACAAGGCATAAAGGCATTAGAAAAACTCATTATGCATGGAAAATCGTTTAGACTAGATGTATAATGCATGCATATGGATATACCTTTCCGAAACAAGCTCCAAGCCCTTTGAACTTTGCACAAGCTTTTTCAACTTTTCTTGAACCACTGGGCGGAGACTCTAGACATAATCCTACCCTTCAATCCCAATTACATAAAAGCAAAATGGTTTGATACAACCCAGAAAACGCCAATATTACTAACACTTTTATCTACCCAAATTGTTCTCTCAAAAACCCGTATCTTGTTCACAGTTGCTTAGGGCTATCCAGAGTTGTTCATCTTCGTGTTGTTCCTGCCCAATTAGTAGTGGATCCGAGACCCACGACTTCGCGATAATTCTGTAGTATAGTATAGTAATTGTAACTTATTTTTTCTTCAAAAATGCTTACTTTACCAATGCTAACTCTTATATGAGCTATATGAGGTATAGACGTAAGCATTTTTGCCGAACACTAATAAACCTTTTTGTTTTTGTACTCAAGCATACAAATCAGCGATCATAAACATCAAGATATCACAAGAAGACCACAAATACAATCTTTTTGGTGAGACGCTTGTTCTCCAATAGAGAGTACATAAATCTACAGTAATGTCCATTTCACAGGAAACAAATGAAAGAGAATAGGGCCAGATGATACAAACCATTTTGCAAGGACCACTTATTCTCTATTAAAGGGTCATTCTGTTTTTTTCTGATACGAACCAAATAATTGAGGATCACTCTGATAGTACACAACTTCTCCAGTGTCACTCACATAGTTGTCCTCGCGGACGCTTCTTGCCATGTAACTGTACAAGTGAAACGGAATAGGTCCCGGTGATTTTCTTGGCTCCCGGTAGTATTCTCCAAGCATTGGCTTAGCTGCCTTCGTCTGCATTGCAATAACATAAAAAAAAAATCCTTTAGCATTTTTAATAGGGAACAAATAATCAGACATTTTTAGTGAAATTAAATCAAATCCTTACCGCTTCTATAAGGTGATAATGGGGAATCTGAGGGAACAGATGGTGAACAACATGAGTTCCTATGTCATGGTGGATACTGTTGAACATTCCGTAATCACGATCGACTGTCGTAAGCCCTCCCCTTAAGTAGCTCCATTCCTGTTGAGTGAAAACACAGGACATGAACATGACATACTCAATTTGATTCGTCAATCTATATTACACCGAACCCTTCAAAACAAATATATTCGAAGGACACGTGCATGTTGAAAATTCTTCAGTTGGACATTTACCGAGGAAGAATGTTTATTAGTATATTCAAGTTAATTGTAGACTTGTGCCTAAAAATCTCACATGATTCATGAAATGGTGAAGGCAAACTTCTAAAATAGTAATTCAACTAAAAAATCAAAAAGGAATCTTAAGTAGGTAAAGTCTACACACTCCCTTCCCTTTAAAGGTGTGTACTATATGCACATATTATGTGGTCTATATTGTGTCACCTCATAATATATGACCTCAGTCACTTAATAGGTCATTCATAACTTTTTTCCTAAAAATCGTAACATTTTAGTGCACCTCATATCTTTTATAATAAAAAATCGTAACTTTTTAGCAATAGGATTCATAACATTTTGGTGCGTTTCGTAACTTTTGTACTCCATTATGTTCCGTCCAAATGCGTTCAAGGAACAACGTTACCTATCGGCAGGGAATGTTGTACAATTGTTGTGAAAGGGCGTGCCAAGATCGTGTCGTGGTCTAAACGAGAAGTGAACCGTCGTGCCCTACTTCTGACTTCCACGCAAACGATTGCGTCACAACATCAAAACGCCGTGAAAGTTGATTCGAAGGTGCCTTGCTCGTGAAGGACTTAATAATTCAGTGAATAACAATATAAAACAAGAAACAAACAAAAAGCCATTTGTATTTCCGTGAATAAAGTGACAATAGTTATATGAATTGAAAAGAAAAACAAGTAAGAACTCTCTAATATTGGAAAGAGGAGCCTTTGATGAAAGAAAAAGTACTAAGTTAGGAAACTAAAAAGGTAAAAGCTAGGAGGCTGTAGATAATTGACTGGATATTGAATGATGAGTAGAGAGCCTTGGGCCTGTCTTACTTTCCCCTATTTATAACAACAAATCCCCTGAAAAACAGCACAGAGGGCCTTGAAAGTGGGCCACATTCCAACCTCTTCAAAAACCGGTCCCGCTTATTCAAAATGCTTAAAATATGTACCACCGTTGATAATGATGGAAACTATCTTGATTGATGCCATGTGGCCCTTTGAATCGGTCAAAAACTAAAAAACTCCTATTTTTCAGGGCCTATTCTGACTTTTATGTATGCACGAACTATTTTTGCTATAAAGATGGCTCACTTATGCTCCATGTAGCAATAACGTCTTTGTAGCCGTTATAGTGGAGGAATATTCCCAAAAAAATAGCCCAGAAGGCCTTGAAAAACAGCACAGATGGCCCTGAAAAATGTTGGCGATATTTTGCTTGCCAGTAGTGATCTTGGTTTGTTGAACGAAACAAAGAAATTTCTTTTAGGAAACTTTGAAATGAAAGATATGGGTGAGGCAGCCTACATGATAGGAATAGAAATATTCCGAAATAGATCACGTAGATTGTTAGGGTTGTCTCAGAAAGGCGAAAGCATATATTGAAAAAGTTTTAGAGAGATTTGGCATGAAGAAATGTTCATCTACTGATGCCCTTATTTAGAAAGGGGATAAATTTAGTCTTATGCAATGCCCACAGAATGAATTGGAATGTAAAGAAATGGAAAGGATTCCCTATGCATCTGCAGTAGGAAGCTTAATGTACGCACAGACTTGCACGAGACTAGATATTAGTTTTGCTATTGGTATGCTAGACATATATCAAAGCAATTCCAGAGTAGAGCATTGGAAAGCTGCAAAGAAAGTGATGAGGTACTTATAGGGTACTAAGGATTACATGCTCACATCTAGAAGATCTAATAATTTAGAGGTGATTAGCTACTCGGATTCAGATTTTGCTCGATGTGTTTATAGTAGAAAATCTACTTTTGGCTATTTGTTCCTTCTTTGTGGAGGTGCAATATCATGGAAAAGTGCTAAATGAACTATCATAGCTTCATCCACTATGGAAGCAGAATTCGTGGCATGCTTGAGGCCACGGTTCATGGTTTGTGGTTGCAGAATTTTATTTCAGGACTTGGGATTGTCGACTCTATTGCCAAGCCACTGAAAATTTATTGTGACAATTCTGCAGCTGTTTTTTTCTCCAAAAACGACAAGTATTCTAACGGTGATAAACACATAAAATTGAAATACATTGCCGTTAAGGTAGAAGTTTAAAAACAAAGAGTGTCAATACAACACATAAGCACACAACTTATGATTGCAGATCCATTAACGAAGGGGTTACTGCCAAAGACATTTAGGGGTCATGCCAATAGTATGGGTCTTGAACGTCACTCATAGAAATTATTATGATCCCGGAGTGTTTTATGCTTTTATGTTGTTTGACATTTAGAGATCTCAATAAAAGTGTTTCTGATATTTTTCCGTGAATAATGTGTACGTATATTTATGTGAATGACAAATAATAGGAATTGTCTTTGACAAAGGACATATTATTGTTGGACCTATAAGGTGTATGACTATGTTGAATAAGTTGTCAGTGTTCATAGTACATGGAAGGAACTATGTTAATATCGATGTAGAACCGCCATGACTCACATTGGCGGTTTGTTCAGTCATAGTATTACGGTTGATCGAGCTGGGTTATGAACTTATACAGTTTTATAGCGCGCCTAATGTTTCCGTATAAAGCAACTTGAGTTATAATGCGGGCCAAGTGGGAGAATGTAAGAAATTAATGGCCCTCATTAATGCGATGGCCGGCTTAGCTTTCTCCTCTCGCTTTTAAGGTAACGCGTAATAACTTTCCGACTCTTTCACATTAACTTTCTGACTCTTTCACATTAACGCTCTTTCATTAATGGTGGTAGATGAAACTTTTGTTTTAAGAAGAGGAATCGGTCTCTCTTAGAAGTTTGTTTAGCTATTACCATCAATTAAGCTATCATTTATAGTTATAAAGTCTTAAGAGAGAAACTGTCCCTCACAAGAGCTTATGCTCTTCACAGTTTCTCTGCAATGGATCCAGGTACTATGCTCTTCTGTTTACGTTTTCCGCAGTATGTTTTATTAGTGAAAAAACATGATAGTTCAAGATCTTAATTAATGTTATTTTATATATATATATATATATATATATATACACACACACACACACACATTCCAGATCAGGTTAGGGATCCCTGATCTGATCTCGATCCGCACCTCCCATTTCCCGATCGAATTTCGATGATCCAAGCAGCTCAATGTGATCAGAACGTGATTTTAAAGGTACTCACGAAAAATCAGCAAAAAAAAATGATCAGGAAGGGCTTCATCCGAACAGTTTTTTATTGAACAGTTCAATAAAAACTTGCTCAAATTAAGCCCTTCCCGGTGTTTTTTTATTGTTGCCGATTTCTCGCTGGTACACATAAAATCATGTTTTGAACACATTGAGCGGCTCAGATCATCGAAATTCGATCGAGAAAGGGGAGGTGCGGACGGTCCTGACCGTAAGAGTTGTGGACTTGATCGAGACTATATATATAGCTATCTCTCTCTCTCTCTCTATATATATATATAGTTATTCATTGTGTGTAAGTTATTCAATGTAAATATATGCAAGATGCTACATACACTATCATCCATCCACTACATCATCCACTACATTTTTTGTGGGGCTCATCCCGGGTCCCAAAAAAATACAGAAAAATGTCCATAAATTTTAGAATAATATTTTATGTGGCCCTGTAAAAAATCAGCTCTAACGGATATCGGTAAGTATTATTTCTTGATTTGTAGGGGCAAAACTGCTCAAATGCACAGTTTTGCCTCTACGAATCAAGAAATAATACTTAGCGATATTTGTTGGAGCTGATTTTTTACAAGGCCCCATAATATATTATTTTAAAATTTATGAACATTTTTCTGTATTTTTTTGGGATCCGAAGTGGATCCTACAAAACATATAGTGGATGGTGTAGTGGTTGGATGTAGTGTACCTAGACTTATTGTAAATATATATAGAGACAGTTATTCATTGTGTGTAAGTTATTCATTGACAATATATATATAGTTATTCATTGCATGTGAATATATATATATTCACAATGAATAACTTACACACAATGAATAACTTACAGTCACCATCACTAAGTTGCCCACCCATTAACTTCCCTATTAGTGTTTCCTCATTGTTTATTCAGATGACCGACTCTGCTAACTAACCCTTTGACTTAAATTATTTTTTATTTTAGAACTAATTATGTAATGATAGTTAAACTATTCTGTGAACGTTTACTACGCAATTAAATGATTGTGCAATAAATTCAATAGTATAATATTTTAAAAACATTCCAAAATAAAAATTTGGCCTTGCATATTTGAAACACTTCAAAAATTCAGTAAAAAAATGTCTTGACTTTTTATTACATTTTGACAATTACTACTTTGTGTTTTAGTAATTAAGAAACCAATAAAAGAAATAAACTATTTGTATTTAAAAGAATTCTAACTTCAATTTTTAAAAATTAAAAATAAATCTTTTTGTTTTGTCGACGGGGAAGAAATAGAGAGGCTTGCAGGAAATTTTTTTTTTGGGGGTTAATTAATAGGGTTACACGTTTCTTAGGTAACCGCTAATTTGTTGTAATCTATCGTAACATTTTAAAGGGTCCAGATTAATTCTCAAACATTCAATGGTAAACAATGGGGGTGCATATGATATACATCCACATAAGGGGTGTGTATTGTAGCATTTCCCTCTTAAGTAATACTATGAACTTTTTGTCATTTTGCATGTCTGAGGTATGTAGATGAATCCAAAAATTCCATGAATCGACACACGATACCCCGAGTCTAGGCAACAACAGTATCGTAAGTGATAACAAGAACATTTGCACATAATTTCCCCACAAACCTAAAAAGAGGCACTAGAAAACATTGTTAGTACCTTGCCACGGTACCAAGGAAGCTTCTGCTCATGGCCATGGTGATGCAAGTAAGTAACAAAATCGAACCACATAACAAAAACCTGCAGAGTTATAAACCCGATTCAGAGGAGTTGATTAAGTCCAAGCCAAGTGGAGCTAAACTAGTTTTGAACCAGTACGTTCTTTCCTATCTGCTGAAATTTGAGGAACTCTTATTGAGAATACAATGGTACACTTACCATGAGTGGAACACCGTAGATCTTGAGCATTTCGACAAGCCCTATTAGCTTGGTTAGGTAGTAAATCAGGCCAACCATCAGGGCCCAACAAATGGTTGAAGTGATCACGTACATCCTCTCATCCGGATGGAATAAACTACTATAAGGATTGAATTGAGAGCGTTTCTTCCCCGGAGTCCCAGTCCACTGTAATCCAACCCAATAGTAGTTAAGTTTTCTCAGAAGATTAGTGTCATGAATGAATTTATTGAAGGATTCTTACCAAATATATGGGTTGTGCAAACAGGGGGAAAGGCATTTTAAATCGGAGAATTTTGACTTTAATATCCAAAGACTTGTATCTACCCTCGGTAATCTGGAACCATACGAATAGTTAGACCCATAACAATACGATCATCAACGATCTTATGACCAGAAAGGGGGAAAATAGGAGTTGGTTAGGCGAAATCGTAGCATTACCGGTGCCCATGCTTCATCATGTTCAACATTTCCATGGTTCTGATGGTGCATTCTGTGGCTAATTCTCCTGTAACATCTCTCACAGCATATAACATTCATCTTTCTTAAAATCAGGCAAGACAGATGTACAAATAGAAGCATTATTAAGTAGGAAGGTAATCAAGAACACACCATCCATGGTAAGGTACGAGAATTGAAGAATGCAGGAGATGCCCAACGATACAGTTCAGCAAGGGACTGTCGGAAAAGCTTCCGTGGCCGCTGTAAAAACCCGGAAACTCAATACAAAATTTCATGTTTTCTGTCAAATCAATTTTGCAAATTAACACTTCTCAAAAATTTGTTTCCAAAATTAAAACAGTAGTCATTTTCTAGTGGTGTTCTTGTTAAAACCATCGTTTTGAACAGGAACCCTAATAAATTGGTTGGGTAGGAGCATGACAAAGAGTTAGACTTATTCCCCAAGCTCGCAGGTTCAACTCTCACTGCCAACTCTCACTGCCAGAGAAACCCCTTTTCTGGGATTAGTTAAGGTGCGAGTAAGCTAGCCTGACACCCGGTTGTAGCAAATGAAAAAACTATCGATTTAGTGAATTGATTTAGAAATTTTAGAAATCAATTTTTAACAAATTGATTTGCAAAGGGGAAATTTGAACAATAAAAGTAGGTGAGCATTATGTTACCAATCATGACCAAGCACAAATAGTGCCCAAAACATGGTCCCCTGTGCAGCCCAGTAAAGTGGCCAAACGGCCCAATTGTTGAAGTAAATTGCAACAACTGCAAGTCCGAAAACAACAAGGACATCCCAAATCACATAACTCAGAGACTTCCATGGGTCCTTCACCCAACAGTGCTTGGGAATGGCAGCTCGAATCTCGGCTATCTTAAACGGAGGAGGGGCCCTCGGGTCAAATTCCCCTTCCTTGTCGAACATCTTAACGTGATCAACCCCGTTAAGAGACGAGCCATTCGGTGAAGCTACAAAGATAGTTATTAAGCCATTAGCACCGCGTAAAAAACGATCATCTATGGTCATTTCTGTGCATTCAACCTACTCTATAGATAGTGAACATATATACCTTTACCCATCTGGAAGTTGCTGGAGGCAGTCTCTTCCGCAGCAAATTCTTCAGATTCCCCTATTGCAGCCTTGATATCTACCTCTGTATATATAAATGTACGTACGTATAGACCTTTTGTTGTGCCAGAGTTTTTGACACCAGTATGGAGCATGCAATTGAGGTCCAGACCGGGTTGAAGCCAATTTGCTTCCCCCTCTGGCTCCTGGGTTTTGCTGCTTCTTCAATAGCAGTACTCTACAAGTCTGTGGTGTCTATATACAGAGTCCCAAAACCTTTATGTGTGTCCGCATAAAACCTTTATGTGTGGGGAAAGGCTACAATACACACCTCTTAAAAGGATGTACGATATGCACCTATTTTATGGTTCGTTCATAACATTTTAGTGTGTTTCATAACTTTTGTTCTAGAATTCATAACCTTTTAGCAGTTCGATTCGTAACATTTTCATTATGATTCATAACATTTTGGTGTATCTCGTAACCTTTATACGATTCGTAACTTTTTAGCAATATGATTCGTAACATTTTCTTCACAATTCATAATATTTTGAGGGTGCATATGATACACACCCAAATAAGGGGTGTGTATTGTAGTCTTTCCCGTGTCTGCAAACGTAGATTGGGAGTTGATTTTGTGTTATTTTATTTTATTTTTAAAACACAAAGTGGGAGATTGGGGTAATTTCTGTCTCACAAGAAGAGAAACTTGGGCAATGAAAACCTAACGGAAATAATTGAGGTGCGTGTAAGTTGATCCGGACAATCTAGTCGTCGAAAAAAAGAAGAGAAAATCACGTAAGATCCTTTGTAACTAGTTTTTGGTGTACCACTGTATCGGTGTATTTTGGGTCATTAGATTGTGTTAATTTTTTTTTTATTTTTCAAGAATTTTATGTTATCCAACGGCCGACAGTTCTTTGGTATAGAGATACAGAGAATTTCGGTACAGAGAATTGTTGTTACTAATATAATATTTTACATTTATAAATTATTTAATTGGTCATTGAGATGATATTTGTCATCTATTTGTGTTTTTAGGTAGGCTCCTATAGAAAGTATTCTCCAAGTAAAAGATTGATAACGTATATACCGACTCGATCTGAGCTCTTTTATTGGCCATCAGATTCGAATCCATATTATTTAAGAATCAATTATAATAAGATACTATATGATTGTTCATATACTTGACAATCCCTATATAAAAAGGTTAGATTATTATTTTTATAAAAAAAGAAATAGAATCGATTATAATAAGACATGATTATCAAAACATATAATATCGTAATCATAATCATATCCTGATATGATATGATTATAATATTATATGATTCTCATGATCTCTTATTATTGTAATTGATTTTGATTTGATTGTAATTAGGTTAATTTCTTTTCATAGTTAGGCTTCCTCACCTTGTATAAATAAAGACCTCATTGTACAGTTTATTATCGAATTCAATACAATATCTCTCCTTTTTTCAATTCTCTCACATGGTATCAGAGCTAGAGCTCTAAACCTAGCATCTCATCCACCATCATCGCCGCTGCCAGCTCACCCTCGTCCTCCACCATATTCACCGCCCATTTCTTGAGGATTTCTTAATCCTCAGATTCTACATCTCCATATCATCCCAATCCCAATCTTTTTTTTTTCTTAATCCAAATCTCGTTTAATCTGTGACGTTGACCACAGATTGAATACCAATCCCAATTGACCCAATCAAATCGACCCTCCACCACCGACAACCCACAAAGCCCACACACCCATCACCTCCCAAATTAACGGCTTCAGATCTTCTGGACCGACTCTCCTATTTTTCTATTCTAACCCATTGCCGTAACCCGTCATCATCATCAGACCATTGCTATGGAGCGTTCTAACAACCAGCAATCTATTTCTATTGTCTTGGATGGTTCTAATTAGTATATTTTATGGGCCCAAGCCATGTCCAGCTACATCAAAGGTCAAAAACTCTGGTGCAATTTTGAATTTCATTCCAGTCTCAGTGACGTCAGACCACGAATTTCATCCCAGTCCAGACCACAAATTTAATCCCGTGGTGCAATTCTGGACTAGTTTTGCATGGTGCAACCTTGTTTTTTTTTTTTTTGGTGCAATCTGTCATGGTGTCATATGTTTAGGTCCTCTTAGAAGGTCTCAAACAATACCCTCCCTCAACTCGGTTTACCAAAAGTGAACTGCCATCTGTATTTGAGGACATTTTCTCCAAATGTGGTATTTTATCCGAGTTTGGTAAGAATTCTACTGCCTTGTCTGCTGCCACAGGTACATCCTCATGGTTCTTTGATTCAGCATGTTGTAATCATATGACATCTGATTCTACCATTTTTTCCTCTAAATCTCATGCCTCTCACACTCCAGCCATCCAAACAGCTGATGGTTCTTACATACATGTCACTCATATGGGTCATATCTTTACTTCCACCATATCTTTATCTGATACATATTTGATCCCTAAACTTACATTGAATTTAATATATGTGGGTTAATTATGTGAACTTGGGCTTAATGTTATCTTTTCTGCTACTGGTTGTCATGTGCAGGATCCTCGGACAGGAAAAACTCTTGCGATAGGCCGTAAGGTTGGACGCCTATATGAACTCATCAATCTTCATATTCCATCCCAGTCCATTGCACTTCCCACTCATTCAGTGAGTCAATCGAAATGTTCCGTTACGTCTAATTCTTCTAATTCTCTTGGTATTTGGTATTCTCGATTGGGTCATGCGTCTTTTGGTCGAATACGTACCCTAGTTTCAAGTGGACATTTAGGACATGTAAAAGATGAACACGTGGATTGTCTTTCTTGTCAACTTGCTAAACAACCAGCATTGCCATTTTCTTCGAGTGCCTTTTTGTCCTCTGCTCCCTTTGGTTTAGTTCACTCTGATATATGGGGACCTTCACCGAACACTACCATGGGTGGTTCCAAATATTTTGTTATTTTCATAGATGATTATTCTCATTTTACATGGTTATATCTCATGAAGAATAGATCTGAAGTACAACAGATTTATTATGATTTTTCCAAAATGGTTCAAACTCAATTTTCACGCCCAATCAAAGTTTTTCGTGCTGATAATGCAATGGAATATAAAGAGACAGAATTTTTAAAATATCTTTGCCAAAATGGAACCTTGCCACATAGGTCATGTTCTAGCACATCTCAACAAAATGGTCGCGCTGAACGTAAGCATAGACACATTTTGGATACTGTCCGTGCCCTTCTTATAGATGCCTCTTGTCCTGAGCGACTTTGGGGGGAGGCTGCTCTCACTGCTGTCTATACCATTAATCGTGTTCCATCCCCTACCATTGGAAATCAGTCACCTTATGAACGATTATATGGTATATTGCCCGCCTATGATCTTTTTAAGGTTTTTGGATGTGCTTGTTTTGTTCTCTTACAACCCCATGAGCGCACAAAATTGGAACCTCGTGCTCATCTATGTTGCTTCTTAGGGTATTCGATTGAACATAAAGGATACAAATGTTAGGATCCCTCTTCTCAACGCCTTCGCATTTCTCGGCATGTCATATTTTGGGAACACAAAATGTTCTCTTTTATGTCCAAATTTCACTTACCTTTGTGTCTACTTCATCGTTCTTCACTGACCCTTCTGTAGATATATTTCTTGATGATGTTGATATAGGTTCTTTTGAGCTTTCTTCTACGGTCTATCTCGTGGCACCGATTCTGTCTGATGATCCTATTCCTGGCCCTACTCCTACACCTTCTGGCTCATCCCTTCCTGAGCCTTCACATTTTGGTTCTGCTCCTAATGAGCCCCTCACATTACCCAGCTCTCCTCCTACTGAGCTTCCTGCACCACCTCTATCTGATGATTCACCACTTCGTCGTTCTACTCGGGTAAGGGAAGTACCTGTTCATCTTCGTGATTATCATTGTTTCTCTACTATTCTTTCTCAGCATGAACCTCACTCCTACCGTGAGACAAGTTCTAACCCTCTTTGGCAGCAAGCAATGGTAGAAGAATTACAGGCTTTGGATAAAACACACACTTGGGATATCGTTGACCTTCCTCTTGGCAAGATTCCTATTGGTTCTAAGTGGGTTTACAAGATAAAAACTCACTCTGATGGCTCTATAGAGCGTTACAAAGCTCGTCTGGTTGCAAAGGGTTTTTCTCAAGAGTATGGTATTGACTACGAGGAAACTTTTGCGCCAGTTGCTCGTCTCATTTCTGTTCAAAGTTTAATTGCGGTTGCTGCCGTACGCAAGTGGAATCTAAATCAGATGGATGTCAAGAATGCCTTTCTTAATGGTGATCTTACTGAAGAAGTCTATATGCGGCCTCCACCTGGGTATAATTATCTTTCGAACAAAGTATGTAAACTTAATCGCGCTCTTTATGGTCTCAAGCAAGCTCCACGTGCCTGGTTTGCCAAATTCAACACCACTATTCACAACTTTGGATTCTCTTCTAGCCAGTATGATTCTGCACTTTTTATTCGGAAGTCTGCACGTGGTATTATTTTTCTTCTTCTCTATGTTTATGACATGATTATTACTGGCGATGATAATGTTGGTATTTCTGATCTCAAAGCCTTCCTTAGCAAACAATTTCAGATGAAGGATCTGGGTATTGTGAGCTATTTCTTAGGTCTTGAGATCTCATCTACATCTGATGGCTACTATCTCATTCAGGCTAAGTATGCCGATGATCTTCTTAGTCGTGCTGGTATCACCGACAACAAGACTGCTTCTACACCACTTGAGCCAACCACTCGACTCACTCCTCTGGATGGCACACCACTCCCTAATGCCACTCTTTATCGCCAATTGGTTGGTAGTCTTGTGTATCTTACTGTCACCCGGCCTGACATTGCCTATGCTGTTCACATAGTTAGCCAGTTCATGTCTGCTCCTCGATTGACTCATTTTCAGGCTATTCTTCGAATTCTACGCTATGTCAAAGGCACTTTATTTCATGGCATCTACTATTCAGCACATTCCTCACTTGAGTTATGTGCATATTCCGATGCTGATTGGGGTGGTGACCCCACTGATCGTCGCTCTACCACATGTTACTGCTTCTTTCTTGGTGACTCTCATCTCTTGGCGAAGTAAGAAGCAATCTCTTGTTTCTCGTTCTAGTACTGAGGCAGAGTATCGTGCTTTTGCTGACACTACTCAAGAGTTGATATGGCTTCGCTGGCTCCTCAGTGATATGGGTGTTATTCATTCCACTGCTACTACACTTTGTTGTGATAATCAGAGTGCTGTTCAGATTGCCCGCAATGATGTGTTCCACGATCGCACCAAACATATTGAGATCGACTGTCACTTTATTCGACAACATGTTGTTCGGGGTAGCATTCGCCTTCTCTCAGTTTCCTCATTCGATCAGACTGCGGACATCTTCACAAAGGCTCATCCTCTTGGACGTTTTCATGACTTGGTGTCCAAACTCAAGCTGGTGTCTGCACTACCACCTTGAGTTTGAGGGGGGATGTTAGAATATCAAAACATATAATATCGTAATCATAATCATATCCTGATATGATATGATTATGATATTATATGATTCTCATGATCTCTTATTATTGTAATTGATTATGATTTGATTGTAATTAGGTTAATTTTCTTTCCATAGTTAGGCTTCCTCACCTTGTATAAATAGGGATCTCATTGTACAGTTTATTATCGAATTCAATACAATATCTCTCCTTTTCTCAATTCTCTCACAGATCATATACTTGACAATCCCTATATAAAAAGGTTAAATTATTATTGTTATAAAAATAGAAGTTATATTATGTGGGCGCACGCCCCAAAATTTTACATTTTTGCATATAAAACGGGTGCGCCCTCTTTCGGAAGAGCGGCGAAACACTTACAATTCAGAGTCGCCACTCGGGTTTCGCGGAAAGTACCCAAGGAACCGAAATTGAAAACGCTTGCTACGCTGTTTGATTTTTGAAAAGGCTTGTAGACTGGACCATCGTCACCTTCGATTTTGGGAGCCAGGTTACGAGAGGGGAAGGGTTTTATGGCACCCCTCTCGCCCAATCCGGAGATCGGTCTCTACTCGGGCATTTTGTAAAACGTTTACATTTTTCTCTCATTAATCATTTTTTTTAGCCAGTTAGGGCGGGGGAGCAGTTAATGGGGATTAAAACTGTAGCAAATTTGCATTATGTGACAAAATGTGATGTATGTTTGGTTTGAATGAAGCTATGAATAATAGATTGAAAACAAACACCTGTGAGCATTTTAGACAGACTGGAACACACCGACCTAGAGTGATGCACGCAAGAGCAAGCCTATATGCACTGGCCATGCCACTGCATACAGAGATGACCTGCGTGCGCCACACCAGTACTGGCGTGCGCTGGTAGATCTAAGCCCACAGCTTCTGCACTCAACCCTCTGGGCTCTAGAAGGGACCAGTGTACACCCAGGACAAACCACGCAGTTATATCAACAATAATATACAGTTACAGACAGAGGAGGATGGATCTAAAGAAGTAAAGGACATGAACACCCCATAAACAGTGTGGGGAAGTGGAAAAGGCCTGAATCAGAGATCTATGCAAGGGCCAAGTCACTGGATATTGATCCAACCGCCGTACGCCAGTTGATCTTTTGTCCAGTGCTTTGGCTTTGCACCACCTGGGCTCTGGAGCATGACCAGAATAAACCTAGAGGCCTTACTAAGCAATAAAAACAAACAGATGGCTACACAGTTCTAAATACAGAGAGCAGTAAACTGGTTATTAACATGCAATAAGGTGATCAAAGACAAAAGAAAGCAGAAAATAGATGATCGGTGATCCCCACGCCAGTAGTGCACATACTGCCATGACTAGCGTACGGCATTAGATTACTGGCGTGCGCCACCTATCATTTTAACGATCTTTGAAGCTTTGCCAGCTTTAGGGCCAGGACTGGTATAGATTACCAGCCTTGACCCTGCCAGCCCCCCTCAGGGATCAGAACAGATAACAGGAACAAAGGTGGTATACCTTTACTTGTGAGTTTGGAAGTGAGCTTGAACTTGAGCTTGAAACTTGAGGGTTGAGTGGTGAGTGTGAGGGTGTTATGGACTGTGGAGTATTGCTCCCTTGCTTACCCTTTCAATGAATGAAAGGGAAACAAGAGAAAACAAGAGAAAAGGAAGAACAAGGCTTGGGCTTTCTTAATGGTGCTAACCCCTTGTAAATGAATGCAAGGGGGGTATTTATAGGCTAGAAGACAACTGAAGAAGGCTGGGATCAGTTGGCCACTAAGGCTTGTTTGGCTTAAGGGAGTCTCTCATGCATTTAATGCATGGGATTAGTTGATGGATCTTGTAGGAGAAAGGGGGGAACGGTTCTGAATGAAATAATCATCAGGAAACTGTGGCTGACGTCGGATGGCCAAAAAATGTCCCGCGCACGTTGCTAAATAAAGTTGATTTGACTGGGCTGGACTAGCGTGCGCCAATTCTCTACCTGCGTGCGCCAGTGGAAACTGGGTCAACGGTCGATGACTGACACGTGGCAGATTACCGGCGCACGCCAGCATAGAACCAGCGTAAGCAGGTAGGGTTTTGCTGTGGCCATTTAGTTCTGGTTTGAAGGGTTCGGAAGGGGGTTCGAAAAGGATTTGGACGAGGTTTGGGAAGCTCGAAACTCAAACGCACCAACAAACTCTGGATGTTCTTGACCTTACTCATCATTGGGGAATCAAAGACCGTAAGTAAACTAATCTGGACAGTCCAAAATAGGGTGTCTACATATTATTATTTTTTATACTTAGATTATTATATTATTTTTTATAAAAAAAGAAGTTAGGGAAAAATTTCATGTTATTCAGTAAACAATGAGTTGTATACCCCTTAGATTGGTCTTCTCAATTTCTTAATTTTCTCCTAAGAATTAGAGAAATATTCTCTCAACCCTAACAAACTATTGTTACATTATAATTCCTACTATATATTTGTCACATACCTACGCAGCAAAAGTAGGGAAAAATCACCGAGTTCTTATTCCACTCATTATCTTTGAATGTTATTTTCCTGACCATATGTTGCTCTTCCAATTTCCTCAACTCCTATATATCTCTCACAGAAGCATACTGTTCATATTAGAACCTTCATTATTACGAATTTCTACGACTATAATGTGACATAAATTTATATTGATTTCGAGTGTTGGAAAACTACATGGTTTGTGAGTTTGCTTCACTGCACAGAAGGAAACTTGAATGTCAATGTATCTTGGGGAAGGAGTACCATTCAACCCAGTGCCGGAGGGGTATATCGTTCCTTAGGAGAGCACTATCCCGTGCCTCGACCACCCCACAACCTATTCTATACCTTTCTCTATTTATTTAATTTTGTCAATTTGATCGATGAATATTATTTAGAATTGTTATTCTATAGGAAAGTCATATTGCATATAATTTCTCCAACAATCTAAGGAACGATATTTAGGATTTTCTATTATAGTAGAATTCTAATTTGGGTGGTCGTCGTGATTAGTGCTGTTGTGCTAAAAAATTGATATATGCACATAGTTTAACTTGCCTTTGCTATGAAACTTCGTTACACTTTTGCAGCACATCACGTGATGTAGTCGTTGTTTGCTCTGATTGGTCATCATGGTTCTATTATAAATTCGTTGATTAGTGATACTATTTTTAGTTGTTCTCTTGTTTAATCTGCATTCAGGTGTGATTAAGGAGTAAATTTAATTGTTCTTTGAATTGAGCGTAGACCTTGAATTTAGATACCTCATGCATTTCTAATTCCTTAGTCTGGTCATGATAGTATTTGTGTGGAACAAAAACGGGAGTGAGGAAGATTTAAGGCTTAACCAATGGTAGGAAATTGAAATCAGATACTGTAGGACTTAAAGTGCTTTTTCCAAGAGTATCTGCAGCAATACTTTTTCCGTATTTAAAAGGGAGTATAATTTTCTACGTGCATTGAGGTGAGTCAGGTGACGGTTTTTGTGTAAAGCCTGAGTGGCGTGGTTCCGCTGTGGCTGTTGTTGGTCGTCACGGTAATCGCCTTACAACAAGGTGTAGCATTTGCGGCAGTTGTTTCTGTTTGGGTTCCAGGAAGTTTCCTCCGGTCGGTTGACCAATTGGTGGTTTGGTGGTATACGGTGGTGGGTTGGTGCTGTTCTGATCGGTGAAGGGCGGCGGTGGGCGGTTGTTGTTTGTGTGTTTATGATTAGATTTGGGGTTTTCTTTTGGGCTAGGCTTAACTGTAAAATTTGGGTTTTTTTAGGCCTTTTGGGAGTTTTGAGCTGTAATGTTTGTGTCTGGCACTTTAGGCCTTTGGTGTTTTGTGACTTCAGCAAATTACCTGTGGGTCTAGAAAATCAAGACTTAATTCTCATTAAGGATGAACTCAATTTTTATTTAACTCTAAGGACAACCTCATATGAAAATTACCCTTTTATTCTTAACTAAATATAATTTCACACTTTATTATCTTTTCAAAATTTTCATCACCCCCTCCCACCTCCACCCCACAACCACTTCCGACCGGCGACCACTCTGGCCGGTGTCATTTTCTGGCAAACTTTCACTACTTCACTGGTTTTCAAATTTCAAAATTTTTTGTTGGATTTCAAATTTCACTAAATTTCATTGGGTGTAGATTTTACCTAGTGAATTTCACTAGCTTTCAAACTCGTGAATTTCACTAGATTTTCGAACTCGTGAATTTTTCACTGATTCAAAATTTCACCAGCTCAGAGCAAGTTTATCAGTGTTTAGGTAAATTACCATGTGAATAGTTCACAAATCTATTTTACCTATTCATTTTTTCCAATCACATTACAGCAGTCTCTTCATATTGTTCTCTACATCCATTAAATATTGAAAAATATTACAATTGCATTATATCTATATGTTCATATGTATGATACACACGTATACGGTACATATACCATACCTCTGTATATGCAAATTTATAGGCTTCATTCAGCCCAAAAACTAGATCGATGAGGCGTCTGGACACTTGACGGGGTGAGATCGAGGTCGCGGGGGCTCGCCATTGAAAATCGACATCGTCGGACGACTCGGACCTCCGTTGAAGACTGACGTCAATCGAAACCCAGAGGGAGAGGAGCTAAGCTTGGTGGCGGCGGCGACTTGCTGGATCGGCGGCGACGGGTCGCAACCCAACAGATCCGTTCACCTCTCCCTGGGTTGTTTTCAGGTGGTGATATAGCGAGGGAGTCACCAGGTGAAGTCGCGGGGAAGGAGAAAGGTAGAGAGAGAGAGAGAGAGAGAGAGAGAGAGGGGAACAAATAAAATAATGGGTAGCTGGTGAACAGTGCTTCGGTAAAAGAAGCGAAGCACTGTAGCAAAATCCATTCTCCCGACTTGGATACCGAATCTGCTGTAGCGAGTTTTTTGTGTTTTTGTTAGGTAAAGTAACTAAAAAGTCATTATACATTATCTAGTGTACATGCTCTCAGTAGCTATATAAGAACATAAGCACCACGAATCTTGTAAAATTCACGAGCTTAGACCTCGTGAATTTCACTGGTTTTTTAAAACACAACCACATGCCAAGTGAATTTCATTAGCTTCGAGCTTGTAAATTTCATTAACTTTCGGCTCGTGAATTTCACTAGATTTCAAAACACAACAATCACAGTAAATTTCATTAGTTTAGCTCGTGAATTTCACTAATTTTTAAAACAAAATTTTTTGGCTCGCGAATTTCACTAATTTTCTAAACAAATTTTTTAGCTTTATAGCTCGTGAATTTCACTAATTTTCAAAACACAACAAAACAGTGGAGCTCGTGAATTCGTTTATTTCACTAAATTCACTAACAAATTCATTAAACTATATAGAATTACGTGACTAAAAGGTCACATGTACCGTTCCCCATTTCCGCCGAATGCACCCTATCCCACCTCTCCAAAAAGAAATTTTTATTACATGCCAGCTGAATCAATTTCTCGCCTCCGACAACCTCGATCTTCTGTTGGCCGGTGAGGCTCGTCTCCTCGTACCTCGCTCCGCTGAGCTGGTCCCACGGCCTATTGGCATTCTCCTCGCCGAGGTGGTCCCCGCACAACCTCATCAACTTGTCGATCGATCATGGACGACGTCGTGTGGTCTGTGCGGGAAGATTAAAAAACCGTCTGATATCTATATGGCTTGCCTCAATACGAACCAAAGCATATCAAAGCTCCACGTTACAAACCGAAGCAGATCATCGGACAAAAAACAATGGTCGCCAGAGCTCGTCGGAGGCCGTAGAGTGGTCGGTGATGGTCTGGTTGCCCAGAAGTCGGATCGAGCAAGATAGAGTTGGATCGAGGCACTTCGAATCGTTGGGGCTTCGACAATGGCTGGTGGCGGCCGGATATGCCGAACGGGAGACGCCGGAGTAAGGGTTCAGTAGAACCCTAAACCAGAATAAGGTGGACGAGTCCGTCGTGGTGATATGGAGTAGTGGATGAAGGGCGGGCTAATTTGGGAAAAATAAACTTTGTTGCAACTTACATGTAAAGTTTTGAAATTGGGCTGGAGTGCGTGGGAAATAGCTTCAATTTTTGGGACCAGCCCGTCAATTGCCCTTGGGACTTTTTGTCTTTTTTTTTTTTGGTAAACCAGGAACATAACATAAACTAATTAAGAGTCATACAATAGTCTAGGGTACTCGACTCCATTTTGGTCATCACAAAGATGCGAAATAATACAATCTGGAGCAACATCATATCAAAAATATGAAAGTCTAAGCCATCATTGAAATCCATATTAGCTAATAGGTCCGCACACTTGTTTCCTTCGCGGTAAACATGATCAATTTTTTCCACTCCCAGCTGCCTCATCAAGTACCTGCAATCATGGATAATATTACTCAGGCTGTGTCGCGGTTGAGTTGGTCCCATAATGAGTTGGATGGCTGCCAAAGCATCCATCTCCACGCAAATTGGAGCAAACTGATTGTTGATGGCCAATTGCAAGCCATCCCTAACAGCCCACAGCTCTGCCTCCAAGCTATGCATTGGCCTCAAAGAGCGGTGGAAGCCGATAACCCAGGTCCCATAAGAGTCACGGATAAGACCTCCTCCCGTAGCTTGATTGAGGTTTGTCTTACAAGCACCATCAGTGTTCAATTTAAAACAACTTGTGTGAGGCGGACACCATTTAACAAGAATAGTATGTCCACTCCGGGGTGACGAAAACGGGATAGCGATGTGTTTCCATTCAACTGCTTGGGCAATGGAAGATTTGATGGTGGCATCTAGGTCTCTGGATCGATTTGAGTCCCTCTGGAAAAGAGTTCTATTCCTAAGGAGCCAGATATTCCAACAAGTAAAAGGGAACACAACTTTCCACGGAATGCCAGACCTATGGCTAACTGAGGATTTGCAGTTGGTTTTGAGCCAAAGAGAAGGCAAAGAAGAGAAAGAAGTAAGAACCCTTGAGGGAATTCCCACACCCTCCCAGACAAGAGCAGCCACACGGCAATCTCTAAGAACATGACCCATATTCTCGCAACCGGAATTACAAACCTCACAAAGATCATTTTGGGTGATTTTTCGGAAAAAAAGAAAATCCTTCGTTTTGAGTCTGCTTTGAGCCGCAAGCCAAAGAAAATTTCGAATTCTGGGGTTTGTGTGGGCTTTCCAAATCCAGTTCCAATCATCAAAAGGTTGGGTGCAGGAGAAATCCTTAGTGAGACTCCAAGCGGTCTTGGTCGAAAAAATGCCATTGGTGGTAAGGTTCCAAGCAATCCCATCCGGTTGGGGATCCAACCTTTGAAGTTGGTTACGAAAAAAACACATGAGAACATCATCAGGAAAAACAAAAGAAATTCTACTCAAATCCCAATCGTTATCACCCCAAACGTCCCGAACACAAAAGTTAGTCTCATCCTTACGCAAAGGGCCCGCAATGATGGATCTCAAAGTGCCAAGACCCGTCCAATTTTGGTGCCAGAAGGAAGTGTTAAGCCCAATTTAACTTTTGGTGTACCCTATCAAATTCCCTAATAAAATTGTTTTTGCTGATTAAAAAAAGAAGCAGCCTGAGTGGTGTGTTAGAGTAGGGGGCTTAAATATTCATCCTTAAACCTCATCTCACATAAGTATTCATCCAGCATTTTTTGAACGTTATATTTTCATCCTTTTAGCTGTTGAATTACCTATCTTACCCTTTTTAATAAGATATTCATATGTATGTATATATTTTCTTCCTAAATTAGTGGGATTGTAATAATTACAGTTACCTAAAATTATGGGATCATTAATGGATAAGATGAATGGGGGAATTTTGAAATCTCAAATTTTCAAATCCTTAATGGATAAATTCTAAACCATTCGCTCTCCTTAATTTTGTGAATTTTTCAAATCCTTAATTTCGTGAATTTCATAAATTGGTCGTATCATATTCTAAACTTACGTGAATATGATTCGACCAATTTCAAGAAAATTTATTTTTCTATGAATTATTTCTGCAAAATTACCATGAAACATATTTTTCAAAATATGGTGGATAGTCAAATCGCCCATGTTTTTCACGAATACGCCATGATTTATTTCATCTCAAATCAAACCAAAATAATTACAATTTAATAAATATACGATGATTTATTTAAAAAATACAAATCCGAGCCATAATTTCATGAACTAAACGGAATACACCATGATTTAATCGAAAAAGATGAATAAACCATGAATAAAATAAACCATGCAATCCATGAAATATACATAAATAAACCATGAAATCGTAAATAAACCATGAACCATGAAGTACATAAACAAACTATAAAACCATGAAATCGTTCACGGCGGAAGAGGTGGAGCACCGGCCGTTCACAGCGGAGGAGGACGAGTTGATCGTCAAGGCCCACTCCCGGTTCGGCAACAAGTGGGAACCATCGCGGCGGCATAAACATGGCAAAATTTCTCTCACTAGCGTGCATGAGGTGCGAGGGTATCAGAGGAGGAGTAGACTTGTCGCCGTGGCCGCACTACCCCGTCGATGCCCAAGTCCGAAGGGAGTATTGTCTCCTGAAGAGGAGAACAATATGGAAAGGTCCGAGTCGACGGTGCTGTTTTCCGTCGAGAAGGCCGTCAAGCGGCTGCTGTGGATCAAAGAAGCGGTGGTTGACGTGCTGAATAACAGAGCACATGCCATGTTTTGGGTGGGTTTCAAACGGGGTTTTAAATGCTTTTGCCGGAATTTTTGGGATTTATTAGGGATGATTATACTTAAATTAGGCTAGAGGACCTTCAAGATTATTTTTTGGTCCTAAAAATCCCTGCCTATATATACATATATTATATATATGTGATAATTAGTGTATTTATATAATAAATGGCAATTCTGGAATTATTTAAAAACAGGGATGGAAACATAATTGTTCAAAAAGTATCGGATGGATACTTACAGGGGATGAGGTTTGAGGATGGTTATTTAAAAACTCTTTTAAAATGTAAAATAAATACTTTTGTGCTCATTATTAATTTTGGGGAACAATTATTTTCCTAAAACACCACTGGTGTTACTTTTAGAGCTTCTTTGATGCAGAACTAGTTGCGGTCCAATTCTATGACCAACCAATTCTATGACCAATTGGATTGTTCAAAGTATTAGAAGTGCTTAATTGCGGATTGCCCGAATTGACAAATTTTTGACGACTATGGATCCGGCCCAAATTTGGCGGGTTGACTCAAAATCGTGGTGCGGTCAATACGCACCAACCTAAGGTCGTGCCGCATGATGGTTTTTGGCTTAATTCATTCGTTTAGGCTCTCAATTTGATGTTTTTGCCATTTTAGGAAAGATTTATATTCGTTATAACTTTTAGTACGTAATTCCGTTTGTGTTGATTCCAGTTGGGAAACCTTTTATTTTCTTTCTATTTTTCAATTTTGGGAGTTTCCCCAATTTTCGGGAAACTTCAATTTTTAGTAGGATTGCAGCGATTACTAGGCCAGGTTTCCCTATAAAAAGGGGTTGTTATCTCTTTTAGCAGTCAACTTTTCATCAATAATATCATGAGATTTCTCCTCTTTTCTTGTGCGTAATAAATTCGTTCGTGAACTAGAACACTTATCTCGTTTGGAGTTGTACGCTAACTGTTCTCTAGTGAATTCCGCTGCGTCATTCTTTTTGAACTTCCCAGTTCTTAGATGTGGCCTTCAAAATTCAAAGTGTAGCTTTTTTCAAATTCATATTTGTGGCGACTGAATTTCTTATGGTTTTGACAGGTCAATTTGCTTCGCCACATTTGGTTTCATTATATTTCTCTGAAAAGTGAAAAACACACTAAGGCAAGAAAGAAACTGCGAGCGTACGTGGTGCAGTTTTGTTGCGGGCGTCAGAGGCGGCTCTACATTCACTATTCCATGGTCACATGAACACCCAAACAAATTTTTTTTGCTTAGAATACATGTAAAAATTATGAGCTAACTTCTCTTTGAACACCCAACTCAAATATCAATGAACACCCAATTCTAATAATCATAGTCTTGAACACCTAACCCAAAAACAATTGAACACCCAACTCAAGTAATTGAACACTCAATCACAACCCAATTACATTCCATCAATCCAAATAATTCATAGTTGAACACCAAACACATTATCTCAAATAAAACTCACAATCCTAATTGAAAAAAAGAAAGAGAAAAAGAAGAATCTAGTGGTTTAAGTATTATGCCAGTGTTCTTTCTCCCTCCCTATTGTCGATAGTCTTAATGTGTTAATTTTGCATTCGTAACAATAACTACTTTATTTTTTATTTTTATCTAGTTAGCTTATAGAATTAAAGACAAAGCTTTAAAAAATTCAATAACATACATTCCCTGTTAGCTTGAATAATATTCCTTCGAATTTAAGATTAAGATAGAAAATCTCATCATGGCATCCTAATGAACAATATATTTTTGAAAAAGGGTCGGCCTCAACATACTCTCTATGATTTCTTTCAAAATGGTTTTAGTAGATTAATACACCGATTAAATGTTGGCAAAAAATATGATAACTCATCTAGAATAAGACTAAAATTTAAGTCTCTCCATTCTCGAAACACTATTGACTACGCAATACAACAACTTAAAAAAAAATTGATTTTTTTGTTAAAAAATATGGTACATATTTTTAAGTTCTCGGTTTGCCTCGTAGTTAATTTTCTTAAAATAAAAGTCATGTTTTTTTGTCTACACTATTTATATTAATACATGAGGTTTTGCACATATATTATTGGTTGATACATCAGCTAGCAGAGTTAAGGTAATTTTTGAACACCCTATCACAAATTCCTGGAGCCGCCACTGGCGGGCGTACCAGGACTGGATTGCAGTTCAACTTCGTATTAAGGCCTTCGTGCCTTGATCTAACTTCTATTAGAATGATTGTGTACGACCCAAAGGGTGAGGCCGTATAGTGGTTCGTTATTTGCCTTAGCGGGATAAGGACTTGATATTTCTTAACCGGTGTCAGAAAAATGGAAAGAAAACGGAGCAAATCGAAATAACTTTATTATGTCGGAATAATAAAGCTTGGTTTGCCTCACCTGTGAAAGTTTATAAATATCTTTGCATCAAAATGAATGTAGAAGTTTGAAATGATCTCGTCAATGGCAGTGGTTAGGATTTTTATGTGGAAGCGAGATTAGAGGTTAAAATAATTAAGATGATCAAGTACGGATTGGGGTGCGATCACTCAATAGAGTAGGATTGGTTTGGGGACATACCACACGCCCATATCATATTTAGACGTTATTTTTTAATGGATTCGTCAATTAATTACTGTCACTTGACGCATGTAGAGCTCTTTTTTTGAAATCGCTATGCGTCACAATATACTACTGTTTATTACTACTAGGAACCAAAATTTCCTAGTAATATATACTCCGTGTAGAATAGATATGACACTTCTACTATAGGTTCTCCGAGTCAACCCTCTAACAAAAAAGTAGAGTACCTTATTCGTCGCTTTCAGCCAGCTTTTCCAATGAATGTTTTGTTAAATGTTCTTTGTGGATATTTTCAAACTAGCAACAACATGTACTATGCACGACATGTAGCAAATGCTAATTAATATGAATTCTTTTTTATCGTAA
Organism: Rhododendron griersonianum; assembly: GCA_018127125.1. Taxonomy (NCBI): domain Eukaryota; kingdom Viridiplantae; phylum Streptophyta; class Magnoliopsida; order Ericales; family Ericaceae; genus Rhododendron; species Rhododendron griersonianum. The sequence continues at coordinate 62,993 of CM030791.1, read as the reverse complement.
AGTTCTCCTTTGATTTTGTAGTTTTAGTCTCTTTTGGAATTCTGTGCTAACCAAAATAATGTGTTCATGGTAATTCAATTTTTTCTTTCTCACTGTTCAAAAGCTAAGAATTAGATTTTTTGAATGGAGTAAAAAATGAAAGAAACTATTTCCAGAAGTACATGTTCTTGGGGTTTAAAAATGGTGCGCAAGCTTAAAAGGTACTAAAATTATGGGAGGAAATTATTGATTAATGATATTTTGATTAGTTTTTAATTGACAATCAAATCATCATCTCTATATTCAAACAACGTACTACTCTATATTCTGCTTATGAACGATTTTTGATAGAGACGTGAGAGGTCAGCCACGGTGACCTCAGGCTCTATCCTATAGAATTGCTGGTGAAACAACTCCTTGAGCTGTCGCCAGTTCTGGATTCAGCGGGGTGGCAAATTGATGTACCAAGTAAAGGCGGTAGCAGTCAAAGAATTTGGAAATACTGCAATCTACAGCCATTTTAAGTCATTGTAGGAACAGGAACGTGTCCCAGTTTGTACTACAGATTTTAGATTATGAATTTTAGTAGAAGTTGAAAAACATATTTGTTGCAGCTGCGAGATTATGAAAACTTCTTGCCTTTTTTGAAAACTTGTGGTGCAGAATCCCAAAAGCTACCAAAATCCATCTTTGAAATTTTGAGAATTTCTTTTCTTTTTCAAGTTCTCATAAGCTTTTATCAACATTTCTACAAAACTGACTTTTAGAATTTAAAATCTAAAAATCTGTCGAAGTAATTTTTTGACAAACATCCACACTATATACTACTACCGCCGTCCCTTTTTAAATGTCCTGCTACGTAACTCCAACTTATTAAAAAGACATCATGATTACACTTTTACTCACTAACTTTTCAAAATGGAATCTACTTTTAAGGACAAAATAGACAATTCATCAACTTTTACCCACTAACTTTACAAAATAGACACTTATTAAAGGACAGCCCAAAATGGAATACTGGACTGTAATAAGGGGACGGAGGGAGTATATAGTATAGATTGTCATATCAAGTAAAGAAGGTGGAGTAACATAGAGAGAGAGAGAGATGTGCCTCACGTGTGAAAGATTATAATGTCAATTGCATCAAAATGAATGTAGAAGTTTGAAATGATCTCGTCAATGGCAGTGGCTAGGATTTTTTTGTGTTGAAGCGAGATTAGAGGTTGAAATAATTAAGATGATCAAGTACGGATTGGGGTGCGATCACTCAATAGAGTAGGATTGGTTTGGGGACATACCACACGCCCATATCATATTTAGACGTTATTTTTTTTAATGGATTCGTCAATTAATTACCGTCACTTGACGCAACAAGAGCTCTTTTTTCGAAATTGCTATGCGTTACAATATACTATATATTATTTGGAACCGAAATCACCTAGTAATATTTACTCCGTATAAAAAAGATTTGACACTTCTACTATAGGTTCTCCGAGTCAACCCTCACCTAGTAATATTTACTCCGTATAAAAAAGATTTGACACTTCTACTATAGGTTCTCCGAGTCAACCCTCTAACAAATAAGTAGAGTACCTTATTAGTCGCTTTCAGCCAGCTTTTCCAATGAATGTTTTGTTAAATGTTCTTCGTGGATATTTTCAAACTAGCAACAACATGTGCTATGTACGGCACGTAGCAAATGCTAATTAATATGAATTCTTTTTTTCTTTTATCGTAAAGCTCTCCTTTGATTTTGTAGTTTTAGTCTTTTTTGAAATTCTGTGCTAAACAAAATAATGTATTCATGGTAATTCAAATTTTTTTTTCACTTTTCAAAAGCTAAGAATTACTCCCTCCGTCTCTTTTTAAGTGTCATGCTTCGTAACTCCAACTTATTAAAAAGACATAATCATTATACATTTCATCAGGTGGTCACTTTCTAAAAAAAGAAACTTTTAGAAAAGGAAGGTAATTTCAAATTAAAAAATCATGTGTTTACGTAAATAATTTTCCTACCAATCTTGTTTGATAGATCTCGTTGAGATCTTTTAAACGGTGCAAAAAAATTAAAAAATTATTTTTCATTTTCATTATATTTGAGCTTGAAATTACCTTTTTTTTTTTTTGAAAAAGAAGGTTTAAAAAGAAAACGGAACGGCACCAACTTTTCAAAATGAAATCTACTTTTATGAACAAAATAGATAATGCACCAACTTTTACCTACTAACTTTACAAAATAGACACTTATTAAGGGACAACTCAAAATGGAATACTGAACTCTAAATAAGGGACGGAGGGAGTAGATTTTTTGAATGGAGTAAAAAATAAAAGAAACTATTTCCAGAAGTACATTTTCTTGGGGTTTAAAAATGGCCCGCAAGCTTAAAAGGTACTCCCTCCGTCCATTTTTAAATGTCCCGCTTCGTAACTCCAACTTATTAAGAAAATATCATCATTACACTTTTCACATCAACTTTTACCTCCACTTTTCCTATTTATCCTCTATAAAGACATCATCATTACACTTTTACTCACTAAATTTTCAAAATGGAATCTACTTTTAGGGGCAAAATGAAAATGTACCAACTTTTACCCACTAACTTTAAAAAATGGACGCTTATTAAGGGACAGTCCAAAATAGAATACTGGACTTTAAAAAGGGGACGGAGGGAGTACTAAAATTATCGGAAGAAATTATTGATTAATGATATTTTGATTAGTTTTTAATTGACAATCAAATCGTCTCTATCTTCAAACAACATACTACTCTATAGTCTATTTATGAACAATTTTTGATATATATGTATATTCTAGTACAAATTTATTGAATCTTCGATAGTATAAATTTTAGGCAGAATGCACGTAAGCAAAATTCTAACCTAGGTTTTACGCATATGTAGCCTATCTTGTAAAAGTACGGGCCATTTTCTCAATTAGAGTTGGATATAATACCCATTATGCCGTCAAGTTTCCTCATCCAATCAAGCTAGCGATTTTGTATGTTAAATTTTTTTGCACTAATTTCATGAAATATTTTACATAAGTCACTAAACATGTATGTGTCCAAAATAAGTAAAATGCTAATACTAAAAAAAAAATAAAAAATCATAAAGGCACAAACAAAGTGAAATTTATGAGGATTCGTGTGCCCACACCAAAATTTTAGTCTCCAATTGATGAGAGATGTTCAAATCGATTACGGTGCTAGGGCACCATCCAGTGCGGTGTTTCCGTGGGCGTTGGGGACCAACCCTGGCACGCTCGGCGGTAGGTGCCTCGGGGTTGGTCTGAGCCCCGCTTTCTGGGGCCACTAGCGATCATATTTGAAAATTCCTCCTACAAGATTTAGATAAGGAAAAACATGACATTATCTTAAACAACCATGATGAATAGTGTCATAGGAAATGAAAAAAAAAGAGAGAAGAAAATGACCAAAATAAGAATCACAAGAGATCTAGAAAATTGCGCCAGCTTTATAATTTTTTTAGAGGTCTAAGAAACAAATGGGTTTCTTCCCAAGTAGAACACAAATTTGGTAAACTAATGAATTGAAGTGCATGTAGCATAAATAGAAATAGAAATGAGGCCATTACTGTAGAGACCCGGAAATTTTTTGTTTTTATCTTAATTATTGAAAGGTTTATTAATCGGATAATTACGGGAATATGGTTTATTTGGTGGATATTTGAATTAGGGATTTAAATGAAAGAATAGAGACTTGAGGGAGTGTATGTGTGATTTAGAGATATAGGGGTATATATAGGATGTGTGTGTGAGTAGAGGATAGAAATCCTCCTCCACTCTCCCTCCCGTCCGACTCCCTCTCCTCCGGCTCTCTCTCTCTCTCTCTCTCCCTCATTCCTCCACCAAAGGTCGAAACCCAAAGAACCCAACCTTCTCTCCATCTTCCTCACGTGCTCTTGCGTTCGTAGCTCGTCCGGTTTGGCTCGGAGCGGAGTATTTTGGGAGTATTTCAAAGTTTGAGTTCAAGGGTTCGCGTGGCCCGATCTCTTCGCGTGTTTGCTCTCTGACTTCGAGGTAGGGATTTCTTGCACTTGTTATATGTTTATGTGTTGAATTTGCACCTTAATCGTGCTTATGATTGTTGGTTGTAGTTTGGGTTTCATTCTTGAAAATCTGCAGAAAATTCGCTCGAAAGCATCCCGTATCGATACGGCCCAAAATCCGTATCGATACAGTTCTCACTGATCTGCCTCGAAGCCTATCCGTATCGATACGGATTTTGCCCGTATCGATACGGTGAGCTTATTTCCAGTTTTCACTGTTTTGCTTCGAACTCCACTGTTTTGACCCCCGATCACTTCTAATTCCCTTGGACACCTCCCAACCTATTTCAAGCATGCTTAGTTGAACCCCTTGGGTTTACTTAAGTTATCCTCGTCCTGTTGGCTTTCCATTGTTAGAAGAAGAGTAGTGTCGTACTAGAGAAAACTCAATCGAAGTGTATCTATGGGATTGGTGGTACTTGAGGGTCATTGTGACATGAGGTGGTGAATACTATAAGTGTTTTAGGTGCTAAGACTAGATGTGGCGAATGGTAGGATGAAAATGCGTATTGTAGAGAGGTTATTATATATCGTTGGACATAAGGTTTGACGTGGGGCGTTTCGTTGAACGATAGGGGTTTGCCTAGTGATCCGGAAGAGAATAGGGTGACCCATGTCTTTGTGCTTCGCCTCGATTAATCATCATAGGTTCCTTGGGCACTCGTTCTATAGATTGTTGCTTAGAACCTAGCCGGTGGTGTGTCGTAGAGTTGTTATGGGTTCGATACGAGATATAGGGCGTTGAAATAGACATAGAGGAATAATATGAACTTAAGGTGTTTATTAATGTACGATAAGACATGGTTATAAGTTGTAATACACTGAATGACGATGAATGGAAGATTGAGACTCGGGGAAAGTGTTGTTATTCCACTTTCGAATTGATAATGTATATGTGTGTTGAATGTGTTGTGAATGTTGAATTGAGGGTCCTGCAACGCAAGGTGTGGTAATGCGGGGACTCTAGAGGGCCCGCAACGCAAGGTGTGGTAATGCGGAAACCCAAGGAGAGAATTCACTGTAACGCAAGGTGTGGTAATACAGTTGAATGTCTCATATGATGAATGAAGTTATAATTGACTTATTGAAGTTTAAGTCGTTGTTTGGGCTTTGAACTGCTTGATATTGTAACTGTTGAAAAGAGAAGATAAACAATGGATTCCATCAAAGTTTTTGAAAAGAAAGTAACTTGGTTTTGAAAAAGGGATTTTTATGAAAAATCCTCCGGTATTCCTGAGCGAATCAACGGTTCCGGTATTTGGGCACAAATCAACGGATTCCGGTATTCAAGAGAATTAACGGAGCTCGACCCGCGGAGGTCGAGAGTATTTCTCAAAATTATATTGGAAATCGGACGGGAATCTTTTCGTTTTATGAAAAGAGGCTCGATGGCTATGGCATTGAATAATGAGATTGTTCGTGGCATTCCTTTAAGTGTTTATAAAAGGGTTGAGAAGTCGTCGTGGTTATTCAGAATGATATGAGCTTAATGTTGCCTCGAGATGACGTACGAATGGTTAGGGATGTCTTAAGAAGCATAGGATCCCATAGTCGTAGTTTGTGGTTCTTTACGGTGCCCCTATGTATCTCTTGTTCGTTAGTGGAGATCATTCATTCTCATTGCATAAATCGTCACATTTTCATATAGCTTGTGCATAGAATTCTCTACTGGGCACGTGTTGGCTCAACCTACCATTTCAGGTTCATTGCAGGTCATGGTCATGGAAAGTTCGGAGTGCATGCGGGCATTATCAAGTAAAGTTATTTTGAAGAGTACTTTGTTATTTTTGTAAAGTGAACAGCTTGTTATGGTTTTGTAATTTGGAAGATTGTATTTGTAGACCAGTTTGAAGAATTGGAAACTGTAATGTATTTTGGGGTAATGTAAACACGATTGCTCAGGGTTTTGTATCTCAAATGTTATTATTATTTATGTTCAAAATCGAGGGCGTGACAAATTGGTATCAGAGCGTCTAGGTTTGAATACCTAGAGACCGTGGGGAGACTTTTAGTCTCATGGGTTCAAAAATCACTGCATCTTTTTACAAAACCACATGTGTGCTTGCATGAGTGATATTAGTCCATCGATGTGTCATTGCATTTGTATTGCGGTAGAGTTGTGTATAGTTGTTGACCGCATATTGGAAAGGTTGGAGCCTTGCATTTGAAAGTGATGTGATTAATGCTGATGATCCTCTTTCTTATGTCTTTTTTTAGTAGGATGTCTTCAAGCCGTGGAATTAGGTGGGGTAAGACCGGAGATCTTGATCGCCAGGATTATAGTGTGTGCGGGGAGAATGAGGCGAGTCAGTATACTAGGGATGAGATAATGTTTCCTGAGATCGTTGAGTGCGCGAAGGGTGTTGAGATTCCGGAGGGTGCACAAGGCGGTGTGAATGTGGGGGAAGCTAGGCATCGAGTCGTTAGCGCGAGATCATCTTTTAAGAGTGTTGAAAGTTTAGGAAGCAAGAAACCGGAGGAACCAGATCAGTTTATGCAGGGCCAGCGAGGCCTCACATTACCATCTCATTTAGAAGCTTCTGGAGTTCTCCTTAAGCGTCAGATTGTGTGTCACCGACGTGGTCAGTCTGGTCATCTTCGTTCTCAATGTCAGGGACGCCAAGAAAGATCTTGTTTTACTTGCGGGGAATTTGGCCATTTCGCGAGGAATTGTCCTCAGAAGAAGAGAATGCAAGAAGAGTTAGGCTTAGTACAGCAGCCAGGAATTCGACAAATCGTTATTCAGCCACAACCCCAGAACGCACAAAGACTACCAACCGTTAGCGTAAGTACGTCGCCGAGAGATGTCGAAAGTCAAGGGAGAAAAAGGCAAAGGGAACCAAATCAACATTCTCAAAACCAGATTAATCTTGGACCGCCAACTTTATCCGGGAATCAGAGAGTCTCACAGCTTGATAAGTTTTGTTATATTTGCCGTAAGCCTAGCCACTTTGCGAGAAATTGTCCTCGGGGATCTAGAGACATGGTGAGTCGAGTTCCATGCAGCCGTACAAGCGTACACCAAATCGACAACAGATGCAGTTCCGTAGTTAAACTACCACCTCCTACTACTCTCTAGCTCTTAGAAACGTCGCTTGTTTGAGGTATCCTCTTTTTCCAGATTGTTCTACTTATTCGTTGCAATACCTTTGATTCGGAAGCATTTCACCCATTGGGAACCCCATTCTTACTCAAGTTTGGAATTGAAAATAAGAAATCTTAGTCCACGCGTGTTGAGAAACATTGGTAGATTATATTTGCTAAGATTAGGGGTTAATCGTTCCTTATGGAAGTGTTGTCTTTGACTTCTTTAATTTAAGCATGGCGAGGATATGTGTGATTTGGGAAGATGTTGATTGTATCCATGATAGTAGATAGTATTCCGAAAGCAATTTCGTAAGCGTTGTTTCTTTAAGTACCCTATCTCCTTGACCAAATTGAAATTTTGTTAGAGTTGCATCATAATTAGTTTTTCGTGAAGTTTGTCGTACCATTAAACTGTTATAGTTCTGGACACTTAAGTTGATTATCACATAATCCATTTCTAGCTTTTCTTGGGAATATTCGAAATCTTGTGGCGAAACACCCCATGACATGTTTGCTTTTGCCATTGGTGACTGTTTCCAGTATCCCATACGAAGTCTTATTCTAACATTATTCTGCTTGATATAAGTTTTATTTGGTCGGTTGAGATCCCTCTGTTGCACTATCAGTTTGATCGTCTGTCATAATTGGTCTGCGCAAGTTCTCGTATTGCTATTTTGGTCTATTAAGCTCAATCTCTGGTCGCATACCTTATGGCATGCAAATTTGTTGGAATCGTTAAACTCAGACTTGTTACTATTGTTGCCCGTATCCGCCTTGTATCTGTTTGTTAGCCTAGAGCTATTTAGTTGGTTTGAGTTTTCCTTGTTGCAGCTACCAGTTTACTTGTTAAAATGTATCATCCTACGCAAATTCTTATGTCAAAATTTGAGCCAAATCTTGTGGTGGCATATCTCTCGAAATCCATTTGTTGGTTCTGTTCAGTTTGAAACCACTGGTGATAGTTGTCTTCGGTGCTATTCGATTCTGTAGTGGTTCCTCAACTCGAAAGGCATATGATGGTTTAAATCTGTGACACTCAGTTTCACTTCGTTCAAAGTATTGCTCGAATCTAGTATTGAACAAATTTTCAACCTTGTATAAGTTTGATTGCTAGAGATCTATCTCATCATTTTGTGTTCATTTCCAGTAGAATTATGATCGATTGTTTTTAAGATTTCCTCAGATTATCATGAGTTGTTCAATGAGTTTGTTATCTAACCATTCTAAAGATCTCTTGTGTCCTTTAGATTCGGGTACCTTACTACCGTCCTCGTATACTTGATTAACTTTGTTTGAGTTTTAGAGTTCGCTTGTCTCGTTTGAGATAATCAAGATTATGTTGATCGTTGTCGTCACTTGTAGTCACTCGAGGTGGGAAGAAAACGAAGCGTTCATCGCTAGAAAGAGAGGTTAGGTATCGGATACGGTATGTGTCATTCGGATAACCAGGCGACAACCGATGAAATCCAGTTAGAAGAGGCGCTTGATCATCGCTCCTTCTAGATGGAGGTCTCGGGAAGTCAATTGGGATATCGGGTCGTATTTGGAGGTATGATCTAAGTGCCGAGATATGTGGTCGTATGTAGAAATAAGTACCGTTTGGAAGTGTCGCCGCAGACTTTTGAACATTTTTGATGCATAGTACGTACGGTTAATAAGAATGTACGAACCGAATCCATACATGAGTCAGAAAGATCTGAATTTGAGTTAGAAGTCGACGTGTCCATGGTGAGAACCCGATACGTGTCCTAATTTTGCGTAATCAAGTGTTGAGAGGTAAGTCGATGTCTTTAGTGCGAGTTTACATGAGAAAGAGAGGACGAAATTAGAAAGATACACTCGTGTTTATTATGGTTGAATGATATGAATATTTGACATAGCTTTTGATGGTTATCAAATCGTTGTATGGTGGATAGCTCTACGGTTGGAGTATAATTATGTGTTGATTGGTATGGTTGGACTTGGTTTGCTAAATTTCGAGGACGAAATTCCTTTAAGGAGGGTAGGTTGTAGAGACCCGGAAATTTTTTGTTTTATCTTAATTATTGAAAGGTTTATTAATCGGATAATTACGGGAATATGGTTTATTTGGTGGATATTTGAATTAGGGATTTAAGTGAAAGAATAGAGACTTGAGGGAGTGTATGTGTGATTTAGAGATATAGGGGTATATATAGGATGTGTGTGTGAGTAGAGGATAGAAATCCTCCTCCACTCTCCCTCCCGTCCGACTCCCTCTCCTCCGGCTCTCTCTCTCTCTCTCTCTCCCTCATTCCTCCACCAAAGGTCGAAACCCAAAGAACCCAACCTTCTCTCCACGTGCTCTTGAGTTCGTAGCTCGTCCGGTTTGGCTCGGAGCGGAGTATTTTGGGAGTATTTCAAAGTTTGAGTTCAAGGGTTCGCGTGGCCCGATCTCTTCGCGTGTTTGCTCTCTGACTTCGAGGTAGGGATTTCTTGCACTTGTTATATGTTTATGTGTTGAATTTGCACCTTAATCGTGCTTATGATTGTTGGTTGTAGTTTGGGTTTTATTCTTGAAAATCTGCAGAAAATTCGCTCGAAAGCATCCCGTATCGATACGGCCCAAAATCCGTATCGATACGGATTTTGCCCGTATCGATACGGTGAGCTTATTTCCAGTTTTCACTGTTTTGCTTCGAACTCCACTGTTTTGACCCCCGATCACTTCTAATTCCCTTGGACACCTCCCAACCTATTTCAAGCATGCTTAGCTGAACCCCTTGGGTTTACTTAAGTTATCCTCGTCCTGTTGGCTTTCCATTGTTAGAAAAAGAGTAGTGTCGTACTAGAGAAAACTCAATCGAAGTGTATCTATGGGATTGGTGGTACTTGAGGGTCATTGTGACATGAGGTGGTGAATACTATAAGTGTTTTAGGTGCTAAGGCTAGATGTGGCGAATTGTAGGATGAAAATGCGTATTGTAGAGAGGTTATTATGTATCGTTGGACATAAGGTTTGACGTGGGGCGTTTCGTTGAACGATAGGGGTTTGCCTAGTGATCCGGAAGAGAATAGGGTGACCCATGTCTTTGTGCTTCGTCTCGATTAATCATCATAGGTTCCTTGGGCACTCGTTCTATAGATTGTTGCTTAGAACCTAGCCGGTGGTGTGTCGTAGAGTTGTTATGGGTTCGATACGAGATATAGGGCGTTGAAATAGACATAGAGGAATAATATGAACTTAAGGTGTTTATTAATGTACGATAAGACATGGTTATAAGTTGTAATACACTGAATGACGATGAATGGAAGATTGGGACTCGGGGAAAGTGTTGTTATTCCACTTTTGAATTGATAATGTATATGTGTGTTGAATGTGTTGTGAATGTTGAATTGAGGGTCCTGCAACGCAAGGTGTGGTAATGCGGGGACTCTAGAGGGCCCGCAACGCAAGGTGTGGTAATGCGGAAACCCAGGTGGAGAGAATTCACTGTAACGCAAGGTGTGGTAATACAGTTGAATGTCTCATATGATGAATGAAGTTATAATTGACTTATTGAAGTTTAAGTCGTTGTTTGGGCTTTGAACTGCTTGATATTGTAAGTGTTGAAAAGAGAAGATAAACAATGGATTCCATCAAAGTTTTTGAAAAGAAAGTAACTTGGTTTTGAAAAAGGGATTTTTATGAAAAATCCTCCGGTATTCCTGAGCGAATCAACGGTTCCGGTATTTGGGCACAAATCAACGGATTCCGGTATTCAAGAGAATCAACGAAGCTCGACCCGCGGAGGTCGAGAGTATTTCTCAAAATTATATTGGAAATCGGACGGGAATCTTTTCGTTTTATGAAAGAGGCTCGATGGCTATGGCATTGAATAATGAGATTGTTCGTGGCATTCCTTTAAGTGTTTATAAAAGGGTTGAGAAGTCGTCGTGGTTATTCAGAATGATATGAGCTTAATGTTGCCTCGAGATGACGTACGAATGGTTAGGGATGTCTTAAGAAGCATAAGATCCCATAGTCGTAGTTTGTGGTTCTTTACGGTGCCCCTATGTATCTCTTGTTCGTTAGTGGAGATCATTCATTCTCATTGCATAAATCGTCACATTTTCATATAGCTTGTGCATAGAATTCTCTACTGGGCACGTGTTGGCTCAACCTACCATTTCAGGTTCATTGCAGGTCATGGTCATGGAAAGTTCGGAGTGCATGCGGGCATTATCAAGTAAAGTTATTTTGAAGAGTACTTTGTTATTTTTGTAAAGTGAACAGCTTGTTATGGTTTTGTAATTTGGAAGATTGTATTTGTAGACCAGTTTGAAGAATTGGAAACTGTAATGTATTTTGGGGTAATGTAAACACGATTGCTCAGGGTTTTGTATCTCAAATGTTATTATTATTTATGTTCAAAATCGAGGGCGTGACAATTACTTTTATGCCAACAAATGAAACACTAATCCCGATTTTATGGGTTTCACGAAAATCAATTGATCAATTCTTTTTTACCATTTTTTAACTATTTATTTTTCATTTAAATAGTGCAAAATTATTATTTTTTGAAAAAAATTCCCCAATATAGTTGCATAATTATTGTGCAACTTGTTTAAAATTTTATGTGATTTTTTCTTATTTCTTTGGCATTATTTGGTATTTATTTTTATTATTTTAACTATTTATTTATTATTTAATTAGTATAAAATTATACTTTTTGAAAAAAATTCTGATTTTTTTTATGGAGTTGCTCTATATTTTTGTGAAGATATTCCAATTCATAGTTTATGAAAAAAAGTTGTGTTGCTAAAAAAATCACATTACGTTTGCCAAGACATGGGTAACAGATACCAGCAACCTAAGTAACGACTAAAAACTTGCAAGGTAACGGCTACCAAGTTGCCCCAGTAACGGCATCCAAGTTATTGGGTAATTGCAACCAAGTTGCTGCGTAACGGCAAAAACTTGTTGGGTAACGGCAACCAAGTTTCGGGTAACGGATAAAAAGTTGCTAGATAACGGCTAAAGTCTTGCGAACTTGTCTAATACAGTAAGGAATGCGTGGGTTGGGACATAGTTCTCCTTCCTTCTGTTTTCCCCTCGCGAGTAGATGTGCGCGGAGCTTTCGAGCAACGCATTCATTTACTTGTCGAATAACGAACCTTGCCAAGGACAATTGAACAAAGCTCGTGCACGTTCTTTGCCTGTTTTTGGGTGGTTTTGGCGTGCACATCTTTTGATAAACTAAACGACTCTCGGCAATGGATATCTTGGTTCTTGCATCGATGAAAAACATAGTGAAATGCGATACTTGGTGTGAATTGTAGAATCCCATGAACCATTGAGTCTTTGAACGCAAGTTGCGCCTGAAGCCATTAGGTTAAAGGCACGTCTGCCTAAGCGTCACGCATTGCGTCGCCCACACACCCCGTGCCTCAGTGGGCGGGCAAGTGCATGGGCGAATATTGGCCCCCCATTCACATTCGTGCTCGGTTGGCCTAAAAAAGATGGTCCCCAATGACGGACATCATGACAAGTGATGGTTGCCAAACTGTCGCATCATGTCGTGCATGCCATTCTTTGTCGCGGGCTGGCTCATCGACCCTTAAGTACCATCAATTGTGGTACCTCAACTACGACCCCAGGTCAGGCGGGATTACCCGTTGAGTTTAAGCATATCAATAAACGGAGGAAAAGAAACTTACAAGGATTCCCTTAGTAATGGCGAGCGAACCGGGAATAGCCCAGCTTGAAAATTGGGCAATCTCATTATTCGAATTGTAGTCTGGAGAAGCGTCCTCAGTGACTGATCGGGCCCAAGTCCCCAGGAAGGGGGCGCCAGAGAGGGGGAGAGCCCCGTTGTGCTCGGACCCTATTACACCACGAGGCGCTGTTGGCGAGTCGGGTTGTTTGGGAATGCAACCCCAATCGAATGGTAAATTCCGTCCAAGGCTAAATATTGGGGAGAGACTGATAACAAACAAGTACTGTGAGGGAAAAATGAAAAAGGACTTTAAAAAGAGAGTCAAAAAGTGCTTGAAATTGTTGGGAGGGAAGTGAATGGGGGTGTGGGCACACGCCCCTAAAAAATTCTATTTTTGGAAAATAAAATCGGGTGCGCCCCTTTTTGGAAAGCGCAGCGAAACGCTACAATTCAGAGTCGCCACTCGAGTTTTGCGGTATGCACCCAAGGAACCGAACTTGAAACATTTGCTACGTTTTGATTTGAAAAAGGCTTGTAGACTGGACCGTCGTCACCTTTGATATCTGAGGTTCGGGAGCCAGGTTACGATAGGGGAAGGGTTTTATGGCACCCCTCTCGCCCAATCCGAAGATCGGTCTCTACTCGGGCATTTGTAAAACATTTGTATTTTTCTCTCATTAATCATTTTTTAGCCAATTAGGACGGGGGAACAGTTAAAGGGGATTAATACTGTAACAAGTTGCATTTATATGACAAAATGTGATGGATGTTTGATCTAAACACATGTAATAGATTGAGAACAAGCACCTATGAGTGTTTAAACAAACTGAAGCACGCTGATGTGAAACGAGGCACGCAGGAACAAACCTGTGTGCATTGGCCACGCCAATGCATACAGAGATGACCTGCGTACTTCACTTCACTACTGGCATGCGCCGGTAGGTCTAAGCCCACGAGTTCTGCTCTCAACCCTCTGGGCTCTGGAAAGGACCAGTGCACACCCAGGATAAACTGCGCAGTTTATAAAGCAGATATTAAGCATTTACAGACAAATGAGATGGCTTTGAGCCATAAGAATAGACAAAACACCCCATAAACAGTGTGGAGACGTAAAGAAAGGCCAAGATCTAACTACCATGCAAGGGCCAAGCCACTAGACCCTAATATAACTGCCGTACGCCACTAGATGGAGGTCGTACGCCAGTTAGATCTCTTGTCCAGTGCTTTGGCTTTGTATCATCTGGGCTCTGGATCATGACCAGAAGGATCCCAGAGGCCTTTTAAAGTAGAAATAATAGACAAACAACTACACAGTTCTAAATACAGAAAGCAGTAGACTGGTTCTTAACATGCAGTAAGGTGATAAAAGAGAAAGAAAAGCAGAAAATAGCTGATCAATGATCCCAACGCCAATATTGCATGTACAACCATAACTGGCGTACGACTTAACGGTACAGGCGTGCGCCACTGATCGCTATACACGATCCTTGAAACCCTGCCAGCATTAGGGCCATGACTGGTATTGATTACCAGCCTTGACCTTGCCAGCCCCCCTCAGGGGTCAGAACAGATTGCAGAGTAAAAGGTGGTATACCTTCGGATTGAGTGTGATGGAGTGTTTGAGCTTGAACTTGGGGTTTGATGGATGGATGGTGAGTGTAAAGGGTGTTGTGGTATGAGAGTGTGTGTCCCTTTGCTTGCTCTTTCAATGGATGAAAGGAAGAGAAAGCAAAGAAACAAAGAAAAAGAGAGAGAGAGAAAGAACTTGGGAGCTTTTATGTGTGTAACCCTCTTGCATATAAATGCAAAGGGGGTATTTATAGCTAAAGGGGTGACTGAAGGAGGCTGATAACCAGGCTGGTTGGGTTGGTTGAGTTAAGGAGAGGAAGTCTCCATGCATGGGACTTGGCTTGAAAGGAGGTGTATGAGAGAGGGGAACATCCTCTGCACGTTTGCAATCATCAGGAGACTGTACATGTACTGGGGTGGCCGCAAAAGTCTCGTGCATGTGGTTGAATAGAGTTGATTTGACGGGCTTTGACCGGTGTACGCCAGCTTACTACATGCGTGCGCCAGTGGAAACTGAGTCAACAGTCGATGACTGACACGTGGTAGTTTACCAGCGCACGCTAGCATAGTACCGGCGTATGCAAGTAGGGTTTTGCTGAGGCCATTTGGTTATGGCTTGAAGGATTTGAAAATGGGTTTGAAAGGGTTTGAACGAAGTTCGAAACACTCAAAACTCAAACACACTAACAATCTCAAGGTGTTCTTGACCTTAATCATCATTGGGGAATTAAAGACCGTAAGTAAACTAATCTGGACAGTTCAGAATAGGGTGTCTACAGGGGGCCGGTGATGCGCCTCGATTGGATGTGGAACGGGCTAAAACACAATCCGCCAATCTACTCGAGGTGTGGACCGGTGCGCATTGGGATGGAGGCCAAAGCCTAGGAAGTCATTAAGCATGTGGAGATGCCTTGGCCTTGATCGTGGCTGGCAGTGTGCGCCTTTGGCGTGCTTAGGCATCTGCGTGCTCCCGGCATCGGCCAGTGGGCTCTCCATTTGGCCCGTCTTGAAACACGGACCAAGCAGTCTACATGTGAGCGAGTCAACAGGCGAGTAAACCTGTAAGGCGTAAGGAAGTTGATTGGTGGGATCCCCTAATGGGTTGCACCACCGACCAACCTTGATCTTTTAAGAAGGGTTCGAGTGTGAGCATGCCTGTCGGGACCCGAAAGATGGTGAACTATGCCTGAGTGGGGCGAAGCCAGAGGAAACTTTGGTGGAGGCTCGTAGCAATACTGACATGCAAATCGTTCGTCTGACTTGGGTATAGGGGCGAAAGACTAATCAAACCGTTTAGTAGCTGGTTCCCTCCGAAGTTTCCCTCAGGATAACTGGAGCCCGTGTGCGAGTTCTATTGGGTAAAACCAATGATTAGAGGCATTCTCAAACTTTAAATAGGTAGGACGGCGCGGCTTCTCTGTTGAGCCACGCCACGGAATCGAGAGCTTCAAATGGGCCATTTTTGGTAAGCAGAATTGGTGATGCAGGATGAATCAGAAGCCAGGTTACGGTGCTCAACTGCGCGCTAACCTAAAACCCACAAAGGGTGTTGATCAATTAAAACAAGATGGTGGTCATGGTAGTTGAAATCCGCTAAGTGTAGACACCCTATTCTGGACTGCCCAGATTAGTTTACTCACAGTCTTTGATTCCCCAATGATGAATACGATCAAGAACTCCTTGAGAATGTTAGTGTGTTTGAGCTTTGAGCGTTCCGAACCTCTTTCAAACCCTTCAAACCAGAGCCTAATGGCCTCAGTAAAACCCTACTTGCATACGCTGGTACTATACTGGCGTGCGCTGGTAAACTGCCACGTGTCAGTCATCGACCGTTGACCTAGCTGCTACTGGCGTACGTGGTCACCCTACTGGCGTATGCCGGTCAAAAGAGGTCAAATCACCTTTATTCAACCACGTGCACAAGACTTTTGGGCCCCCCCAGAACCCTGTACATTCGTCTGGTTGGTATAACCGTGCAAGGGATGTTCCCCCCTTCTCTCCTACAAAATCCATTAACAAGTCCCATGCATTTAATGCATGGAGACTTCTTCACTAACCCAACCAGCCCCTTGAGTTGGTTACCACCCCTCTCTCCTTCACTCCTTACCCTATATATACCACCATAAAAGCTCCCAAGTCTCTCCTCTCTCCTTCTTCTTTGGCTCTTTGCTTTCTTTTCTTGAGTAAGCAAGTAGCCTCTTCCATACACCTCTCACACTCACCATTCATCCCTCAAACCTCAAGCTCAAGCTCAAATACATCATCAAATTTAAAACCAAAGGTATATCACCTTTTTGTAAACTTTCTGTTCTGATCCCTAAGGGGGGCTGGCAGGGTCAAGGCTGGTAATCAATACCAGTCCTCGCCCTAAAGCTGGCAAAGTTTCAAAAATCGTGTTCAGTTGTCACTGGTGCACGCCAGTAATGGCTGCATGAGTAGTACTGGCGTGGGGATCAGCAATCAACTGTTTTCTGCTTTTCTTTCTATTTTATCACCTTATTGCATGCTAAAAACCAATTTATTGCCTTTCGTACTTAGAACTGTGTAGTGAAAATATTCAATACTAGTTTTCTGCTGCTTTGGAATGCCTCTGCAATCTTTCTGGTCATGTTCCAAAGCCTAGAAAGTGCAAGGTCAAGCACTGGGCAAAATGGTATAACTGGCTTACGGTATCCACATACCGGCGTACGATAGTTAGATCTAGCCCACTGGCTAGCCGTTGCATGGCATCTAGGCCTTCTGTTTATTTCCCCACACTGTTTATGGGGTGTTTTGTTTATTTCAGGGCTCTAAAGCCATTTCTAATGTTTGTAACTATATATAAGCTGTGATATAAACTGCGTGGTTTGTTCTTGGTATGCACTGGTCCTTTCCAGAGCCCAGAGGGTTGAGAATAGGAGCTATGGGTTTACGCCTACCGGCGCACGCCAGTCCTTATGTGGTGTACGCATGAAATATTTGCATGCAGTGGGCGGCATGCAGGTTTTCCTCTTGCGCACATCACTCCGAGTCAGTGTGTTCCAGCCTGTTTAAAACACCCACAGAAGTCTGTTTTCAATCTATACTAATTATTTCAATAAATCATACATACCATTTTGTCACATATTGCAACTTGTAATCCCCTTTAACTGTTCCCCTGCCTTAATTGGCTAAAAAAATGATTAATGAGAGAAAAATGCAAACGTTTTACAAAATGCCCGAGTAGAGATCGATCTCCGGATTGGGCGAGAGGGGTGCTGTAGACACCCTATTCTGGACGGTCCAGATTAGTTTATTTACGGTCTTTGATTCCCCGATGATGATTGAGGTCAAGAACACCCCAAGTTTGTGAATGAGTTTGAGCCTTGAGCGTCCCGAACCTCGTCCGAACCCATTTCAAACCCTTGTCGAACCCTCAAGCCAGAGCCAAATGGCCCCAGCAAAACCCTACTGGAGTACGCTAGTGGTGGACTAGCGTGCGCAGGAACCACTGCCACGTGTCAGTCATCGCCGCTTTCTGGTGCACGCCACTCAACAAGTGGCGCACGCCAGTCAATTCCAGTCAAATCAACTTTATTCGGCCAGAAGCGCGGGACTTTTGTGGCCACCCTGACGTCGTCCACAGTTCCTTGATGATTATCTCGGCCAGAGCTGTCCCCTTCTCTCTCCTACACCCTCCATCAAGCCAAGTCCCATGCATTAAATGCATGGGAGGCTCCCTCTCCCTTATCACTCCAAACACCTCCTTAGGACCAAACTGATCAGTCCTCCCCCTCCTCCATAAATACCCCCTTGCATTCATTTGCAAGGGGTTAGCTCCATTAAGGTGAATAACCTTTTGTCTTCTTCTTCTTCATTGCTCCTTTGCTCCCTTTCTCTTCTATAGAAAGAGCAAGCAAAGGGAGTACTCTCCACAGTCCTCAAACCTCACTACATCCATCCTCCATCCATCCCCTTGCAAGCTCAAAGTTCAAACCATCCATCAAACTCACAAGCAAATGTATAATATCTTTTGCTCCTGCTTTCTGTTCTGACCCAAGGCTGGTAATCTATACCAGTCTTGGCCCTAATGCTAGCAAGGTTTCAAAACCGTGCACAATGATCAGTGGCGCACGCCAGTAGTTATGTACCGTACGCCATTCATGGTAGTATGTACCAAACTGGCATGAGGATCATGGATCATTGTTTTTATGCTTTATTTACATTCTGGTCACCCTGATGTATGCTAAAACCGGTTTATTGTTATGTACTTAGAACTGCTTTCTCTTCCATCTGTACTTTTGCTTAGTTTGGCCTTCTGGGTCCCTCTGGTCTTGTTCCAGAGCCCAGAATGTGCAAAGCCAAAGCATTGGAACCAAGAGGCTACTGGCATACGGCCCTCCTTGAGTGGCGTACGGTAGTGGTTCGTGTTCCAGTGGCTTGGCCCTTGCATGGATCTTCCACCCAGGCCTTTGATCATCCTCCCCTCATTGTTTAAGGGGTTTTCTTTCTATTTGGGGGCTTTTAAGTCCATTAATCTGTCTGTAATAGCTTAGTAACCTTTATAAACTGTGGTTTGTCCTAGGTGTGCACTGGTCCTTTCCAGAGCCCAGAGGGTTGATAACAGAAGCTGTGGCCTTAGGCTTACCGGCGCACGCCAGTTGTGGTGTGGCGCACGCAGGCTTGTTCATGTGTGCACTATCTCACAGTCAGGGTGCTCCAGTCTGCTTAAAATGTCCACAAAAGCTTGTTCTCAATCTATTATATTTGCTTAGATCAAACATCATCATCCATAAACATTTTGCCACCGATCTTGTACATAAATGCAACTTGTTTACAGTTTTAATCCTTATTAACTGTTCCCCCGCCCTAACTGGTTAAAAGAATGATCAAATAAAGAGAGAAATGCAAATATTTTATAAAATGCCTGAGTAGAGACCGGTCTCCGGACTGGGCGAGGGGGGTGCCATAAAACCCTTCCCCTCTCGTAATCTGGCTCCCGAACCTCAAGATCGAAGGTGACGACGGTCCAGTCTACAAAAGCCTTTTTCAAAATCAAACAAACGTGGTCCAAACGTTTTCAAAAGGACGGTTTCTTGGGTACTAACCGCAAAACCCGAGTGGCGACTCTCTGATTTGCGAAGCGTTTCGCCGCGCTTTCCAAAAAGGGCGCACCCGGAATTTTTCCATACCAAAAATGCGGGGATTTTTGGGTCGTGTGCCCACAGTGGCGACTCTGCTGGGGACATTACATTAATCAACATTTGGAAATTAATACATAAATGAACAATTTTCAAAAGTCTGGCAAAATAGTACGCTCCGCGCTGCTGAAGAACGGGATGGTAACGTAACAGGATTCTACATCCGACCACTCCGAACTGGGGCTTTTACTATTGTTCGCTTATGTAGTTTTTTCCAAGTGTCGATTAATGAAGTGGGCCAAGCTTCAAAAGGTGTTTTTCAAAAGCATTTACAGTTTTCTCTCTCTCGATCATTCTTTCGACACGCGTACATTTGCATCGGTGTTCTATCAGCCCCGTTGAGGTGTTTTGGGTAACCGGTACAGTTTACTGGATCCCGGGGTCCTCGAATGCCCAACAACCTTGGACGATGATGAGACGTATTACCGTTTGACCATCACTCTGCTGCACGCATTGCGATGGGAGGTATAAAACATCTCTAGCCTGAGGAACCCCCCTTAAGCCAAAACCAGCCTCGCCACGCGTACAGAGCAATAGAACCTTTCAAAACTAAGACAGGAACCCACAGGGTAGGATTACTTGCATCTAACCCCCATAACTGTCTATGTGTTACCGCTTTCCATATCGCATGCCTGTACATACATCCATACCGTTCTGCGTAGGAGCATGCTAGGGCGGCTTTTAGGGTTGTCTCTCTTTCAAACCCGTTTTGTGCCTGTAGGGGCGCTGCTTGGACCGATGACGAGTCGTGCATCGTGATGGTGCACGTTATCAACTTTCCAATTCCTTGGGCCAACGAGACTTTGGGAAATCGAGACTTTCTAAGTCCTTGCCTAAACCCAATCGAGGTTTCGAACAGAAAGCTAGGAACAACGGGAGACATGACATGATACTCATACCACCCAGGTTAAAAGTACTAAACACTTGCACCATTCAAGGCTCCGGCACAGTGCTGCTTACGCCCTCTTGGTTACAGTATCATGTCGTCGACACCAAGTTGTTCCATTCCAACATTGAAACTTCGAGAACGGAATAGTCAAAGACTTAGGCTGTTTCGACATCTCTTAGTGTTAGTCGATCCCCTTCAAGGTACACCGTCGAAAAGAAATCCGAGGACTTGGGCAGCGTCCGGCTGTCATAAAACGGTTTTGTCTGCTAGTTCTAGAGTCTAGGAGGACACCGACGACGTTGAGCATTTTCTCTCTCTCCTTTCAAATAAAAATTGCTGCAGGCCGTCACTGAGCCCTTCTACTTTACTGTCTAGCCATCGCACCGTACAGATTCAGAATCAAGAGCCAAACCTACTTGAGAGCGTCCGCCGGGTCTGTCTGTGCGAATATTTGGGTGGGTCTGTTTCTGGGTCTACCACGACGGAAGCTCCGGGTTGTTTTCTGTTGGGAGAGGCCTCGCCACCGACACCTTTCACTCCGTTCCCTGCACCTCAGAAGCTCGTCCAAATCAAAATCGAACCTCTCGACATGGCTGAAATTCCGAACCTGGCCCAGATTTTCGCCGACATTCAACGCAATTTGGCCATCATGCAAGAAAGGGCCGACCAAGCTGATGCCTCTACGGCCAATCTCCGTGCCTTAATTGAAGAACGCCTCCCTCCGGCAGCTGCAGCTGGAGGAGGTGGCGGAGAACGTGAACTTGTGGTCGAAGAAAACCGTCAGGGAGAAAACCCTGCTCCGAATCCAGAAATGGCCGTGCTGATCGCCAAGATGGCCAAGCTCGAAGAAACAGTTTCCAAGGCTGAAAAGATAGGCGCTGGTGGTTTAGACATGGATCGTCTTTGCCCTTTTCCTAATGCTAGGCTGCCCGAGAGGTTTAAAATGCCTGATTTTGTAAAGTTTGACGGTTCTGGAGATCCTAAAACCCATTTGTTGGCATATCACAGCGCAATGAAATTACATGGGATCGAGGAAGAAACAATGGCTCAGCTCTTCCCTCAAACTCTCACTGGTCCTGCATTTCAATGGTTTCTATCTTTGGACCTGTCCAAAAGGAGAACTTGGATCGATATTGGGGCTGCTTTCAACTCCCAATACAGCTACAATGTCCAGCTCAAAATGACCACTCGAGAGTTGGAATCAACCAAGATGGGCGCGAAGGAACCCTTCGCAGACTTCATTCAGAGATGGAGGGCAAAAGCAGCCAAGATGACGGATCGTCCCAGCGAAAAGGATCAGATTCGCATCATCTCTCGTAATCTACAGCCGGACTTTGCTAAGAACCTTGTGCTGGTCCAAGGGGCAAGCTGGGAAACCTTCTTCGACTCCGGTCTCGCCATTGAGGAAGTGCTCCAAAATGGGGTCATCCCGAGAACTGAGTCTGCTCCCGCCTCCTCAACATCGAAATCCAAACCCCGTGCATACACCGGAAGCAGTACCACTCTCTTTGGCGGTAGCAGCTATGCCAATGCTGCTACTGCTAGCAACACTGCCACAACCCAAAGTTCTAACCACATTGCTGATGTCAACCAAGTGCAAACACCACAGAAACCTCGGAGCCGCAACCAACCCCGTGTCTTCGCCAACTTTGAGGCACCTCTCTCTGCTGTCCTTGAGAAACTGGCCAAGACTGGTCACCTCAAGCCTCTTACCCCAACTCCACTCCCTCAAAATCCACCACCTAGCCACAACCCCAATGCTTTCTGTGCCTACCATCAGATGCCCGGCCACTACACCGACTCTTGCTATCGCCTCCGTCATGCGATACAAGATTTGGTGGACAATGGAACCCTTCCTAACCCGCCGTCTAAACCCAATGTCATCTCCAACTCCCTCCCGAGGCACCATAACCAAGTTGGCCAGATATCCCTTAGCTCCACCATAACTTCCCCTACCTCCACTATATTTAACCCCACCGACCATATAACCCCTGCGGATCAACCGAAGCCGATCGTCTCCGTGCCCTTTGAACACGAGACTTTAAACATAAACCTGGAAAAGGGAGAATCGTCTAAATCAAGAACTCCTCTGGAACGTCTGCGTGACGGCATGACCATCCTCAACGATGTGTTCCGTGACCTTCAGCGCGACACTACCCTTACTGTGCAACTTCTCCCCGGATCCACTGCGAGAAACCCTTTCTTTGCCATCACCGAAACGGCTCTCGATGGGACACCCATACAACGCACAAGGCCCGCTGGTGCTGCCGCAAACCCACCGGAACCAGAACTCGACATGCAGGCGGTAGGCTGGGCGATAGCGGACCACAACAACTTTGAGGTCCCTAGGATCAATGAATGGGATGAGCTTGCCCTCGAGGGATTTCCGGCTGAGCCAGAAGAAGTACCGTTTGACCATGTTGCGAACAATCAGTGGCTGGCCGTGCAAGAAGCCGACATGATGGATCCGTTGGACGGATTTGCCCTACCTCTGCTATTTGATCAACCTGAGCCTGTTGCCGAAGAAGAGGCAGACTTCTGGGATCCCGAGCCTGCTTGGCAGTTTCCAGCTGACTACGTCCTAGAAGAGGTCGTGCCTGACTATGAGGCGTTCTACGCCGAAGAGGACCTCCGACAGGAAGAACCTCGTATACTTGGAGAGTGTATCCGCTCGTCAACCATTGACTCGCTGCTAACCTCAGTAGCTGATGTCGAATACGATCCAGAATTCTACATAATTGATGAGAACCTCCCGCGCCCCGCTGTCCCTCTTCCTGGCGAGGACTGCCGTATTATGACCCTGGATGCCGTGCCCGATGATCTATGGGAAGTCGACGAGATCGTCGACCTTAACACAAATCCGCTACCCACCGACTTCTGGGATGAGGACAAGGTAGTTGACATACAAATGGGCAATGAGGTGTGGACCGTCAACTCCGCTCTGGTCGACGCTGGTTTCTGGGATACGCCGTTTGTGACCAACCCGGGAGCACCGTTTGAAGAAGCTGCAGCACAGGATCCGTTGTTTTGGGAAGACTTGGTGATGCAGAACTTGGAACAGGATCTGGCTTCGGAACAGGACCCGTCTACAACTGTGGCAGCAACCGATAAAGGGAAGCGCAAGATGGTGGACATTCCCGCGGATTTCTGGGACTTCAACGATTCAACCTCTTGGTGGGACGTCGCCAATGTTACAAGGAGTGGCCGAGTCTTTCAGCCCTCTAACTTACAAGCAGGGAGTTCATCCAATCCTCCCGTTTTGCAACCCGCCAACCCGGTCGTTCAAAGGGGTGCTCCGAACATCCTTGGCGGAGTCCCAGAAAAGGACATGATTCAGAAACAACTAGAGAAGATACCTGCTGCCATCTCAGTCTGGGGTCTGGTCGCGTCTTCAAAGGAGCATCGCGACAAGCTATCTTCGTCTCTCTCTCGACTCAAGGTAACCATCGACATCACTCCCGAGGCGATGGTCGCCCTTATCTTACCATTGCTCGCCAAGCATTCTGTCACTTTTACCGAACGGGATCTGCCTGTTGAAGGGACTGATCACAACCGCCCGCTGCATATCACCGTCAAGTGCAAGGGGCTGTGGGTGCCAACCGTGCTCATTGATAATGGCTCTGCCATTAATGTCTGCCCGCTGAGGGTTGCTTACCGCCTGAGGCTTGCAAAGAAGGATTTCACACCGTCTAACCTGGCGGTCAAGGCATATGACAGCGCCCGCCGCGTGGTGGAAGACACCATCATGCTCAAGCTCGATGCCGAGAGTTTCGAAATGGAGGTAGAATTTCATGTGGTTGACATCCCCGCCACTTTCAATCTGTTGCTAGGAAGGCCGTGGTTGCACAGGTCCGACATCATGGCAGTTCCCTCAACTCTGCACCAGAAAGTCATGCTAGCACTGCCAACAGGAACCCTTACTATCTGCGGAGACTCTGGGATCCGCCCACTCAAGGAAGATGAGCCTGTCCTGGGGATTGCACACGGAGAAGAAGACTCTGACTTTGGGGGATTCTCGTTTGACACCGCAGGCTCCGTCCTTACCGTCGCAGTGGACAAGGACTTCTACGTCAGCTCCGCCGCAATCGATATCATGAGGAAGATGGGCCACATGCCTAGTTTTGGACTTGGGATCAACCAGCAGGGGGTCGCTGAGTTCCCCATCTTTCCCTCTTCCGAAAGCCAATCTAGCTTTGGGTACGCACCTCCGGCCAAGAAGGCTAAAAGGGGGAAAGGTGCGGGAAAACTTCGAACCCTCTATGGTAACCCCGACAGCTACTTTATCCGTGAAGGTGGGAGCATCGTGTGTGGGGGTCAACCTGAACCATTTTGGGATCCAGAAACTGGCACCTGGCTGCCGGGATTCGAGATCTTTGCTGCGGACACCTGGTCCGACGACGAGGAGGAAATTGCCAAAGACAAGCTGGAAGAAGAAGAATTCAAGAAGCAGCTGACCCGGGCTAAGGAAGAGGCTGACTGGGTGCTGACAGTTGATCAAGGAAGCTTGGAGATGCTGTTCTCTTAAGTAGGTTTGGTTGGCAAGGAGGTAGAGGCTGAAGTGCTGATGCTTGGGCTCGACTCTCCGGACATCCTCGAGGATCCAACCTCCCTCATCGTGGAAGCTAAGGGTAGTTTAAATAATTGCTTTTTCACTCCACGCTTGACATGCATTGACAATGTGCCTGAGTCTGACACGGAGTCTGTCGAGTCTAGGTCTAGCTCAGAGTCGGAGTTTGTGCCTCTTGGCCCTCCACGTCATAGCTTCTACTTCGAGTTCGAGTCAACTGTACTTGGCAACCCGCTGGGGTTTTATGAAATGAATGATCCTGCTTCTGATTACTTTGCTGAATTATATATAAACTGTGTCGACCCTGACGATGAAGGAACAGACTTCGATGGGAACATTCCCGCTGAGTTGCGTTCCCTCATCGAAAGGGAAGACGAAAGGCATGCTCAGCCTCTAAAAGAAGAAGTAATTTCCGTAAATTTGAAAGACGAGGATAACCCCCGAATGATGCAAATTGGTTCAACTCTGTCCCCCGAGGATCGTGCTGCACTGATTGATCTGCTCAAAGAATATTTCGAGGTTTTCGCATGGTCTCACAAGGACATGCCCGGTATCGACCCTGAAATCGTGCAGCACCGAATTCCGTTAGCTCCAGGGGCTGTTCCAGTCAAGCAGAAGCTCCGCCGAATGAGGCCAGATTGGGTAGAGAAGATCAAGGAGGAGGTCACTAAACAGATCGACGCTGGGTTCCTAAGGGTTGCTGAGTATCCGAAATGGATGGCTAACATTGTGCCGGTTCCTAAGAAAGATGGGAGAATCCGAGTCTGCGTCGACTTTAGAGATTTGAACAAAGCAAGCCCCAAAGATAGTTTTCCCTTGCCCCACATCGACGTGCTTGTGGACAACACGACGGGGCATGCTTTGCTCTCTTTTGTCGACGGATTCTCAGGTTACAATCAGATCTTTGTGGCACCAGAGGATCAAGAGAAGACTACCTTCGTCACCGCGTGGGGTACTTACTGCTATGTGATGATGTCGTTTGGGTTGAAGAACGCCGGTTGTACTTTCCAACGGGCCCAGACCACTTTGCTACATGATCTGATCCACAAGACAGTTGAAGTCTACGTCGACGACATGATTGTCAAAGCCAAGGAGAAGGAGGATTTCATCCCAGCACTCAGACAATTTCTCGAAAGGCTCCGCAAATACAACGTGCATCTTAATCCACAGAAGTGCACATTTGGAGTCACAGCAGGCAAAATGTTGGGGTTCCTGATCACCGCAAGGGGAATTGAGGTCGATCCCTCCAAGATTACGGCAATTCTCGAGATGGAACCGCCACGATCAGAAAAGGGAGTGCGAAGCTTCCTGGGTAAGGTTCAGTTCGTTAGTCGATTCATAGCCAAGCTCACACGGACTTGCGAGCCACTGTTCCGTTTGCTCAAGAAGGATGTTCGTTTCGAATGGACAGAGAAATGCCAAGCTGCATTCGAATCTATCAAGGCGTATCTGAGGAATCCGCTAGTCTTAATGCCGCCTACACCGGGTCGACCTTTGATCCTGTATTTGTTCGTCACCCTGACGTCTATGGGATGTTTGCTGGTGCAGGAAGGAGATAACGGAGTCGAGAAAGCCATTTACTATCTGAGAAAGAAAATGGTGGGGAGTGAGGAACGTTACACCCCTCTGGAAAAGACATGTTGGGCGTTAGTTTGGGTTACCAAAAAGCTTAGACACTGCATGCTAGCCTATTCCGTGAAGCTGATTTCTCGGATGGATCCTATCAAGTATCTGTTTGAGAAGCCGGCGCTCACCCATAAGCTAGCACGTTGGTTGCTTCTGCTGGCTGAGTTCGATCTCCAATATGTCACAAGGAAGTCAGTGAAGGGCCGGGCCGTAGCAGAGTTCTTGGCCGACCACCCGATCGACGGACCTGAAGACGTGGATTTCAATTTCCCGGACGAGGATGTGTTGACAGTTGTCGAGGAAGTGTGGACGCTCTATTTTGATGGGGCTTCGAATCAACGAGGATTTGGAATCGGGGTACTGCTTATCACGCCCGCTGGGGCTCACATCCCGCTTGCCTTCAAGTTAAACTTCGACGTCACCAACAATCAAGCTGAGTACGAGGCCTGCATCGTCGGGATGGAAGCTGCTATTGCATTGGGGGTCGAGAAGCTTGAGATAATCGGGGATTCGAACTTGGTAATCTCTCAAGCTAATGGAGACTGGAAGGTCCGTGAGGAAAAGCCGAAGCCTTATCACCAAGATTTGGAAGAACTGATTCCTCGCTTCAATAAGGTGACCTTCACCCACATTCCACGCTTGAAGAATCAGTTCGCCGATGCTTTGGCGACTTTGGCTTCAATGATCGAACTTCCAGTAGGGGTCCGGATGCGGCCAGTTGTGATCGAGCAGAGGGACTTGCCCGCTTATGAATACGTCAACGCCATTGATGATGTCGATGATGGCCTACCCTGGTACCATGATATCTGGAATTTTGTCGAACGAGGGGAGTTCCCTGCTAGGACTTCAAGGAAGGATCGGGTTGCTCTGCAAAGGCTGGCTGCTCAGTACATCATTTGCGGAGGGAAACTGTATCGAAGGTCTCACTGTGGAATGCACAAGCTGTGTGTCAACGGGGCCGAAGCAACAAGGATAATGGAAGAGATTCACGAAGGAGTCTGTGGTCCCCACATGAGTGGAGTCATGCTTGCACGGAAGATCCTTAGGCAAGGCTACTACTGGTCAACAATGGAATCTCAATGCATCGACTACGTGCGGCGCTGTTTCAAGTGTCAAATCCATGCCAACCTGCAGCATGTTCCACCCTCTAAATTACATGGCATGACCTCGCCGTGGCCGTTCTCGGTGTGGGGAATCGACGTTATCGGGATGATCTCGCCTCCTGCTTCCAATGGTCACAGGTTCATACTAGTGGCAATAGATTACTTCACTAAGTGGGTCGAGGCTGAATCTTACAAAACTCTGACAACGGTTCAAGTGGCTCAATTCATTCGAAAGAACATCATCTACCGTTATGGCGTTCCTCAGGCGTTCGTCTCAGACAATGGGAGTCACTTCAAAGGGAGGGTCCTGGACCTCTTCGAGGAATTCGGCATTGAGATCCACCGATCAACAACCTATCGTCCGCAAACGAATGGAGCAGTCGAGGCCGCTAACAAAAACATCGAGGTGATCATCAAGAAGACTATTGAGTCCGCAAGGGATTGGCACGAGCAGCTGCCTCTGGCGCTATAGGACGTCAATTCGAACGTCAACCGGTGCAACTCCTTTCTCCCTGGTCTACGGAATGGAAGCAGTACTTCCTATCGAGCTTGAGGTTCCCTCTCTGAGGATCATGGTCGAAAGCGGTCTCGAAGAATCTGAATGGCTCAGCGGGAGATTTGTTGAACTGATGTTGTTTGATGAAAGGAGACTCCGCACCCTGTATCATGTTCAAGGTTACCAGCGTCGAATTGCCCGAGCATTTGACAAGAAGGTGAAGTCCAGGGACTTAATCGAAGGAGACATGGTCACAAAGGAGATACGGGCTCCAGTATTCGACGCCCGCGGAAAGTTTCGACCGAAGCGATCTGGGCCTTTCATTATCAAGACCATCCTATCCGGGGGTGCTGCTCAACTCATCGATCTCGACGGCAATGAATTCAACACTTTGGTCAACCTGGATCAACTCAAACGCTTCTACCCGTGAGAGATGCTCGTTGGACCGAAAACCACAAGGGTGGGCGGTTCCAAGCAAAAGTTAGAGCAGCCTGCTAGACCGAAAACCTGTGAAGGCGGTCTAGGCAAAAATAAATAGGCAAAAGTCGCAAGGCCGAAAACCTGTTAAGGCGGCGCTAGGCAAAAGTTAGAGCGTAAAAGGAGAGGCAAAATACACGAGCGAACCTTAGCCTGAACTACGTTCTGACTTGATTCCTTGAAAAGGGATACGTAGGCAGTCTCACCATGAGACCCGGTCACATTCTATCAAAGCGATCCAGTGTTCGACACTCCGTTTCCATGTCAAGTTCCAAGCAAGGTCGAGGAGCGAGCCGAAATTTCATTAAGGAATCAGAAGGGGGAAACCCTCCGTCTTTCAACTTTATTTATAAAATTACTACTTCTGATACACGAGTTGAGCATAAAAGCCTTAAAACAACTAAGCTTAAAAACAGAACAGATGCTTGAGAAGCCTAACGGCTCACAGTTTATTCTAAGAACAGCAAAGTAGTCCGGAGTCAATCAATATTCTCTCTTGCTTCAACATCTGCTCTTAGCCACTGTCGATAAACGCTCCTCAGTTTTGGAGTGAAATCTGGAGACTCTGCTTGAAGGGCCCTGTGGCCCCAGCGCCTTTTGTACCCATTCAGGGTCTGAGCATTGAAATTGGGGACTCGGAAATCCCCGGCGGTGATACGAACATTCTCCTGAGGGATGCCCAGTTGACGAAGGATACGGCCCGGGATGTAGAAGGTGAACTGTGTCAGCCCTGCAATCACCACCCTGTCAAAACCCTCTGAGTGAACCACCATTCCCTCCAATTCCAACCATAGGCACCTCCAAGCAATTTCATCCGGCTGTACCTCCTGCATGAAAGCAAACCACTCCATTTCATTCATCTCGGGGTACCTCATTCCCCGCTGGTGAATTCTCTTCGGGAAAAGATCCCAGCCAGCCTCCGGAGGATGCAACAGGTTCAGCTTGTCACATAGCCACAGCGGCATGAGCGAAAAGACAAGTAAGAAACCAGATAAAGCCGAGCGAAAAGACAAGTAAGGAGCCAGCAAAATAGCCTAAGCCGAGTGTCGAGGTAAAATGAGAAAGTGCGAAAAACCAGAAAAAGGTGAGCTGAGTGAGTCTACCTGAAGGAGCAACGGACTGCCACTGAAGGTGCGCGACACCCCAGAGTATACCGAGTCTAGGCCGATAAGCGTTTCGGCCAGAACCAGAGGGATAACATTCTGCCGGTCCGGACCACCCATCTGGAGGGCAACGCTCACAAGGAGGGAGCTGACTCGCCCGTCAGCAGGAATGAGCAAGTAGCCGGCTAAGAGACAGATCACCAGTCGGCGCCGCGCCTGCCAAGCCATGTCCCCCAAGTCACCCTCAGGACTATATCGCTCGATCAGCTGAAGGATATGGACCTGACCACCCTCCAGCATGGAATTGGCCAAACCTCTAAGAATGTCAAGTGCAGTGGCCAGCAGCCCGGGCATGCTCACCTGGTAAGGAGGAACGAC
Source organism: Rhododendron griersonianum (assembly GCA_018127125.1). Classification (NCBI taxonomy): domain Eukaryota; kingdom Viridiplantae; phylum Streptophyta; class Magnoliopsida; order Ericales; family Ericaceae; genus Rhododendron; species Rhododendron griersonianum. The sequence goes on along the minus strand of CM030791.1, from coordinate 32,836 downwards.
GAGCGTCGGAGATGAGTAAGTCCGGAGGTATGCTTGGAATTCCTCGACCGTCGGACATATCTCGTCATCACCAAAACGAAAAACATGGACATCCGGATCCCAGAACCGGAGCGCAGCCCTCAGGAGGGCCGGGCGGAGCGGCACGTGCCGCAAGTATCGGAACGAGGCGAGGCCGTGGTATTGAAAATTCAGCCAATCAACACTTATCATTTCCGCCAACCAAGGCTTGATCAGAGTTGGAATTGGGTTTGCCATTTGGGACCAGCAATTCAATTGGCTGAGTATAGGAGTAGGATGTATCAGTGTGGCTTCAATGCATGCAAACATCCCGTCTTATACCAAGCCACGAATCTTACTTCCTATTCTAAGTTCCAAACCAAAAGCTAGCATCCAAGCCCTCCTTACAATGAAGGACACTGCCTTCTGAAAGCCAGAAACCGTGTGCAAACCGTGTGAGGGTGAAGACAAAGGGTAGCCAGAAAAAGGACAGACAATCAGACAAGTGGCTCTGTGTCACGTTTGAATGGCGCACGCCAGTCATAAACCGGCACACGCAGGACATCTTCCTATACTGGCGTACGTAGCTCAACTACTGGCGCACGCAAGTCATACCTGCACCAGATGCCAGCAACAGCAGCAACTGTCATCGAGCAATCAATTTCGATTCCGGGGCTTATTTGGCAGGTTTGTCGATTCATGTAGGGATGAACACGCCGAACCCCGCCGCAAGCAACTGTCACCGCTGTCAGCGTAGGGATGAACACGCCGAACCCCGCCGCGTCCACTAGCTTTCGTGCCCCCGCTGGCAAACTCAAGTACAACTCGAGCGAGTGTGCCGGACCGCCGTTCCCACGCGAGCTAACCACTCCTCTCTGCACGTCACAAACAACCAAAGCAACAGAAATAGCATCAGTACAGCAGTTCAAATTCAGTGGATAGTCGAATCAAGGATCTAAAGCATCAAGGCATTCGTTCAGTCGATTCAAGTTATCAAGGCAACAAAAGCATGATGTCTAACATGCATTGACAAACATCCTGAATAAGCCCCGAAATCGAAATTGATGACTTGCATGAATCGACAAATCTGCCAAATAAGCCCCGGAATCGAAATTGATTGCTCGATGACAGTTGCTGCTGTTGTTGACATCTGGTGCAGGTATGACTTGCGTGCGCCAGTAGTTGAGCTACGTACGCCAGTATAGGAAGATGTCCTGCGTGCGCCGGTTTATGACTGGCGTGCGCCATTCAAACGTGACACAGAGCCACTTGTCTGACTGTCTGTCCTTTTTCTGGCTACCCTTTGTCTTCACCCTCACACGGTTTGCACACGGTTTCTGGCTTTCAGAAGGCAGTGTCCTTCATTGTAAGGAGGGCTTGGATGCTAGCTTTTGGTTTGGAACTTAGAATAGGAAGTAAGATTCGTGGCTTGGTATAAGACGGGATGTTTGCATGCATTGAAGCCACACTGATACATCCTACTCCTATACTCAGCCAATTGAATTGCTGGTCCCAAATGGCAAACCTAATTCCAACTCTGATCAAGCCTTGGTTGGCGGAAATGATAAATGTTGATTGGCTGAATTTTCAATACCACGGCCTCGCCTCGTTCCGATACTTGCGGCACGTGCCGCTCCGCCCGGCCCTCCTGAGGGCTGCGCTCCGGTTCTGGGATCCGGATGTCCATGTTTTTCGTTTTGGTGATGACGAGATATGTCCGACGGTCGAGGAATTCCAAGCATACCTCCGGACTTACTCATCTCCGACGCTCGTCGTTCCTCCTTACCAGGTGAGCATGCCCGGGCTGCTGGCCACTGCACTTGACATTCTTAGAGGTTTGGCCAATTCCATGCTGGAGGGTGGTCAGGTCCATATCCTTCAGCTGATCGAGCGATATAGTCCTGAGGGTGACTTGGGGGACATGGCTTGGCAGGCGCGGCGCCGACTGGCCCTGGTGATCTGTCTCTTAGCCGGCTACTTGCTCATTCCTGCTGACGGGCGAGTCAGCTCCCTCCTTGTGAGCGTTGCCCTCCAGATGGGTGGTCCGGACCGGCAGAATGTTATCCCTCTGGTTCTGGCCGAAACGCTTATCGGCCTAGACTCGGTATACTCTGGGGTGTCGCGCACCTTCAGTGGCAGTCCGTTGCTCCTTCAGGTAGACTCACTCAGCTCACCTTTTTCTGGTTTTTCGCACTTTCTCATTTTACCTCGACACTCGGCTTAGGCTATTTTGCTGGCTCCTTACTTGTCTTTTCGCTCGGCTTTATCTGGTTTCTTACTTGTCTTTTCGCTCATGCCGCTGTGGCTATGTGACAAGCTGAACCTGTTGCATCCTCCGGAGGCTGGCTGGGATCTTTTCCCGAAGAGAATTCACCAGCGGGGAATGAGGTACCCCGAGATGAATGAAATGGAGTGGTTTGCTTTCATGCAGGAGGTACAGCCGGATGAAATTGCTTGGAGGTGCCTATGGTTGGAATTGGAGGGAATGGTGGTTCACTCAGAGGGTTTTGACAGGGTGGTGATTGCAGGGCTGACACAGTTCACCTTCTACATCCCGGGCCGTATCCTTCGTCAACTGGGCATCCCTCAGGAGAATGTTCGTATCACCGCCGGGGATTTCCGAGTCCCCAATTTCAATGCTCAGACCCTGAATGGGTACAAAAGGCGCTGGGGCCACAGGGCCCTTCAAGCAGAGTCTCCAGATTTCACTCCCAGGCTAAGGAGCGTTTATCGACAGTGGCTAAGAGCAGATGTTGAAGCAAGAGAGAATATTGATTGACTCCGGACTACTTTGCTGTTCTTAGAATAAACTGTGAGCCGTTAGGCTTCTCAAGCATCTGTTCTGTTTTTAAGCTTAGTTGTTTTAAGGCTTTTATGCTCAACTCGTGTATCAGAAGTAGTAATTTTATAAATAAAGTTGAAAGACGGAGGGTTTCCCCCTTCTGATTCCTTAATGAAATTTCGGCTCGCTCCTCGACCTTGCTTGGATCTTGACATGGAAACGGAGTGTCGAACACTGGATCGCTTTGATAGAATGTGACCGGGCCTCATGGTGAGACTGCCTACGTATCCCTTTTCAAGGAATCAGGTCAGAACGTAGTTCAGGCTAAGGTTCGCTCGTGTATTTTGCCTCTCCTTTTACGCTCTAACTTTTGCCTAGCGCCGCCTTAACAGGTTTTCGGCCTTGCGACTTTTGCCTATTTATTTTTGCCTAGACCGCCTTCACAGGTTTTCGGTCTAGCAGGCTGCTCTAACTTTTGCTTGGAACCGCCCACCCTTGTGGTTTTCGGTCCAACGAGCATCTCTCACGGGTAGAAGCGTTTGAGTTGATCCAGGTTGACCAAAGTGTTGAATTCATTGCCGTCGAGATCGATGAGTTGAGCAGCACCCCCGGATAGGATGGTCTTGATAATGAAAGGCCCAGATCGCTTCGGTCGAAACTTTCCGCGGGCGTCGAATACTGGAGCCCGTATCTCCTTTGTGACCATGTCTCCTTCGATTAAGTCCCTGGACTTCACCTTCTTGTCAAATGCTCGGGCAATTCGACGCTGGTAACCTTGAACATGATACAGGGCGCGGAGTCTCCTTTCATCAAATAACATCAGTTCAACAAATCTCCCGCTGAGCCATTCAGATTCTTCGAGACCGCTTTCGACCATGATCCTCAGAGAGGGAACCTCAAGCTCGATAGGAAGTACTGCTTCCATTCCGTAGACCAGGGAGAAAGGAGTTGCACCGGTTGACGTTCGAATTGACGTCCTGTACCCCCAAAGCGCCAGAGGCAGCTGCTCGTGCCAATCCCTTGCGGACTCAATAGTCTTCTTGATGATCACCTCGATGTTTTTGTTAGCGGCCTCGACTGCTCCATTCGTTTGCGGACGATAGGTTGTTGATCGGTGGATCTCAATGCCGAATTCCTCGAAGAGGTCCAGGACCCTCCCTTTGAAGTGACTCCCATTGTCTGAGACGAACGCCTGAGGAACGCCATAACGGTAGATGATGTTCTTTCGAATGAATTGAGCCACTTGAACCGTTGTCAGAGTTTTGTAAGATTCAGCCTCGACCCACTTAGTGAAGTAATCTATTGCCACTAGTATGAACCTGTGACCATTGGAAGCAGGAGGCGAGATCATCCCGATAACGTCGATTCCCCACACCGAGAACGGCCACGGCGAGGTCATGCCATGTAATTTAGAGGGTGGAACATGCTGCAGGTTGGCATGGATTTGACACTTGAAACAGCGCCGCACGTAGTCGATGCATTGAGATTCCATTGTTGACCAGTAGTAGCCTTGCCTAAGGATCTTCCGTGCAAGCATGACTCCACTCATGTGGGGACCACAGACTCCTTCGTGAATCTCTTCCATTATCCTTGTTGCTTCGGCCCCGTTGACACATAGCTTGTGCATTCCACAGTGAGACCTTCGATACAGTTTCCCTCCGCAAATGATGTACTGAGCAGCCAGCCTTTGCAGAGCAACCCGATCCTTCCTTGAAGTCCTAGCAGGGAACTCCCCTCGTTCGACAAAATTCCAGATATCATGGTACCAGGGTAGGCCATCATCGACATCATCAACGGCGTTGACGTATTCATAAGCGGGCAAGTCCCTCTGCTCGATCTCAACTGGCCGCATCCGGACCCCTACTGGAAGTTCGATCATTGAAGCCAAAGTCGCCAAAGCATCGGCGAACTGATTCTTCAAGCGTGGAATGTGGGTGAAGGTCACCTTATTGAAGCGAGGAATCAGTTCTTCCAAATCTTGGTGATAAGGCTTCGGCTTTTCCTCACGGACCTTCCAGTCTCCATTAGCTTGAGAGATTACCAAGTTCGAATCCCCGATTATCTCAAGCTTCTCGACCCCCAATGCAATAGCAGCTTCCATCCCGACGATGCAGGCCTCGTACTCAGCTTGATTGTTGGTGACGTCGAAGTTTAACTTGAAGGCAAGCGGGATGTGAGCCCCAGCGGGCGTGATAAGCAGTACCCCGATTCCAAATCCTCGTTGATTCGAAGCCCCATCAAAATAGAGCGTCCACACTTCCTCGACAACTGTCAACACATCCTCGTCCGGGAAATTGAAATCCACGTCTTCAGGCCCGTCGATCGGGTGGTCGGCCAAGAACTCTGCTACGGCCCGGCCCTTCACTGACTTCCTTGTGACATATTGGAGATCGAACTCAGCCAGCAGAAGCAACCAACGTGCTAGCTTATGGGTGAGCGCCGGCTTCTCAAACAGATACTTGATAGGATCCATCCGAGAAATCAGCTTCACGGAATAGGCTAGCATGTAGTGTCTAAGCTTTTTGATAGCCCAAACTAACGCCCAACATGTCTTTTCCAGAGGGGTGTAACGTTCCTCACTCCCCACCATTTTCTTTCTCAGATAGTAAATGGCTTTCTCGACTCCGTTATCTCCTTCCTGCGCCAGCAAACATCCCATAGACGTCGGGGTGACGGACAAATACAGGATCAAAGGTCGACCCGGTGTAGGCGGCATTAAGACTGGCGGATTCCTCAGATACGCCTTGATAGATTCGAAAGCAGCTTGGCATTTCTCTGTCCATTCGAAACGAACATCCTTCTTGAGCAAACGGAACAGTGGCTCGCAAGTCAGTGTGAGCTTGGCTATGAATCGGCTAACGAACTGAACCTTACCCAGGAAGCTTCGCACTCCCTTTTCTGACCGTGGCGGTTCCATCTTGAGAATTGCCGTAATCTTGGAGGGATCGACCTCAATTCCCCTTGCGGTGATCAGGAACCCCAACATTTTGCCTGCCGTGACTCCAAATGTGCACTTCTGTGGATTAAGACGCACGTTGTATTTGCGGAGCCTTTCGAGAAATTGTCTGAGTGCTGGGATGAAATCCTCCTTCTCCTTGGCTTTGACAATCATGTCGTCGACGTAGACTTCAACTGTCTTGTGGATCAGATCATGTAGCAAAGTGGTCTGGGCCCGCTGGAAAGTACAACCGGCGTTCTTCAACCCAAACGGCATCATCACATAGCAGTAAGTACCCCACTCGGTGACGAAGGTAGTCTTCTCTTGATCCTCTGGTGCCACAAAGATCTGATTGTAACCTGAGAATCCGTCGACAAAAGAGAGCAAAGCATGCCCCGCCGTGTTGTCCACAAGCACGTCGATGTGGGGCAAGGGAAAACTATCTTTGGGGCTTGCTTTGTTCAAATCTCTAAAGTCGACGCAGACTCGGATTCTCCCATCTTTCTTAGGAACCGGCACAATGTTAGCCATCCATTTCGGATACTCAGCAACCCTTAGGAACCCAGCGTCGATCTGTTTAGTGACCTCCTCCTTGATCTTCTCTACCCAATCTGGCCTCATTCGGCCGAGCTTCTGCTTGACTGGAACAGCCCCTGGAGCTAACGGAATTCGGTGCTGCACGATTTCAGGGTCGATACCGGGCATGTCCTTGTGAGACCATGCGAAAACCTCGAAATATTCTTTGAGCAGATCAATCAGTGCAGCACGATCCTCGGGGGACAGAGTTGAACCAATTTGCATCATTCGGGGGTTATCCTCGTCTTTCAAATTTACGGAAATTACTTCTTCTTTTAGAGGCATGCCTTTCGTCTTCCCTTTCGATGAGGGAACGCAACTCAGCGGGAATGTTCCCATCGAAGTCTGTTCCTTCATCGTCAGGGTCGACACAGTTTATATATAATTCAGCAAAGTAATCAGAAGCAGGATCATTCATTTCATAAAACCCCAGCGGGTTGCCAAGTACAGTTGACTCGAACTCGAAGTAGAAGCTATGACGTGGAGGGCCAAGAGGCACAAACTCCGACTCTGAGCTAGACCTAGACTCGACAGACTCCGTGTCAGACTCAGGCACATTGTCAATGCATGTCAAGCGTGGAGTGAAAAAGCAATTATTTAAACTACCTTTAGCTTCCACGATGAGGGAGGTTGGATCCTCGAGGATGTCCGGAGAGTCGAGCCCGAGCATCAGCACTTCAGCCTCTGCCTCCTTGCCAACCAAACCTACTTGAGAGAATAGCATCTCCAAGCTTCCTTGATCAACTGTCAGCACCCAGTCAGCCTCTTCCTTAGCCCGGGTCAGCTGCTTCTTGAATTCTTCTTCTTCCAGCTTGTCTTTGGCTATTTCCTCCTCGTCGTCGGACCAGGTGTCCGCAGCAAAGATCTCGAATCCCGGCAGCCAGGTGCCAGTTTCTGGATCCCAAAATGGTTCAGGTTGACCCCCATACACGATGCTCCCACCTTCACGGATAAAGTAGCTGTCGGGGTTACCATAGAGGGTTCGAAGTTTTCCCGCACCTTTCCCCCTTTTAGCCTTCTTGGCCGGAGGTGCGTACCCAAAGCTAGATCGGCTTTCGAAAGAGGGAAAGATGGGGAACTCAGCGACCCCCTGCTGGTTGATCCTAAGTCCAAAACCAGGCATGTGGCCCATCTTCCTCATGATATCGATTGCGGCGGAGCTGACGTAGAAGTCCTTGTCCACTGCGACGGTAAGGACGGAGCCTGCGGTGTCAAACGAGAATCCCCCAAAGTCAGAGTCTTCTTCTCCGTGTGCAATCCCCAGGACAGGCTCATCTTCCTTGAGTGGGCGGATCCCAGAGTCTCCGCAGATAGTAAGGGTTCCTGTTGGCAGTGCTAGCATGACTTTCTGGTGCAGAGTTAATGGAACTGCCATGATGTCGGACCTGTGCAACCACGGCCTTCCTAGCAACAGATTGAAAGTGGCGGGGATGTCAACCACATGAAATTCTACCTCCATTTCGAAACTCTCGGCATCGAGCTTGAGCATGATGGTGTCTTCCACCACGCGGCGGGTGCTGTCATATGCCTTGACCGCCAGGTTAGACGGTGTGAAATCCTTCTTTGCAAGCCCCAGGCGGTAAGCAACCCTCAGCGGGCAGACATTAATGGCAGAGCCATTATCAATGAGCACGGTTGGCACCCACAGCCCCTTGCACTTGACGGTGATATACAGCGGGCGGTTGTGATCAGTCCCTTCAACAGGCAGATCCCGTTCGGTAAAAGTGACAGAATGCTTGGCGAGCAATGGTAAGATAAGAGCGACCATCGCCTCGGGAGTGATGTCGGTGGTTACCTTGAGTCGAGAGAGAGACGAAGATAGCTTGTCGCGATGCTCCTTTGAAGACGCGACCAGACCCCAGACTGAGATGGCAGCAGGTATCTTCTCTAGTTGTTTCTGAATCATGTCCTTTTCTGGGACTCCGCCAAGGATGTTCGGAGCACCCCTTTGAACGACCGGGTTGGCGGGTTGCAAAACGGGAGGATTGGATGAACTCCCTGCTTGTAAGTTAGAGGGCTGAAAGACTCGGCCACTCCTTGTAACATTGGCGACGTCCCACCAAGAGGTTGAATCGTTGAAGTCCCAGAAATCCGCGGGAATGTCCACCATCTTGCGCTTCCCTTTATCGGTTGCTGCCACAGTTGTAGACGGGTCCTGTTCCGAAGCCAGATCCTGTTCCAAGTTCTGCATCACCAAGTCTTCCCAAAACAACGGATCCTGTGCTGCAGCTTCTTCAAACGGTGCTCCCGGGTTGGTCACAAACGGCGTATCCCAGAAACCAGCGTCGACCAGAGCGGAGTTGACGGTCCACACCTCATTGCCCATTTGTATGTCAACTACCTTGTCCTCATCCCAGAAGTCGGCGGGTAGCGGATTTGTGTTAAGGTCGACGATCTCGTCGACTTCCCATAGATCATCGGGCACGGCATCCAGAGTCATAATACGGCAGTCCTCGCCAGGAAGAGGGACAGCGGGGCGCGGGAGGTTCACATCAATTATGTAGAATTCTGGATCGTATTCGACATCAGCTACTGAGATTAGCAGCGAGTCAATGGTTGACGGGCGGATACACTCTCCAAGTATACGAGGTTCTTCCTGTCGGAGGTCCTCTTCGGCGAAGAACGCCTCATAGTCAGGCACGACCTCTTCTAGGACGTAATCAGCTGGAAACTGTCAAGCAGGCTCGGGATCCCAGAAGTCTGCCTCTTCTTCGGCAACAGGCTCAGGTTGATCAAATAGCAGAGGTAGGGCAAATCCGTCCAACGGATCCATCATGTCGGCTTCTTGCACGGCCAGCCACTGATTGTTCGCAACATGGTCAAACGGTACTTCTTCTGGCTCAGCCGGAAATCCCTCGAGGGCAAGCTCATCCCATTCATTGATCCTAGGGACCTCAAAGTTGTTGTGGTCCGCTATCGCCCAGCCTACCACCTGCATGTCAAGTTCTGGTTCCGGTGGGTTTGCGGCAGCACCAGCGGGCCTTGTGCGTTGTATGGGTGTCCCATCGAGAGCCATTTCGGTGATGGCAAAGAAAGGGTTTCTCGCAGTGGATCCGGGGAGAAGTTGCATAGTAAGGGTAGTGTCGCGCTGAAGGTCACGGAACACATCGTTGAGGATGGTCATGCCGTCACGTAGACGTTCCAGAGGAGTTCTTGATTTAGACGATTCTCCCTTTTCCAGGTTTATGTTTAAAGTCTCATGTTCAAAGGGCACGGAGACGATCGGCTTCGGTTGATCCGCAGGGGTTATATGGTCGGTGGGGTTGAATATAGTGGAGGTAGGGGAAGTTATGGTGGAGCTAAAGGATATCTCGCCAACTTGGTTATGGTGCCTCGGGAGGGAGTTGGAGATGACATTGGGTTTAGACGGTGGGTTAGGAAGGGTTCCATTGTCACTACATCCATCCTCCATCCATCCCCTTGCAAGCTCACAGTTCAAACCATCCATCAAACTCACAAGCAAAGGTATAATACCTTTTGCTCCTGCTTTCTGTTCTGACCCCTGAGGGGGGCTGGCAGGGTCAAGGCTGGTAATCTATACCAGTCCTGGCCCTAATGCTAGCAAGGTTTCAAAACCGTGCACAATGATCAGTGGCGCACGCCAGTAGTTATGTACCGTACGCCATTCATGGTAGTATGTACCAAACTGGCGTGGGGATCATGGATCATTGTTTTTCTGCTTTATTTACATTCTGGTCACCCTGATGTATGCTAAAACCAGTTTATTGTTCTGTACTTAGAACTGCTTTCTCTTCCATCTGTACTTTTGCTTAGTTTGGCCTTCTGGGTCCCTCTGGTCCTGTTCCAGAGCCCAGAATGTGCAAAGCCAAAGCATTGGAACCAAGAGGCTACTGGCGTACGGCCCTCCTTGAGTGGCGTACGGTAGTGGTTCGTGTTCCAGTGGCTTGGCCCTTGCATGGATCTTCCACCCAGGCCTTTGATCATCCTCCCCTCATTGTTTAAGGGGTTTTCTGTCTATTTGGGGGCTTTTAAGTTCATTAATCTGTCTGTAATAGCTTAGTAACCTTTATAAACTGTGTGATTTGTCCTGGGTGTGCACTTGTCCTTTCCAGAGCCCAGAGGGTTGATAACAGAAGCTGTGGCCTTAGGCTTACCGGCGCACGCCAGTTGTGGTGTGGCGCACGCAGGCTTGTTCCTGTGTGCACTATCTTACAGTCAGGGTGCTCCAGTCTGCTTAAATGTCCACAAAAGCTTGTTCTCAATCTATTATATTTGCTTAGATCAAACATCATCATCCATAAACATTTTGCCACCAATCTTGTACATAAATGCAACTTGTTTACAGTTTTAATCCCTATTAACTGTTCCCCCGCCCTAACTGGTTAAAAGAATGATCAAATAAAGAGAGAGATGCAAATATTTTATAAAATGTCTGAATAGAGACCGGTCTCCGGACTGGGCGAGGGGGGTGCCATAAAACCCTTCCCCTCTCGTAATCTGGCTCCCGAACCTCAAGATCGAAGGTGACGACGGTCCAGTCTACAAAAGCCTTTTTCAAAATCAAACAAACGTGGTCCAAACGTTTTTCAAAAGGGCGCACCCGAAATTTTCCCATACCAAAAATGCGGGGATTTTTGGGTCGTGTGCCCACAGGTGCCATAAAACCCTTCCCCTCTCGTAACCTGGCTCCCAAACCTCAGATATCGAAGGTGACGACGGTCCAGTCTACAAAACGTAGCACAACGTTTCAAGTTCGGTTCTGTGGGCACACGCCCTTGGAAAATTCTATTTTTTTGTGAAATAAAATCTTGTGCGCCCTTTTGGAAAGCGCGGCGAAATGCTACAATTCAGAGTCGCCACTCGGATTTTGCGAAATGCACCCAAGGAACCGAACTTGAAACGTTTGTTACATTTTTGATTTGAAAAAGACTTGTAGACTGGATCGTCGTCACCTTCGATATCTGAGGTTCGGGAGCTAGGTTACGAGAGGGGAAGAGTTTTATGGCACCCCTCTCGCCCAATCCGGAGATCGGTCTCTACTCGGGCATTTTGTAAAATATTTGCGTTTTTCTCTTATTAATCATTCTTTAGCCAATTAGGGCGGGGGAACAATTAAAGTGGGTTAAAATTGTGACAAGTTGCATTATATGACAAAATGTGATGGATGTTTGATCTAAACACATGTAATAGATTGAGAACAAACACCTGTGAGTATTTAAACAAACTGGAGCACGCTAATGTGAAACGAGGCACGCAGGAACAAACCTGTATGCACTGGCCACGCCACTGCATACAGAGATGACCTGCGTACTCTGCTCCACTACTGGCGTGCGCAGGTAGGTTTAAACCCACAACTTCTGTTTTCAACCCTCTGAGCTCTGGAAAGGACCAGTGCACACCCAGGACAAACCACGCAGTTATAAAGCAGATATTAAGCTATTACAGACAAATGAGATGGCTTTGAGCCATAAGAATATAGACAAAACACCCCATAAACAGTGTGGGGAAGTAAAGAAAGGCCAATATCTAACTACCATGCAAGGGCCAAGCCACTGGACCCCGATCTAACTGCCATACGCCAATAACAAGAGGCCGTACGCCTGTTACAACTCTTGTCCAGTGCTTTGGCTTTGCATCATCTGGGCTCTGGATCATGACCAGAAGGATCCCAGAGGCCTTCTAAAGCAGAAATAATAGACAAACAGCTACACAGTTCTAAATACAGAAAGCAGTAGACTGGTTATTTACATGCAGTAAGGTGTCAAAATGAAAATAAAAGCAGAAAAAGGACGATCAATGATCCCCACGCCAGTGGTGCACGTACAACCATAACTGGCGTACGGCTTAGAGGTACTGGCGTGCGCCATTGATGGTCTCACACGACCCTTGAAACCCTGCCAGCATTAGGGCCAGGACTGGTATTGATTACCAGCCTTGACCCTGCCAGCCCCCCTTAGGGGTCAGAACAGAAGATTACAAAAGTTGGTATACCTTTGGTTTTGAGGTTGATGGTGTGTTTTGAGCTTGAGCTTGGGGTTGATGGATGAATGATGAGTGTAAAGAGGTGCTGTGGTATGTGGAAGAAAGTCCCTTGCTTACTCTTTCAATGGATGAAAAAAGAGAAAGCTAAGAACTAAGGAAATGAAAGAGAAAAGGCTTGAGAGCTCTTAATGAGAGTAACCCCTTGCATATAAATGCAAATGAGGTATATATAGGCAAGGAGTGCTGGTGAGAGAGTGTAACCAGCTGAGGTTAAGGGTTGGTTAGGTTTGGGAGAGGAGTCTCTATGCATTATTAAATGCATGAGACTTGTTTGAAAGGAGTTGTAGGTGAGAGGGGAACATCCCCTGCACGTTTGCAATCATCAGGAGACTGTGCATGTACTAGGGTGGCCGTAAAAGTCTCGTGCACGTGGTTGAATAGAGTTGATTTGACAGGCTTTGACCAGCGTACGCCATCCCTTTACTTGCGTGCCCCTTTACTTGCGTGCGCCAGTGGAAACTGGATCAACGGTTGATGACTGACACGTGGCAGTTTACCAGCGCACGCCAGCACAGTACCGGCGTATGCAAGTAGGGTTTTGTTGAGGTCATTCGATTCTGGCTCGAAGGATTTTGAAAAGAGTTCGAAAGGGTTTGAATGAGGTTTGGAACGCTCAAAGCTCAAACGCACTAACAATCTCGAGATGTTTTTGACCTTAATCATCATTGGGGAATCAAAGACCGTAAGTAAACTAATCTGGATAGTCCAGAATAGGGTGTCTATAGATTCCTTGGGTGCATTTTGCAAAACCCGAGTGGCGACTCTGAATTGTAGCGTTTCACCGCGCTTTCCAAAAAGGGCGCACCCGATTTTAAATAAAATTTCAGGGGCGTGTGCCCACACTAAGGAGTGTGTAACAACTCACTTGTCGAATCAACTAGCCCTAAAAATGGATGGCGCTTAAGCGCGCGACCTATACCTAGCTGTCGGGGCAAGTGTCAGGCCTTAATGAGTAGGAGGGCGCAACGGTCGCTGCAAAACCTTAGGTGTGAGCTTGGGCGGAGCGACTGTTGGTGCAGATCTTGGTGGTAGTAGCAAATATTCAAATGAGAACTTTGAAGGCCGAAGAGAGGTTCCATGTGAACGGCACTTGCACATGGGTTAGTTGATTCTAAGAGTCGGGGGAAGCCCGACAGAAAGCGCGTCTAGCGCAAACTTCGAAAGGGAATAGGGTTAAAATTTCTGAATCGGGACGTGGCGGCTGACGGCAACGTTAGGGAGTCTGGAGACATTGGTTGAAAAAGCACCGCATGTCGCGTGGTGTCCGGTGCGCCCTCATGCGACCCTTGAAAATCCGGAGGATCAAGTGCCTTTCATGCCCGGTCGTACTCATAATCGCATCAGGTCTCCAAGGTGAACAACCTCTGGTCGATTGAACAATGTAGGCAAGGGAAGTCGGCAAAATGGATCCGTAACTTCGGGAAAAGGATTCGCTCTGAAGACTGGGCACGGGGGTCCCAATCTTGAACCCGTCGGTGGACTGCTCGAGCTGCACCCGCGACGAGAGCTGGTCGTTGCGTGCCGGCTGGGGGACAGACTGGGAACGGCTCTTCGCAGGGCCTTCCCCGGGCGTCGAACAGTCAACTCAGAACTGGTACGGACGAGGGGAATCCGACTATTTAATTGAAACAAAGCATTGCGATGGTCCCTACGGATGCTCACGCAATGTGATTTCTGCACAGTGCTCTGAATGTCAAAGTGAAGAAATTCAACTAAGCGCGGGTAAACGGTGGGAGTAACTATGATTCTCTTAAGGTAGCTAAATGCCTCATCATCTAATTAGTGACGCGCATGAATGGATTAATGAGATTCCCACTGTCCCTGTCTACCATACAGCGAAACCACATCCAAGGGAACAGGCTTGGCATATCAGTGGGGAAAGAAGACCCTGTTGAGCTTGACTCCAGTCCGACTTTGTGAAATGACTTGAGAGGTGTAGAATAAGTGGGAGCTCAAAAGGCGAAAGTAAAATACCACTACTTTTAACGTTATTTTACTTATTCTGTGAATCGGAGGCGGGGAAATGCCTCTCTTTTTGGACCGAAGGCTTGCTTATGCGCGCTGATCCGAGCAGAAGACATTGTCAGGTGGGTAGTTTGGCTGGGGCGGCACATCTGTTAAAAGATAACGCAGGTGTCCTAAGATGAGCTCAACGAGAGTAGAAATCTTGTGTGGAACAAAAGGGTAAAAGCTCGTTTAATTCTGATTTCTAGTACGAATACGAACCGTGAACGCGTGGCTTAATGATCTTTTAGACCTTTGGAATTTGAAACTAGAGGTGTTAGAAAAGTTATCTCAGGGATAACTGGCTTGTGGTAGCCAAGCGTTCATTGCGACGTTGCTTTTTGATCCTTCGATGTCGGCTCTTCCTATCATTGTGAAGCAGAATTCACCAAGTGTTGGATTGTTCACCCACCAATAGTTAACGTGAGCTGGGTTTAGACCGTCGTGAGATAGGTTAGTTTTACCTTGCTGATGACAGTGTCGCAATAGTAATTCAACCTAGTACAAGAGGAACCGTTGATTCGCACAATTGGTCATTGATAAGCACCCAATAATGTAGTTCTTGGTGCTTAAAGTCATTTAGTATGTTGCTTTACTTTGAATAAAAAGTCATTTTTAGGCGATATTGCACGTAAGGTAGTTTATTTAGTGTTTCAGACAAACCACAAGAAAAAGGCGTGTTTTTGACGTCATGAATAACCCTCGAGGGTGTCCAAGTACCTGAGGCCACGTGGAACGCAACCACCGAGGCTCGAGAACAAAGAAATGAAGAGCAGGAAGCCGACCGAGACCGTTGGGTGCCAAGACGGGGAATAAGCTGAAGAACTGACTTTATCGAGCTCGATATCGATACAGCCTTTTGGTTGTATCGATGCCATTTGCTTACAGTGAGTCCAGAAGGTTGTATTGATACGGGGAGGTTACGGCGGAAGTGACTTTTAGGCTTAAGTTGCTCAGTATCGATACAACACTTTTGGTTGTATTGATACCGAGGTGCTTTCATGTTAGTTTTTGGTAGTTTTTGAGATATTTTGGAGAGAGAAAGCCATGTGTATAAATAATGTATTCTCTCTCCTTAGATCCTATCTAGATTTTATCCTAGATCTGAGTTTTTAGCTTTCTTCTTGCCTAAGTTTCCTCCATTGTTGTTCTTCAAGCTTTCTTAGTGTAATTTCCTTAAGAACACCCTTAGTTAATTGTTGTTTGTTAATTTCTTGTTCATTAAAGTTGTAGCTACGTAGTAGATTCAACTTAATATCAAGTTTAATTTCATTTTCGTTGGTTAAATCTCATGATGCTTTTTTTTATCCTTATGCTTAGTTCTATAACTATGAGTGAGTAGTCTTTTAGGCTTGGTCAAGGGGTGATTCCTACCCCGAGACTTGGTTGGTTTAGTGATTTCTCTTTCCTTTTGAGCTTAAAGTCGGTTTGTAAATGGATTGAATCTCTTATTTTCGTTCAAAGCGTGTAGTTGTTAACTTCTTTGATTGTGCCTTGCCTTGCCGGTGACAAGCAATCAGCTTGCCATGCCTTGGCTACTTGATAGCCGTCATCCAGCAACTTGGCAGCCGTTACCCAACAACTTGGTAGCCATTACCCTGCGCTACCTAGCAAATTTGTTGCCATTACCTAGAACCTTGGGAGCCAAACCTTGTACTGGTTTGCCTTGAGCCATGCCTTTGCCACCCCTTGTCTTGGCATGCCGTGAGTCGTGGCTTGGCAACCCTCAGTCTTGGCATGCCGTGAGCATGCCTTGTCTTGCCCTGTGACAAGCAATCGGCTTGCCATGCCTTGGCTTTTTTAGTCATTTTTTTTAGCATAACCCACGGGACGTTAAAGCACGAGCAATTGAAGGCCAACGGCAAAGGAAGTCTAGCTTTTGCTTGATAGAGTGGTGCCATGCCTTGCCTTGCATAGCTTTTGCCTTGCTACTAGTCAAAAAGCCATATTTTTTCATGTTGGGCCTTGGTTTTAGCGCAAGTCGCGGCATTGCCTATTTTCCTTTTTCATGCTCATATAGTGTGGCTTGCCATGCCCGTTGACAAGTACGTGCCATTTCAAGTGTACTTACCGTGATGCTTTGCAAGTGCGCAAATGCATTGAAGCCGAGCGGTGAAGCACAAAGTCGTAGCAACAGAGGCACGCATGTTCTAAGGACTTGGAGTAGCTTTTCAACGGTCCGAAAATCTAGTGCCTTGGCTTCTTTTTTTCCCCTCACTTTTTTCCGCCGAACCTCTTCCTTTCTCTTGGAAAAAGGAGATAAGCATGGGGGTGGAGGGGAAGGACGAATCAGAACGACGCAGGGCTGAATCTCAGTGGATCGTGGCAGCAAGGCCACTCTGCCACTTACAGGGTTTGGGGTTTAGGATTTGGTGTTTTGGGGTTTAGGGTCTAGGGGGTAGGGTCTAGGGGTTTAGAGTTTAGGGGTTTCGGGTTTAGGGGGTAGGGTCTAGGGTCTGGGGTTTAGGAAAAGTATAAAATTTGTATGACCAAGCATTTGGAGTAAAATTGAGCAGCCAATTTCGGAGCAACACCAGGTCACACTAATGCTAATCTCATTGGCTACAAAGAAGTACACCAAAAGTAATGAGAACAATCATGACCAAGAACAGCAAAGGTTTACCTTCACCTAGTGCAGGCTGTTCAAAGGGAGAACAGAGTGTCTTAGCAGCTCCAATCTCACCTTTTGTACGTGCTTTCACATCTTTCTCCACCTCCTAAAGAATAAACAAAAACTATCTTAGAAAACCCCCCACACAAGTAACATCTTCACAGACTAACAGCAATAGAAACAAAAGATCTACAATCCTCATAAGTTAGATCTTTTGATTCTGTTTGTCGTATATGAAAGGTGTGCCTTAACTCTGGTCGGATGAGTTCCTTTTCAAAGAATCTCTCAATTTACCAAGATGAAAGCTATATAACAGTGCAAAAATAAACATCATACCTCTTCATCACACCAATGAGCCAAGATCATTTTTTTATGGCTCAGTGCTTCAACAAATTCATCCCAAGTTTTCACAATCTGAATGCAGGCATCCCGCTTTTGTTTCGCGACATCAAACAAACTTTGTTGGATACTAGTGAGCATATCTTTTACATGTTCAACCAAACAGGCCATCAAGAGATCACTTTAAGCTGAATTATCGCGGCAAACGGCACGTACCTGAATAGAGATGGAAGAAAAAATGGAACATCAAGTGCAGAAGTAGGAAAATTGAATCAATACCTCAGAAGGACAAGCAGAAGCAATAAAGAAAATAAAGGGAAAGGAATAGAGAAAATGTATAACATAAATTCGATTTACCTGTTCATTGGCAAGATCTTTAGGCCCTATTTCAATCCTACGAGGAACACCTTTCATTTCCCAATGCGAGTACTTCCAACCGGGTGAATAATTATCCCTGAAGTCCGCTTCAGCATGAACACCTGCTTTAGTCAAGGTTTCCACAGTTGCATCACAGGCATCATAGATCCCTTTAGTATCAGCATCTTTGTAAGGAACGGGAATCACAATAACTTGGATAGCAGCTACTTTTGGAGGCAGCACCAAGCCTTTATCATCCCCATCAACCATCACCATCACTCCAATCTGCAAAATTCAGTACAAGATAGAGCGAGCGAGCTAGCAAGAGAGAGAGAGACTAATTGACCAGGGAATTCATAACATTTCCCAGGATAACCAATTGACTAAAAAAACAGAGGAAACTGCAAAAGAAATAAGCATACAGCAGAAGCATAGACAAAAATTCAGTATATGAGAGAGAGAGAGAGAGACAGAGAGAGAGAGACCAGGCAAAAATTCATAACCTTTCCCAGGATAACCAATTCACTAAAAACACATAGAGAAAACTGTAAAAGAAATAAGCATACAGCAGATACATAGACAGGCAACAGACCACCCAAAACTTAGACAAGACAAGAATGGGACTTGACCCTTGAAGCCAAGGCTCAAGATCATCTGGTTACCAGGTTGATCTGGCTGGATTATCCAACCCACAGTGGCGTCTTCTTAGCCAGCCATGGTACTAAAAAAGGAGACCTACCTGAGTGTCACCTAGCCTTTCAAGACTACCAAAAGTCTGAACTCTTGTCACAACTTACTCGCTCAACACCCAATATGCTATCCAAATTTAAAATAAAAATGATAAAATTGAGTGCTCTTAAGTGTACACCAACAACGTCAGCATATATCGAGCTGCGTCCTTCATTGTATCACCTAAGGCAGAAGCGAGAGTGCAG
Source organism: Rhododendron griersonianum (assembly GCA_018127125.1). Taxonomy (NCBI): domain Eukaryota; kingdom Viridiplantae; phylum Streptophyta; class Magnoliopsida; order Ericales; family Ericaceae; genus Rhododendron; species Rhododendron griersonianum. The sequence continues at coordinate 14,294 of CM030791.1, read as the reverse complement.
GAGCAATAGATATGAAAACATCATGACAGCACTTTGGCTCTTGACACCGTAGACTTGGTTTGGGTCTTTCTCCATTGAAGTTTATCCTTTCCCACGCAATCAACAAACCCAAAACCTTCTCATAACAACGAGTTTGCCCCTTTAGTCAATGAAATTGGAGATTGGCATAGTATGAAAACTAGTCATAGCCCAAAATTCTGTAAATCCCCCCTCCCAATTGGGCAATTTGCCAGTTGACCAAGTAAAACTGTGATTGGGATAGACTCACAAATTTGCAAACTCAGAGTAGAAGCGTTGGGGATATAATGAATTATGTACGTTTGGCCAGTACTGACACATCCAGGCAACACCAAAACCTTGTAGCTGAGCTTATATGTACTTTCGTACAAGTATAAAAACTTGACCACATAATCTGGTACTTCTCCTTCCCAATTCATTTCTACTTATTATAACAGAAATCGCAAGTCAAACATTTCAATAAAGTATTTCCAACGAAACAGTAATTTTTTTGCGGGATGAAAATAAGAGGAGCATTACAAAATACAAAGTACCAACTCCCTAATGCATTTGCTCAGGAAAGAACACAAGCAACCTCTCAAAGGCAAAATAAAGAGAAAATATGCAACTTGACAGTTTTGCTACTGTTCAAAGAGAAAATAAAATGACATCCAAGTTTAGGCGAGGCAAAACTTCATAAGAAATGTTTCCTCCACAAAAAGCACGCCATTAAAGATTGTAGACACGACAAAAGAAATTAATTGAATCAATGCAGCTGGTTTGATATGAGTTGATCAGCATGTGAACTTATCAGAAAAGCACATCTAACTGTAAGTTAACTGTAAACTGATCAGCATGAAAACTGCAGCCTGAGACATACAGCTAACAACTATACCAAATATTATTTTCTTTTGATAAGTAACAACTATACCAAATATCTCCAACTAGCAAAATTGAAGTATAGCTAAAATTACACAGGTGGTTGCACACTCCACAACAAATGGTAGATATGACCCTACAATAAGAATTACACAACGAAGTCTTCCAATTCCAAGCAGCCACTAAGAAGTAGTGGATGTCAATACCCAGGAAAAATCTAGTTTACCATGCATTCCCTTAACTAGATAGATGTAATTTCAGTGATAGCCTATAAGACAACAGTCTATATCAAACAAGAGGTGAAACTATGCTCATTTTACCGTTCTGGTACTGTATGCCCAGGAGTTCTGCCAGACCATAGCCTTTTCACCTTTATCATTCTCGAAGTTTATCTCAAAACTTTTTTGCAAAATTTTGCCCCAAACAGTGTGAAGTTGCACCTTGGATCCCACGACCAGTGTTTGGAATAAAAGCCTGCCAATAGTACACATACATATCAATACAACACTTCAACCTTTCAAAACCAAGGCACAAATATAGAACTGCTGAGGGATATACGAAGGCTGGAGTGATGTCATGAATAACTAACTACCTCAACACTAGTTGTATAAAGTCCACCGGCAAACTTCTCATGTTCACTTTTCTTGCCCTTTATAACTGGAACAGCCAAGTACTCTTCATAAATCCGGCTATACAGTTCCAATATTTCAAGAACCTGAAACAGATGGACAGTAGTAAGACTTAACCTAAAAAACAAATACAAGTCTAGATTTTCAATACAAATCTAGAATTTTGGTATCTTTGATAAGTAACATTTGTATTAAAAATAAGTTGGGAACCAAAATTTGTGAGAGCGAGCTAGGTGACAATTTTAAAAGGGTCAACATAGGAAATGAAGGTAGCAAGTGGCCCCACTAGTTTAGCAGTAACCCCAAACTTTTACTAATCCTTCAAAGGGTGCATTCACAGAGAATTCTCCTCATCCGAAAATGTTGTTTTCAAAGTTCTGCAAACAGTGTCCACCATTATCAAGGACCAGTACAGAACGTTAAGTAGAGTGGGCTTTAGGACATCCTTCCGGAAAAAAAGGCAATAAGAAAATAACAAGCACCTCAATACTGTGATAAAAACATAAACTAACAGTTTAAGGCTTAAACAGCTATGTATGATGCAAATGTGGTAATACTTAATCTTGGATCTGCTTATATAAAGCAAGTCCATATTATAAGCAAGTCCATATCCTGACTCTGACAGTTGGAAGTAGGAAAAATAACATTTGAAGTCCCAACAATTCCCATAATAAACTCAGAAAATAGATAGATACAAAACGATATCCACAAGCATAATCTACAAAGCCTAGTTGCCAAAAGTTAAAAGTCAATACCTCCTTATCTGCCTCCCCCTTTGTAGCAAACGCTGTATGTCCCTCCTGCCAAAGAAACTCACGACTCCTACAATCACAAGGAAGTTTCTTTCATCCGGTCAATTTCAGAGAACCAGAATCTAGACATAAGGAGTCTTGGGAGTAATAAACAAAAATGTTTTCTAAAGGGCCCTGTTTATTATTGTAATCATTTGTTTGTGCCTTTTTCCTTCCAACTGTTTACTTATTTGGAAATAAAGATGACAGAGTTTGAATAAACTACTCTATGTTTGGATACTTTCAAAAACTGTTAAAAAATAATTTCCTAAAACTGATATATTACGCAGTTTTTCTGCAACTATTTGTGAAACTAGTTCACCAACAAATTTCCTGTATCATTTAATTTTATCTATTTTCAATAAAAAGAATTTCCCCCCCTAAATCAATGTAGAACTTTAATAAAATTGCCAACATCAGACAATATCTTCAGAATGGACCAGTGCCCTGTTCCATTGAAAATGAAACATGCAAATCCAGTCCTTTGGATGAGTATATGTATAACGTTGGATATGACTAGTTTACTAAAAGTGGAAGTAGCATCACCAGTACAGACAAGAAGAGATTTTGACCAAAGAATGTGTATGAAAGCACTTCACTTGTAAAAATTATCTTAAGCAAAACCATTGAGTTTTAGATTTGCAAACCAAACCAAACCAAACCGAGCCTTATGTCACAATCACTTGGGGTCGGCTACAGCTACATGAATCCTTTTCCTCCATTGAGCTCTATCAAAGGCCACTTGTTCACACAAACCTACTATACTCGTATCTTTGCGCACCACAGCATCTAATGTCAATTTAGGTCTACCCCTCCCCGTAGCATTGCTACCCAAAGCTATCCTATCTGCTCTCTTAACTACTGCATCTCCTGGTCTACGGTAGACATGCCCAAACACCTTAGCCTATTTTCCCTCAACTTCTCTTCTATAGGTGCTACACCTACCATCTCACGAACCATTTCATTTCTAATCCTGTCTCGTCTAGTCTTACCACACATCCACCTCAACATTCTCATTTCCGCTACACTCATCTTGTTCACCTGTTGTTTCTTAATAGGCCAACATTCTGTCCCGTAAAGTATTGCTGGTCTGATGGTAGTTCCATAAAATTTTTCCTTCAATTTTGTGGGTACCCTCTTGTCACACAGTACACCAGTAGCGCTCCTCCACTTGAGCCACTCCACTTGGATCCTATGAGTCACATCATCGGCAATCTCTCCATCTCTACTAATAATTGAGCCTAAGTACCTAAAATGATCACTCTTAGGTATCTCTTGGTCTTGGATCATCACTCTTTCTTCATGCACACTGCTGGTACCACTAAATTTGCACACCATATATTTAGTTTTACTCCTACTTATCCGAAAACCCTTTGACTCTAATGCTTCCCTCCAAATTTCTAGTTTCGTATTAACACCTCTAGCGGTTTCATCTACGAGGACAATGTCATTTGCAAACATCATACACCGTGGGATATCCTCCTGAAATTGTCCAGTCAATTCATCTATAACTAAGGCAAAGACTCAAGGCTGACCCTTCATGCAATCCTACAGTGATTGAAAATTCACTCGTTTCCCCTACGGGTGATCTAATGGTAGTGACAACACCTTCATACATGTCTCTAATCACCTCGATATACCCTTTGGTCACTCTATTTCTCTCCAGAACCTACCATATGATGTCTCTAGGCACCCTATCATAAGCCTTTTCTAAGTGTATGAAAACCATATGGAGATCCTTCTTCTTTGCTCTGTGTTTTTCTACCAATCTCCTTAATAGGTAGATAGCTTCCATGGTTGATCTTCCAGGCATGAACCCAAGCTGTTTCTCTGACACCGTAGTCACCATCCTCCAACGATGCTCTAACTCTTTCCCACAACTTCATTGTATGACTCATCAATTTAATACCTCTATAGTTGTTGCAGCTTTGAATATCCCCTTTATTCTTATAGATAGGTACTAAGGTGCTCCTCCATTCGTCGGGCATCTTCCGAGTCATAATAATCTTGTTGAATAGCTTCGTCAACCAAGTCACCCCCAGGTCTCCTAGACTTTTCCACACTTCAATAGGGATACCATCTGGTCCTAAGGCCTTACCCAGTTTCATCCTTTTCAAAGCTTTAACCACTTTAAACTTTGGTATTCTCCGATAGAACTCATATTCTATGTTCTTGCTAGGTACATACTACATACACTTCCTCCCCACCAAAGCCGCCTTCATGTTTCTCGTTTAACAACTTCTCGAAATACGACTTCCATCTATACCCGATCGCCTCGTCTTTCACCAACACCACCGAATCAATACCTTTTATACACTTAACTTGAGAAACGTCTCTAGCTCTCCTTTCTCGCAACTTGGCAAGTTTATAAATAATCTTTTCTCCATCTTTACTATCGAGTCTAGCGTTGAAATTCTCATAGGCTTTCAACTTAGCATCCCTAATGGCTTTCTTAGCTTCCTTGCTAGCTTGCTTATAACCCTGAAAATTTTCCTCATTCCGGTCCTTTTGCCACTTTTTAAAGCACTCATTCTTGGCTTTTACCATGGTTTGAACCTCGTCATTCCACCACCATGTCTCCTTAGAAATTGGACCTTTTCCTTTCGACTCCTCAAGAACTTCTTGCGATATTCTTTTAATACCGTCAGCTATGGTATTCCACATATTGTCACTATCACCTTCCACTCCCCACCGTACTTCTTGAGACATTCTTTCCTTGAATACCTCTAGTTTCTCCCCTCTTAGGCACCACCATTTAGTCTGTGGGCATCTACTTTCCTTTCTCCTTCTAATATTCCCCTTGAGACAAATAGCTAACATCAAAAGTCTATGCTATGCCACTAGACACTCTCCGGGAATAACCTTACAATCCTTACATGTCAAGCGGTCTGCACCTCTAGCAAGAAAATAGTCGATTTGGCTTCTATTGGCTCCGCTCTTAAAGATAATTAAATGCTCTTCTCGCTTCCTATAGAGAGTATTCCCCATTATAAGGTCAAAAGCTACTGCAAAATCTAAAATCCTCCGACCACCTTTGTTAAGGTCACCAAATCCAAAGCCACCATGCCATACCCTTGCTTATGCACTCCCACATGACCATTGAAATCGCCTCCTATACATAGCTTCTCCCCAAAAGGTATCTCTTGAACCACGTCATCCATCTGCTCCCAGAATTGCTCTTTAGTAAGATCATCCAAGCCTACTTGGGGTGCGTAAGCACTAATAATACTCCCTCCGTTCCATATTGAGAGTCCACCATGAAAAGTCGTGTCATTTTTCAAATAAAAAAATCAACTACTTCCGTGTATAATTTTTTGAATTTTTTCACACCGTATTAAAAATCTCGATTAGTACTTTAATTTGGTGCGAAAAAATTAGAAAAATTATACACGAAAGTAGTTGATTTTTTGATTTGAAAAATAACACGACTTTTCATGGTGGACTCTCAATATGGAACGGAGGGAGTATTACCTATGCTCCCTCCGATCACAAGCTTAACTAAATTAATCCGATCTCCTTTCCTCATGACTGTAACTAGGTGTTTATCTATTATGATACCTACCCCATTTCTATGTCTATCCTTACCTGTATAGTAAAGCTTATAACTTGTGTCCTTTATCTCCCTAGCTTTCTCCCCTACCCATTTAGTCTCCTGAAGGCAAGCTATACTAATCCTCCTCCTAAGCATGGTGTCAACTAGCTCCCTAGTCTTACCCGTTAATGTCCCTATATTTCAAGTTGCCAAATGAATCTTATAATCCTGGGCTAGCTTCTTTACCTGTGCTTGTCCAGGCACGCGCGAGAACCCTTACTCACTTATCACCACACCTGGGCGCCGGTGTGGCACCCCTTGCTCATTTTTCGAAGCACCCGAAGGCAGGCACAACGCGTTGCTTAAAGGGAACGCCCTAGCATGTCTCGTTATCATATTTGGATTCATGTCATAAAGATCTGACAGGATTTTTATGTGCTGGCTGTCAGCTACCTAACGCACAACCCTCCTCCTTTATCCGGGCTTGGGACTGGTTGGGAAATAAAGATAAGGCTCTAAGCACAAACCAGGCGGAGTTGAGTAATAGATTTGCAAAAAATAAAAAATTGGAGCAATGATTAGCAAGGCTTTAAATTACTACTACATCCAGAAGTTAATAAACCAAAATTGTCCCATCAATGAGGTAAAAGAGGCACCCAAGGAGCACCGAAGTGAAACAGGTATAGTCCCATTAAAGTCACAAGTTTGAGTCTCCTTAGCTTAACTTTCAAAGAAACAAGGCAAAACACCAATCAAAGAAGAAGAGATTTGTACAAAAAAAACAACATGATAAATGGTGTTGGATTGCTGAACTCCCATCTAACAACATTGCACCACTGGTTAAGTTTCAAAGGCAAGTTGCGGTGTCCTCTTATCCACTTAGAATAGTAGGGATACATAACAGTTTCACTTGTTGGACGAATGGCAATGGGCACCTCTAAATCAAATTGTCCCGATTTTGTGACCCAGGCAACATGAAAAAATTAATCAGCTTAGATGCATTTTATTGAAGAAAACAACCCTACTCTATTTGCTCTCAATTCATCTTCATGTGGTGCTACCTCAACCAATTGGTGCATAGTGCACCCCTTAAAGTAATAATAGAAGCACTAACTGCGACTTAGATATCCTCCTATGTTGAATCAAGATGTGCATACAGTAGCCTTATGGTATGAAGATTCTTTTTCTCTCTCTGAAGAATGTGCTTATTCTAGTGGATCTAAAGGTGATGAGGATGTCAATTTACAAATAACTCTAAGAAATTTTCTCAGCAACGTGTCAGTGAATAATAACATTTATTTTCTAAATTTCTACCAACGGTTTAGTTCAGTACAAACGTCTAAATTTGAGTTACCGATGTTAAACCTGGTGTTGGATGGGGGTCTGATAAGTTTTGTTCTTTTAAAGGAAATGCTAGGGAAGGGGGAGAATTATGCCATAATGGGATGCTGTGAAATAGATGGATATGAATAAAGTAAATTTAATTAAAAAATATAGAACCCATGATAGAGCCAATTTGTGAAGACCGATACATGTAGACTCCAAACAAAAGGCGAAAAAGGCTTTGATTGGGTTTGTTTGGAGTGTACTTTGCAATGTCATTTAATGGACGCCTACTTTAACAGGAAAAGAAAACGCAGAACAATTTCAGAAGAGATATTCAAATAACTTAGAGAAGTTCAGTTAATACAAGCATGCCAAGAGCAATGCCAAACTTACCTCAGGAGCAAAACCTTCTATGTGATCCTTCTCCTTCTGCAAAACACCAGGGGATACAAAAAGAGGGAAATAGCAATTCTTGATCTTCATCTGCTTAATTTCTGCATCAAAGAAGGCTTGCATGCACATCCACATTATAGGGGTAGTGATCACTGAAACCCTAAATTGATGAAAGTAACTAATAAAGGAACAAAAAAAAGGCATCATGTATATGCCACAATCCTGAAGCAACAGGAATTGACAACACATCTCGTTTTAGTTGATGGTATTCATACCATTTGTATCAGTTACAGATCACAAACCACCACAGATTTTCAGCTAACTGGCAAATGCAATTGCCATTTCAAGAGGATAAATATAAAAAGGCCATGTAAAATATTTCAACACTTACTTGCATGATCTCCCAAATAGACATTGTCAACGGCCGTAGGATATAATAGCCAGATATGTCATAATACTCAATCAGTTCGCCACTGACCACAACCTGTCAAAACAAAAGCCTTCCTTAGCCCTAACACAAAATAGTAAACAATAGGTAGTAAGAGAAAGAAAATTCCAGTTATGAAATAGAACAATCAAATATCCATAGATGATCAGAAATTCAAAGCATACCTCAGAATACCACTCCCCAAAATTGTCATCCTTATTGGCGGACAGACCCAGACCGGTCTCTTTTTTGACTTGCTTCTTTTTCCCTTGAGAGATTTTCAACAGAGTCAGCGCTGGTAGTGTAAGTCTTGGCCCCGCCACCAGCCATAGTGCTACCTTAATCCAAAGCACAACACCTTTGAAACGAAAATTGAAATCGCGAAGATCAATACTGAGCGAAAGAACAGCACCAAACTGTAGTGTTGGTCCTATTCGAGAAAGATCATTAGATAATCAAATCGCATAAAGAAAGAACAGTGTCATCAGTTTTCGGATTCAGTGCAGAAGAAAAACGTAGTAACGATATGAGTAGCCAGGAACATTAAAGACGATATAGAACAAAATTCATACCAATATGCCGAATACTTGCTCTCTTTCACTCTCACTTTCCCTAAGGCCCGTTCAGTGAGAAACATGCTTTTAAATTTCCCTGCAAGATTTACTTTCTTGCAAAAGTGATCCGGCAAAAGCATAGGATTTTGCGTCACGGGAAAAGTTTTATCTATTGTGGGGCTAAAATAATTGGCGGGTAAGAAAAAATGTGAATGACGCCAATAACAAAAAAATACAAATTAGGTTTTTAGAAAGACACTTCGAGATTTACGTGAGCAGCAATAATTTTAACTACTATGGTGCTTTCTGAGATAATTGTTGTGAAAAAAGATTGGTAGTTTATTTTTTTTAGAAGTATTTATTTATCTTGTCATTAGTCTTCAATTTTGTTTTGTACTAACTAATTTTCAGTGAGTTTTTGCATCGGCAACTAATCAAACTCGGTTGTTTAATATTTATTTATTTAGTTATCATTTACTTATTTTTTAACTTTATTTGTATGGTTGATTATCAGAGAATGTCAATTTAAATGGGAGATTTGCATGACCATTCAGAATATAGCAAATTGAATAGGGAATTGTAAGTCGATTTTTTCATTTCATATTAAGGCTTTGCATTAGATAAAATACATTTTCGGTATGTGTTAACTTTTGAAATATGATAGCCTATTATTTAGCTCTCAAAGTTAATTTTATTTAAAATTAGCCATAGGAATAAAAATAAAGAAGTTTCTCATAAGTGCCTTTTCCCGGCAAATGAACCACTAAGCTTTAGTTTTTCTACCAAAAAAAAAACAGTCAAATGAACACTCACAAGAAAATAGATTTATTTTTCCTTTACTTCACTTGACTTAACTTTTCCTGAGAATAACTTTCCGGTACAACATTCCTGGCAACTGAACGGAGCCTAAGGTATGTACGCTTCGGGGGGAGAGAGAGTGGCCGTACTCCCAAAAACAGTTACCACCCCACTACATGTCCAGATGTCCTCAATACACCCATTTGTTGGAGACATGCTAGGGCGTTCCCTTTAAGCAACGCGTTGTGCCTGCCTTCGGGTGCTTCGAAAAATGAGCAAGGGGTGCCACACCGGCGCCCAGGTGTGGTGATAAGTGAGTAAGGGTTCTCGCGCGTGCCTGGACAAGCACAGGTAAAGAAGCTAGCCCAGGATTATGAGATTCATTTGGCAACTTGGAATATAGGGACATTAACGGGTAAGACTAGGGAGCTAGTTGACACCATGCTTAGGAGGAGGATTAGTATAGCTTGCCGTCAGGAGACTAAATGGGTAGGGGAGAAAGCTAGGGAGATAAAGGACACAAGTTATAAGCTTTACTATACAGGTAAGGATAGACATAGAAATGGGGTAGGTATCATAGTAGATAAACACCTAGTTACAGTCATGAGGAAAGGGGATCGGATTAATTTAGTTAAGCTTGTGATCGGAGGGAGCATAGGTAATACTCCCTCCGTTCTATATTGAGAGTCCACCATGAAAAGTCGTGTCATTTTTCAAATCAAAAAATCAACTACTTTCGTGTATAATTTTTCTAATTTTTTCGCACCAAATTAAAGTACTAATCGAGATTTTTAATACGGTGTGAAAAAATTCAAAAAATTATACACGGAAGTAGTTGATTTTTTTATTTGAAAAATGACACGACTTTTCATGGTGGACTCTCAATATGGAACGGAGGGAGTATTATTAGTGCTTACGCACCCCAAGTAGGCTTGGATGATCTTACTAAAGAGCAATTCTGGGAGCAGATGGATGACGTGGTTCAAGAGATACCTTTTGGGGAGAAGCTATGTATAGGAGGCGATTTCAATGGTCATGTGGGAGTGCATAAGCAAGGGTATGGCATGGTGGCTTTGGATTTGGTGACCTTAACAAAGGTGGTCGGAGGATTTTAGATTTTGCAGTAGCTTTTGACCTTATAATGGGGAATACTCTCTATAGGAAGCGAGAAGAGCATTTAATTATCTTTAAGAGCGGAGCCAATAGAAGCCAAATCGACTATTTTCTTGCTAGAGGTGCAGACCGCTTGACATGCAAGGATTGTAAGGTTATTCCCGGAGAGTGTCTAGTGGCATAGCATAGACTTTTGGTGTTAGCTATTTGTCTCAAGGGGAATATTAGAAGGAGAAAGGAAAGTAGATGCCCACAGACTAAATGGTGGTGCCTAAGAGGGGAGAAACTAGAGGTATTCAAGGAAAGAATGTCTCAAGAAGTACGGTGGGGAGTGGAAGGTGATAGTGACAATATGTGGAATACCATAGCTGACGGTATTAAAAGAATATCGCAAGAAGTTCTTGAGGAGTCGAAAGGAAAAGGTCCAATTTCTAAGGAGACATGGTGGTGGAATGACGAGGTTCAAACCATGGTAAAAGCCAAGAATGAGTGCTTTAAAAAGTGGCAAAAGGACCGGAATGAGGAAAATTTTCAGGGTTATAAGCAAGCTAGCAAGGAAGCTAAGAAAGCCATTAGGGATGCTAAGTTGAAAGTCTATGAGAATTTCAACGCTAGACTCGATAGTAAAGATGGAGAAAAGATTATTTATAAACTTGCCAAGTTGCGAGAAAGGAGAGCTAGAGACGTTTCTCAAGTTAAGTGTATAAAAGGTATTGATTCGGTGGTGTTGGTGAAAGACGAGGCGATCGGGTATAGATGGAAGTCGTATTTCGAGAAGTTGTTAAACGAGAAACATGAAGGCGGCTTTGGTGGGGAGGAAGTGTATGTAGTATGTACCTAGCAAGAACATAGAATATGAGTTCTATCGGAGAATACCAAAGTTTAAAGTGGTTAAAGCTTTGAAAAGGATGAAACTGGGTAAGGCCTTAGGACCAGATGGTATCCCTATTGAAGTGTGGAAAAGTCTAGGAGACCTGGGGGTGACTTGGTTGACGAAGCTATTCAACAAGATTATTATGACTCGGAAGATGCCCGACGAATGGAGGAGCACCTTAGTACCTATCTATAAGAATAAAGGGGATATTCAAAGCTGCAACAACTATAGAGGTATTAAATTGATGAGTCATACAATGAAGTTGTGGGAAAGAGTTAGAGCATCGTTGGAGGATGGTGACTACGGTGTCAGAGAAACAGCTTGGGTTCATGCCTGGAAGATCAACCATGGAAGCTATCTACCTATTAAGGAGATTGGTAGAAAAACACAGAGCAAAGAAGAAGGATCTCCATATGGTTTTCATACACTTAGAAAAGGCTTATGATAGGGTGCCTAGAGACATCATATGGTAGGTTCTGGAGAGAAATAGAGTGACCAAAGGGTATATCGAGGTGATTAGAGACATGTATGAAGGTGTTGTCACTACCATTAGATCACCCGTAGGGGAAACGAGTGAATTTTCAATCACTGTAGGATTGCATGAAGGGTCAGCCTTGAGTCTTTGCCTTAGTTATAGATGAATTGACTGGACAATTTCAGGAGGATATCCCACGGTGTATGATGTTTGCAAATGACATTGTCCTCGTAGATGAAACCGCTAGAGGTGTTAATACGAAACTAGAAATTTGGAGGGAAGCATTAGAGTCAAAGGGTTTTCGGATAAGTAGGAGTAAAACTAAATATATGGTGTGCAAATTTAGTGGTACCAGCAGTGTGCATGAAGAAAGAGTGATGATCCAAGACCAAGAGATACCTAAGAGTGATCATTTTAGGTACTTAGGCTCAATTATTAGTAGAGATGGAGAGATTGCCGATGATGTGACTCATAGGATCCAAGTGGAGTGGCTCAAGTGGAGGAGCGCTACTGGTGTACTGTGTGACAAGAGGGTACCCACAAAATTGAAGGAAAAATTCTATGGAACTACCATCAGACCAGCAATGCTTTACGGGACAGAATGTTGGCCTATTAAGAAACAACAGGTGAACAAGATGAGTGTAGCGGAAATGAGAATGTTGAGGTGGATGTGTGGTAAGACTAGACGAGACAGGATTAGAAATGAAATGGTTCGTGAGATGGTAGGTGTAGCACCTATAGAAGAGAAGTTGAGGGAAAATAGGCTAAGATGTTTGGGCATGTCTACCGTAGACCAGGAGATGCAGTAGTTAAGAGAGCAGATAGGATAGCTTTGGGTAGCAATGCTACGGGGAGGGGTAGACCTAAATTGACATTAGATGCTGTGGTGCGCAAAGATACGAGTATAGTAGGTTTGTGTGAACAAGTGGCCTTTGATAGAGCTCAATGGAGGAAAAGGATTCATGTAGCTGTAGCCGACCCCAAGTGATTGTGACATAAGGCTCGGTTTGGTTTGGTTTGGTTTGCAAATCTAAAACTCAATGGTTTTGCTTAAGATAATTTTTACAACTGAAGTGCTTTCATACACATTCTTTGGTCAAAATCTCTTCTTGTCTGTACTGGTGATGCTACTTCCACTTTTAGTAAACTAGTCATATCCAACGTTATACATATACTCATCCAAAGGACTGGATTTGCATGTTTCATTTTCAATGGAACAGGGCACTGGTCCATTCTGAAGATATTGTCTGATGTTGGCAATTTTATTAAAGTTCTACATTGATTTAGGGGGGGAAATTCTTTTTATTGAAAATAGATAAAATTAAATGATACAGGAAATTTGTTGGTGAACTAGTTTCACAAATAGTTGCAGAAAAACTGCGTAATATATCAGTTTTAGGAAATTATTTTTTAACAGTTTTTGAAAGTATCCAAACATAGAGTAGTTTATTCAAACTCTGTCATCTTTATTTCCAAATAAGTAAACAGTTGGAAGGAAAAAGGCACAAACAAATGATTACAATAATAAACAGGGCCCTTTAGAAAACATTTTTGTTTATTACTCCCAAGACTCCTTATGTCTAGATTCTGGTTCTCTGAAATTGACCGGATGAAAGAAACTTCCTTGTGATTGTAGGAGTCGTGAGTTTCTTTGGCAGGAGGGACATACAGCGTTTGCTACAAAGGGGGAGGCAGATAAGGAGGTATTGACTTTTAACTTTTGGCAACTAGGCTTTGTAGATTATGCTTGTGGATATCGTTTTGTATCTATCTATTTTCTGAGTTTATTATGGGAATTGTTGGGACTTCAAATGTTATTTTTCCTACTTCCAACTGTCAGAGTCAGGATATGGACTTGCTTATAATATGGACTTGCTTTATATAAGCAGATCCAAGATTAAGTATTACCACATTTGCATCATACATAGCTGTTTAAGCCTTAAACTGTTAGTTTATGTTTTTATCACAGTATTGAGGTGCTTGTTATTTTCTTATTGCCTTTTTTTCCGGAAGGATGTCCTAAAGCCCACTCTACTTAACGTTCTGTACTGGTCCTTGATAATGGTGGACACTGTTTGCAGAACTTTGAAAACAACATTTTCGGATGAGGAGAATTCTCTGTGAATGCACCCTTTGAAGGATTAGTAAAAGTTTGGGGTTACTGCTAAACTAGTGGGGCCACTTGCTACCTTCATTTCCTATGTTGACCCTTTTAAAATTGCCACCTAGCTCGCTCTCACAAATTTTGGTTCCCAACTTATTTTTAATACAAATGTTACTTATCAAAGATACCAAAATTCTAGATTTGTATTGAAAATCTAGACTTGTATTTGTTTTTTAGGTTAAGTCTTACTACTGTCCATCTGTTTAAGGTTCTTGAAATATTGGAACTGTATAGCCGGATTTATGAAGAGTACTTGGCTGTTCCAGTTATAAAGGGCAAGAAAAGTGAACATGAGAAGTTTGCCGGTGGACTTTATACAACTAGTGTTGAGGTAGTTAGTTA